>CM053029.1:465417623-466115123 GCA_028564925.1 Lithobates sylvaticus | reverse complement strand
CCGAGCATACCCGCAAATTTGGGTGTTTGCCGAACAGGCGATGTCCGAGCCGAACTTTTGCTCAGCTCTAGACTTTTGCCCAACACTAGCCACCACCACCTGACCTACCTCTTCAAAAATGTAACTATTATTGCAAAGAATTTCACTAATTTGACTTACAGCTCTGTACAGACATTTCAGTAAAAAAAAAATCCCTCAATTTCCCAAGCAAGCTTTGATCTTTAAGTTTTAGTTTTTTTGAGTCCAAGGTTCATATATTCATGCAGCTGCAGACTTATAAATAAGGTTATTTAAATATACTGTAATAACACAAATGTATTACATAACAATTACCTATTCATTCTTTAGTGACAGTCGAGATTATTTGTAACCAAGCCTGGATTACCGAACCTTTACCAGGAAAGTAGGCCAGTAAGAGAAAAAAGACAATGATAATCATACCAGATCTGAAAGCTCTTCTGACAGTATAGAAAGAATTTAAAGAGCACCTAGCCCACCAGCAGCGGTGGACTGCATGGGAATTATGCATTCCTTTCTCCACACAAAGTTTTTTTAGGTGGTGTGGGGAAGGTTTAAGCTCTGCCAAATTCTTTTCTTTTTTTTTTTTTGAGATTCTGCTTTAACATTTTTACTTACAAATTAATATCAACTCTTAAATTATTATGTGATTAACATTTACACTTTATATAAAAAGAACATGTACCCGGATTTCTATGTTGAGTGAAGTACAGTAGTGATACAGCCTTCCCTGGGCATTTAACTGCGGTCATGTGTCTTGAACCCTCTAAGGCTGTATTGAAACAAAGCTCTGTAAGGGATTTAATCTTCCATCACCCCACATTCTACCCATCAAGAGATTTAAAAAAAAAAAAATCAAAAAAGGGATCATTACGTTAAAACATGAGGTTTTTAACCTTACACGGTCTGCAAAATAATGCAAGAAATATGATTGGTCATCATGGCCAAGGTTTGCACATTGGTTCCCATTTTACTTTTTACATTTTTGCTGCTAGGCCCAGTAATATTCTTATTATATTTCCTTAGCAAATAAAGGTAAGCCACACAAGAGAACCCTTATATCTTAATTTGAAAGTCAAGTGGAGCTGATATGAAATGATTGTATAATAAAAGCAAATGCTGAAAAGGTAGCTTGGATAACAGTAATTGTCAAACCACAGAGCCAGAACAGCAGAATATATTGTGTATATCGTGTAATTCTATGTGATGCACTTAAAAAGAGAAAAACAAGTATTTATGTACGGACAGGGAATAAACCATGTTCTGGTAACTGTGTTGAATAACATGTGAAGAAAGTGTGAAGAAAGCTGCACGTCGCAGCCAATATATTCTTTTTCGGATGAGCGACTTTAAAAGTGAGAGCCTTTGTAGTTGCCAGGGGATAGGGTGCTTTATTTCCCAAGTGGGCTCAGGTCCTAGGTGCAAGGTAGAACAGGAATTATTTAACAAGACTAAAGTAGACTGTGTATGAGTTAGTGGGGAAAGATCTTACCACTGAGCACTTGAATTTTACAAGGCCAAAAGATGATTAGTTAATAAGGTCTAGAGTATTAAAGGCTCCAAAAAGACTTTTTGTTTAAAAAAAAAAATGTAAATATCAGCCGCTTACTCTTTGTTTGATTTTTTTATAAAAGCACCTTTCATATACAGTAATTAATTTTATTTGATTATATGAAGGCTGGATTAGTCTTCTAAACCAAAAATTGCCAGAGCAGGAAGGCTTAGTCTATAGATCATTCAATAAAGTAATCTTCACATATGCTTCAAATTCCCAGTATTGGTTATGAGGCAGACCCAGTGTGATATAGGGCAGTAATTAGAGCTTCAGGCAGTCAGTAGCATTTGTAATAGAGTTTTTCTGGCATGTATGAAAATCACAATTCAAGTGGGCCCGTATTCTTCACTCTTCTAAAGAGAAGGCTCTAAAGTATAACACGTATGTCACTATAATTGTCAGGTAAGTTTTGCAGAGGATTCTGGCCCTCAAAGCAGGTGAGGATAATCAGATCTCCTCATCTGCCATCCTAAAGCTGGCCATACACCTATAGATTATCTGAAGATTTTCTATGGTTAGATGGAAAAAGTGGGAGTTTCCTTCATCCACACAGTTTAGCGAACATGGAGAAATCTGTTGCACTTTTTCCATCTAACCATAGAAAATCTGCAGATAATCTATAGGTGTATGGCCAGCTTAAGAGGGGTATGTACCCTTCAGCTTTAGACAACCTGGATGCATAACACAATCACCACCAAATTTGGCCAATAAATAACCATTTGCCTAATAAAACACTGTAGCCTCTGTGGACACTCCCTGGACAAGCCATTTAGGCTAGGTTCACACCTAAGCATTTTTCAGAGCATTTCCCAGTTTGCAGAAATGCACACAGTCCATTTAAAATGATTTCCTTTGAATCTAGTTCACATCTGTGCATTTTCAGCTGGTGCAGTTTTTGGAAAGGGTCAGGGACTTTTTCCCACAGCAGATTGCATTTTCGGTGCAATACATTTTAAAGAAACCACATTGTTTATGTTGCATTTTTTCACATGCATTAACACACACCTCCCCTAACAACCAAGTTCCCAGGGTGCCTAGCAAACAAGGAAGAAAGACAAGATGGTGAAGACAGAGGTGCTCATCAGTCTTGAGGCCCAAAACATATTTATATAGTCCTGCGGACCCTGACTACAAAGAAAAGAGGAGGAAGAATGGCAGATGGGTGGAGTATCTGAAGTGGGATTTTTTTTTTACCATAAAGTACTGTAAAAGTAAGCGGCAGTAAGTTATGCAGAGTACATCCTGCTTTACCAGCCTTTATAGCATGCTGCATATTTAGGTGGATAGGAGTGTGCAACAAACGTCATTTATTAGCAAGGATGCCAAAAGCACACTCCACAACTCTCCGGGGCCTAGTGAGGTGATAATTAAACATCCTCCTGTCTACATTCAAAGAGCAACTAGAAAAGGGCCTTAGTAGATGCTCACTGAGTGTAAATGCTCCATCACCTACAACAGGGGTAGGTAACCTTGGCTATCCAGCTGTGGTGAAACTCCAAATCCAATCATGCCTCTGCCTCTAGGAGCCATGCCTGTGTTTGTTAGGGTATTGCAATGTCTCATGGAATTAGTAGTTTCAAAACATCTGAAGGGTCGAGGTTGCCTACCCCTGACCTACAAGGACATAAGGTAGAGCAGGACCCCTTGTTCTGGGTAGCGGACTATAGCGTCCGAGCTGCTCCCGTAAGACTCTATATCAAAATATAAGAAATTATAAATTGGCATCTGCCACTACAAATAACACAAATGAGAATTTTTTTTTTATAATTGTAAAGACCTGTCCTGTTGCAAGGTACCTGAAAAAAAATGTCATTATGTTTAGCAGTGAAACAGTTGCAGACAAGGTGACGTAGAGCAAAAGATAGCTACAACAAGCCTGAAAATGGTCAGGATTAGTTTTGCTGCAAAAGTGTTCATCCCATATGGTTTCGCTAGGGATCTGGAATTCCTTAAGCCTGTTTTGCAAATGAGAAGGAAAGCTAGGATCATCAGTGTATGTTTATAATCTAAGTAATATTAATAATAATAGGACTAATTGTTTTTTGTTGGGATTTGCAGCACAGATAGCTGCTGGGATCCAGCACCGGAGGAAAGTGAAGACGACCCCAATCAAGGACCATCAGTCAATGAGACCAACCACTATGTCCCCTCTTTGTCAGGCTACAGAGGATTGTTGAGGTGGAGGAAGAGCAGAGGTGGGCTGTAGGACCATATCCCCATTCCACCTCATCTAGGAGGGGAGGTGCTTCAAAAAAGAGGCAGAGTGACCAATTATTTCATCTGCTGACTGAGATAAATGAAAGAAAAAAAAACATGAAATATGCACTACAATTTGCTAATACTTTGGTCCCAATCCTTGATCAGGTCAATCCTGAGTTTCAAACTGATATTCAAATTGCCATGCTTCAATATGCAAACTCCTTTGTCCTTCCTGCCCAATCAGCCCCAATACCCCCCAAAGGCACCACCAATGGGACCTTATGCCTCTTACCCACTCCACAATCGGGCCCCGACTGGAAAAATCGAACGTATTGTTTTATAACATTAATGTCAGCCTCAGGGGTAGTACACAAAGGTCCCCACTTAGTCAAAACAATCATTCAGTATAGCCTTTTCACATGACAGATAGCAGCCTTTGTGCAGTCTGACGCTTCATCTAAAGTCCCAATGGATAAAACTCTGCATTTGTATGTACAATGGGGATGGAGGCACCTCGCAGGGTACTACCAACCATATTTTGTTTCTGTGCTGAAGACTGGGCATACAGTTGCAGGGCTGTCAACCCAGTGCTTATTTCTTGATTTAGAGGCTAATCTGTCCATCCTGTAGTCATACTACACAATCAAGAAACAATATAGGGTTTGCATCATATATGTGATTGAAATAAAAAGATGTAACCTAAGAGTTTAAAAAAGTTTTAAAGTTGTTGTATTCTCAATGTGCAAAACATAAAAACAATGCTTATCATGGTATACTCAAAAGCCATAAATGTGTTTTTTTTACATATATTGTTTGTCGACATATTTCAAGTTGATTGTACACAATTATTACATACATCACACAAAATGTAAAGGAAGAAGAATGTTTCCAACTTATGAACATTTTCAAAAGTTGTCTATGGATATTTGTGATAAAATGTATTTTCAAAACTGGCTTTCCACGAGTTAAGTGCTAGCAATGTAAATTCCATTTAGATCCAAAAAGCCCAAAGCAGAACATCTCCCAGATACCAGATATTCTGGAGGAAAAGGAGATGAGCAGTCATCTGTGGACAAGGGTAATCATAGCAAAACTGCATGAAACAGAGCGTGCTCTGTATTCCAGGCAGTGTGAAGCAGAAAGAGGCTAACTGTGAGATTAAAAAATTGAAAAGCAAGTAGCACTGGAGAGGCAGGGGAAATATATCCAGACAGGACACTAGTACAAGTCTGGGGCTGCACATATTTCATTCATTGCAGGGAACATAAAAGTACATTCATTTAAATTCAACAAGAGGTCTTCCTTCTGCTATTTGCCTCTAGCTTTGTAGTACTTTGTTTTTTTGGGACCAGGAAACCAGCATTTGGCTCTGAAAACAAGTTTAAGAAGTAAATTTCCTTTTACACAGGGTGGGAATATCCCAGTACTCTAAAAGAGTGCCCACTGTATGCATGTTGTTTTTAACAGCCTATTTGCCATGTTCTGGCTGCAATTGGGCCCCTTTGTTATTAAAGTATCCTTTGTGGCTCCCTGCCCTAGGGGTTTTGGACAGTTGGGCCTCCTGCACTGTCTGCTGCCATGAAGATATAGATTTTATGGGAATGTTAAGCTGAACACAAAGTTCCATACATGTGATGTTTAAAGGCATAGGTGTAAGCAAGATGAACAATGTATCGCCAATAATATATTGTTATACATTGTAGATATTCTTCATCCACATCCTCTCGAAGAAATGGACTGTTCAAGAAACGCGTAGAAAAAAAATGCATCCCTAATAACAGTAGTATTATAAAGGGATTAACATGAGATTACCTGTTTTTGCTTTTGAGGACTGGAGGTGGAAAATTGTGTAATGCTGGATGAAATATAAGGTGTTCAGACTTGATCTTTTTTTTTATTAGTGATAATGATCTAATTATCTTTAATAAAACTGTATACTTTTCGATGAAAAGATGTGATGTATAAACTCTTTAGAGTACTAGGTAATCCCACCTTGTGCAACAGGAAATTACATTTGAATATGGAAAATGAGGATGATAGTATTCACTCTAAAACATGGGTTGTTGCCATGAAAAAGTGTACTAGGAGACTTTGTTTATGAAGTACCGGTAGTTCCTGAACCCTAGTCTTGACCTGATATTGAAAGAAAATATGAAAGAATGGCACTGCTGAACTCTTTTTTTTCTTAAATGCTTGTTGCCTGGCTGATCCTTATTCTTTTGACCTACTGACAGTGAGTATAGAGTTAAGAGCTTCTGCCAATTCTTCAACTTTCCTGATCTGCATATTGTCTCAAGTCATTAAAAAATGAGGCCAGCAAAGGTAGCCTCTGTATCAACCCATGCGCCCCCTATGGACGGGCCGCCACTGCTGGGCACTTTCACCCCCTTCCTGCCCAAGCCAATTTTTATAATTTTTTTCACACAAATGGAGCTCTCTTTTGTTAATCCCCATTGTTTTTTTTTTTTTTTTTGCTAAACTAAAAAAGGCCGTCATATTTTTTTTAAATTTCTTAGTTTGTTACAAAATTTTGTAAACAAGTAATTTTTTTCCTTCACTGATGGTCACTGATGAGGCCACACTAATATGCAGCAGTGATGGGCACTGATGAGGAGGCGATGACAGGCATCACGGATGGGCACTGATTGGCACCACTGGTGGGCACAGGTGGGCATCATGGGTGGGGCTGATGGGACTGCACTTACAATCAATGCACTGATTATCAGTGCAGATACCCCCCCCCCCCCCCCCCATCAGGAGAGCCGCTTCTGCTAATTTGGAAGATTTTTTTTAAGGAGGCATCGGTTCCAAGAACAAGGTTTATAGCCAAAGGATACGATAGTAAGGCCCTAGATTCCCTTATAGTAGAAGCTAGTAATAGAGATCCTCAGGAACCGTTGGGCGATAAATCACCCCAAGGGAATAATACAGATTATGGTTTGTCCTTTTTTACCACATTCTCTTTATATTATGATATCACTTCTAATTTAAGGAACACAATAGCACCTAATGTTCCTGACCCGCCCACTAGACCCACTTTCTTTGGTGACCTAAAGGGGTATTACTTATGCGGGAAGTGTCAGGCCTGCAAAATAAATATCCATCGAAGTAGGAGGGTTACTGAATTCACCTCAGCAGGCACAGGAGCCACTTACCCTATAAAATTGTTTATTACATGTGCCGTCTACCTCCTCAGGTGTCCCTGTGGTCTTGAATATGTGGGGTGCAACATCCGAATGCGGCGTATCAGTCTAGGGCAGCACATAACTAACATCCGTAAGGGCTTTGATAAGCATAATGTTTCAAAGCATTATGATTTAAAACATAATCAGGACCCTAGGGGAACTACCTTTGTTGCCCTTGAAAAATATGTGCCCCACTGGCGTGGGAGCAATGGCAAGCAAAGCATCTCTAGGGCCGAGACCAATTGGATATATAAATTAGGGTCCCATGTGCCCAGGGGCTTGAATGTGGAGTAAGACATCAACTGTTTTATTAATAATAGTTGATGTCCCCCTCCTATATGCATAGATTGCTGTTTCTTATTTGTCCTGCTCTAGCCCCTTTTCTATTCCTTTTATCTTATTTACATTTTTTTCAACTTATCATTTATAATATTTTTTTTTAATTTCAATTTTATTTCATTACTGATAGAGTTTTTCATACTTAGATCGGTAATGCATATGTGTTTGACTTCTGTAATAAAGTTTGAAGCAGTTTTAATGACATATATATATTGCTGAACAGCGACGGCTTGTTGGCAACACATGGAAGCAAGCCTTTATTACCATTTGTGTAGACAATCGTCTTCCCTATTTTTGACCACAAGATGGCAGCACGTGTTGTTTAATTCAGTCTGCTCCCTCCTGGGATGATGGACACATAGTCCTGCCAATGGCTGCATGGAACATTTTTTCCTCATCCATGATATGCCTGGTTTGTTTATCCAATGAGCGCTTTTGGGCTATTTGGCTTAACCAATGCGCTCCATTGTCTTGCCAATGAACTAATGTTCAGATGTGTGGGCGTACCCCTGATGATGTCATATGTGATGAAACGATCGTTGGGATGCTGCGCTCACATGCTCTGCACATGCGCGATCACTTACACACGTTTGTGAACTTTTTACTTGCAAGGAATTCCTTTTGTACTGGAGACTCGCTTTTGAGTCAGAATATTTGTATGCAGCACTGCATTAACAATACCTTAAAGAGACAATATTGCACTATTGGAGTTTTTGTTTCTTTGCATAGCTGCACTTCCTGGTATTGGGAATATCTGATGGGGTCTCATCATCGCCCGATGTCTGTGAAGGCTTCTGGTGGGAGACATCTGGACATTCTTTCATGGGATCCTTGATCCAACAAGCGCTTTGTCACCCCCCTGAATAAGGGTGGTCGCTGGCTTTCTGGTAAGCCTTTTACCTCACTGTGGTGACGGGTATCACACGGTCAAGCATTTGATCCAGGCTTCATATCTCATGTGGGATCTTTTTCATTCAATTCCAGCCATTAATGCACATTTTCAAATTTGCACTGTTGAATGATTTATTATTTGGCACTTTATGTTACTGCACTTTATAATATAATGTGTTTATCTATGTATTGTGTTGGTCACAAATGAAATCATTATTGTATAGTAGTCATAGCTACTTTTGCATATCTGCACTTTATAGTTATTTGATTCTATATTCACATTTGCATTATTTTGAATTGTATTTTTAGCGCTGCACTTTATATTTATATTCACATTTTGACTTGGTGCCCAATATCTGGGTTAGTGTTCAGCAGCTGCTCTCGTTTAATTTTTACTAAAGCACGGATATTATTTTACACTTATTTACTGCCACTGTACTAACACTGGCTGGGAAGGGGTTAAACATCTAGGGCAATCAAAAGATTAACTGTTTCTAGCCAGTGGTTGTGTGTACTGTATGTGCTGCTTTTACTAGGCAATGACATGGATTCTAGTACTTGCTTTACAGGAATACAGAATCTTGTTTGCATAGGCAGATCACCGTTCTGTGTTAGTTACTGACAATTGGTGGGTGCTGGAGGACATCGAGTGTCGGGCGCCTGCAAAGCGGCTTATGCTGTGAATGTTCACAGCAGAAGCGGCCCCTGGAGGTGATCCTTTAAATTGCAGTAGACTCCTTTTCCCTACTCAATAATTCTGCAGTTATGACCCATCCAGTTTTCTTCCATCTTTTATTTTATACCTTTTCTTTATATCCCCCTTTAATGTGATCAGGGTACGACGACTCTATTTCAGCTTTTTACCACTCATGTCCCTGTATGTCTTATGAGTTCTCCTACTTGCATCTTGATCGTTATTTCCTTTTAATGCCATTTTCTTATTATGAGCTTTACTCAGTGAAAATGTACAATCCAATGTGACACTTTTCTACGACTTTGTTTTTGATACTATCAATAAATTATTTTGGGGGAAAAAAATCAGTAGAAAATGTATTCTAATCAGACTGCATCAGTGTGAACCTAGTCTTCTGGAATATTATGACATTTTATTTAAAAAAACTAATATATACAGGGTGTATGATGGATATATATATATATATATTATGATCAATAATTCTTAGAGGCTTTAACGTCTTTGGTCTTTATTACTGGTTGTAGCAGGATGGCCATTGATGCACAGGGGATTAGAGGTCAGCAGCAGTAATTACTAAAGGATTGGAATATGGTCTGGGTCACTGTTCATACACAGAAATGCTTTAAATTGGAATTTGCCAGCTTGTCTTTGTGTGCTTTCTAACATCTGAGCACTACCTTGCCGAAACACAAAATAAAACAGTGACAGGGATTCTACAAAGCACAGTGATAAGTAAAAAAAGAAAATTCACTGCTGCCAAGTTGTCAGCTATCAACTTAATGAGGGTCAGTTAAGCCCTTGCTGTGTATTTTCTTAGTCAGTGGGTCTGGTATCCCAGCGACACTTGTTAGAGGATTGTGAGTGACAGTAAGGACAAGCACAATAGGTGGTGTAACATATAGGTTTGAAAAAACTGACGTTAAGTGTTCAAGGTAGAGCTTAGATGCAGGGAAAAAAAAACATTGCAGAAATGCCATTTTAAGAACAGCTACCTGACTATTGCTGATATACACTTTGCCTAGGCTAACACATACATTGATGCGTTTGCATGGTCAGCATATAAAACTTACAGCATACAAAAATGTATTCTATTAGGTCTTAGTTTTGATCTTCCAGCAACAGTCTTAAATGTATCCGTCACAACAAATATCTGAACAGATACATTTCCTTCATATAATACAAATGTATAATAAACATGCACAAATAGTATTGCTATATTGGTGGGTACAGTGTCATGACTTGCTTCCTTCCATAACGCAATTTATGACAGTGCTATTGATCTGCCTCCTGCAGGCTATTTTGCCTTCAATATCAACTTTGGCCACAAGATGGAGCCAGTGGGAAATTTACTTTTTTTGCAGAATCTAGAAACTGTTCAGCTTTAACAAAAATACCCATCATTCTTTAGTAGGGAGAGAAACCGATGCACCATGGGAGCTCAGACTCCATCTTAAGGCTGGGTTCACACCTCCGACGGATATGGCTCGCAGTAGGGGTCCAGTGCATCCCTGTTCTCAGTTTCAGGGACAAATCAGGGCCGAATTTTAGCCTGAATTTGGCCCTGGAACGGAGCCAAAGATGTACAGCACTCCTGTGGAAGCTGCTCCGCAGCCGCAACGGAGATATGTGAACCAACTCCATAGAGAACCAATCACAATCTCCTCTCATGCGAATTGGATGCGGCAAAACCTGCATTCAATTCACATAGGTGTGAACCCAGCCTAAAGACTGAGAAGGGACCAGCTATCAGAGCAAATTTTGGACTAAAACTTGCATCTGTTTGCATTCTCTAAATGCCAGAGAGCAGACAATGTACTGCATCATATGCATGAATGGTTTCTAAATATTTTCTGTAGAGGATCATTATATTATGTTCATGCGTCCTCATGAAGCTATATTTTGGCAAAATGCATTGACACATGAAGACCTCATAATATTGGATATAACAAGCTGATCCACTTGGCACCACAATAAATGTTTTTCTGAAAAGTTTATTTTTTTAATATTTTGGATAATAAAATGTATTATTTTATATAAGACTCCATGTTTTGGCTTATATAGTCCGATTTTCTCTAGCTTTCTATACAGTACGGATGTTGGCCTATGGTGTCGCAATTTAAATGTATTTCCAATTACTTATCGCCATCTACAGCCTAGCCTGTTTATTGTATCTCTTGTTTTTTTCTTAATAGTTTCACCCCACCCAGTTTTGTGAAAGCTTCAAAATGACACTCAGTCTGGCTTATTGTAGAATTGGAGAGTTTAGCTGCACGTTGAGCTACACGCGTAAATGGAAACGTGTAGCGGGGGACAGAAAAACTATGGTCATGGGTCCAACTGTCACCAATGCAAAGAGGATGTATGGTCAACCTACATTGAATAGCATGTTTCCCCAGTTGTACCGGTTTAATCACCTACCTCTTGTCTTTTTTCAAAAGTAGATAATATAGCCATTGGTGATATTCATATGTGTATGGTTTATCTGCAGTTCTACATTTGTATCCTTACATAAGTTTTTTATTTTATTTTTTTGCAGCTACTGTTAGCACATTAGTATATTTAAGAGGTGCATTTAAAAAAAAACTGTATCCTATAAAAACTGAATGAACATTCATTCTGTGAAAATAGGGGCACAATCAAATGTTACTAGGCTATTTTCTCTTCGGGTCTGGGGAGTTTCCTGGCCAATATTTCAATGTTTTGTTCCCCAAGCCACTAAGTTATCACTTTTGCCTTATGGCGAGCTGCTTCATCATGCTGGAAAAGGCATTGTTCCTCACAAAACTGTTTGGGAGAAGTTGCTCTCAGAGGATGTTTTTGGATGCTTTACTGTTGGCATGACACTGATGGTAGCGCTCATCTTTTCTTCTCCGGACAAGGTTTTTCCAGATGGCCCAAACAATCAAAAAGGGTATTCATCAGAGAAAATGGCTTTACCCCAGTCCTCAGCAGTCCAATCCCTGTACCTTTTGCAGAACATTAGTCTGTCCCTGATGTTTTTCCTGGAGAGAAGTGACTTATTTGCTGCCTTTCTTGACACTAGGCCATTATACAAAAGTCTTGTCCTCACTTTGCGTACAGAGGTACTCACACCTGCCTGAAGCCATTCCTGAGCTAGCTCTGCACTGGTGGTGCCCCGATCCCGCAGCTGAATCTACTGTAGGAGACAGTCCTGGCACTTGCTGGACTTCTTGGGCGCCCCGAAGCCTTCTTCCCAAATGCAGTGGGAAAGTTTTTTATGGCATTAAAGTGGGGTGCCCACAAAAAAAAAAAAATTAAAAGTCAGCAGCTACAAATACCGCAGCTGCTGACTTTTAATAATCGGACACTTACCTGTCCCGGGGGCCAGCGATGCGGGGGAACGAGACCCCCCCCTCGTTCCCCGATCCGCTTGCGGCGCCGGCATTCTTAATGTGGGAACCCGGCTGTGGCTTCACAGCTGGGCACCCACTGCGCATGCGCGAGCGGCGCCGTGATTCGACGCTCACGCATCTGGGACACATGACAGATCCCAGGTGACTGTGTGGCGCCTAGGGGAAGTGACGTTTAGCCCGGGCAATGAAGGTGGCAGACTACGAGGGACCCCCTAGCAACAGGCATTTAGAGGTGAGGTGATTTTTTTTTCTTTTTTTTACGATTTTTAAGCCACATTTTTTTTTTGGTGGCATCACCACTTTAAGTTCATTTTCATTGCAAAGAGGAACTTTGCAATTAATTGCAATTTATCTGATCACTCTTCATAACATTCTGGAGTATATGAAAATTGCCATCCTAAAACTGAGGCAGCACACTTTGTGAAAATTAATGTGTGCGTCATTCTCAAAACTTTTGGCCACGGCTGTATATATGTGTGGGGTTTTTCAAAGTACATTTTCAAACTCCAAGATCATTCAGATAAATATGAATAGGCTAGAAATAATGGAAATAAATATATAACTTTACATTTTGACAATAGATATGCTTTACTCAAGCAAGGCCACATCTTTTTCAGTGGGAATGCTTTACTCTACTATTCATTCTATTTATCATTCAGTGAATGTACACTGAATATTCATTGCACAACATTCAAACTATTCCCTGGTTTGAAGTAGGTAAATGTGGCTTCTTGCTTTGGAGCTGTTTTTAGCATTGCCATGTCTAAATTTTTATACATTTTTTATATAAATAAAAAAGGCCAACATACCCATCAGCATGAGGAAGGGGAGCACTTCAAGAAAATATGGCAGGGCAACCAACACCCCTCCCCATAATTCTGTCAGGTGGCAGGCTTTTTGGCACCCCAAGTGCCCAGGTTGGGTTGCTAGCCCCATGGTGCTTATATACCACCTATGTGTGCTTGCCTGGTTCTCGGTGAACTGTTTTCCAGAGTCACTGTGCCTGTGAGAAAGAGAACTGTCAAAAACAAGAAACCACAAAAAAAACATTTTTTTTTAATATTCACCTTTCAAGGCTCTAGCAATTTCTGAAGATGTCCTGTGGCGTCTGCTCCAGCGCTGTTAGGAGCAGAGGGTAACATATTTTCCCAGTCAGGCTAGGCTGCTATTTGTGTGCTGTAATGAAAAAACAACATAAATAGAAGCAACGAGTCATCAACTCCATATGCTACCATCACATGCCTATGCTCGGCAATACCCAAAGCCACTCAACTTAGATATAGAAATAGCAGTTATCTGAAAGTTGCTATTTCCATAAGAATAGACAGCCCCCCGATGTAACAATGACCTGGCCAGCTGACAGACAGCATTGGCACATGGCTTTATATTGCAGGATGAGTCAGGAGAAGGCTATGGGCATTACAGAGGTGAGTTTCTGCAGCAATAGGATGTGCCGACAGGTACTTGCGGCTGCTGTTACCTTTTTCCTTTATCCACAGGTTGTCTTTAAGAAAAACAAACACTGTTGAGTTCTCAAGAAAATACAAAGGCAGAGGAAGAAATTTGTTTCTGTGGATGTCATGAGGCTTTCTCTACTGGTCTGCCTCTGTAGTTTTGTCAGGTTCAAATATTCACACTTTCCTTTGACAGTTTGCATATTTTGCCTGGTTTCAGCAATAAAAAAAAAAAAAAAAAAAAAACATCTTTTATACACTAACAAGAATCTGAGCTTAGGCATGGTGATTAATTTAAGTCAAATTGGGAAAAGGAAAGCCTTTGTTTGCAGTGTCTGCTGAATCCTAGGTATAAAGCAGATATGGGCACTGATCTCCAGAGCCCTTTTTATACACTTTAGAGTTTATCAGCTTCAGAAATCTGTATTTCACCATTGACGGGTCACAGTCAGAGGAGTAAATTAACTTTTTCCTTCAATTGCATTGCTTGCTATTTGACAATATGGAAAAAATGCCTATTTACATGCTAGACTCATATTGGCTTTTTTTTTTTCTTCTAAAGATCCCTCTGTTACTATGACAGAATGTTATTGTTGTATAGATTGTTCTGTCCTTGCCTTTTACATGTGTACAAGCATACAATATATGAGACAGAAGTAGTCATGATTAATCACAAGGGCACGCCAACCTCCATATCTGTACATATACCTACTCTGCTACAGAGAGGCCGGATACAATTTGAGGAATTAAATTATTCACACATTGCAATGTTCTGCTGGGCTGTGAATGCAATATGCAGCTTTGTGAAAAGTGGTCTTGCCATGGCATCTTATGCACAGAGAATATAAGTGATAGTACTGGGTATTTCAATCAAAATTTTCAAATTGTAGAACGTTGGTTTTAAAACTGAATAGGGGAAGGCTAAAAACCCAATTAATTTTGTTCCTATTTGCCACTGGAGAGATTTCCCTTCACTAACTCCTCTTAAAACATATCTCCTCACCAGATGATGTCCAAGTAGGTGAAACGCGTTGGGTCGAATCCTATCCAGGCCATTGCGTACTACAGGTCTCTTGTTACTATACCCATTGGATGTAATGATGATCGCTAAAACTGCAAACTTGATGTAAGTGTTCTGTACTTTTAATACATTTCTTATCATCGCGGTTTTACACTATGTGGAGATCTTTTGTCTATTTTGGATGTTTGGTCTGTTCCATGCAATTAAGTGGTGACCCGGCCTTATTGTTGAGGTGGCAGACCTTGGAAGTTGCTTTATGACCATCCTCCTGGTGATATACATCTATGTCAGCCTGTTTGACTCAGTGGTGTTGGTAACTGAGTGTATGATTTCTGATCAGTGCATTTACCTTTAGCGGTTGTGGCTAATCACATTGCAGTGTTTGGCTATTCACAACTATCAGAAGACACTGGGACTGAATAATTGGACTTTTCTATACCATTCATTTGGACTATGACACTTTTTTACATATATTTTTCTATATACGTTCTTAAGCCCTTGGCACTTTTTACATTATTGAACTTTTTGTATTATTGCATTCAATATTAATATTGTATGATGCAAACAATATTTCTATGGTTTATACACTATAGCAATTTATATTAGCGCAGCATGTTTACTTTATATTATTTTGCCCAATGTTTTTTAATTTGTGGTGCTAGCAGCTTTAATTCCAGAGAGAAACCCTTTACAAAAACAAACCAGTAAATACAGAGGGGCAAATGTTTTTTTACTTACCAAAAAAACTATTTCTTGTAGTTTCATTAAGGAAGGGCTTGACAAATTTGCCTTGAATCTAGGAGCCAGCTAAAAAAGTTAGGAGACAGTTTTTTTTCTTTTTTAACAAATCTTACAGGTGGAATGTGTAACATGTTCAAGAAGGTGAACTTCTTTAGTTGTTTCTCTGCCAGAGCCGTTTTTAGTTTTTTTTTTTTTGCACACGTTTAAAAAATAATTTTAGCCTGAAGATTACATAAAACCCCCAAACATTATATATTTTCTGAAAGCAGACACCTTAGAGCAATGTTTCTCAACTCCAGTCCTCAAGTACCCCCAACCGCTCATGTTTTCAGGCTTTCCATTATTTTGCACAGGTGATTTGATCAGTTTCACTGCCTTAGTAATTACCACAGCCGTTTCACGTGAGGAAATCATGAAAACATGAACGGTTGAGGACTGGAGTTTAGAAACATTGCCCTAGAGAATAAAATAGTGGTAGTTTCAAACCACTATCAAGTGGTAGTCACACAATATTACTAATATTAATCACATTAAAAGTCACTTTTAGGGGGGACGAAAATTTTATAAATTACCCAATTTTTGGGTAAAATATAAAAGCCGAGGTTACACAGAGTAAACCAAAACTGAACATGTCAAACCTTAACCACTTGCTTACTGGGCACTTAAACCCCCTTCCTGCACAGGCCACTTTTCAGCTTTCAGGGCTGTCACACTTTGAATGAAAACTGCGCGGTCATGCAAAACTCTACTCAAATGAAATCTTTATAATTTTTCCCCACAAATAGAGCTTTCTTTTGGTGGTATTTAATCACTGCTGTTTTTTTTTATTTTTTGAAAAAACACAAAGCAGTTTTATAGTTTGTTATGAACATTTTCAAACAGGTAATTTTTCTCCTTCATTGATGTGCTCTGATGAGGCTGCACTGATGGACACTGATAGGTAGCACTGGTGGGCACTGATGAGGGGGCACTTGTGGGCACTAATAGGCACTGGTAGGAAACACTGGTGGGCACTGATATGCACTGGCAGGCGGCACTGGTGGGCACAGAGGAGGCGGTGGTGGCTATCCCTGTTCCCTTTGACAGAAGCCAGTGATTTTTTTCTCCTCGCGCTAACAGCCTATTATCGATCATCTGTTTACATCACGTGATCAGACGCAGGCAGCTCATGCAGAGGATGTGTATTGACCCCCTCCTGGCAATTAAGGCCCATGCTGTAGCCGTCTTTCGGGCTATAGCACAGGTGGGAAGTGGGTAAACATGTCAGTAACCTATATTTTCCCTAGTAAATGCTTTAAAAGCCCCCTATAAGTCATTAGTTTAGCGTTACGAAGGAGGGCTGGTGCTGGAATTATTGCTCCCATTCCAGCGCATGTGGCAATATGCAACATGTGTATCGCAATCAACGTTTTCAGGCATATATGTTGAGGTAGGGGGCTTTATGTGCTTGCGTGTAACTTAATTTTTTTTACTAAAATTACAAAAAAACTGTCAACGGTGATCTGGAAATTACATCACTTCCGGGTCAACTAGAAGGGGAGGAGAGCGGACGTGTTTGCGCTCTCCTTTCTTCCCCCTCTACCCGGTGGTACCTGCTTTGCTGGTCCCAGGCCTGCAGATGGGCAAACCGCCCCGGGGATACATAGCTGGGGGGCGCACACAGGGTGTGGGAAGAATTTAGACAGCAGCCCCGGGTTTTTTGAGCCGTGTATTAAGGGATACAGGAATTCATAGCCTGTTGGTGTATACTGCTGCCTACAGGAGAAGATGGACACCAGCAAACAAAATACCAGTGCCAGCCCAATATAACCCCTATGCTACCAGCATGCCTAAGGGCTCATGCACATGGACACATAAAATGCTGCATTCAAATCTGTAATGTGTACTTTTTTTTTTTTAGGGATCTGAATGTAGCTGTATATTATGCTACGAGTCCATACACACAGCTCCATAACGGCATTAAAAAAATAAAAAAATAAAAATAAAATAAATCACCATCCACAATCCTGCATATGAACCGTATTTAATCCTGTATTTATGTAAATGTTAGCACAAACAGCATTTAGCATACATGTACGCTAATGGCTCCAATGGTCTGTCTGTATTCTAGCAACCTAAGACCCTAGGTGGCAGGAGCTGCCTGTGTCTTAGAGAATATGTACATTACTCAATGTCCTACACAGTAGCACAAACTTTACATGCATACAGAGCACAGACAAAATAGGATTTTTATAACAGCTTACCAGTAAAATCCTTTTCTTGGAGTACATCATGTGACACAGAGCCACAGTAATTACTGTATGTGTTATATGGCACCTTCAGATGATGGACACTGGCACACCCTAGACAGGAAGTTCAATTCCCCATATAACCCCTCCCCTTACTGAAAGTACCTAAGTTTTGTAGCAAAGCAATACACGTGTAACCAAAGAGGGGAGGGACGTGTCCCGTGATATACTCCAAGAAAAGGATTTTACAGGTAAGCTGTTATAAAAATCATATTTTCTTTATCGTACATCACGGAACATAGAGCCACAGTAATTACTGTATGAGATGTCCCAGAGCAATGCCACCTGAGGGGAGGGGACACAAACAAAAGTAGTGCGCAATCAGACCTGAGGACCTATGCTGCTGCCTGCAGTACACTGCGCCCAAAGGCGATATCCTCATGCCTTCTTACATCCACCTGATGGAATCTGGTGAATGTATTTACTGAAGACCAAGTTGCAGCCTTGCAGATTTGAGCCATGGAGGCTCGGTGATGCACTGCCCACAAAGCACTAACAGCCCTGGTGGAGTGCGCTTTGATTTGAAAAGGTGGAACTTTCCTCTTCAAACCATAAGCTTGAACAATTACTTGCCGAATCCATTTGGCAATAGTGGATTTCAACGCTGCCTTTCCTTTTCTAGGACTTTCAGGCAACACAAACAAAACATTGAATCTGAGCAGTCACCTTCAATAGATTTTGACTGCTCTCACTACATCCAAAGAATGTGACTTTTCTTCCTTAGAACAGGGTTCTGGAAAATATTAAGGTAAAACAATATCCTGGTTTAGGTGAAAACCTGAAACCACCTTTGGCAGAAAGCTAGGATGAGGACGCAATACTACTCTATCCTTATGAATGATTAAATATGGGTCTTTACAAGAAAGAGGCGCCAACTCTGACACCCTTCTTGCAGAAGAGATGGCTACCAGAAAAACTAGCTTCCTTGTCAAAAGGACTAAAGGAATATGTCGTATCGGCTCAAAAGGCTGTTTCTGTAATGCCGATAGAACTAAATTCAAGTCCCAAGGGTTCAGGGGTGCTCTAACCGGTGGATTAAGCCACATTACCCCCTGTATAAAACTTCGGACCAAAGAATGCGAAGCTAGCGGACGTTGAAACAATACCGATAAGGCTGAGACTTGGCCTTTGATAGTACTCAAGACCAGTTTCATCTCTAACCCCATCTGCAGAAAGGCAAGGATCCTACCTGTGACATACTTTCTAGGATGCAAACCCCTGGATTCACACCAGGAAACATATGCCTTCCAGACTCTATAATAAATTACTCTGGAAGCTGGCTTCCTTGCATTAATCAAAGTAGATATCACTGAGCCTGAAAGCCAACGATTCTTCAGCCAAGCTGTTAAATTTAGCTTTTGTAAAGTAGGATGGAACACTGGTCCTTGCGATAGCAGGTCTGGATGTGGTAGTAGGGGCCATGGGGCCCCTACCACCATCTTTACCATTTCTGCATACCAAGATCTTCTGGGCCACGCAGGGGCCACAAGAACTATCTACTTCTTTGCCTGCTTGATCCTGCGAAGAAGTCGAGGTAGCAGCAGAATAGGAGGGAATGCATAAATTAGTGAGAACTGATCCCATGGGGTCACCAACGCATCTGTTCCACATGTGAGTGGATCCCTTGTTCTCAACACAATGTCGTCGACTTAGTTGTTGAACCTGGACACAAAGATCTATGTCCGGGATCCCCCATCTTTGGCGTATAGCCAGGAAGATGTCGGGTTGAAGGGATCATTTCCCCAGGAACAACTGCTGGTGACTAAGTAGTCCGCCTGCCAGTTCTCTACTTTTGGAATGAAGATTGCCGATATGCACGGCACATGCTTTTCTGCATCATGCATCTCTTGTTACCACCTTCCAGGTAACTGGTAAGAAGGATTTCCCCTCCTGCAGATTCTTGAGTATCCTCCACCAACTGAGGCTCTGACGCACTTTTGGCAACAAACACATTGGAAAAATCTAGTGCTTAGATCTTGTTCCAAGCCGACAGGATACTGTTTTGCAGCAGTCTCAAATGAAACTGAGCATAGGGAACTGCTTCGAATGAAGCCACCAACTTCCCCAACAACCTCATACAAAGGCGCATAGAAGGACCCTTCTCTGCCCTGACCACCTGAACCAGCTCTTTTATGCCTGGGGTAAGAACATCCTCTTCAGGGCTGTATCTATAATCAGATCCAAGTACTCTAATCTTCTTACTGGTTTTAAAGAAGATTTCTCTAGGTTGAGGACCCAACCTAGGTATTTCAGGTAGTTGACTGTGGTGACCATGCTTTGGTCCAGATGTCTACCGACCGGTCTATCAAGAGCAGGTGGTCTAGGTATGCTATTATCGTTATACCTCGATTCCTTAATCTGGCCAGAGGAAGGGCCATAAGTTTTGTAAACACCTGAGGTGCAGTAGCTAGACCGAAAGGCAAAGCTACAAACTGAAAATTACGTTTTTCTACTTCGAAACACAGATATTTCTGGTGAGCAGGAAAAAAGTTACATGCAGGTATACATCCTTGATGTCGATTAATGCCAGAAGTTCTCCTCCTTGTAGGACGGAGACTACTGATCGGATTGATTACATGCAAAAATAGCGAATTTTCAGGAACCGGTTTAGATCTTTCAGATCTAGAATGGGCCTGACATCTCCATTTGGTTTTGGCACCATGAAAAGGTTTGAACAAAACCCCAACCCCTGCTCTTCCATGGGGACCATCACTTTTTGTGACAAAAGTCAATCTAACACTAGAAACATACTTCTTTTTCTCTGGATCTTTGGGGACATTTGACCTGAGCAAACGAGGAGACGGGAATTCTCGAAACTCTAGTTTGTAACCTAGAGCTATTGTGGAGACCACCCATCTGTCTTGAAATTCTTCCTACCAGACCTTTGAGAATTGCAGAAGTCTTCCCACCACTCGAACGAGCGGGGGAGCCCCTTCATGAAGAGGATTTAGCGTTTTGGCTTGTGGGTTTCCTCCCCCAGGATTTATTTTGTCCCTGGGGTCGACCCCAAGGTTTACCTCTTGAATCTGACGGTGAAGACCGTCGCTACTGCCTGGAGGCGGATGCCCCTGGCACTGGAGAAAGAGCCTGTTTGAGGGATGTTTACTCCTTTTCTTAACAGGCAAAAGGGTACTTTTCCCACTTGATATTTTTTGGATATATTTGTCCAAATCTTCCCCAAACAGCTTTTCACCACGGAAAGGAAAACCAGCCAAGAGCTTTTTGCATGGCACTTCGGCTGACCAACTTTTCATCCATAAGATTCTATGCATATGCATCAACCCAAGCGTAAGGCAAGAGGTTTGAAGAATAGAATCTGATTGAGTCAATTGCAAAACACAAAGCTGCTGGCAGCTCAGCGAACTCCTGGGCCTGCTGTTCAGGAAAAACCTTGAGCACCCGTTTCAAATGGTCTCTCAAGGATTGACATACCCCAATTGCCACCACTGCAGGTTGAGCCACTGAACATGCCAAGGAAAAAACATTTTTTAACAGGAATTCCAATCTCTTATCAGTTGGATCCGTAAACATTTGCGCATTGTCAACCGGACAAGTCAAACTTTTATTCACAGAGGATATAGCAGCATCAATTGCTGGTATACTCCACATCTTAGTGAATTTATCCTCCATAGGATAAAGTGTTAAAAACTTTTTAGGAGGGAAAAAATGCTTATTTGGTTGATCCCACTCAGAATATATAAGCCTTTCCAGCAATGAATGTACAGAAAAGACAACACAAGGCTTGAGGAGGCTTTAGTAAATCAAAACAAGAAGTGGGCTCTTCAATCGACTCAGTTAAGGGTAGCTTAAATGTGGAGCGGACCATTTCAGTAAGAGAATGCACCAGCAACTTCTCAGCATGTGAAGCTGAAGAAGGTCCTTACCCACTTGATCCCTCAGAAGAGGAGTTAGTCTCTCTATGGTCCCCTGAGGGGAATTCATTTCCCCCCTCCCACTGTTCCTCTGTTTGAGGATCCTGGGTGGTAGAAGGGGACCTAATGTGCTTTCTTCCACTCTGTGAAGATGCGATTAAAGTCGCTAACTTTTCCCCTAATCCACTCATAGTTGAGAAAAAAACCTCCTCAGTTACATAGACAGGGGCTGAAGTGTTGGAAGCAATTGCAGCCCCTGATGACCCCCGATGGCTCACTCTGACCAGCCTCCCTAGATCTTTCAGGGGGGATGGTGTTGCAGAGGGGGGATCCTTAGGGCCTGAGGGTGACCTTTTTGTGCCCTTATCCTTTGCGGTATTTGTACCATTCCCTCTGGTTATGGTTCTGAGCCCAAACGCAGAGGTACAGCCAAGAAAATGCACCTACTGCTGAGCAATAGTTCAGCAACTGCTGCTGCTATTAAGCTCAGCCTGATGCAAAGTAAATGTGTCCTGGGAATGCCTGTGTCAACCAACACTCACATGTGACCCGTCTGCTCTGCGTCCCTCCTTTAGCTGTAAGCATCTGAAAAAAGGTGCACTTTATAGCTACACAGCCCGCATTGTGGGTGCTGAAGCACGCCGACAAGCTCCGCCCCTTTCCTCCTTCCACCCACCGCACCCCCTCCCTCATCTTTTTAAAAAGATAGAGCTTTTGCGCGCGAGCGGGCTCCGATCCGCCGGATCGTATATGGAGGACTGGGGTGGAGGAGAGCCGCCGACTGAGCCACGCTCCCTCTGCCTCCTGGGGTGAAGCTGTCTAGGTAGGGAACATTTCATTTAGGTCTAAAGTTTAGACCTAAATGACAAAATGTCATATACAATATTAATATTCATGTGGATCCAAAAATGTAGCGCTAGTGCATAGACAAAAGTGTATGTGTATCACAACACTCTGGGAGAAACAGTGCATATACTGTATAACAAAATAATAGAATAATAGTGCTGGAATTGACTCCAGTGTAGACAAATTACTATAGTCCATATAGTGATAACATTGAAGTATGAGTCCTTCTGGTCAACTCAATAAAAGCAGATGGAATATATGCTTGACTGATGTCAGAATAAGGCGTGGGTACGCTTACCGAAAATGTTGGATGTGACTACCATACGGCATACACATCAGACAGGCTTAAAGGTAGAAGGTCTTGCATCTGGAATTTCAACGATTTCCGGTACCATGGACTGGAACTCCAACGATTTCCGGTACTGTGTACTGGGTCAATCAGCAGGGTGGGTATGCTCAACATACAATCATCCGATGGTCACGGTAATGGTGATGGAGACCGGGGAAGGGAATAAGAAATGGAGACCACTCCAATGGTGCAGGTCAAAAAAGCAACGATTTATTCACATATGCATGTGAAAATAAAAGAATAAAAATCTCGAGACAATATAAATTTTGGCAATATGAGGGGCGTAGGATAGCTGGCCCGACGCGTTTCGACTAAAGTCTTCCACAGGGGCATATCTCTGGCCCCTCCATATTGCCTCCAACTATTTATGGACATAAAACTAGACTGGAGCCGCCCCCATGATCAGGGCAGGAAGTGGACGCCTCCAGCCTGAACCAAATCTAATATGGGGGATAGGTTCCGAATGGTCTAAACATAATCAATATAACTTTAAAAATATTAGTCATGTTAAAAAACAAACCAACACATCCATGTGCATCCTGGCTGTGAAGTGGATGCGCTGGGTAATATGTAACTATTAATCATATCTCATACGTATATATGATGTGGGAACCCCCGTTAGTGGGTCAATCCAAAGCTAAAACCATAGTGACCAATCAGAATCCGGGAGTAACTATTCCCGCCAAATAGTTATCAAATCCCGGTCTTCTACAGACCGGATGTCTGAGTGGATGCGCTGTGAATGGCCGGCGGACTCGTGCGCGGTGACGTCAATATGATGCGCCGAGACGCAACAGGCGGCGGCGCACAAAGGATGCGCGACGACGCTGTTGCGTTCGGTGCGTGGACGTCACATCCTGGGCCGCCCGCTTACGGCCAAAATGACCGGAAGTGAGCGTACCCCAGGAATGCGTTCGATGCGGAACGCATCCGCCGAAGGAATACGAGGGGGAAGGCGGCGCACGGGCGCCTGCGGGCTAGTGTGCGTGGTGCACGTAATGACCTCATACTTGAACGGCCTGTGTATAGACATAAACGTTGTGTGCCGCCATCTAGTGTCCCCGGAGTAATAGGCTGCACATTGAATAGAAGGGATTGTGATGGCAATGTATGTGTACGTGTGAAGAACAGCGCGCAAAAACATCTTAAAAGACGCATAAGCGGCCATCTGTTCACATAGTGATCTAGGTAATGAAACATAAAGAAGTTAGATATTATGAAAAAAAGGGCAAGGTGAACGAAAAAATATATATATGGTGCATGCAACCAATACATAGTTGGCCAAAAATCCCAACTCATAATAACGTTTAATAGCGCTCGAGTAAGAGCGCCTAGGTAACGTAATGGAGGAGGGAAAATGGCTGTGTATGTGCATGGTGTGATGAACATATTATACAAACGGCGTCATATCCTCATATAACGCCAAAAAAGGCATGTTACCGAAAGCTTCGGTGGGAAGGTAGCAATGATATGATGATCTACAAATATATAAAGTGGGAAGTGACAGACCTCTCGGGCTGTCACTGGGGAAATACATATAAAATACATATAAAAGAACTAGATGAAGGTGACCCTGATCATCTAAGCGATCCACAAACATAAACTGGTTGAGGGAGGGATGAATCCCTATAAGGTGACAGAAAGGCCGGAAAAAATGATCTAATTTATGTGTGAATATATGTTTGTCCTGGAAGAGAGATTAACCTAGAGTAGCCACTTTACATCCAGTTTGTCCTGGAAAACATGGCAGGCATGTACCCTCCCGTGAATATGGGAATCAGGGGAGATATGGGGAACAATACCCATATGGCAACCAGGGTAGAGAACCCATACATAACCCCTACCCATACCAACAAAATTCCCAACCCCGAGGGCCTTCCCAACCATCGGGTTTTTACAGGGACCCCCCCAGTTACCCTCCAAGCCCAAAACGAAACGAGGTAACAGAGGGGGGCGACGCCTCCAGAGGCAAAAGAAAAAGGGTCTAACCCCTATTGGTGCAGGCATCTATAATCTGAGTACAGTTCAACTTTCTGATGCAGAAACCCAGTTACTCGACAAGGGTTTGAAGTTTGTCCCTCCACGGTCACTGGACCGCTTCGCTACCTTTGTCGATGTACACAAATTCATCAGAAAGTTGAATATTCAGCGACATTTTTTAACTGTTCCCTCTACCACGACAGGTTGTGGTATTTCCACCTCCAGTGTACATTCTGGTTTATCCAATCCGTCACTCTTCAATCCACCCAACACCACGTCTCACTCTATTAACGTATTTAAGAACCTGGTCCTCAACGACTTGGAAACTCTCCCTACTAAAAAGGTACACCAAGATCCAGCCATATCCCAGGGATTAAAATCCCTATGCAAAAATAAAAATATCATTGTCCGCCCTGCTGACAAGGGAGGTGGGATTGTGGTACTGGATCGAGAGGACTATAATAGGGAGATGTTGAGACAACTAGATGATCGATCCACATACATTATTCTCAGTGGAGATCCCACTGTAAAATACAAAAAGGCCTTGACCGAATTGATCGAGGAAGGTTTCTCTCTTAGCATACTCAATCGCAAGGAGAGGGAATTTCTTGTTCCCCTAGCCCCCCGAATCCCCATCATATATTACCTTCCTAAGGTACACAAGTGTCCTACCAATCCTCCAGGTCGCCCCATCGTTAGTGGCATCGATTCGGTGACCTCGAGGATTGGTAGGTACATCGATTTTTATCTGCAGCCATTGGTCAGACAAATCCCCTCGTATCTTAAGGATACTAAGGATGTGATTCGGCTGCTTGAATCTGTAGAACATCATGAGGGTTTGATCATGGTGACAGCCGATGTCGCCGCGCTATATACTTGCATTTCCCATCCTTTAGGTTTAGGCGCGGTGGAATTCTATCTATCCAGTCTTTCAACCCTTTCTTCTATACAAAAGAATTTTATTTTGGATTTACTGCGATTTGCTACCAAACACAACTACTTCTGGTTTCAGGGCACCTTCTATTCCCAAATCAGGGGAGTGGCCATGGGGGCAAAATATGCCCCCAGTGTGGCCAATCTTTTCATGGCCCAGTGGGAGGAGGACGTCGTCTATGCCTTCCGGCGTCCGGAGCTAGTCCTATGGACTAGGTACATAGACGACGTCCTCCTCCTATGGAAGGGAGATATGCCGTCCCTGGATGAGTTCATGACTACTCTCAACCTCAATGATCGGGGGATAGTTTTGAGCTATGAGGCTAGCCCCACTAACATACATTTTCTCGATCTAGAGATAGAGTCCACTACACGAGGCTTTGAGTTTAAAACTTATTTTAAGCCTACCGACAGGAATGGATACATTCCTGTCGAGAGCTGTCATCATGACCGCTGGCTTGAATCAGTGCCAAGAGGACAATTCCTCCGAATGAGGAGGAACTGTACGAATGACTCAACTTTTTTCCAACAGTGTCAGACTTTAAAACAAAGGTTCATAGAAAAAGGGCTACCAACCTGACACCCTAGATGCAGATATAAAATCTGTAGCCACCGTCGATAGGAAGTCTTTATTGGTTGATCAGCCCAAGACCCCTAGAGACAACAAATTCAGGTGGTCTTTCTTTACCTCATATTCCACCCAACATAAGGAGGTCAAGAAGATCATAGCCAGACACTGGAAGGTTTTACGTAGCGATCGCATCTTGGGACCCTCTCTCCCTGAACGGGCGGGCATCATCTTTAGAGGTGCCCGGTCAGTCCAGGGCGACATTGCTCCCAATGTTGTCGACCCCCCTAGGACGACTTCATTCTTCCAACATTGCAAGGGATATTTTCCATGCAAAAAATGCAATGTCTGTTTACACAACACACTTGGCAGACGCATGACAGATACCTTCTGTTCCACTGTCACTGCACGCACTTATGCCATGAAACACTTCACCACATGTGCCACCAAATTTATAGTCTACTTGATTACGTGTCCGTGCAAATTGCAATATGTTGGACGCACCATCCGTGCGTTCTCCATACGCGTAAATGAACATTTGGCCAAGATCCGTAAAGGATGTATTAAACATAGTGTTCCCCGCCACTACCGGGAACACCACAATAGAGATCCATCAGGGACCCAGTTTCAGATAATTGACAAATTTGTTCCACACTGGCGGGGTGAATCGAGTCTACGAGGGGTCTCGAGATTGGAAACCTACTGGATCCATGAGTTGAAGTGCTACTCACCCTTTGGTATGAACGTTGAATGGGATATCAATTGTTTCATTAACCGAGGGTGAGTGGCACTTCACTCACATTGCCAATTTGATATGGATCCCGTTGGGATACCCGCCATTCTCTTCTCCCGTTCTCCCCCTTTGGTTCCCCTTTTTTTGGTACATTCCGTTTACATTGTATGACCTATATGTTTTCCAGGACAAACTGGATGTGAAGTGGCTACTCTAGGTTAATCTCTCTTCCAGGACAAACATATATTCACACATAAATTAGATCATTTTTTCCGGCCTTTCTGTCACCTTATAGGGATTCATCCCTCCCTCAACCAGTTTATGTTTGTGGATCGCTTAGATGATCAGGGTCACCTTCATCTAGTTCTTTTATATGTATTTTATATGCATTTCCCCAGTGACAGCCCGAGAGGTCTGTCACTTCCCACTTTATATATTTGTAGATCATCATATCATTGCTACCTTCCCACCGAAGCTTTCGGTAACATGCCTTTTTTGGCGTTATATGAGGATATGACGCCGTTTGTATAATATGTTCATCACACCATGCACATACACAGCCATTTTCCCTCCTCCATTACGTTACCTAGGCGCTCTTACTCGAGCGCTATTAAACGTTATTATGAGTTGGGATTTTTGGCCAACTATATATTGGTTGCATGCACCATATATATATTTTTTCGTTCACCTTGCCCTTTTTTTCATAATATCTAACTTCTTTATGTTTCATTACCTAGATCACTATGTGAACAGATGGCCGCTTATGCGTCTTTTAAGATGTTTTTGCGCGCTGTTCTTCACACGTACACATACATTGCCATCACAATCCCTTCTATTATTATTTTTTTAAATTTTTTTTATTTATAACAAGGAAAGGGACCCTGTCGGGTCGATACATTACAAAATAGCATGGGTATCAAGCAAACAACTTAATCAAAACATTCTGAATACATTACATTACACAGTCTTAATGTAGAAAGGGGGAGAGAAACAGTGTTTAAACACATCTAAGTGTGGACAAATTGTTGGAGGTTACTCTCCATGGTGTATTGTCACTTAGTGTGCCTGAGCTACTGTTAGTTTTATTTGTTCCGTTAGGGTATTTGTGCTTGAGGTTGTCGTGTTGTGCAGTACCGAGGACATGGGCCCAGTTCCTCGGTTTTTCTTATTTATGTTGGAAGAAAAAAAAAAAGTGGAAATTAGAGAGTAAAGTAGATCCACCCAGTTTAGGGTGGGATTGGTTAAAGGTAGAATATTAGAGTAGAGAGTAGTACGAAAGAGAGAAAGAAGAGGGGAGGGGGAGCTGAGGTGGGAGGATGGGTCGGGGGTGGGGGTACTCGGGCCCACGAACATGGGTCATTGGTAATTCAAACATGTGTGTCAGATGGGATTGGCGGTGGCGGAGTGCAACTTTGTGTGTCTGTTGTGGTTCCCTTAAGCGCCTGGCCCTCTGCCGAGTAGATAAAGATAATCCACGACTGCCAGGTGTTAGAGAATGTTTCTTGTCTATGCTGGGCTGTGAGGACGAGGTCCTCCATATATCTTATCTCCTCCACTTTCGCTATCCATGATGCTATGGTAGGTGGGCTTGTGGATTTCCACATTATCGGTATGCAGGCCTTGGCTGCATCTAGTAAGTGTCTGATCACCGATTTTTTGTATGTTTTTTCGGGAGTGTCTGATGCGTGAAGAAGGAAGAAAGCGGGGTCTATTGGTATGGGGCTGTCTGTAAATTTTTGTACAACTTCCCGGACCACTTTCCAAAAGTGGTGTAGTAAAGGACAGGACCAAAATATGTGCAGCAGTGTTCCCTTTTCTGCTCGACACCGCCAGCAAAGGTCCGGCGTTGTCGGGAAGAATCTGTGGAGCAGGTCTGGAGTTCTGTACCATCTTGACAGTAGCTTATAGTTGGTCTCCTGGATCTTGGCGCATATTGAGGATTTATGAGTGTATTTAATTATTCTTTGTTTCTTAGTTGTGCTAAAGTGGCAATTCAGTTCTGTTTCCCATTTAGTCAGCCCTGGCGGTGTAAAGTCTGTTTGTGGTATGTTTAGCAGGCTGTAGGTTTGTGATAGTGTGTGCGTTATGGTACCCGATGCGTTGCAGAGTTCTTCTAGTGTTGTGAGGGGAGGTGATGTTGTCGGAGGGGTTTTCAGTGAGTGTAAAAAGTGGCTCAGTTGGCTGGCTCTCAAGAAGTCCAGCCGAAATGGCCCTGTGGTATTTGAGAGTTCTGTTATTGTGGGCCAACGACCATTGGTGCTAAAGTGGGAGGCCTGGTGTGTGCCCTCGTCTTTCAGTCTTTTAAATTCTGCGTCATGTAATCCTGGTGCAAATTCAGGGTTTCCCAAGATGGGGAAGAGGGGTGAGTTGGGGGATGATATGGGGGTCGTCGTGATGAGACGTGCGCAGACCTGTGTTGTGGTTCCTATTAGCGGGTGTCGCTTAATTTCCGCTGGCAGAGACGGGTAGAACCAGGGAGCTCTACTAAGTGGGGTTTCGCTTTGATGTTGCTCCAGTTGTGTCCAGAGCTTAGTCTCCTGGTGGCGGCACCAGTCTATAAGCCTGCCCAAGTGAACTGCCTGGTAGTATGTACGGATGTTTGGTAACGCGAGTCCCCCATGTTGTTTAGGTAGAACTAAAAGTTTATAAGAGAGTCGTGGTCTTTTTTTAGCCCATACAAAGTCTGTAAACATGGTTTGTACTTGTTTGAAGTAGAGTGTGGGAATGTGTATAGGTATCGCCTGCATGAGATAGAGGAATTTTGGGAGTATCATCATTTTGAGGATGTTGCAGCGACCTATCCATGAATGTAGACCGGTGTGCCATTTTTTAAGTAATATTTTGATTGTTTTCAAGAGTGGTGGGAAGTTCAGCTCATATAGCCGTGTGAGTGTGCGAGGGATGTAAGTACCTAAATATTTTAGGGCTGTCTGTGTCCATTTCAACTGGAAATTTGATTGTAGCTGTGTAAGTTGTGCTGGTTGTATTCCTACTCCCATTGCCTCAGATTTAGTAAAATTAATTTTTAGGTTGGAGAGGACTCCATAAATCTTAAATTCTCGTAAGAGGTTGGGGAGGGAGATTGAGGGGGTGGTGAGTGTGAACATGAGGTCGTCGGCGTACGCCGATACCTTGTGTTGCGTTTGGTGTACTTTCACTCCTGAGATATTGGGGTTTTGTCTTATGTGGCATAGGAATGGTTCCAGAGTGAGGGCGAATAGAAGGGGGGACAACGGACACCCCTGCCTTGTCCCGTTTGTGATCGGGAAAGGGTCTGAGAGCACTCCATTAGCCCTCACTCTGGCAGATGGTTTTTCATAGGTTGCGGCTATCCACTTTAGCATGTTGTCTCCCAGTCCTATATGGCGCAACGTGGCAAACATGAAGGCCCAACTAACCCGATCAAACGCTTTCTCAGCGTCCGTGCTTATAAAAACACTGGGCGTTTGGGTGCGGGTGACTTTATGTAGTAGATTCAAGACCTTGGTGGTATTGTCCCTTGCCTCTCTTGTGGGGACAAATCCCACCTGGTCTAAGTGTATTAGGAGGGGCAGGTGTGTCTGTATTCTAGTCGCTATTATTTTGGTGAATAGTTTGAGGTCCGAATTAAGTAGGGAGATAGGCCTATAGCTTCCGCAGTTGGTCAGGTCTTTGCCTTCTTTTGGGATAACAGATATTTGTGCTTGTAATGTGGTGGTGTGTAGTTTCCCTTCTTTAGTGAGGCCGTTAAGGACATTAACCAAGCGTCCTCCTAATACTGGTAGTAGTGTCTTGTAGTAGTGTGGCGTGAGTCCGTCCGGTCCTGGGGCTTTTCCAACTTTAGTGCTTTTCAGCGCAAGTTGTACCTCCGATAATGTGATAGGGGCTTCTAACAGATCTCGGGTGTCGGTGGAGAGGGTGGGCATACGGGAAGTAGTAATATAATCTGTTATGTGTTCTAATGATGGTGGCGTGTTGGACAGGTTGTAGAGCGATTCATAGTAGGATTTAAATTCCCGTGTTATATGTTGTGGTAAGGTTATCTTCTGTCCCGATGGCGAGCGTATGGAGGGTATGTACGACGCTGTTCTTTGGTCCCGTAATGACTGTGCTAGCAGTCTGCCGCATTTATTGCCCGACTCGTAAATCCTTTTACGTGTTATTTGTAATGCCGTCTTTGCTCTAAAATTTAACAGGTCAGTTACTTGTGTGCGTATTGCGTCCAGTTCGTTCCCTATCTGGTCAGTCGGGGTTTGCTTGTGTCTGATTTCTAGGGTGTGAAGTCTGCTGAGGAGAGAGGTCAATTGGGCTGTCCTTTGTTTTTTTAGTCTTGCCCCGTGTTTTATGAGTATTCCGCGAATCAATCCCTTCTATTCAATGTGCAGCCTATTACTCCGGGGACACTAGATGGCGGCACACAACGTTTATGTCTATACACAGGCCGTTCAAGTATGAGGTCATTACGTGCACCACGCACACTAGCCCGCAGGCGCCCGTGCGCCGCCTTCCCCCTCTTATTCCTTCGGCGGATGCCTTCGTTTTGGTTCCGCATCGAACGCATTCCTGGGGTACGCTCACTTCCGGTCATTTTGGCCGTAAGCGGGCGGCCCAGGATGTGACGTCCACGCACCGAACGCAACAGCGTCGTCGCGCATCCTTTGTGCGCCGCCGCCTGTTGCGTCTCGGCGCATCATATTGACGTCACCGCGCACGAGTCCGCCGGCCATTCACAGCGCATCCACTCAGACATCCGGTCTGTAGAAGACCGGGATTTGATAACTATTTGGCGGGAATAGTTACTCCCGGATTCTGATTGGTCACTATGGTTTTAGCTTTGGATTGACCCACTAACGGGGGTTCCCACATCATATATACGTATGAGATATGATTAATAGTTACATATTACCCAGCGCATCCACTTCACAGCCAGGATGCACATGGATGTGTTGGTTTGTTTTTTAACATGACTAATATTTTCAAAGTTATATTGATTATGTTTAGACCATTCGGAACCTATCCCCCATATTAGATTTGGTTCAGGCTGGAGGCGTCCACTTCCTGCCCTGATCATGGGGGCGGCTCCAGTCTAGTTTTATGTCCATAAATAGTTGGAGGCAATATGGAGGGGCCAGAGATATGCCCCTGTGGAAGACTTTAGTCGAAACGCGTCGGGCCAGCTATCCTACGCCCCTCATATTGCCAAAATTTATATTGTCTCGAGATTTTTATTCTTTTATTTTCACATGCATATGTGAATAAATCGTTGCTTTTTTGACCTGCACCATTGGAGTGGTCTCCATTTCTTATTCCCTTCCCCGGTCTCCATCACCATTACCGTGACCATCGGATGATTGTATGTTGAGCATACCCACCCTGCTGATTGACCCAGTACACAGTACCGGAAATCGTTGGAGTTCCAGTCCATGGTACCGGAAATCGTTGAAATTCCAGATGCAAGACCTTCTACCTTTAAGCCTGTCTGATGTGTATGCCGTATGGTAGTCACATCCAACATTTTCGGTAAGCGTACCCACGCCTTATTCTGACATCAGTCAAGCATATATTCCATCTGCTTTTATTGAGTTGACCAGAAGGACTCATACTTCAATGTTATCACTATATGGACTATAGTAATTTGTCTACACTGGAGTCAATTCCAGCACTATTATTCTATTATTTTGTTATACAGTATATGCACTGTTTCTCCCAGAGTGTTGTGATACACATACACTTTTGTCTATGCACTAGCGCTACATTTTTGGATCCACACGTATTTTGACTTTGTTTGTTTTGTTTGTTGGCAGCTTTTGCATGATCATAATAGATTAGCGCGGTTTTTTCCCCCTATTAATATTAATATTCAGACAAATGCTTACGTGTAATTCATCAAAATGTATCCACCAAAATGAAGTGTCTTCTCCAAAACAAAGATATAAAAGTGCTCCAAATGACACTTCTAATTTAGTTGTGCTTAAAAGAGAAGAAGTTCAGGTTTCTTAAAAAAATAAAAAATAAAAAGACTGAGAAAGACCGTTTTTCACTCAGTTTTCAGTCTTCACTAAGTAGAGAGCCAGTGATTATTCATTACCATCTCTGCTCTGCCCCCCCAAACGCTTACTGGAGCACCAGACTGGAGAGGGTGGGAGCGGCTGGGCTTAGGCCCTCTTTGGCTTGCTGGGAGGCTGAGCCAGCTGCCAGTCCAGGCATCTGGGTGGATCCCGACTGTAAAGTCCAGTGCAAGTGTGTCTTGAAAAAAACGAAATCAACAGTTCCTAAAAAAAGAAAATTATCATTGCACACCGAACTATAAACACTAAAGTGTCCATGTAACAGTCCAATCCAAGTACCACTTTCCAACAATGTAGTCATTAGTCTATAGATGTCAAACTGTGCTCCACTCTTAGTCATGCATTTGCCAGTGCTGAAAAACGGTGCTCTCCTGTGATTCTACACCTCCCCCTTAGCTCACTGACACTCACCAGATACTTTGACCTAAACACTATGTGGGTCAATCTGCGCTTTGTTTAAATATTGCCAAGCTCCGTGTCTCCACTCGTCTCCATGCTTTCTTATCTCCAGTCACTCAGGGATAAAAAGGTAAGAAAACACTTTCATAGTGCAACCAACTTAATACAAAAAATTGTGATGTACAAAAGGTATTAAAATAAAAGTCACATGCCTGGAGATAAGCCAGCATGGAGAATCAGCGTGCGTTCCGGCCAGAAGGTTAGTAAGCCAGAAATGACATCAGAGGCTGCGTTACCCCACCTCGATGTGTTTCACCATCATCAGCGTCTTCAGGAAGCTCTCCGCTTTCAGAAGAATCAATTAGAGAGGCAGAACCCAACAATTTAAAATCGAATACACAGAAACACCAATAAGAGCAAAGTTATACCCAATAGTGTGATATATCCTTCCCTAGTTGCTCCCAGTGGATATCAGCATAGAAGGATACAGAGAAGAGGAAAGGCTCATAGTGCACAATTAGGAATTTTGAGCTACATATAAATTCCTCACCTTGGCGTACAGTACAGGATACAGTATTCTAACACTATGGATTATATGCTGCCCCCCTCCCCTGCCTCATTCTGACCCCCATTCCAGTCTGAAGCTTAGATCCACCTACTCTCTGCTCACCGAGCTGGTCAGGCTGGACAGCACCTTTTGCACTGACTCCAGGTTCCCAAACTGGCAAAACTTCTCTCCCCACTTCCATTACAGATCCTCTCCCCGATTGTATCCCAATTCCTCCCACCCAAATCCCTCCTCCCAGTACAAACCCTAAAAACACTAACCTCCTCTCCTTCTAATAGAAATCCATACTTGCCAACCTTCCCAGTTTTGATGGGACCTTCCCGAAATATGAACAATATCCTGCAAATCTGGACTAAAGGGACAGTCCTCACCAGAACGGGGTGCATGAAACCTGTGTTGCATGCTACTTTCCTCCACCACATTCAAAGCGCACTGCAGTTACGATCATGCAGAGGATGTCAATATTAACAGCACCCCAAATGCTGGTTGCAAATACAGTTAATTTGACTGCACTGGATCACATGGTACAGTAATACCATGTGATCTGGTTGCTGTGCACTACTCATGCACTACTTTTGGTGTTATCTGGTGTGACTTTAGCCCATTCAAACCAATTGGCTGAAATCGCACTGCACCCAGGTCACAGCGCATTCCTGTGCGATTCATGGTGTGAACCAGCCCTGTGCCCTGGAGCCCAGTGCCAGAACAAGTTCCGGCACTTGGCTCCAGTAACTTTCCTAGCAGAGTGGCACCAGCCTGGAGCAATTGCCCTTCATCTCTTACTGGGGTGCCTGGGGTCATCCCCTCTATGGCAGCCAGCATCTCTTTGATTTGGAGGGGGAGAGGATATGTGCTAGGGGGCACTTTAAGAGGGGAGAGGACTTGTGCTGGGGGGACGGATTAAATATCCAGCACACCTTCCAAGACAAGTCCTCTCCCTTTCCAAAGTGCCCCCTAGCACATATCCTCTTCCCCCCCAAATCACTCATGATTTTTGTAAACTTGCCCCCCTCACCCCCTTCCTCATGTCCCTCTTCCCTGCAAATCTCATGTATAGTGTATTTACTACAGACCTCAGATCAGCACAGCTCCGAGTGGCATGCTTCAACCCTGCCGCCTCCTCCTCCTGTCTGTGTATAGGAAAACATCACAGTCAAGGACGAGGGAGCGGGTTCAGTGCACGCCACTGTGCTGTGTATGTGTCAGAAGCAGCCAGTGGGGAGAGATTCTGGCTCCCATACAGGAGATTTTCTTGTGGCGCATGGGATCCCAGGTAGCTCGTACAAGCCGTGGGCAGATTTTACTGGCTCCCAGGGACGGTTGGGAGGTATGGCGGTGTGACCTTTACATGGGGCACCAAATCAGCATGGCCGGCAATTGCCCCCTGGCCCAGTCCACCCCTGCTAGGACTACCCTTATAGTGTATCCATATAACCCTGCCCACTCTGAGGCTCCATATTTTTTCAGATAGCAATAACGAGTGATCAACACACAGGATGTGAGGGACGTGTCCTGTGCTATTCTTCAGAATAAGGAATTTACACATATTTATACAGGGCACAGGATTAACATTCTTAGGCCATGGGATTTATAACCAAGCAATTAAAAATCCAGAGGTGAGCGGAGACCTGAACATTCACCTGTAAAAACATGTAAACAGATGCCTAATGCTGAAAAGCCCAAGAGACACCAGCAGCTGTGGTGGAACTGGTTCTGATGGGAAAGGAAAGAAACTTTTTTCTTAAGGGCATATGTCCTGAAAATGAGTTTGATACACCTGGTAATGGTGTCACAGGAATAATGATGTCCTCTGCAAAGACCTCTCAGTAGAACAAAAAGGGACTCAGTCTAGTAAAAAGAGGCAGTAGCTGCCAAGTAGATGCTGACTGCCCTTACCACATCCAAAACAATATAAGGCCATTTCTTTGTCATGTTTTGGGACAGGACAGAGGGATAGGATGACAATGTTCTCACCGAGGTGAAAAGGAGAGGCCACCTTAGGTAAACAGGGAGGTTTTGGTCTCAAAAACACTCTGTCCTGGGTTTTCTTGTTTCTCAGATAAAAACCGGGAGACACCTACACAATGGGACTATATCTTTGTTTCATAATTTATACTTTATAATGTATGTGGAAGCCAAAATTGCATTGAGAAGTGTAAGCCAACAGATGACTTCTAACCTACACAATTATCATACTTCTTGCTCGGTTCTTCCTGTATAATTAGATTTGTACACTGTTTTTCTGTAGTGTACTCCTTTCTTAAAAAAAAAAAAGGTAGTCAAAAAGGAAAAAAAAAACATTGTCCTTGTGCAAAATTAGAAAAGGATGTTTACAAGAGAGCTGCTAACTCAGAAACAGATGTGATGGCAAGCAAGAAGGCAACCTTACAGGCGAGGTCTCCCAGTAGAATGTCTATAAATGGTTTGGGGGGGGGGGGTCTCTGAAGAGCCAACAGCACCAGATAAGGATCCCAAGGTGACACAGGAAGTGGAATTGTGGGATTTAGATGAGCAACTTCCTGTAGAAATGTCTTGACTGAGGTTTCTGGAGGAGGATGGATAAAGCAGAAATCTGTCCCTTGAGGGTACCCAGGGACTATGAGTATTATTACCCCCATTTTTCTGTACTTTCTGAGGTCTTCTGTCAAGCTTAGCTTTTTGTTCAAATCTATCCATAAGTACATTAATTTTGTCCCTAAAATCTTTTAGACAATTACTATTCAGCCTAATTCTCATTAGTTACCCTTTTAGAATCCACGCGATCCACGCTGAATGATGACATGTAGTAGGGATATACATGAGGTTTTGTTCCAGTCTGTTTCCTTCAAGTAACTTTTTGTGCTAATCCTGCTATTTAATTAAAAATTAACCAAATCCAAAAAATGAATTCCATTAGAAATCCCATTAACCTGAAAAATGTATTCCATAATCTATTAATGTTGGACATACTCCAAGAATGTGTCTAAATATTTTGGGGTACCCCTTCACACTATATTCACGTCAATAAAGGGTTTCCAAAAAGGTTACATTAGGTCAATCTCCATTAAAATGGCTCAATCTTCCCCATTTTGCCATGAATTAATTGGCCACACTGCTTGACTCTTATAGCCACTCCGATGATTTGTAATCTTTGGGATCCTTTATACCAGTAATAGTTTCTAGCCATAGCAAATTCTAAACATGACAGAACCAACTTTACCAGCTCATCTTTTAAATGCTAACCCTAACTTTTGCTAAAAACTAAATAAATACACCTATAGTTGCAGCAAAGTAAATGTGTTTAAATGCAACTGAGCCTGCAAAGCATTGCAAATGTTATCAGTGGATCGCAGGCACTATGCACAGGCTCCTGCACAGGCTCCTGCACACGCTTCTTCCAGCTTGTTGTCTGTTCCAGGATATGGACTTTTAGTTACTGAGCTGGAGGAAGTGCAGATGGATTACAAGTGCAGTGATCACTGCATTGGCAGATGGAACTTGTAGTCAATGGCGCGGCTGTGCAGGTAGAGCCTCGCACAGCCTCGTAAAATTTTAAAGCAATAGCTGCCATGGAGGAGAAAACCCTACATGGTGCCAGAGGATTGGTTGGTTTGGGGGTGGGGTCCACTTGCAACCATGTTACATCTTAAATATAAGTGTAATGTGCGACAAAAGAGGGAGTTGGCCTTTAAACAAAATTTCCTTTCTAATATCCATCAAGTCTCACTAATTCCATCCTGCTTTCTAATATTTATGTACAGTGAATTGACATCAATAGTGGCAAGAATGTAGTCAATTTTCAGAGGTATTGTTTTAAAAGATTAAGAAGCTATTTTTTTTTTTTTTTTTAAATGTATGAGCAGTGGCCCCTACTAGTTGGAGATAAAAAGCAATATACTTCCTCAATTTCGATGTCTAAGAATGAATACCAATAACAGACCTACACTTGGCCGTCTGGTTTTATCTTTATATATCTTTCGAAGATAGCATATCGTAAGGATCCTTGAAGCTGCAGGGCTTTTCTTAATAAGTTTTAGTTCTTTGGTAAATTTCTTGGTGGAGTCATTATTGGATAACCTATACATTATGCTGCCTCATCGGGTAAAATTCTCCCTATTTCAGCCTCCTAATCTAATACATTTACTTTCAATGTAGGGCCTGGATAAGCAAAAACATATTTAATACTCAACCTTTCTACAAATTTCTGAAAATGTATGTAGGTATCCAATTTACTTTAATATGGCAATGTTTTTTTTTTTTTTAACAGAAAGAGAATATGGCAATGTTTAAATCCAAAATTGGTGTTTCTTCTCCAATTAAAACCATTTCACTAAGGTCAAGAATGCTCCCTCAAAACAGACTTCTTTTTATTCTTTCTACCTTCCTTCCAAGGAGCATTCCAGCACATCCTTGCCACATTGCATACTGCACAGGGGCACCTTGTAAGTGGTGGCTCTCGGTGCAGACTATGTACTAGCTATGGAATGCCACTGGCGCAATTGTCCAGTCCAGTGGGGGTTTGGGTACAGCTGCAAAGTTACTGTTCTGGAAATGCCAATCTGGATAGTTGTGTGTACAGACCACTCCAGCAGCTAGTCAAGGAATTTTGTTTAAAGAAGAAAAAAAAAAAAGATAGCACACAGGCTATAAGTAGGAGGGGCTATATTGGGTTGGCATTGATTTTTGTTTTTGTTTGCCACTTTCCCCCTAAAAAGTTTTTGAAACACTTTAATTTGGGTAATAATCATACAATAGTAGGCATGACGGTGTGTTTCAAACCATTTTACTCTGCAGTATACATACAGCAATAAGGTCAGCGGGAAGAATCAGTGAGCTGTAGGGAACCCAGGAGATTTACCATCCCGGAAGTGTGAGTTTGTTAGAGTATTTTGAAGGAATGTGGCAGAAGAAGGAAGCATATACATTATCTCACGAGAGTACGCCCCTCACATTTTTGTAAATATTTTATTATATCTTTTCATGTGACAACACTGAAGAAATCACACTGTTACAATGTAAAGTAGTGAGTGTACAGCTTGTATAACCGTGTAAATTTGCTGTCCCCTCAAAATAACTCACACAGCCATTAATTTCTAAACCACTGGAAACAAAAGGGTGTACACCCCTAAGTGAAAAATGTCCAAATTGGGCCCAAAGTGTCAAAATTTTGGAGTGGCCACCATTATTTTCCAGCACTGCCTTAACCCTCTTGGGCATGGAGTTCACCAGAGCTTCACAGGTTGCCACTGGAGTCCTCTTCCACTCCTCCATGATGACATCACGGAGCTGGTGGATGGTCGAGATCTTGCGCTCCTCCACCTTTTGTTTGAGGATGCACCACAGATGCTCAACAGGGTTTAGGTCTGGAGACATGCTTGGCCAGTCCATCACCCTTTACCCTCAGCTTCTTTAGCAAGGCAGTGGTCGTCTTGGAGGTGTGTTTGGGGTCGTTATGTTGGAATACTGCTCTGCGGCCCAGTCTCTCAAGGGAGAGGATAATTCTCTGCTTCAGTATGTCACAGTACATATTGGCAGACATGGTTCCCTCAGTGAACTGTAGCTCCCCAGTGCCGGCAGCACTCATACAGCCCCAGACCATGACACCCCCACCACCATGCTTGACTGCAGGCAAGACACACTTGTCTTGGTACTCCTCACCTGGTTGCCGCCATGCACGCTTGACACCATCTGAACCAAATAAGTTTAACTTGGTCTCATCAGACCACAGCACATGGTTCCAGTAATCCATGTCCTTAGTCTGCTTGTTTTCAGCAAACTGTTTGCAGGCTTTCTTGTGCATCATCTTTAGAAATAGGCTTCCTTTTGGGATGACAGCCATGCAGACCAGTTTGATGCAGTGTGTGGCATACGGTCTGAGCACTGACAGGCTGACCCCCCACCCTTCAACCTCTGCAGCAATGCTGGCAGCACTCATACGTCTATTCCCCAAAGACAACCTCTGGATATGATGCTGAGCACGTGCACTCAACTTCTTTGGTCAACCATGGCGAGGCCTGTTCTGAGTGGAATCTGTCCTGTTAAACCGCTGTATGGTCTTGGCCACTGCGCTGCAGCTCAGTTTCAGGGTCTTGGCAATCTTCGTATAACCTAGGCCATCTTTAAGTAGAACAATGCTTTTTTTCAGATCCTCAGAGAGTTCTTTGCCATGGAGGTACCATGTTGAAGTGAGAGCGATAAACACCACATTTTTACACATCTGTGCCCCATTCACACCCAAAACCTTGTAACACCGAGTCACATGACACCTGGGAGGGAAAATGGCTAATTGGGCCCAATTTGGACATTTTCCCTTAGGGTGTACTCACTTTTTTTGCCAGCGGTTTAGACATAAATGGCTGTGTGTTGAGTTATTTTGAGGGGACAGCAAATTTACACTGTTATACAAGCTGTACACTCACTACTACATTGTAGCAAAGTGTCATTTCTTCAGTGTGGTCACATTAAAGGGGGTGTACTCACTTTTGTGAGATACTGTATATTCTTCTTTTACATGGATAACTTTGCTGGGAAAGTTTACTATATAGTGACAGAGTTGCTTTAGTAAAACAACTAATCGAGGAACACCCTTCACTTTCCCTTTAAATCATGAACTGCTCAGAATAGAAGTGCGATTGAAAATAGAATTTCTTCCAGCTACTAGTGTGTGCAGTTATATTATTATATCATCACTATAGATAGTGCTGCATAAGAATGTGGTAAAGTTGGGTTTATACATCTAAGTAAAGTAAATGTCACCCACTTTAAGCTTTTAAGTAAAGAGCAGACATCAGAAAACCCACCTGTGCTTTTGAACTGGTTTTGCTTTGTGTTTGGGAAATAATGCATTCATTGACCAATACAAATGCCCTAGGCCAAAAGGCAACAAACAGTAGGGATCTTTTGGTATACGCCCTCAAGTATGACCTTTTCTTTAACCACCTCTCGGCAGCTCTCTCGTTCTGGGGCAACCTCATACCACTCTTGGGGCGCTTTAGTGGCGTTCAGTGGTACGCTGTCCCTGGGACACAGCGCATCACTGATCTCGGTAAAGAGCCAATGACGAGGCTCTTTACCCATGTGATGTGATGTCCAATCACAACGGATCACATGTAAACAAGAAATGTCGGTTATCGGCATTCTTTTCCTCTCACTGACAGTGTGAGGAGAGGAGAGCTGATCAGTTGCATTTCCTCACAGGGGAGATGTGCACAGATAATCAGGGCACCGATTATCAGAGCAGCCCCCATCAGTGCCACCAATCAGTACCGTCTATCTGTGCTGCCTATCAGTGCTATATATCAGTGCCACCTATAAGTGCTGCATATTAATGCAGCTTCATCAGTGCAGCTTATCAGCGCACATCAGTGCAGCCTCACCAGCGCACATCAGTGAAGGAGAAAAATATTTTTTCTTATATAGAAGTAGAAAAAAAGTTAAACCAAGAAAAAAAAGTTTACAAAATTTTCATATTTTTTTTTTTAGCAAAAAATTAAAAACCCTGTGGTGATTAAATACCACCAAAAGAAAGTTCTGTCTCCAAAAAATGATAAACTCTTCTAGGGAGCCAAGTGACCACATTTCAATGACAAATTTCCCCTAGAAAAGAAAAGGTTGTGTGCCCTTACTAAAAACTCAAAATCTGTACGATAACCAAATAACAGACACAGACATTTTGTACTTATTAATGTTCATTTTAACATGTTAAAAAATACAGTCACATTAAAAAGAACAGTTAAAAACTGTAGCAGATGACATATGAAAATATTATGTATATATTTATACATTCAATCTACAATATTTGACATAGCCGATACAGATTTTAGAGCTGTGTTAATGGCCCAAAACAGTATATTGCACAGCTTCATTAGGAATCACAGGTCTGCAGTTAGTACATGTACACTGTCAACAGTCCCATTTTATGTACATAATAAGCACACATTTTTTTATATTTTTTTTTATTGGAACAGTCAGCAACAAAGCAAACTGGTAAATGTTTATAAAAGGAATTCTGTAACTTATTTCAGTGTAGTGTTCAGCTAACTGGTTAACACGTTCATTGTTAGGATTAAAATAAAAACCCACCATATACAGATATCACATCTTGTAGACCTTACTACTGCAAAGCTACGTAGAATTTTTTACATACTTATTTTATTTGTACCATGTTACTCAAAAACACAAGTTTCATAATCCAACCTGAACCATAACACCAAATTTCTGACAAATCTGACACTAAGTTAGGGCAGTTAAATTGACAATTTGGTAAATTAACATAGTTTATGTTATGCCTGCCTGGCAAAATACAAATGTACCTCAGAATTTAGCTATTTCAGCTTGCAAATAAAACTATGCTATTAGACACACAGGTGTGTTTTGTGTAATATATATATATATATATATATATATATATATATATATATATATATATATATATATATATATATATATATATATATATAATGCGCCACACACCAACCTCAAGCTTTTCCTGTGTGGTGTGGCCCCTAATACAATTTACTGGTGTACTTACTTTTAATACAGGAGAATACGACACACACTAGTGTCAAGGTTCCTTAGCACATAATGATCCTTGCTATAATCTACAGATGTGCCCCCTTTGACTACATTGAGGTTAACTCCTTGTCAACCCAATAGTACAGAGATATGCAAGGGCCAGGGTTGCTTAAAGTGGTTGTAAAGCCTGAAGGTTTTTTTTTACCTTCATGCATACTATGCATGAAGGTGAAAACCTTCAGTACGCAAAAAACAGTTGTTCTGGCTATCTGCCTCCTCATTGGCTCAGAGACCGCAGCGTGGGCCATTGACTACCACAGCTGTCAATCACAGCCAGTGAGGAGGGATCAGGAGAGGGGACGAGTCCCATTCTGTGGGTCTTATGGACACACAGACTGGGGCTCAGGAGCAAGAATGCACAAGTTCCCCCATAGCAAGCAGCTTGCTATGGGGGCACTTGACAGATGGAAGGAGCCCAGGGCACTGGTGGGGCACCCGAGAAGAGGAGGATAGGGGCTGCTCTGTGTAAAACCATTACATAGAGCAGCTAAGTATAACATGCTTGCTATTCTAAAAAAAAAGCCTTTAATATCACTTTTATGCCATTTAAATTGGTTAGCCATTGATAAGCACATAACCAAAAGCAAGGTCCACAAAGGGGTGCTGCTAATGATAATGGCCCTGTTACTCTGCATGCTATGTGTTGGTTAACGGTTGATCACACGCTTATTTATTCCATGGTTTTGAAGCATATACTATGCCCAATGACAATCCTATAAGTAACTAACTTTTTAGTTCCTATGTTCACTTTCCTTGTTCCAGACACAAATACTTATGTCGTGTTTATGGCCTAAAATAATAAACTATGTCCTTAGGTTTGTCAATCGTCACAGCATTTGTCTGTAGATCTCATATAGCACAACCAAATCTGCCTATTTTCCAAGGGGCACAATGAATACTTTAGAAGCATGTCCAATTATAAACAAAAAAATGTATGTAACAGCCACAGTTTATAAAACTCAAACATTTTCTACCCTGATTCACAATATCAAGTTTGCCAGAAAGAGGTAAAAGTGAAGCCATGTTGTTGAATATGAAAAGCAATATTAACACTTGTAAGCAATTAAGGTTTTGTGTGGTTTCCCTGCTAAGCAAGGCAGTGCCATTGCTACTTTGGTTTGTGACGCTGTTATGTGAAAGCTGAAATGACTAAAATTATACTTTTTTTTTTTCTAGAAAAGTAAAAAGGAGGAAAAGAGCAAGAAAGAGAAAAATCAATGAAAAATGTGTCAATCAAGAAGTAGCTAAAACCCACTCACACTGGCACTTGGAAATAAAGCAGACAATTCAAATTGATTTGCCTTCTCTTAACTATTAGTGTCATTTCAGCACACAATGCATCGGTTCATAAAAGGTGTGATCGTGTAATGATAAAACAGCAGACATTAAGCCATTAAAAGCCAAGGCACATAGTTAAAGACATGCTGCTGGAGGAGAGTGCATGATTATTGAAGAAGGGGAAAGGTTTTACTCAAACTATGGAGGGGAATGAATAAAAAAAACAGCACTTTCTGTGTAATGTTTACCTATTCAGTAAGCAATTGGAAAGTGTTATGTTGTTGGAGGATGTTAGAAAATACAGAAAAATGAAAATGGTGTGATTATTGGAAGAATTACTCAGATACACACTTCTGAGCTCAACTCAATAGAGCTCATGTAAACACTGCAACTATAAGGTATCTGTAACAATCACGCAAGGCCAGTAATCTGGGAAGTAGTAGTAAGCATTACACACAGTGCTGAACATTATGGTCTAATGAAGTGGACCAGAGGTATCTGTAAAGAAGGCACCATGCACAGTATCATAGGAATGCTGCAGAAACCTGTTAGTTATCAGTTGCCCAGGGCAGCCTTTCACTGCTACTAGAAGCACGTTCATCTTTTCCTTGAAACAAAATTCGAGGACAATACCTACTTGCCAATTCATAGAACCAATGCAACACTCCCATTTAGTTTATACAAGAGCTGCTACAGGTTTTCAAAATCTGCACTGGATCCTAATAGTTCCTGTTACTTTTCAGCACTAGCACGCACTAAAAAGCTAAATATTAAACCCATTATTTTGAAAGGCTTGTTATGTGTAAACGAGTTAGGGGAAATGTGCTCAATCTGCAGTCATTTGGGTATGTTGCGATTTTAATTTAGATGCTTGACCTTATTGCATTAGCTTTTGTTTTTGCATGGGATGCACTCAACACCTACATCTCACAGCTGGTACAGCACTTTCAAAATCAATACTGCTAAAGTGCATAGTGTCAAATGGTTACAATAAAGAATTTTACGGCATGAGCAGGCTGGAGCTGTTGGAAGACACACCATTAAATCTAAAATAACCTGGGTAGAATCTATAGCAGCTAATACAGAAACATGTAGCACTGACAAAGTTTGACAAGTGCATTAAAGTAAAGTACTCTACAAAAATCATGTCATCCTATAAGGAGCTGAAGACCAGGTTAATTTACAGAAAATAAAACACTCCCATATTTACAGCACTGTCACAACTGCCAATATAAGAAAAGACAAAAGATAATTAAACCAACTTAATTTCAGTCAGTAAATATCAAAATTTCAAGCAGATGACTCAAAAGAGAAAGATCTGAAAGTTTAAATAGGCAGGTCTAGCCTGCCTACTGCTAAATGCAGCCAGTAAAAATGGAAAAATATGTAAGGATACACACACACAGTATCATGCATGGGTCTACTCTGTGCTTCCTTCAATATTACTCCTCAAACAGTGAAAGGTTAATTGGCTGCTGACTACACTGGTTCTTGCATTCTTGGGATGCAGGTATAACCAAATGAGGGATTATTGAGTTATAAACTGCTATTGGTAGGGACTTTTAAGAATAGCTTAAATGTAGTTTAAAGTCCTGCCTAATATAGTATTACGTCAGATATAGGAAAGAAATTCAAATGGTATTAATAGAGATAGGTAAAGAGAACTGTAAGATTCCATACAGTTACTACTTTGAATGCCACTATTGGTGCAATAAATATTTTCAGCCTGTTCCCAGCTGCATTCTTACATTGAAACACTTTTCATAGAAGTTTCCTAACATTTATGTATCAAAAACCTTGAAACAACTAAAATATTTTACCAATAGCAAACAGATTAGGCTAGGGTCAGGCACTAATGTACTGTAGCTAGAGTTTTAATAAATATTTCAAAATAGTATGTACAAAAAGGCTACATTTTAAGGATTCTAGACTGTAGAACCTAAAGTCTAGAAACTTACACCCATGCGTATTTTAACAAAGCTTGCATGTTGGTTGTGTCACTCTGTGATTTTCTATTTCAGATCCTCTAACACAACCAAAAGACTTATGTCTAAACTGTTCTTTAAAAGACAAAGAAATAGGCTGTCTCCAGGCAACCAGACTGAGATTGCCGTTCACAGCATCACAGACTCGTGCATTATTAAACCGTCACGACGACTACGATAGGCCGGAGCATTGACTCCTGATTTGGAATGAAGATATTGTGGTGGGTTTCCATGATCACCTTGTGAAGAAGTTCTTGGCCTTACTGAACTGTTAACTGACAAGGATGAAAAACTGTTGACTGGACTTGTAGGTTGCTGTGAGTCTGGAAATCTCTGTATACTTGACAAATAACTTCTTGCAGGTTCTGTGTTTAAGGGCTGTCCAAATGTCTGAAAGGATACATCTGGGAAGAACGTATGGTCCGCAACATAATCTACTGGTGGAAGAATAAACTTTTGTTTTTCTTTATTGTTAAAATTGCCTAAACGAAGAGTGGCATTTTCATCTGCAGGTAGGACTTCAATTCTACTAGAGGGTGACATACCAGGGTTTTGTCTAATATTTGAATTGACTGGCATTTTATCAGGAGGAACATCAATGCTATACCCATAAGATTTACTGGATGGACTAGCCCAATTTACTGGTGAATGAGATTCACTGTTCAGACGGCTCATTGAAGATTTAGCACTCTCCATATAAAGAGGAGGACTGCCGTAATATGGTGGTGGAGGTTGCTTTTGACTGTATCCATCATTAGTACCCTGATATAGTGGAGCACGTACTAGAGAATGTGTTTGCATACTGATTCCCGAATTATTCTCAATTAACCTAGCTGGACTAGAGCCTTTAGAAGGATGCCGTGAGGAAGTGGCACTGATGTACATTGCATTCCTTGGAGAGGCCAGATCTGCTGAATGCCTAGAATTTTCAACCTGATTGTCATTTTCATTCTCACCTCCAGAAACATTGTCATACTGAGATGCGTTTGACCCACGTTTATTTCCCATATCAGCAACCCTATTTCTGTGCTTAGCATTCAAATTGCGGTCAGCCTGGACTGCAACATTATAGTCTGGTGGGTTTGCTTTTGCTTCACCCATGTGTTTCAGAAGAAGCTCTTTATTTTTAGACTCTGTAGGTACTTTCCATTTCGGAGTGACTTCCTTCGATGCACTGGAAGTTGCATTTGAGTTTTGGTTAGCAGCAGCATGATCATGGTATTTAATGTTGTCCTGAGACAACGTGTTGGGATGTGGAAACTTCTTATAATGCTGTTGTTGTTTAGGTTGCTCTGTACGGAAATCAGCAGCTCCTCTTTTCGATGACTTGACGGTAGACTTTTCAGTGGAATTCTTCCTTCTCCTTTCTCCAGTTGGCGACACTTGCTGGGGTTTGTTTGGAGATGGTACTTTCTCAGGTTTTACTTGAGATGGAAGTTTGCTAGTATTCTTTTGCCCATTCATAATATGATTCATGTGTACTGGTGGTGGTGGTTCAGGAGGAACTTGACCCAGCGGCTTTTTGGGCAATTCTTCCTCTTTACCTAAAACAGAATTATTAAAAAGTTAGTAATTTAAGCAGCAAATTGAGACAACCTGCATAAACTATGTTTGACTGTGCTGCGTTTCATGAAAACATTCTGATGCAGGTTACTCAATACAATTCTAATAATAGTTAAAAGCATTTCTAAATCAAAACTTCCAACATTAAATTTCAAAACTGTATGTCTGATCACTGTAATTTAAAAAAACCAGGAGGCACCAAATTAAAGGCAAACAGTAAAAATATGATAAAACATTTAAGCTGATTCCAGAATACCCCCCCCCCCCAATTATGAATAGGTGGGGAAAGATTAGAACTTCTGTATAGCTGTCTGTGTCCCTGTACCAGAGATTTGCAAGCACTTTTTATTCTCACATCATTCTCACACATAAGAAATAAGGATAATGGGTTTACCAGGAAATGAAGACAGAGAGAAAAGCAAACCTAACAGGAATTCTAAAGCCTTGCACACACTACTATTTTTTTCATTCAACAACTGACAGCTCAGGTCGGATTGTACCAACAATCATATTTAGGTACAGCGATCTCCCCTGCTATTGTGTTCTGAAAGCCCCAGCCCACCAGAACACTCCGGTCAGCGCTCTCAGCCATTGAGAACACTGATCAGTAGCCGGTCAGCAAACCTTTTCTGGTCATGAGCTTTCAACAGAAGCCTGCCGAATGGCCACCTTCTGTCAGACTGGCTGCTATATACACGGGCCAAGCGTCGGCCGGTTTCTATTGAACAGGCCGATGCTGGCCGACATTCGGCCCGTGTGTACTAGACTTTAGCTTTACAATTTCTACAAAAAAATATTTAAAATTTCTGCCTCTGTCCCCACTTGAATAGGTTTCCAATCACTCTCTGTCACCCTTATCCCATCACAATGACAGAAAATGAAGGGAAATTAGCTCATGGGGACATAGGCAGCAATGAAAAACCCCCTCGATTATCATTCATATATTTTCCAAATGTATTCAGAGCGTGAACTCCTGTTATATCCTGATTTCTTGTCCAAAATTGGTTTGTGGAGTGGCGGTGCATGTATAGACTGGTCTGTCCAATCCAAAAAACAAGCAAGAAAAGGAAGCCTAGTGCTGTGTGCACGGCATAACCCCTCAGGATTTCTAGGATAGACCAGAAGTATGTAGGTAAAAAATTATTTTATTTCATATATTGCATATAAAAACAGAGAACAATAATCATACAAAATTTACAATGTATAGAGAAAATACCCTTCAACTTGGTGGGGGTTTTTTATAGGGTTTGCATGTAGCTGTAGAAGATGACACCTGACATGTTTCAGACTAGTTTTGTCCTTCTTCAGAGGCCTTATGTCATCTATAGCAAAACATGTTCTATGAAGTAAACGTATTTAGACATTAGTATAATAGTACAATCAAATCAAGATGGTTTTAACAAAGCGGCTAAAAAGCTAAAACAGACAGTGAAAAAACGCAAAGGGAAAATCGCAGCCCGCTATTGGCTTTACATCTTCAGCCACATAACCTTATCAGGCACTTTAGGGCAGAGTCTTATCCACACTGCCTTCTTCAGTGTTTGGCAGCAATCAGCTCTTACATGTGAGTATGCGATTTTCCCTTTGCGATTTTTCACTGTCAGTTTTAGCTTTTTAGCCGCTTTGTTAAAACCATCTTGATTTGATTGTACCATTATACTAATGTCTAAATACGTTTACTTCATAGAACATGTTTTGCTATAGATGACATAAGGCCTCTGAAGGACAAAAACTAGTCTGAAACATGTCAGGCGTCATCTTTTACAGCTACATGCAAACCCTATAACCCCCCCCCCCCCCCACACACACACACACACACACCAAGTTGGAGGGTATTTGCTGTATACATTGTAAATTTTGTATAATTATTGTTCTCTATGTTTTTATATGCAATATGTGAAATAAAATAATTTTTTACCTACATACTTCTGGTCTATCCTAAAAATCCTGAGGGGTTATGCCATGCACACAGCACTAGGCTTCGTTTTCTTGCTGATTTCTTGTCCAATGCCGCAACACAGTGTGTGGTGCCATTTAACTTTCTTTTGTTAAGCTAACCTTAGGTATGCTGTAAAACACGCCTTATGTCTAAATGATGATCCCAGTTACATCTTGTATGTTATTATTCAAAATTTACTTCAGTAAAAATTCTAAAAAGAAAAACCCTTCCTACCTAATCCAAGACAAAATAAAACCAAATTTGTATTTCATCACACGCAGCGCACCATGTTCAACCACTTGTGATCTGTAATAACTCGTGGAGAAAATTACATATTTTTCTTCTTGATGGAATTTTTTTTTGAACATTCTGTCCCTTTTGTTTCCAGTCAGCATCATACTGTACTGATAAGTGTCACATACATACATAGACACCATGCTGGGTAAATTTCCAAGAGCACATCGTAATAAACTGCGTACCCACTATTATGTTACTTTATGTAACGTATTCACTGTATATCTTTTAAAATTGCACCATTGCTATTTGCTAAATTCCACTGGCAAGTCTTAATTCATAGGTTTCATTCACATTCATGTAGTTCCTTCAGTATGAAGAAACATGTTGTTTAAAGGAGCGTTTTTTATCCTTACCTATTTTAGTTCCTCAGTGTATATACTCGTTGCAAGCAATATGGCAGATTAGCATAGGTTTACATGTGCTTAAATGTAAATCTGTCAAAGCTTTCATTCTGGACCATCAGAGGCTGCCACACAGAAATTACATCTTTACTTGATACAACAAAAACTGCTGGCTTAGGAGACTAATTAATGAGCACCCTAAAGTGAACCTGTTGCAATGCTAAAACAAATGCAGTAAAAAGTCAACAGAATAAGCTGCCATTCATACCTATACATGCATATTCTAATAAAATAGTGCAAAGTGGCCATGAAAAGACCAACTTTCTCATGGTCAACATGGGTTTCCAAACCATGACGATAGGTTGCTTGGGCATCAGGCCCTGTAATGAGTTTTTAGGGTGAAAAAAATTCTGGGAAGCATTGCACTGTCAAAGCAAACAGGTAAGGGCTCAATCACAGCAGCCCACACACACTTCACTGTATATTTTCTCCCACTTTTTTTTTTTTTTTCTTTTAAAGTGTCACATCACAAAATTATGCTTCATTCAAGTTCATGTACAATGACATGCAGTGAAGTGTGGTGCGTTTCATAAAATGCAGCATATCTATTGTTATGCAAAGCACCACAACCCACCTCAACACAATGTTATGGTGGGTACAGGGCACACAGAAAACAATTGTGGTCTGGGTGCCCTTGCATTAGGCCTGCACCATTTTAAACAGAATGACTGACAGAGTAAACAAGAACTAAACATATAAGCTGCCAGCAATTTATTGCATCTGTGCTATTAGTGAGGATTGCCCATGGCCTTTGATTCTGAGGCTTTCTGTACTCCAGAGTTCAGGGGCTCTAGTGAGGGTATAGGATAAAAAAGGAGAATGTAAAACTGAAGAGAAGAGCAGAAAGAGGTGGTGCATGAGCCACGAGAATGATTGCGTGCAGGAAAGTTTCAGCACCATTGACAGGAAAGAGAAGGTTGTTTAATGCAAAGAGCTGGAAGAAGAGAAATAAGAAAAAAACGGAAATATATTCACTGAGCATAGGAAACTGGATTGAAGCAAGAAGGGTATGTCCACAGTGCTCTTCTCTTTTCATACTACGTAGACAGAAAGAAGCCATCTCACTGCTACCATTGATACTGGGAAGAGGTGCTTGTGTGTGGACAGGATATGGGGGAAATGGCAATGAATCTTCTATGTGAAAGTAGTACTTAGTTCTAATACTATAATATACACTTTACATACACACACTCTAATGCCGCGTACACACGGTCGTAATTCTCGTCGGAAAAAGCTTTGATGGTTTTCCCGTCGGAATTCCGACGGAATTTCGCTCAAACTGTTTTGCCTACACACGGTCACACCAAATTCCGACGGTCTGTAACACAGCGGCATAAAACACGTTCGACAGCACTATAAAAGGGAAGTTTAATGCTTCCGAGCATGCGTCAAATTGTTTCCAAGCATGCGTCGGAATTTTGCGTGTTGGAATTGCATACACACGATCGGAAAATCCGATAGAAAGGTTTTCCGTCGGAAAAATTAAGAACAGGTTCTCAATCCAAAGTCCATCGGAAATTCCGACAGAAAAAGAATGATGGGCATACACACTGTCGGAAAAATCCGCTGAAAAGCTCCCATCGGACTGTTTCCATCGGAAATTCTGACCGTGTGTACGCGGCATAACAGTTTAAAGGCCAAGTCCACCTTTCTTTCACTTTGGTTTTATCAATAACAGAAAGATGGCATACAGCCAATATACAATACAGTAAGGCTAAGTTCACAATGGCATTAAAAGCAGTCGTTTGAGAGGCACTAAAAACGTCCCTCAAATGCCTATGCATAACATACAATAGACAGCATATTGTGGTGTTTACACTATCAAAACCTGAAGCGTTGCTTTAAAATTGAAGCCTCATGTCGAGTCAGGAGGCATTTGAAGCCTTTTGATGCCTCCCATTCAAGTCTATGATAACGCTTTGCAAACACTCAGTAAAATTGCTTCGTAAACGATTGTCAGCTTGTAAAACACCCCATACTAAAGCTCATTGACGCCTGTCTGAGGTCCATACCAACATCATACAAACGCTATAGGAGCATTTGTTGAGCGTTAGAAATTTAGTCAAGTGTGAACAAAGCCTGAAGCCCACAGACCTATACAATGAATGTTTTCATTTTGCGCACAAATTAAAAAAGTACAGTATTAATAACTAGAAATACTCTGCACACCAGTGCATTAGGTCAGAAACATAGAATAGACAACCATATATGATAAATCCACTGAGCAAAGGAGTGCGACGTATGTTGGCACTTAAAAATTCCAATCAAACAGAACTTTTCAGTGAAAATCATGAGAGAAGGTCATAAATTGAATTGCTGTATAGAATACAACAGGTTACAAACCCTGTCTGTCAGTTTATAATAGTCATCTCTAACAGGAGAGGAATCCCCTTGCTAAGGTCTAGCTAAGTGAGCCTAATTCCAGCTTTCGGACCATGTTCATGTTATACCCATCAAATCATTCCTCGCTTCTATTACCATTTGTACCACAATCCCCTCCCTTCAGAATGTAAGCTCTATGAGCAGGGCCCTCCTGTATTGAACTGTACTGTAATTGTGCTATCCCTTCTCTACATTGTAAAGCGCTGCATAAACTGCTGGCGCTATATAAATCGTGTACAATAATAATACCCAATCATTTATGGGGTAACGTGAAACATGGTGCCATTCTGCAGCCCCCCCAACTCTCAAACCAACCTCGCCTCTTACCTGAATTGTGGGGTTCTTTTTCACACACCATATTATTTATTTTATTTTTTATTCAAACTGTACATGGCCTTGCCCACACTGCTGTGTCATTAATTTACAGTATCCCATAAATCTGTGAATGGAAGACTATAGCTCGGCAAAAGAACATGTACGTCTCATGTGTGGTTACATCCCTTCAATTATAATCCATTGATTACTTCCTCCAGCTCCATAGCCAAATGATACTACCATAAAGACCTGGAGTTGGACAATTAGTATGCAGGAGCCAGGGCAATGATGGAGGTTCAATGCTAAAAATAAAATTAAATATAAAATGCACATTTTTCTTTTAACCATATGGATGCATATATTTATTAATTTTTTTTATATGGAAGATGTCTTTAAACCCCATCTTCAAAATAAAACTAGCCATAATCTGTATAGTTTTCAATCAGGTTAAAATTATGTACATCCCCCATCCTATTTATAGAGATATATGGCTAATTTTTCTGCTGTTGAATTATTCCCACATGTCCCTACCAAGTGACTGGTTGTACAGCTGCCCATCTTCACACCCCAACATGAGCATTGTGTTCTTGCTTAGTACAGCCTGCACATTGGAGTCCTGTTTATATGTACCATGCCATATGCCCACCCTTCTGTGCAGCTCTACTACATTCATTGCTACAAGTTTATTACAAGGAAGGAGCTTAATCATAACCACAGACTGATCTCTTAATATTGCTTGTGATGCGTTTTCTTTTGATTTTTTAAGTATTATGATTTTTTTTCCCCCCCACAAGACGAAGTAGTAACGACAGTTTTCATAAGACTTGTGTGCTCTATGTAAAAATTAAAAGTTTAATTGCTACCATTTGGTTTTCCCTATTCTTCGGCACTGTGATGTCTTGCTCACACATATTGAATCACAAAGAGTATTTGCATTTGCTACGTGTGCTTTGGTACTGTTGGGTCATCTGTGCAGAAAACTGAATCATTTAGCGTGTCCTTTCACAACTAAATGAGAGGAATCATTTGTTCAAAAGAGTGAGAAAAAAACATTAAGAGGAAACAGCACTCTTATAAAACAAAACCTTTTAATCGAATCCATCTTTGTCTCGGATGGTATTTAAACGTATGTCCCATTTGTTAATAATGTCACTCCTGCAGTCCCTTCAGGAGTTTACGTTAAGCTTGCCTCCCATTCCAGAGTTTATGCTGATTCTGAAATTTAAATACCATGTGAAGTCAGATTTAACACCTGAACTCACAAATCCAGCAAGTCAGCGGGTAAAATTTAGAATAAAAGCTGGCCAATTACCTAGAACTCAAAGTTAGAGACGAGCTGGGTGTTTTTAGAATTTCAATAATTTACAAACTATTATTTTAAAACTACAAACACATGTTGAATGATTATAATAAAAATCTTACAACAAAGAATTTCAGAGGTTTGCTGTTCTGTGGTTGCATGTCCCCCTCTGGTGGTAATATACCGCTTAGCACCTGTATTGTTTTGCTTTAAAGCAATTTCCTACAGACCTCCATTAATTAAGGTTTAATTTTAGCGAGGATATCGGATTCTTCTGCTTTGTTACTTGAGGTCAATGATGGATAAACAATGTGCACCCAGATTTCAAGAATGTAATAAGTTGTAAGTAAACAAAGCTGAATTTTTATGCACTAATGTTTTAACATCCGTGTGTTAAGGTAATTTGCAGTCTACAACATTAATTGAAATAGCGCAAAACTGAAAGAACTAAAACAGGGCAAATGCTTTAAAAGAAAGGTGCATGTTTTAGCTTTAACTGCGAGACAAAACTGTAGTGTATTAACAAGCCCTTGCTTTAAAAAATTCACTTCCTTAAGACTAAATGCTCCTTCAACTATCACAGCATGGATTAAGTCTAAAGAAAGGGCAGGCATTGCTTTATTTTAGTTAAATGTCACGAGAAAGCACCTGCTTTCTGTAGTGATAAAAAACTGACATCCTGCTGCAGCATTTAGCAGTCATTATAATAAAAAAATAATGTGCTGAAAACTGCCAGAGAAATCAAAGCCTCTTATGCCCGGTGGCTGCTGTGGGAATATGGTACTATAACAGAAAATGCCTACAACTACAGCAGAAAGTGTGAATATAGATTTCTACAGCACTGTGCAACAGAAGAAAGATTCTGGGAGATACAGAGCACTGAATGTCAAAAGAAAACATTTTAGGCCACTTCAAAACCGGTCCATTGTAGTCTACATTTTGCCCTGAAGATCATCCCAGGTGGGTTAGAAACAGAAGGCTGTTCAGTCTTTAATAAAGGTTAAAAGTTTGTTGTTTTGTGCTAACATCTTCTCAGCGAGCCCTATAAAAGTAAGATGAGTATGGCTTTTAACAACAGAAGCAACTCTTTGTAATGAGACATTACGTTTGATGTGGTACTTGTAAAGCTATGTAAGAGTATCTTGTGGTGTTTTCTATGCAGAGCAAATAATGCCTGATTTACAGAGTCACTGTGCCCATGTGCTCTTAGCAGAATAGAGGTACTCAGATGCTTGAAGATGGTCATATTTTCAGAATATTCATTTGTTCTTGTACACTGCATACATTTACACATGACTGTATTCTATAGGTACAGCAGACAGACAACCACAATGACTTATCCCTGCACCAAGATAATGGGATATCGGCTGTAAATATTCATTGCAGCCACTCTGGAAGCTTTTTCTCCAACTGTCACTTCGAAAGATAGTCTGTCACAGCTGTATGCCCCCACAGATTGCCAGACTATTCACATCAGAAAGACAAAAGACAAGCCTACAAGAATGTATCATTTAAAAATGTCTCCCACTCTCTTCTCTTTTCCTCCTTTTCTAGTCTGCTTTACTTTTCTGTCCTCTTACATGCCTGGATCGGGTACAACAAGATCTAAATTATGGCACAGAATTTTTTATACAACCTTTTCTAAGCACCCCACACATAAATCAGCTCACGTGCTCAGACAGCTGTCACGATAACTGTGACCTATGCTGCCTTTACACCTCGCAACAGTCATGTATGTGCAAACCTGACCTTGAAATATAATTTGGTAAAGTTGTAAAATCTAATAAACATATTGAAACAGAATACCAAATTTCACATAGGAAACTTGGACATTTGTGAACAGCTGTTTGTTAGAATGAAGGAAGCATGAATTACCATATGAAAAGGAACACAAATATGGGAGGGTTTTTGGAGGCACCAATGCAAGCAAATAATGTAATAAAATATACAAACGTTTATTGCACATTCAATTAAAAAACTATTTCTGAATACAAATTCATACAACAACAGATACACATTCTGTGTGAAAAACAAAGAGATCTCAATCTATAAGGAAATAATTGGAACCCACAGAATATGTATCTGTTTGTATGATTTTTTATTCAAATATTGTTTTGTTTTTTAATTGAGTGTGCAATAAACTTTTGTATATTTTATTAAATTATTTGCTTACATTAGTGCCTCCAAAATTCCTACCATAGTTTTGTTTCTTTGCCTAGTCCCGGGATGTGGCACCAGAAATATTGGGCAGTTTAGGCATTTCTGATAGATCTGATCTATTACCATATGAAAGCTTAAAGTTATTGTAAAAGGCTAAAGTTTTTTTTTTTTTTTTTTACATTAATGCATTCTCTGCATTAAAGGTAAAAAAACATTTTGGGTGCAGCTTCCTCCAGCGCCCCCAAATATTTGAGTCTGACCATGGTCCAGCACTGCGCTCGAGAGCAACGGCCCTGCTCTCTCTTTCCCTCCTTACTGGACTCAGTGAGAGCAGCAGGAACCATTGGCTCCTGCTGCTGTCAAACAGATCCAGTGAAGAGGGAATGGATGACGGGGCTGAGCCACACTGTGTGTTGTCAATAGATGTACACTTTGTAGCTTGCGATCGCACAAGTAACCCCCTTAGCTTTCTAGGGGATTACTCAAAGGCAGGAGGTGCAAGGAATGCCGGCTGGGGACCCAAGAAAAGGAGGATTGGTGCTGCTCTGTGCAAAACCATTGCACAGAGCAGGTAAGTATAACAGTTTTTTTTTTTTTTTCTTTTTTTAAATGAAGAAAGAAAATTTTTTTACTTTCGCTGGCTTAAAGTGTTTGCTAAAGGGCTAATGAGGATCACTACACAGAAATCAATGGTTTCAGAGCAGGATTGTGAATGATCGTCAACATTACCAGCATTTTCTAGCTTTGGTTCAATCACGTTTGTGCATAAAAGCCAAAGCATTTGGTCAAATATATGCATTGACACAAACACACAGGATATCACATTTTTTTCAGGGATGTTGCACTTTACAAACTGTACCCACTGGGTTGCTCTGTAGTACTGAACTTGTTGTCCAGTCTGTATTCAACATAATGGTGAAGACACACAATCTAATCTGTGTTTGCACACCGGTCACTTCTGAAGATGTAGGTATTTGCCTGTTACACATTAATCTCTGCATTCCTAATAAACTTAAAATTGAAGTATCTGTAACACTTAGGAGGTGCACAGAAATTTCAGCTGCCGAAACATATCGGCCGAAAACGGGTGCCGTACATTGCGGGGGTGTAATCCTGGCGGCTCCGTCCTCCGCTCCCTCCTCCTCATGCAGAGCCTCAATCTACCTGTATCGCCTCCTGTAATAGATAGCACACTGATCCAATGCCAATTGTTACTGCGGCCGCCCCGGACAGCTCAATGACACAGGGAGATTGCAGCTCTTATCCGGGCACTGGGGAGGCTGCATCTGACGGGCACTGGTGAGATGGTTAGAGACTGAGGACATGACACAAGAGATGGTTAGAGACTGAGGCCATGATACAAGAGATGGTTAGAGACTGAGGACAGGATACAAGAGAAAGTTAGAGACTGCAGACTGCATTTTTCTTGTGCTTTTCTTGCACTAAAGGAGCCAATAATGGTCAACAATAAATTCATATTCAATTAAATTGATGATATTAATTAAAAAGTAGAATATAATACAATTATATATAAAAATAGGGAATAGGAAAAAAAACGCGCTGTTCTTGGTTATAAGGTATGAGTTGCCACTGTACTATGTTGTGGCCCCCCAGGAAATCTAGATCCCCAAATTGCAGTTACTACCTGCTTATCCAGTGCCGTATTAAACTAATAAAGGTGCTCTGTGTTTGTCCAGTGCCTTATTCAACTAATTAAAAGTGCTCTGTGCTATATGTCATGAATCACTATCACGTGATATATGACGTGATTTGTAATTATAATTACAGGGTGTGATGCGCCTGCTAGTGCTATCGGAGTGTTTTCATTAATATGTCTTCATTGATATCACCAGCAGTCACAGTTACAATATACAATTCAATGTTATAATAAACAAAAATACTGAGTATAGATTATAGCCACTAAACTTATTTTCAATGGTGTGACAAAAGAGAGAGATAATAACATAAAATGAAATAAAAGTCCGTGACAACACCACTTGTGCTTGTATAAACTTTAACTATAGGTTTTCATAGTGCAGGTTGCTTCCATTGTGACCGTCACCAGCTATGCAATGGGTCACTTACCAAACCTTGGTAAGTGTAAGGCGTGCGGTTTATTTTGGATAACCAATCCTATCTGTAGTCTCCCTCTTGCTCTCAATTCCTGGTACAGGTGGTTAAGATAGACTCCACAGGTTCCCCAAAAATGAGATAATAAACAAGGGGCCTCTAATAGTGAAGTACGTTTTTCAAAAACTTTGATTTAAAATATATGGCATAAAAACTCACATGGTCCGGTGCCGTGGCTGGCACTGAGCATATCCAGCCTTGTGTCAAAATAGTGGTGTCACTATTATCTTCCCGTTCGCTTGCGTGCGTCCCGAGCTCCCTTCCTGGTATGAGGTACCTCTCCCGGAAGTGACGAGATCGCGTGTGTTTACCCAGCAGCCTCTACGTGTTTCGCAAAAGGTTTTGCGTCATCAGGAAGCTGCTGGATAGGTGGGTTGCTGTGTATTTATAGTCCCAGTACCTGTATATTTGTCCCTTTGATTGGTTTCCTTCTGTCCCCTCCCGGAAGTATCAAATCCGCCATCTTACCTCCCCCCGGAAGTGTCAAATCCGCCATCTTTAATCTGATGACCGGTCATCAGATTAAAGATGGCGGAAGGGAGCTCGGGACGCACGCAAGCGAACGGGAAGATAATAGTGACACCACTATTTTGACACAAGGCTGGATATGCTCAGTGCCAGCCACGGCACCGGACCATGTGAGTTTTTATGCCATATATTTTAAATAAAAGTTTTTGAAAAACGTACTGACACTATTATTGTCACACCATTGAAAATAAGTTTAGTGGCTATAATCTATACTCAGTATTTTTGTTTATTATAACATTGAATTGTATATTGTAACTGTGACTGCTGGTGATATCAATGAAGACATATTAATGAAAACACTCCGATAGCACTAGCAGACGCATCACACCCTGTAATTATAATTACAAATCACGTCATATATCACGTGATAGTGATTCATGACATATAGCACAGAGCACTTTTAATTAGTTGAATAAGGCACTGGACAAACACAGAGCACCTTTATTAGTTTAATACGGCACTGGATAAGCAGGTAGTAACTGCAATTTGGGGATCTAGATTTCCTGGGGGGCCACAACATAGTACAGTGGCAACTCATACCTTATAACCAAGAACAGCGCGTTTTTTTCCTATTCCCTTTTTATCCTAAATAATCACCAGATGGCGATTATATTGTACAAAACTGCAGCTTATTAAGAATATAAGTAAAAAATAATTAATATACTGTTGTGACAATATCACACAAAAATAACCAGCGCCGGTACCCCACATTTACTATATATAAAAATAAATGTTTTTTTTTTTCTAAAACGGTCATTTTCGGTTTTCGGACAAGTGCATCCTGCATTTTCGGTTTCGGCACCAACATTTCCATGCAGTGCACCCCTAGTAACAATGCCCTGTATTATTACAATTAAGCAATTTATAATTATATATATTTCCACTACCAAAGCTAACAGGTTTTGTGAAACCTCTCTCTATTTTTGCCCTAATACTTCCTGTGTGCCACAGTGGGGCTGTAGCTGGGGGAAGCAAAATTAGACTGAGTGGAGCTGAGAGAGTATCTTACAGACAGTATCCTAGTTTCCTTAGAGGTGTACTTAACAAAAAATAGCAACACTATTTGACCTGTGAAACTGCCTGCACAGTTGTTCTGTGCAAGTGAGGACACAATCAAATGTTACTAGACTTTTTTCTCTAGGAAATACTTATTGCCTATAATTATCAGCTTCATCTAGTGGCCATAATGCTGCGTGCATTTCAGCAAACATAAACTTTACACACAGATCATACCTGACAAATTAGTTGTGATCAACAAACAGGCTGCTGATCACATCCAACCACCATGTAAAAACTTGGCGGCTACAGTGCACAGTTTTGTGATTAGCCTGCTGGTCATATCCACAAGTCTATGGTGTCCCTTCTCAGCTGGCATCCCTTTCAAGGTCCATGTCCCTTGTCCCCCCCCCCCCACCCTAGCGATCAGTGTGTTTGCCGCCAATGTCCCCCTTAACCCCCATCTCTCGCCTCCCCCTCTTGCAGTGTCATCCGGCTCTTACTGGTTGTCTATTTGACAGTTGGGACTTGTAGGAGCAGCTGCTGTCAAACAAGTAATAATGTCCTCTGTATTTCTTCTGAAACCCCCCGACCAGTGTTTACAAACACTGCTCAGACAAGATTTAGAAAAATGACAAAAGCAAAATTATTCATGTGAGAACTGTGGTGCACATTGCTCATTACTGTATTGGTTGCATTGGGGATGCACTGTAAACGCACTGCGGTACTTGCTGATGTTGTGGCAACATGCAGCAAAACACCTGGTTTACTGCACGTTACAGCAAAACCAAGTGTGTAAGGGTTCCTTAGGAGCTTCATTCGAATATAATGCTAAAAAAGGAAGCAGTAAGCCCCCCTGCACATATTTCCAAAGCATCCTATTGCTTCACCACATGCATGTTAGAGATGTTCTTAATAATATACATGCTAGGCGGAAAATGAACCAAAAAAAAAAAAAGAAAAACACAGCTGCCGTACTCGAAGTGCCAAACAGGCACTCAATACCAACACCAATACATTTTATACAGCGCTACCTGCAATGCCTCTTGAGCAAGTCAGGATGAAACACCGCCTTGAGGAGGGCCAGTAAGTAACGTTATCCCACACAGAACACCCGGAAGTAACATTGTATACACCCGGGAAGGAGCAGGAAGGGACCACTCGGCATGAAAAACTTTGGAGTAGGTACCTGGGGATTTTATGAAAAATAAAGGTTTTACACTATGGCGGTCTCCCTTTATTCCCTTCCCTACGTGGCATGAGTTCATGTGGCTGGAATTTAAGTAAAAGGGGGGTGAATTGGTTGACCCTGGTGGAAGTGGATTGTGCCAAATAAAACCTGTACAACAAGCGCATTATGACTTGCCTATAGTGGGTGGTTATATATATTTTGTGCGTTCTCTATGTTGGTGGTGGAGGATCACTGGAGCACAATATTACGACTGCACTGGTGTTCTTTTAGGAATGTGCACGGAAACACCTGCACGAAAGTGACTGCATGAACACTTCGAGGCCACAGAGCCCGAATTTGTGGAAAATAGTGCCACAAGATCACTTTAAGTGTGGACATTTAAAAATGGGAATAAATTGTTAGCAAAAATGTTGTACAGACTGGGGAGTTTTTTCTAGCATTGCACGTAGCGCTGTATAAAATTTATTGGTGTTAGTAATGTTGTCACTTTGCCCTGAATGTGCATGTAATGTGTGTGAAAATATAGTTCTGATATACATTTGAGCAACGATCATGGGATGTAAAAATCAGTAGCACAATCTTTTAATTCTATAGGTTATGTGCTTTTAAAAAAATTTATGGTTTGGGGGTCTTTTATTGGCCATTGAAGTCGTAAGTAGACAAACAGTGAAAAAAAAAAAAAGCGAAAACAAGAGTTATCTGGATACCTGCGGGTGGCAGATTCCACAGTGAAATGGTTAAAGGGATTACCAGCCATACCGAACGTCACACTACTGACATCAACTCAGCAATTCCTAACAATTTTTGCTAAAAACAAAATGAACTGCTGGCATTCATACAAGAAGCAACCAAGGGAAATAAGCTCTCTGGTGGTAAAAACACATTTCAAACACGTTCCTGTAACACATGAAATGTTTAAATAGATTTTTGAAAGGTGTGCGACATATGGCAAGAAGCACAGAGCTATGGTGCTAAGCAGCAGTGTTAGAGCGTTACTTTATGAAGTGTGAACTTGACTTGGAATCTAGGTGCTTAGCAGCCGTGAAGCCTGTGATATAGTTAGGTCGAATACGGTGATAAATACCACACTCCTATCTCAACAATATGAAAGGCAAAAGAAAAATTGCAGCACTAACATATAACTCAATTTAACCCCAAAGAAATATATTGCATCCTTCTGAAAACTACCCCCACGCCTCAGAAAAATGGACTGAATTGATATTATGAGAAGACAGCCAATCTGTTTACTAGAAGAAACAATACATCACTGCATTCACTGTAAAATGAGAGGTTAAAAATTAGTTCTCCCGCAAATCATGTAACTAGAGCACTTAGATAAAGACTTACACCAAATGACACAGAACACCAACCCTTAGGCCCCTTTCACACTGGGGCGGGAGCCGCGGCGACGGTAAAGCAGCGCTATATTTAGTGCTGCTTTACCGTCGTTTTAGCCGCGGGATTTGGCCGCTCGTGGTGCGGTTTTACCCCCCCGAAAGCGGCCTAAAAAGGGTTAAAATCCCCCGCAAAGCGCCGCCGTAGCGTCGCTTTGCGGCGGTATTACCGCGGTGTCCCATTGAAATCAATGGGTAGGAGAGGTATAGGAGCGGTGAATACACCGCTCCTATACCGCTCCAAAGATGCTGCTAGCAGGACTTTTTTTACCGTTCCTGCTAGCGCACCGATCCAGTGCGAAAGCCCACCGGCTTTCACATTGGAGTGAATGGGGCCGTTTTTTTTTCAGGCGGTGTACAGGCGCTATTTTTAGCGCTGTACCGCCTGAAAACTGCCCCAGTGTGAAAGGGGCCTTAAACATTAAAGATTTCTGGGCAAAACAGGTTGGACTATCTTCTAAACTCTGATCTCCAAATAGAAGTCAGAAGTGAAAGTTAATGAGGTATTTAGATGAGGGGGGGAAAAAAAAAAAAAAGTGGGAGTGTTGCCTTAAAATTTCCATTTAAAAACATTAGCTTACATTTCTCAATGTGATCTAGAAAAAAACTGTATGAATTTGACTTGGCTGCTAGAATCAATAACTAATTGGCGCATGCTTTATTTTAAATGAACATAAAACTTACTTTTACTGCAAAACCAATAATACGTTTTTCTGCATTTATAAGCACATACACACATTGCTGTACTTTAACACATACAACAGGGAACATATGAAGATAGTTTGAACACTACTATGTTTTTTTCCCATTTCCCTGGCACCAAGATCAGTTGCTGACTAGAAGGCCACAGGATGGCACTAAAGTTCATTTTAACAGCGGCTTTACTGCTGTTTGCACAATGCCAAATCTAAGGAACGAAATGAGGCAAGCTTCTCTAAAAACTCAATCATCTTGAATATTTTACCAACAGAAATTTCAAAAAATCTCTCATAACTATGATTACAAACTAGAAAGTGTGCCTGTTTCTAGAACAGCTAATTCAGAATTTATATAAAAGTACCGTATATACTCGAGTATAGGCCGACCCGAATATAAGCCGAGGCACCTAATTTTACCACAAACAACTGGGAAAACTTATTGACTCGAGTATAAGCCTAGGGTGAGAAATGCGCAGCTACTGTAAGTGGAAAAGAGGGTCAACGATGCCCATTTGCAGCCTCACTGTGCCCATGCAGATGGACACAGTTGACCGATTTGGGGCCCTGTATATCGGGGTCACTTAGTGCTAGGAACCCCATCTTTAGATATGTTGTAGTGCTAATTCCACTGGGTTGGAATACAACATTTGGGGTTCCTAGCACCAAGTGTCCCCGAGATATGGGGCCCCAAATTCGGGTCAGAAAATCTCAAGCACTTTTCTGCAGCAGAGAATGACATTTTCTAAACCGACTTTGGGGCCCTGTATCTCGGGGCCACTTAGTGCTAGGAACCCCATATTTGGATATGTTATAGTGCTAGGTCCACTGGGTTGGCACACACAAATTTGGGATCCCTAGACCCAAGTGGCCCCGAGATACGGGGCCCCAAAGTCGGATCGGAAATTTTTTTTTTTGCTGCAGAAAAGTGCTTGACTCGAGGCCGAGGGGGGCACTTTCAGCACAAAAAAATGTGCTGAAAAACTCGGCTTATACTCGAGTATATACGGTAGCAGTAAACTCAAATTCAATGATCTTTAGTTTGCTAAAACACTGTATAATCATACAATGGCCATTTTTTTCATTAACTTTTTTGAAAAACTGGATTTTTGTCTTAACTGTAAAATCAGTTTCTTGTTGTACATCACAGGACACAGGGAGTTAAAGCGTTTGTTACCCCAACATTTTTAACGTTCCTGATATGTGCCTGCTGTACCATGTACTTGTATGAAAAAATTGGATTTTTGTACTCACAGTAAAATCCATTTCTCTGAGTTCAACGGACACAGCGCCTCCTTAATCTTGACCATTGGGTTATATCACCTCGGCAGGAGTAGGACTAGGCAGAACAAAAAAAACACCTGGCTACGCCCCATGGGCTGTCCTCAGTCAGTATATAACCCCCTCCCTGCTCTAGGTATTCAGTTTAGTAGCAAGCAGTAATAAAAGTATCATAAATTCCATAGAGGGGTGGGTGCTGTGATCGATGTACAAAATTCCCATTTTCTCTTTCTTTCATCGACAGACACAGCGCCTCCTTAATCTTGACCACTGGAACGTCCAAAAGCAGTGCCAATGAAAAATGAAGGGTGGACAAAATAACCCAAGGCTAACCACAAGAACCCTAACCAGGACACAGGAGTCTTAACTGGGTCACAGGAGTCCCAATTTAAATAATTTTTGTTAAAAGAAAAAACACCCCTTTAAAAGAGGGAACCCCCCTCTTAAACAGCAGCCTGCAAAACCTTGTGGCCAAAAGAAGCATCCGCAGATACCAAAATATCTACTTTATAGAATTTAGTGAAAGTATGCACTGATGACCCAGTGGCCGCCTTGCAAACCTGTGATATTGACGCTTGATGACGGAAGGCCCAAGAGGTACTAAGCGCCTGAGTAGAATGCGCTCTGACAAGGAAAGGAGGAAACCTGACCCTTAATAGGGGCCTTAGTTACGGTCTGTCTGATCCATCTAGAGATGGTAGCCGAGGAAACAGCCAGCCCTTTCCTTGGTCCCTGTGTAACCAAAAAAAGCGAGTCTGACCTCTGGAAGGGACTCGGTGGCTGCCAGATACACTCGAATCGCACAAACCACATCCAAGGTATGGAAAGCAAATTCTTTGAGATGAGCCAGCTTGGGACACAAGGGCGGCAACACGATGTCCTCATTCAAATGGAAGTCAGAAACAACCTTGGGCAGAAAGATGGGCAGGGACGAAGAACCACTTTATCCCTATGGAGTACTAAATAGGGACTATGACAGGATAACGCCAACTCCAAAACCCTGCGGGCCAAGGTAATAGCCACCAAGAATTCCACCTTCTGGGACAACGCAGGTGAGGGAATCTCCCGAATAATCTCGAATGGAAGTTTCTGGAGAACCGATAGCACCAAGTTTAAATCCCATGGTGGCAAAAGAGACTGTACAGGCGGAGCCAAATGACGGACTCCTTGAATGAAGGTACGAACTAAAGAGTGAGTGGCTATGGGTCGCTGAAAGAAGACTGCTAAGGCAGACACCTGGCCCTTGATCGTGCTCAAAGCCAACTTCTGCTCAATGCGCCGTTGAAGAAAAGCCAAGATCCGAGCCACAAAAAAGAATCGAGGATGAACGCCAATCGACTCACATCAAGAAATGTACGCTTTCCACGTACAATGGAATATCTTACTAGGAGTCGACTACCTCACCTTCACCAATGACTAGGCCCTCAGCACAACTGGTCTTCTTTGAGAGGTAGCTTCCAAGGGATGTTTACGGTCCCCAGAAGAAGAAAGACTTTCCCCCTTGGTCCTTCGCAGACAACGCAGAAGAGGAAGGTGTTTGCCCTACAGTGGCACTAGGGCAACTGTGGCGTCTACCAGAGGAACCTGCGAGATTGCCACAAGCCTTAGTTACTTCCCGTTGAACTGAACCTGCTGAAGGGGCCGACGTTTGAGAAGAAAAACTACTAAACTGGTCAGCATTCCCTCCAGAGTCAGACCCAGGCAGTGATCACTGTCACCTCACTGGTAGCCCACCCCCCCAGTTAGAATCACTCCCTAGGACACACCCCTTGATTGCCCCCTAGTGTTTAACCCCTTCCCTGCCAGTGTCATTTACACAGTAATAAGTGCATTTTTATAGCACTGATTGCTGTATAAATGACAGTGGTCCCCAGTGTCAAACCTGTCCAATGTGTCTGCCATAATGTCGCAGTCCCAATAAAAACTCACAGATCGCCGCCATGACTAATAAAAAAAATTATAATAAAAAATGCCACAAATCTATACCCTATTTTGTATACGCTATAACTTTTGCGCAAACCAATCAATATATGTTTATTGCGATTTTTTTACAAAAAATATGTAGAATACATATTGGCCTACACTGAGGAAAAAAATAGTTTTTTTTTATATATTTTTGGGGGATATTTATTATAGCAAAAAGTAAAAAATATTGCTTTTTTTTTTTTTCAAAATTGTCGCTCTCTGTTTATAGTGCAAAAAATAAAAACCGCAGGAGGTGATCAAATACCACCAAAAGAAATCTCTATTTGTGGGGAAAAAAAAGGACGTCAATTTTGTTTTGGTGTAACGTTGCACGGCCACGCAATTGTCAGTTAAAGCCCCACAGTGCCGAATCGCAAAAAGTGCTCTGGTCAGGAAGGGGGTAAAGTCTTCCAGGGCTGAAGTTGTTAATAAAAGACCACATACTGTAGATGAGTTCTTGCTGGAAAAAAACATTTTAATACACAGACAGCATTGATTCATGAAAGACAGAAGTTGTCAAACAAATCTGATTCTTTTTATGAGGTGGTAAGTAAAACCTTGGACAGAGGGGTGGCTGTGGACGTGGTATACTTTTTTTTGCAAAAGCGTTTGATACAGTTCCCCACACGCGGCTAATGTGTAAGATAAAGTCTACAGGCTTGGAAACATCAGTTTAAAAATGGATAGAAAACTGGCTAAAAGACAGAATTCAGAGAGTAGTGGTTAATGATTCTAACTCTGAATTGTCTAAGGTTATCAGTGATGTACCCCAAGGCTCAGTGCTGGGACCCTTACTTTTTAATATCTTTAAAAATGATATTGGGTCTGGGATTAAAAGTACCATTTCAGTCTTTGCAGATGACACCAAGCTATGCAGAGGAATAACGTCCTTACAGGATGTCTCCAATTTATAAGCCAACCTCATGTCTAATTGGGCAACTGTGGCAAATGAGGTTTAATGTTGATAAATGTAAAGTTATGCACTTGGAGGCTAAGAATATGCATGCATCATACATACTGAGGGGGGGGGGGGGGGTACGACGGGGGGGAATCCATAGTGGAGAAGGATCTGGGGGTTTTGGTAGATCCAAAGCTTAATAACATGCAATGCCAAGCTATGGTTTCCAAAGCGAGCAAAGTCCTTTCTTGTATTAAAGAGGTGGTCCACCCGCACCAAAAATATTAAAAGTCAGCAGCTACAAATACTGCAGCTGCTGACTTTTAATAAATGGACACTTACCTGTTCCAGGTTCCAGCGGTGTCAGCAGAAGATGACGAGCGACCGCTCGTCTCTCAGCTGCCCCGCCGCCATCCTCTGTCAGGGAATCAGGCAGTGAAGACGCAAACGGCTTCACTGCCCGGTTCCCTACTGCGCATGCGCGAGTCGCGCTGCGCATCTCTATTGGTCCCCGTTGTGTCCTGGAACTGTGTTTCCCAAGACACAACGGGGCATCTTTGGATATGGGCGGGACAGCTCCGGCTATCTCGTCCTGGAAGTGGGTGCAGATACCTGTATTATACAGGTATCTGCACCACCCTCCCCCCTGAAAGGTGCCAATTGTGGCACCGGAGGGGGAGGAATCCGATAAGCGGAAGTTCCACTTTAGGGTGGAACGCCGCTTTAAGAGAGGCATGGACTCAAGCGAGAGCGAGAGCGAATGTTGCCCCTGTTCAAATCATTAGTAAAACCTCATCTGGAATATGCAGTTCAGTTTTGGGCACCAGTTCTCAAAAAAGGATATTGGGGAACTGAAGAAAGTGCAGAGAAGGGCAACCAAACTGATAAGAGGCATGGAGGAGCTCAGCTATGAGAAAAGATTAGAGGAACTGAATTTATTCTCTCTTGAGAAGAGGAGATTAAGGGGGGGGGGGTATGATCAACATGTACAAATATATAAGGGGTCCATATAGTGAACTTGGTGTTGCGTTATTCACTTTATGGACAACACAGAGGGAGGAGCACTCTTTACGCCTAGAAGAAAAGAGATTTCATCTCCAAATATGGAAAGGTTTTTTTCACAGTAAGAGCTGTGGAAATGTGGAATAGACTCCCTCCAGAGGTGGTTCTGGCAAGCTCAGCAGATTTCTTTAAGGCCTGGATACTTTCCTAAATGTACATAGTATAACTGGGTACTAACATTTATAGGTAAAGTTGATCCAGGCAAAATCCGATTGACTCTGACTCTCTGGGAACAGAAAGGAATTTTTTTCCCCTGCTGTAGCAAATTGGATAATGCGTTGCTGGGGTTATTAGCCTTCCTCTGGATCAACTGTGGGTATAGGATTGTGTATATGGGATTGTATGATTATTTTTTATTCATTTATTTTTATGGTTGGACTGGAAGAACTTGTCTTTTTTTCAACCTGATTAACTATGCAACTATGATCTGACACTGATGGCTTGGTGCCAGATATCACAGCATACCTTTAGAGGTCTAGAGGTCCATGCCTTGAGAGGTCAGAGCTGTTTTGACACAAAAGGGGAACCTACTCAATATTAGGTGGGTGTGTCAAAATGATGGCTGATTACTGTATAACAGTAAAAGTAAATTATAAAAGATGGGATTATGTTGAGTAAATAGATACCATACAGCCCTACAATTGCGCTCGCCCTTGAATCCCAAAAACTATGGTAACAAAAATCCTCCATAACCCTATATTTGTTGCTCGCAGAAATACCTCACACGTGGCACAATTTAGTGTTTCTATACAAGCGCGCCCTATGTTCGTTTGCAATGGGGTATGTACAGGGGCCCAGGCAGAGCTTTTAAATTGAAAAAATATATTTTTATTATAGTTTTTTTTGCCATGTGGGGGATACTTTGGTGCACAGTTAGACTTCTGATTTTATATCACTACTTCTGATGAAGCCCTGTAAAGGGGCGAAACATGCTGAGTTAGTTTGTTTTTTGCATCTTTATTTTTCTTTTTTTGGGGGTATATATGGATTTTGAAGGCTGATGACCCAATACTCCATGATAGTATTGTTTTGATTCACCTTACCCCAACAGTCTTTATAGAGACAGATATTTTGAGAGCATTCGACTAGTTTTGACCTCTTTGATTATAGGGTGTCCTCTTCCTTTTTTGGGGGGGGGGGCAGGGAAGGTGAGAGCTTATGGGGATTAGCCCCAAAAGCTCTCATATCCCATTACCTGTTTGGATATATCACCTGCAGTGTTAAATTTGCTCTGGTTTATTTTGAGGGCTAGTCAAACAATGATACAATAGGCCTGATTATCGCCACTGACTAGTGAGCCTAATTCAGAGTAAAAACTGCAGGGTGATTATTATACTGATATGTTAGCCAAGAGGTAACTCCATGTGCTGCCCTACACTTTGATTTGTGTCGATTCATCTCTGCATGGGGTTAACAATTTTGGATTTTGATGCAGTTTTCTACCGAACCTTCTCTCTTTTTTGGTGGCACAATTGGGGATGGGAGAGATTGGGAGGCAATCATATATTCCAGTTTCCCATTCCACATTGGCGGCTTATGAAGCATAGAGGATTTAAAACACAAACAATTTATTCAAATCCTAATAAACGTTAGGTCATTTGTTCTCCCTGTGGCTTTTGTGCACCCTTTACGGTTTAAATATACAGCTATAATATCCATTCATTCCTATAGAATAGTAAGGGAAAGAATCATAATTTATTTAGATTTCAGCTGTATTCTCTTAAGTGCCACAGTATAAAAAAAAAAAAAAAAATGAAGATTGGTATTGGTTGCTCTGGGCAACAGATACTTTTCTCACTAAGGCTTCGATGATCAGGTCTCAGTGGGATGCAATATGGCAGGTTGATAAGAACATACAATGAAAAGACAGACGAAGATACCTGTCACACCTATGAATTAATGTTAGAAAGAACAAACATGCAGTGGCTGGGTGTGACAAGAAGTAGCAGTTTCCATGAGGGCTGTCACACATGTCATTTCTCATACTGTCAAACACATTTTTTTGTAAACCCTATGAGGAATCTTTTTTTTTTTATTTTATTTTTTTTTAAACACCACAGGGAACATTTATAGAAACTGTAAATACGGAACCTGGATAATTTTAAGGCTTTACTTAAAATTCACAATTCTATTTGTTTATCATAAAGTAAAATGAAAAATGTACTGCAGGAAACTAAAGAAAACGAATGCAAATGACAGGAATGCACCCAGTTTTCAGAAAGCATTTTTTTTTTAAATATTCTCCAGTGTGTCTCTTCTTGCTTTCATAGATCATAAATGTAATTTTTTCAACCCTTGTATGTACATGTGCTGTAGAAAACTGACACTCAATTGTTGACAACAGAACAGGATGTGCTTAACCACTTGACCTTCGGGGGATTACCCCCCCCCCCCTTCATAACCAGGCCATTTGTTTACAATACAGCGCTACGTTACTTTTAGGCCCCTTTCACACTGCCGGCGCCCGGGCATCAGCGGTAAAGCGGCGATATTTGGCCGCTAGCGGGGCGGTTTTAACCCCCGCTAGCTGCCGAGAAAGGGTTAAAAACCAGCTACAAAAGGGTTAAAACCACTGCAAAGCGCTGCTACAGCAGCGCTATGCCGGCGGTATAGCCGCGCTGGCCCACTGATTTCAATGGGCAGGAGCAGTGAAGGAGCGGTGTATACACCGCTCCAAAGATGCTGCTAGGACGTTTTTTTAGTGTCCTGCCAGCGCACCGCTCCAGTGTGAAAGCCCTCAGGGCTTTCGCATTGGAGAGACAGCAGGGGCTGTTTCAGGGCGCTTTGCAGGTGCTATGTTTAGCGCTGTAGCGCCTGCAAATCGCCCCAGTGTGAAAGGGACCTGACAACTGCGTGGTCCTGCGACACTGTACCCAAAAAAAATGTAGTTTTTTTAAAACAAAGGGAGCTCTCATTGGTAGTATTTGCTCACCACTGTGTGTTTTTTTTTTTTTTTGCGCGATGAACAAAAAAAAGGGGTGGACAATTAAAATAAATAAATAATTATATTTTTTACTTTCCACTATAAAACCCATCTAATAAAAAGATTTAAAAACTCTAATTTCTTCATAAATTTAGGCCAATATGCATTCTGCTTTATGTTTTTGGTAAAAAGAAAAAAAAAAAAAAAATCCCAATAAGCGTATATTGATTGATTTAAGCGAATGTTATAGCTTCTACAAACTATGGGATATATTTAAGGAATTTTTATTTATTTATAAATTTTATATAATTAGTAATGGTGGTGACCGGCGACTTATAGCAGCACTGCGATATTGCGGCGGACAATCGGACACCAACTGATACTTTGGGGGAACCAGTGATCAGTGCTAAAAATATACATCGTCATTGTACTAATGACACTGACTGGGTCAACTACGTGTCTAAAAAATGGGTAGTGGCGCTGCTAAATAGTATGAGATTTAATACATTAGTCCATCAATAAGTCCTTGAAGTGGATACTCAGTATATGTGAAGGGGGAGAGATAAAGAGGGGAGACCTGTATAGATTACTTTAGCAGTCCAAAACAACCTTGGCAGCCTTTGAGGGGGGAGTTGAAAGCAGATTCCAGATATGTAAATGAGAAGCGAAACATAGACGCCTCTAGGTTAGAACCGTAAACATTTTAATGAGATACAGGTGCATTATCCACTTACATGGCGGTTAAGGAAGTAAGGCACGAGTCCATCCACACTGGCGTGGCGTTCACTGCAGAGCGGAGTTCTGAACAGCTGATTATTCTCCCTGTGGGGGAGAAATCCTAGCCAGCAGGATCTCTGGGACCACAGGATGAAACCGAGGCTTAGATCAGGCCGATGGTGAGGGCTGGAATGCGGAGAAAAATCAGCTGTTCAGAATTCTGCTCTGCAGTGAACGCCACGCCAGTGTGGATGGGCTCGTGCCTTACTTCCTTAACCTCCATGTAAGTGGATAATGCACCTGTATTTCATTAAAATGTTTACAGTTCTAACCTAGGGGCGCCTGTGTTTCTCTTCTCAACTATGTGTCTAGTCAGTATTTGTGTGTAAACAGTGTGCTGCTTTCACTAGGAGAAGAGATTGATTCTAGTCTCTGGTTTGCAAAGACACAGGATAATCCCTGCCCCCCTGTCAGAACTGAGATAAGCCTCGTTTACATAGTAACACACAGAGAACTGAGATATGCCTAACGATCGGTGGGTGCCAGAGGACATCAAGGACCCGCAGATCAGCTTCTGCTGTGAATTATCACAGCAGAAGGGGCCCACTAGTGGCGCACATGCACCCTCTACAGGCGGAAATGCCAAATCACTTATATATAAGTGCTATAGGGCAGGCAGCAAGTGGTTGAAGTAGGGCCAAAGTCACCGGCTCTCTGCTCAGTGATGATCAGCAGTCTTTAATCACTCAGCTCCCAGTCTTAGAAGCGGTGGGGCACAGATGCTTCAGCCACCTTGATGAATATGTATGTTTGTTTGTTTTGTTTTTTTTTCCAATTCCCATACCTCTATTTTAACCACTTGCCGCACACTGACAGTAAATATGGTACGTCGCCCGACACATGCTCACTAGTGCGCCCCCAGGAGCACGCAGCGCCGTGATCCCATGACCACTGTCGGACACAGTGGATCATGACACGTGCTACCTGGTTGCTGTGAGTGGCTGGGGTATTATGTGATCGCTATAATTGGTCATAGCAATCACATGATTACAATGTAAACAATGGTTTCCTTTCATGACTGCTTGCTTAGTGTTGTGAAGCTGTGATTGGCCCACAGCTATCACGTGGTAACTGACACTATGTACCATGCGGTTAGCTGTAGGCATTCACATCATGCCAACAGAAAGCAAGCTGTCATGAATGGAAAGCCATTCATGACAATTAACTATTGCTTATAACAGTGATCATCATTGTTAAAAAAAAATCTTGATCACCCCCTCCCCAAAGTAGTACAGTGTCACTATGGTGATACGAAACTATTTTGATGAAAGTACGTAAAAAAAAATAAACCACCAGTAAGTATCCCTGACCACAGCCACACGAGTCAGGACACTCTAGTGCACTGGTGACCGTATGTTAAAAAAATGTGTGGAAAAATCCAAAATTCTATTTAATTTCATAATTTTCCAAAAAATTGCAATAATTACAACTTCAAAAAATTCACCATGCCCCTTGCTGAATACCTTAGACTGCCTACTTTCCAAAAATGAGTAATTTGGGGGTATTTGTAGTGTTCTGGCAATTTAGGGGACTCAAGAAATGGGATAGGCCATCAAGATTGATCAATTTTCAAATATATACCACAGTTTGTAGACTAAGGCTCCATGTACACGGCACCCAGAGGCAAAGTCCTCTGAACGTTTTTTTGAAAGCTTGAAACCGGCATTTGCAAGTCCCGTTTACGTCTAGAAGCGTTTAGTAAGGATAATATCATAAGACCCTCCCCAAGCTCAAGAAAAGGTTTTATTTAACTATTTCAGCCATTTTGTGAGATGAGAGTGAGTAGCAGCAGCAGCAGCAGAGACAGCAGCAGTATCCTTGTATTTGTCCCCATTTCTGTGCTTTTTTTTTTTTTACAATGGATCCCATAATAAGCATATGTTAGGAAATGCTCCTAACGTTGCTCTTAATGAGGCTAGAACGACGCAGAAAATTGCGTGCGAGTACCAGAGTTCGTCGCTACTGGACCCATCCATTGATCGCGCAGCACATGTCAGTAGGATAATTTACCAACATGTACGTACAACTGCGTTCCCTACCCGATACATTTTTTTAATTTTACACGCATGTACATTGCCTCATTTGACATTCTACTAGAAAAAGTTTGGCCCAGTCTGACATGCTTGGACACGAACATGAGGAAGAGTGTGCCACCAGAGGAGCGTCTGTTGGTGACTATCAAATTTCATGAAACTATGTTTTATCACGTCGGTGGTCAGGCTCAATGGTGGGGTCATCTTTTTCATATCTAACATATGGGTGAAATTACAATTATACTTTGTAAAACATTGCTAGTGGTGTATTGGACTGGATCAAAGGCTATATATGGTTTATGAATCATAAGTAATTACCAATTTTTTTACTTTTTTTTTTCTCATCGTTTGCCATCATTTAGTGTTTTAATGTCCAAAAAATTGGGTGCCTTTAAAAATGCTTATAAATGAAAACGCGACTAAACGCCGGTACCGCGTTTAGAGTCTGAAACGTGGAAATCTTCGGCATCCAAACTCATTTTTTTCCCTTCAAAGAAAGGATGTTAAACGCAACTGCCTAAAAATGATTGTAAACAAAACTGTTTTACATGGTCACATAAGATAACTTTAAATGAGTTCAGGGGCAGTTGAAAAAAAAAGCATCCAACTGCCTCTGAACATGCGTTTAACAGCAGCATTGTACATGGGGCCTAACTTTCACACAGACTAAATATTACACACTGATTTGGGTTATTTTTACCAAGAAAATGTAGTAAAATCCATTTTGGCCTAAATGTACGAAGAAGATTTGTTTGCTAAATTTTAAAACAGAAACTAAGAAAAATTAGCTTTTTCCAAAATTTTCTGTATTTATTGAGTACAAAAAAATCCAGTGGTGATTAAATACCACAAAAAGAAAGATCTATTTGTGTGAAAACAATTATACAGTGTTGCATGACTGTGCAATCGCAATGTTTAAGTTACACAGTGCTGAACAGCAAAAAAAAATGCTCTAGTCTTGAATGGAGAAAAACCTCCTGGAGGTCAAGGTGTTAATTATTTGGGAGGAAAGAAGAGTTTAGACATATACTTCAATAGAACGTTTGTAATAATTCATAACACCAATTATGAATTTGAGTACCCACATTTGGAGCTAAACCAGCAGTAACTGGAAGCAAAAAAAAAAGAAAACACATACCTGGAGGAGGGAGATCCAGCTTTCCTCTTTTCAGCTCCCCCATTGAAATCTGAAGTTGTTCAATAACAAAATCATCCTCATAACCAAAATTCTTGGCTAGGTTCTCCTGTAGGAACTCAATTAGATCTTCCATTGTCAGCTTCATTAGGTATTCTAAACAAAAATGCAAAGTGATTAACATGGTATATTCTTGTAATATCAAGAATGCAGGTAAAGAGCAGAAGAGAAAATTACTACATCACATAACAAGCTCCAATAGCTACAAAAGCTTCATTATGTATTTTGGATTATTACCATTTAATTATTTATGAATAATTAAACCAGAAATAACAATAAGGTGAAAAACACCATGCTAAATTATAAAACTTCATTAAATACGTATGACTCTGTGGAAAGCATATAAATGCTAGTGTCTATAGAGAATACATTGTGAATGCATCCAAGTGGTGGATGGTGAAAGCGGTTTAGTAAAATACTTTGTCACGCAGCAGATCCGAAATGAAAGTCATAATAAACCCACAATGACAAGGAATGCTTACAGACCCATTAATATATCATATAAATAAAGGCTGTGTAAAACACGAGCACAGCAGTTTAATCTTAGTACTGCACAAATATGGGATAATAAAATTAAATACATATAATATCAGACAAAAATGCATCCATATTGCCCTTATTAATTTAAGCACTTTGGAGTTTGAGGGCTTTATCTCCTGCCTGACCTCAGCAGTTTTTGTTTGCGTTCAGTGAACAGAAAGGAAGAAATGTATGGTATATCCCTGTAGTCTGTGTTGGCACCAAGTTGGAATCCATTAGGTCATTGTGTTTACTGCAATGTTGTAATCGAGTTCCGACAGAGTATATGAAGCTGTAGCCATTGTGCTACAGGGAGAACGTGAGCTGGAGCTTGTGCTATAACTCCAGTGTTGGATGGGTAGGTGGGTGAGCTGTACAACTAAATTAGTCACCGTTTGTTTATAAAGCCTCGCCACACTTCTAAAATCAACTAGCAAAATGTTAACTATGCAAGGCTGTGCAAAGATTAATAACATCTTCATGAACCTAAAAAATTGCATACAGTTTCAAGTAACTAGTGTTACTATAGCTACGCGTGTGCGTACAGTGTACGTCTTGCTGTTTCAGACAAGAAATGGGGAGGGGGAAATAGGTGTCAGGATAGAGAAATACAAATTTTCTGCAGCAATACAAGCACATTACAATACAAGTAATGCAATGGTTTTGTTGTTACTAAGATCACCGGAGCAGGCTGGGAGCTGCTGTTAGTACCTATTAAATAGCACATGCATCTAAACCTCTCTCTGTCACACAGCAAGTACTGGTGGAGCATGCACAACATGGGGGTGGTATGGTACAAGAGGGTGAATATGACCTGAAATCTAGCTAGGCGTACCTAGTAGGTCTTTGGCCCAGAAGTGGTTGTAAAGGCAGAAGGTTTTTATATCTGAATGCATTAAGATAAAAAGTCATCTGTGTGCAACGCCCCCCTCAGTCCCCCTAATAGTTACCTGAGCCCCATCTCTACCCAGCAATGACAAGTCCCTCGGCCGTCCGGGACGTTCCCTCCTGACTGGCCGAGACACAGCAGTGGGAGCCATTGGCCCACTGCTGTCAAAGTCAGTTAGCCAATCAGGAGAGAGAGGGGGCAGGGACAAACCACATGTCAGTGTCTGAATGGACACACAGAGCTGCAGCTTGCTGTGGGGGCATTTGACAGGAGGAAGGGGCCAGGAGCAGCTAAGGGGGACCAGAGAAGAGGACGATCCTAGCTGCTCTGTGCAAATCCACTGCACACAGCAGGCAAGTATGATCTGTTATTTTTTTTTTTTTTTTTTTTAACTAGATATGGCAATCACTTTAACCACTTCCCGACCGCCCCCTGTATATATACGTCGGCAGAATGGCACGTACAGGCAGAATCACGTACCTGTACGTGACATTCTTCCGGCGGTTGGGGGGTCCGATCGGACCCCCCTCCGCCGGCGGGGACGGTCGGGATGGCTTCAGAAGCGATGCGGGACGAGGTAACGGCCAGTCGTTTCTGGCCACCCCCTCCCGATCGCTCTGGCCAATGGGATTCGTCCGCTTCGATCCCCTTCCTGTGTAATTGTAAACACAGGCAAGGGGAAGTGATGTCACGCTCCTCGTGTCGGTCTTTCTGACCGGGACGCCGAGCGGAGAAGACATCAAGTAAGTGCACAAACACTACACTGACACCAGGCACACATAGGCACACATTTCACCCCCCTGTCACCCCCTGATCACCCCCCAGATCACCCCCTGCCCCCCCAGTCACAGTGTCACTGATTGCAGTGATCATTTATTTTACTGATCACTGCATTTAGTGTCAGTGTGACTGTAATAACTGTCAGGGCAGTTAGTTTTAGGCCCCTTTAGGTCCAAGGTAGCCCCCTACCCCCCCCCCCCCCCAATAAAGGTTTAACCCCTTGATTGCCCCCTAGGTAACCCTTTCACCCCCTTTTGCCAGTGTCACTAAGCGATCGTTTTTTTTGATCGCTCTATTAGTGTCACTGGTGCCGCTAGGTAGCCAGTTTTTTTTTTAGGTAACCGCCAGGTTTATATAGGATTATAAATAGGTTTATAGGTCAGGTACCCCCATATTACAACCTAAATAAAGGTTTTAACCCCTTGATTGCCCCTAGAGTTAACTCTTTCACCAGTGATCACAGTATAAGTGTCACTGGTGACGCTGGTTAGCCAGTTAGTTATTTAGTTATTTAGGTTCCCCGTCAGGTTTTTTATATAGTGTCAGGTACCCCCATATATTACCTAATAAAGGTTTTAACCCCCTGATTGCCCCTAGTTAACCCTTTCACCAGTGATCACCGTATAACTGTTACGGGTGACGCTGGTTAGTTAGCTTGTTTTTTTATACTGTCAGGGCACCCGCCATTTATTACCCAACTATCGGTTTAACCCCCTGATCGCCCGGCGGGTGATATCAATTAGGTGTTAGGGTCAAATAAGGTCTGCGTCGCCCCAGGTTAGTGCCAGTACCGCAAACACCCACGCGCAAAGCATACACCTCCCTTAGTGGTATAGTATCTGAACAGATCAATATCTGATCTGATCAGATCTATACTAGCGTCCCAGCAGTTTAGGGTTCCAAAAAACGCATTGTTAGCGGGATCAGCCCAGATACCTGCTAGCACCTGCGTTTTCCCCCTCCGCCCAGCCCAGCCCAGCCCACCCAAGTGCAGTATCGATCGATCACTGTCACTTCCAAAACACTAAGCACACATAACTGCAGCGTTCGCAGAGTCAGGCCTGATCCCTGCGATCGCTAACAGTTTTTTTTGGTAGCGTTTTGATTCATTCGCCAGCAGCCTAGGAGCTTTTTTTCCTGTGAATCTCACTAGTGTACTACTAAATTTAGAGCCCAAAATGGCAAATCGCAAGTACACTAGTGAACAGGCCTACTTGTTTCTGAGTATGTCAGATAGTGAAGAGGAGGTCACTCATCTGTCACAATCAGGCTCAGAATACGATCCAGTAGACGACAGCGGCTCCATGACAGATAGCTCTGGCGACGAAGGTGTGGTCCCTGCTAAGGTCAGGCGTACCCGATCCCGATCTTCTGATGTTGTTGAGGTGCAGGAACCGCAGGTCTCTCGTATGGAGCAGAGAAGTACTAGCGCCGCTATTCCTTCTGGTGAACTGGCAAGCACCAGCGGCCTAGTACACCCTGGACGTAGTCAAACCAGCACTGCAGTAACACTTGGTGACGTGGCGAGTCCCATAAGTGCAGTTCAAGCTGGCGAGGTGGCAAGCACAAGTAGTGTCCCGCTGCCACCAAGAAGAAGACAAAGGCAGGTCCGTCGATCACATAGTGTCCTTCCTGCAGAATTCGCCAATCCTGATTGGGTGCCCACCACTTCTGCAGAACCCGTACTTCCCCCATTCACTGGCCAACCCGGTATTCAGGTGGAAACAGCTGATTTTAAGCCATCCGATTTTTATTCGCTGTTTTTCACGGAAGATCTCTATAGATCTATTGTGGACCAAAGTAATATATACGCTGGTCAACACATCGCCGCTAATCCCCAAGTGCCTTCCCTTGCCAGAGATTGGAAACCAATTACGGTTTCCGAATTTAAGACCTTTCTGGGCCTTTCCCTCAACATGGGCATACACAAATTCCCGACTCTGAGGTCTTATTGGTCCACCTCACCGCACCACCATATGCCCGTGTTCTCTGCCTCCATGTCCAGGGCACGATACGAACAGATCTTGCGGTTCATGCACTTCAGTGACAATGAACTTTGTCGTCCTCGTGGAGACCCTGAATTTGATCGGCTCTACAAAATTCGGCCCCTCATAAACCACTTCAACCAACGTTTTGCAGCCTTGTTTAATCCCAATCAAGTTGTCTGCGTTGACGAGTCCCTGATTAAGTTTTCTGGCCGCTTGTCTTTCAAACAGTTCCTTCCCAGCAAGCGTGCCAGATACGGGGTCAAGCTCTACAAGCTCTGTGACAGGGCAACAGGCTATACGTGGAGCTTTTCGGTTTATGAGGGAAAAGATAGTCACGTAGAGCCGGAGAACTGTCCAGATTACATAGGGAGCGCTGGCAAGATAGTGTGGAACTTGGTGTCACCCTTATTCGGAAAGGGGTACCACTTGTACGTGGACAATTATTACACGAGCGTGCCACTGTTTAGTCACTTGTTTGATCATCAGATTGGAGCATGTGGCACCGTGCGACCTAATCGCCGGGGCTTTCCCCAGCGGCTTGTAGATTCCCCTCTTAGGCTGGGGGAGAGAGCCTGCTTCAAGTGTAATAATTTGCTCGCTGTGAAGTGGAGGGATAATAGGAATGTTTTCGTTCTTACCTCCCTTCATGCAGACACGACAGTCCAAATTCGTACGGCGGCTGGTGTTGTGACGAAACCCCTCTGTGTCCACGAATACAACCTTAATATGGGGGGGGTGGACCTCAACGACCAGTTGTTGGCGCCGTACCTAGTTGTCCGTAAGGCTAGACGCTGGTACAAAAAAGTGTCTATTTATTTATTCCAATTGGCTTTGCTGAATGCTCATGTGCTATACGGAGCTTCAGGCGGGACGTTACCCTTCCTTGAATTCCAGGGAGCGGTTGTCATGGAACTCCTGTATCCAGGCGATTCCACACCTCACCATCCCCTACCAAATGCAGTAAGCCGGCTGCATGAGAGGCATTATCCTCATGTCCTCCAGAGTACCCCTACCCAACGAGCCCCCCAAAGAAGATGTCGTGTCTGTAGCAAGCGCGGATTTAGGCGTGACACCCGTTATTATTGTCCACGCTGTCCTGACAATCCTGGTCTCTGCGTTGGTGAATGCTTTGAACGCTACCACGAACTAGTGAGGTATTAGCGTAGGGTACAGCATTTCACAGGCTAGGATACACTTTCACAGGGTCTCAAGAATGCCATCGCATTTTGAGACCCGACCGTTGCAGTTAAAATTATAGTTACAGGGTCTCAAGAATGCCATCGCATTTTGAGACCCGACCGTTACAGTTAAAATTATAGTTATAGTTTAAAAAAAAGTGTAAAAAATAAAATATAAAAAAAAAAAAGTACAAAAAAAAAAAAAACCCCCAAAAAAATATAAAATAAAAAACCAAAAATAGTTGTCGTTTTATTGTTCTCTCTCTATTGTTGCTCTTTTTTACTCTATTCTATTCTGCAATGTTTTATTATGTTTTATCATGCTTGCTTTTCAGGTATGTTTTATTGTTAACCATTTTTTTGTTTTCAGGTGCGCCATTCAGTTGCAGCGCGGATTTATTTATCTTGACAGCAACAGCGTTTGCTCCCACGATACATAAAGCCGCGACTCCAACACTGTAGGAGGTGATTTCACCACCACAGTTAAAAAAAAGAGCATATATGCCGAAGCATGGGGGCAGCAGAGGGGGCGGAGGAGCGATTTTGCTCCTAATGCCACGTACATACGGTCGAAAAAAGTCCGAACATGTGTACGTGGCATAACTTTTTTGCGGGAGGATGCCCCCATGCTTCGGCATATATATATTTTAGGCACCGGTTGCGTTAACAAAATGTTTTATTTTTTACTATGTTTTTTTTTTTGGTATTTGCTTTGCAGGTATGGTATGGTAAGGTCTTACTGTTATACTGTAATGTTACTTTGTTTTAATGTTAACCATTATTTGCTTAGCAGGTACGCCATTCAGTTGCAGCGTGGATTTATTTATCTTGACAGCAACAGCGTTTGCTCCCACGATACATAAAGCCGCGACTCCAATGCTGTAGGAGGTGATTTCACCACCACAGTTAAAAAAAAGAGCATATATGCCGAAGCATGGGGGCAGCAGAGGGCGGAGGAGCGATTTTGCTCCTAATGACACGTACATACGGTCGAAAAAAGTCCGACCATGTGTACGTGGCATAACTTTTTTTGCGGGAGGATGCCCCCATGCTTCGGCATATATAAATGGTGCATGTATGCCCATCATTAGAAGTGGGTGGATGAAGGGAGGTATTCTAATGGTGGGCATACCCACCGCGCCATTGGGAAATTGGGAAAGCATTTTATCACACCGATCTTGGTGTGGTCAGATGCTTTGAGGGCACAGGAAAGATCTAGGGTCTAATAGACCCCAATTTTTTCAAAAAAAGAGTACCTGTCACTGCCTATTGCTATCATAGGGGATATTTACATTCCCTGCGATAACAATAAAAATGACAACTAAGAAAAAAAAAATGGAAGGAACAGTTTAAAAATAAAATAAAAAAGCTAAATAAAAAGAAAAAACTAAAAAAAAAAAAAAAAAAAAAAAGCACCCCTGCCCCCCCTTCTTTTGCGCAAAGGCGAACACAAGCGTTGGTCTGGCGTCATATGTAAACAGCAATTGCACCATGCATGTGAGGTATCACCGCGAAGGTCAGATCGAGGGCAGTAATTTTAGCAGTAGACCTCCTCCGTGAATCTAATGTGGTAACCTGTAAAGGCTTTTTAAAGGCTTTTAAAAATGTATGTAGTTTGTCGCCACTGCGTGTTTGTGCGCAATTTTAAAGCATGTCGTGTTTGGTATCCATGTACTCGGCCTAAGATCATATTTTTTATTTCATCAAAAATTTGAGCAATATAGTGTGTTTAAGTGCATTAAAATAAAAAAAAGTGTATTTTTTCCACAAAAAATGCGTTTGAAAAATCGCTGCGCAAATACTGTGTGGAAAAAAAAAAATGCAACACCCACCATTTTAATCTGTAGGGCCTTTGCTTTAACAATATATATAGTGTTTGGGGGTTCAACGTAATTTTCTTGCAAAAAAAAAAATATGTTTTCATGTAAACAAAAAGTGTCAGAAAGGGCTTTATCTTCAAGTGGTTAGAAGAGTGGGTGACGTGTGACATAGGCTTCTAAATGTTGTGCATAAAATGCCAGGACAGTTCAAACCCCCCCAAATGACCCCATTTTGGAAAGTAGACACCCCAAGCTATTTGCTGAGAGCAATGTTGAGCCCATTAAATATATTTTTTTTTTTGGTCCCAAGAGATTGAATAATGAAAAAAAAAAAAAAAAAAATAATTATTTTTTTTTACAAAAACTTGTCACTAAATGATATATTGCTCAAACATGCCATGGGCATATGTGGAGATACACCCCAAAATACATTCTGTTGCTTCTCCTGAGTACGGGGATACCACATGTGTGGGACTTTTTGGGAGCCTAGCCGCGTACGGGACCCCAAAATCCAAGCACCGCTTTCAGGCTTTCTAAGGGTGTAATTTTTTTATTTCACTCCTCACTGCCAATCACAGTTTCGGAGGCCATGGAATGCCCAGATGGCACAAACCACCCCCAAATGACCCCATTTTGGAAAGTAGACACCCCAAGCTATTTGCTGAGAGGTATGGTGAGTATTTTGCAGATCTCGCTTTTTGTCACAATGTTTTGAAAATTGAAAAAAGAAAAAAAAAAATTTTTTTTTCTTTACTTTCTTCATTTTCAAAAACACATGAGAGCTGTAAAATACTCACCATGCCTCTCAACAAATAGCTTGGGGTGTCTACTTTCCAAAATGGGGTCATTTGGGGGGGTTTTGTGCTATTTTGGCATTTTATGGCCTTCGAAACTGTGATAGGTAGTGAGGAGTGAAATCAAAAATTTGCACCCTTAGAAATCCTGAAGGCGGTGCTTGGGTTTCGGGGCCCCGTACGCGGCTAGGCTCCCAAAAAGTCCCACACATGTGGTATCCCCATACTCAGGAGAAGCAGCAAAATGTATTTTGGGGTGCAATTCCACATATAACCATGGCATGTGTGAGCAATATATCATTTAGTGACAACTTTTTGAATAAATTTTTTTTATTTTTTTTTTTTGTCTTTATTCAATCACTTGGGACTAAAAAAAAAAATATTCAACGGGCTCAACATGCCTCTCAGCAAATAGCTTGGGGTGTCTACTTTCCAAAATGGGGTCATTTGGGGGGGTTTTGTGCCATCTTGGCATTTTATGGTCTTCAAAACTGTGATAGGTAGTGATAGGTAGTGAGGAGTGAAATCAAAAATTTATGCCCTTAGAAATCCTGAAAGCGGTGCTTGGTTTTCGGGGTCCCGTATGCGGATAGGCTCCCAAAAAGTCCCACACATGTGGTATCCCCGTACTCAGGAGAAGCAGCAGAATGTATTTTGGGGTGTAATTCCACATATGCCCATGGCATGTGTGGGCAATATATCATTTAGTGACAACTTTGGGCAAAAAAAAAAAAGTTTGTAATATTCCCGCAACTTGTGGCAAAATATAAAATATTTCATGTACTCAACATGCCTCTCAGCAAATAGCTTGGGGTGTCTACTTTCCAAAATGGGGTCATTTGGGGGGGTTTTGTGCTATTTTGGCATTTTATGGCCTTCAAAACTGTGATAGGTAGTGAGGAGTGAAATCAAAAATTTGCACCCTTAGAAACCCTGAAGGCGTTGATTGGGTTTCGGGGCCCCGTGCGCGGCTAGGCTCCCAAAAAGTCCCACACATGTGGTATCCCCATACTCGGGAGAAGCAGCAAAATGTATTTTGGGGTGCATCTCCACATATAACCATGGCATGTGTGAGCAATATATCATTTAGTGACAACTTTATGAAAAAAAAATTTTTTTTTTTTTTTTTTTTTGTCTTTATTCAATCCCTTGGGACTAAAAAAAAAAATATTCAATGGGCTCAACATGCCTCTCAGCAAATAGCTTGGGGTGTCTACTTTCCAAAATGGGGTCATTTGGGGGGGTTTTGTACTTCCCTGCCATTTTAGCACCTCAAGAAATGAGATAGGCAGTCATAAATTAAAAGCGGTGTAAATTCCAGAAAATGTACTCTAGTTTGTAGACGCTATAACTTTTGCGCAAACCAATAAATATACGCTTATTGGCATTTTTTTTACTAAAGACATGTGGCTGAATACATTTTGGCCCAAATGTTTGACTAAAATTGAGTTTATTAGATTTTTTTTATAACAAAAAGTAGAAAATCTCTTTTTTTTTCAAAATTTTCGCTCCTTTTCCGTTTATATCGCAAAAAATAAAAATCACAGAGGCAATCAAATACCATCAAAAGAAAGCTCTATTTGTGGGAAGAAAAGGACGCAAATTTCGTTTGGTTACAAAATTGCATGACCGCGCAATTACCAGTTAAAGTAGTGCAGTGCGAAATTGAAAAAAGACCTCTGGTCCTTTGGCTGCCAAATGGTCCGGGGCTGAAGTGGTTAAAGTAAACCTGCCACAAACGTGGACAAATCAAATGGTATGTTTGATGAAAAAATGCATAAGTAAAGGTTAGCCCGTAGTGAAGTGAAGGCCAGATGTGAAAAAGGGTTACTAGATCTAGAGCTATGGGCTGCCTAAATTGTATAAAAATCGCAACTTTACCTGTAAAAGGTAACCCTGGATTTTAGCCCCTCCTGAGGCCCTCTACACTTATCACAGCCTGTATTCTAAAGTGGACCTTCACTGTATCTGAGCACCACAAAGGAAAAACACTATTTAATGAATTTCTATTATTCAAAGCAAACGCCTCCATCCATCCATGTCTTTAGTGTCATGCTTTATTTTGGTGGGAAATCTTTGAAACACACCCCCTAGGATTTCTGGCTGTGGCTACATGTAGCATCCACTTCTAGCCCTTAGTTTAATTATGCATACAGGCGAGTGTACTTAGTGTAGAAACTCTCCTCTGAAGACTATTGGGATGTATGACATAATTTGCCTAGGCAGGAAACCAGGAAGTAACTGAACATATGAGGAAAAAAAAAAAAAGTTTACAACAATATAATATACTTTCCTATCTATTTATTAATGCTAGCAGCATACAGATTAAAAATCATCAATCTTGATTGGGAGAGTGAAGTTCCACTAAGTATTGCATGTGACAATGTTACAGGATCTACTGTTCATTTTGACCTTTAACATATCTGCCTGAACATTTTTTTAATCATATACTTAGTCTGAACTGCCAGGATTCTAACAGGCTTAGGTCCCTCTTCGGTGCTCCATGCCCCTCCCTTTACCCACAGCAAGCAGCTTGCTATGGGGGCACCCAAAAGGAATCACAGCTCCCTGTGTCCATTCAGACAAGCAGCCCCACCCCTCTCTCCTGATTGGATGGCTGGCTTTCATTGACAGCAGCAAGAGCCAATGGCGCCACTGCTGTGTCTCAGCCAATCAGGAGGGAGAGTCTTGGACGGCGGAGACACTCGTGGACATCGCTTGACAGAGATGGGTTTCAGGTAATTATTAGGTGTTCTGTACAAAGAAGATTTTTTATCCTAATGAATCGAATGCATTAAGATAAAAAAGAAAACTTCTGCCTTTACAACGCCATAAAAATTGTGCTAGAAGATCATATAAATACTAACGAGCTGCTGCTAAAGACCAATTTGTATTCCAATAAATAAAATAAATAATAACGGTGAAAGTGTTGCACTGCTAATAATTAAAACAAGTGAAAAAATAAAATAATAATTGAACAGTACGTGCTCCCTTCAGGCTCCCAGAACTCTCATCTCTTCTTTTACTGAGAGCGATGCATAATAGCCACATAAATGATTAAAGAGGAGCTCCAGTTTCCCTTAAAAGTCAGCAGCTACAGTATTCGTTTTACTTTACTCTTACTATAAGGACACTTACCTGTCCAGGGATCTTCAATCAGCTTCAGGTGTAGCTGCCAGGCATCTTCGGTAAGGGAAATTGGCGGTGATCTGACCCGGAAGTGGGAACCTGCCAAGAACAGGTACCCACTCCCCCTCCCCTCCAAAAAGTGCCAAACTCCTGGAGGCATTAACAAGTGTACCAGGTGAGACCCCAGTGGACAGGAGGCTGAAGTAGCCTTATCCCAAGGAGCTGGGAGTGCGGAGTATTTGGCTGCTATATATGCTTAATTTCTCCAGATTGTAGGTGAGAGTTCCAGGAGCCTGGAGGGAGCGCGTGGTGTTGAATACACAAGCACTACTGTTTATTTCACAGTGGTGTGGGATATATATCATGCAAAATTAAAATAAATTTATACCTGAAGACATTTTTTGAGGAATTGTGCATATAATTTATGGCCTGATTATTTAGGATGCATTCAATCATGAATGTGATGTGTATGTATACAAGGGCTTGCACTAATTGATAGTTTTTCTGTTATCGGCCCATTTCCCCATAGGAGCACTTAAAGAGGAAGTAAACCTGATGGGTTTTACTTCCTCTTTATTTCCCTGAAAAGGTAAAGCATAATGGGTTACTATGCATCGCCTGAAACAGAAGCCTGCAATGTCACTGATGTCCCCACTAGCAGCGAGCGTCCATCTTCACCCCTCTTCCTTCCAGGACCGCAAACTCAGGCTCTGTGACTGGACGGAGTCGTGCGGGAGCCACCAGACATGGCATAACCCCTTTAGAAACTGCAAGATCTGCCCTTTCTAAAGTGCACATGCGCCATAGACATCGGTGCACGGCTTTTTTTATTGTAAATATCTCCTAAACCGTGGAGGTTAAGGAGATATTTCCAGCACCTACAAGTAAACCTTAATATGGGCTTACCTGTAGGTAAAAGTGGTTGTACAGGGTGTACAACCACTTTAAGACAGAACATATTTTATTATTTCTTTTTTCACTTGTTTTAATTATCAGCAGCACAACCCTTTCACGGTTGTCATTTGTAATGGGCTTACTTTACACAGAGGAGGGTGAGGCATGTAACACAACCGGTTCTGTAAGTGCTTTTCTTTCTGCCCCATATACTGAGGTACATGGGTAATCTCTAAACATCCAGAAACAGGAGGGATAGAACTGTATAACTGAAGCCCAATGGCAATACTAAACATTTCAAACTCAACCTGCTCTACTCTGGAGACTTCTAATTTAACTGTGAGAAAAATGGAATAAGGCCTTCATTTTATTTATTTATTGTCCATTCTTTTAATATGGTACATAATTTAAAACTTATTTAAAAGGCAGATTGAAAACTGTTCATGCATAGGGCAGTGGCTGCAGAGTTCTTGTCCTATGAATATGCTAGATACGAATAATACTCTTCTCAGCTGGTGTCTGGTGTGAATGCTGTTTTATTGATCAAATAAAGGTGATATGTCTGCTAAATATTGCATGGATGAAAGTACATCCGTAACACTCAATAAAAAGTGTAAAAGACTGGAAGCTCAGCTTAAGCATGTAATAAAAAAAAAAAACCTTGCATATTTCATCAAACACAAGAGTATCTTTGAGATAATTATGGGTAATTTAGCGTGAGCTCTTTTAACCATTTATAAAGAATCTGAATAATGCAGGTGGTTTTTAGCCGTGATTTAATCCACAGAGAACAACTGAACTGTTCAAAGTGAATAGAAAAGACCTAATTTTAGAAAAAAGAAAAAAACTTGAATTTGATCAAATTGGCTTAGTCATACAGTGCTGTAATTGTATATAGATTTGGTTTACAAGTCGTCCATGTTAGACCCTCTCACAAATGTGCTGTGATACAGTTTATACATGCCATACAATTCACATAAACATTAGTACAACCTAAAAACAAATTCACAGATTAAAAAGTGTAAGAAAGGATTAGCTCCAACTATTCTTAAAAATGTTTCCTCCCCATCCACCTACCTATCTTGCATAAAAAAGGATCTGTATACTTACCTATTTTTAATCCTCCCTGGTCACTAGATCCTGCAGCTCCAATCAGGAGAGTGTTTGACAACCGGCCGGAGCAACGCTGGGTGAGGCCATACACAGCCATAGCCACATCATAAGCACTGGGTTGGTTTTTAATGGCATCTTAACCCACATATCTCCTATTTGGAGCTAGTTTCTAGATTTTGTGAGGATTTTTAAATCTTGATGTGTTCGACCTCAAACACTGGATGTTTGGCCAGCTCTCCTAGACATCTTTCCCCCTGGCAGCAGCATTTTGACAGAAATAAATGATTGAAGTTTATAAAACAGGGGTAATGCATTTAGGCGCTTCAAGCCCTTGGGTGTCCATTTCATTGGCCAGAATAATAATTTATTCTGGCAAATGAAATGAATAGAAAACACACTTAGCGCTAAATGCGAGTTTATACGCATCAAACCTTTTTTTTCTGCAACAATGCTGCTGCTCCTGGATGAGCTGGCAGTGTTTTTTTTCCTGACTCTAAATGCCTATGTGTGCGTGGACATATAGGCTAACATGCCGGGGTGTTTAGAGGCAGAAAATCGCCAGACAGCCCTAACAGCAGCATTCTAAACGTCCAGTGTGCATGAGGCCATAAATATCAAAGTTTTTTTACCTTAAGGCTGGGTTCATAGTGCAGGGGGGTCCAATGATTCCCTGTTCACCATTTCAGGGGCGAATCCGGCCCAAATTTTTCCCTGAATTTGGACCTGAAACAGAGCCAAAGATACACAGGAGGACCATTCTGCTGTGCGCTTCGTGGCTTCCTCAGAGCTGTGTGAACTGACTCCATTGCGAGCCGGTCACACCCTCCTGTTATGCGAGTTAGATGCGGGGAAACCTGTATCCAATTCGCATAAGTGTGAACCCAGACTTTTTTTCAGGCCAAGAATATTTTAGGATGTACAGAAAAAAATATATTAATCTTGCTATAATGCAGTGTTCTTGTGACTTCCTGGTAGTTTAAAAAAAAAAAAAAAAGCACAAAAACGTATCTTTACTGTGTAAATTATCAGTCCCATCTACCCTTTCGCTGTCAGGTCTGTACATCATACGGACCTGACAGTGGGGGGGGGGGGGGGGTTCACACACAATCCAGTGACTGCAGCCACTGGGATTGTGTGTAAAACTGACAGGCAGGCTCCTGCATGTCAGGTGGATGCATTCGGGTGGCTCGTTTGCCCATCTGTGGGTCTGGGACCGACCTGGCAGGTGCCAGCAGATGGAGAAGGGCGGAGACACGTCTGTTCTCCTCCCCTTCTTGCTGTGACCCACAAATCGAATTGTATGACGTCACTTCCGCGTTAGGCTTCCAGTGTCCCCGGCTAGCATAGCCAGGAGGTTATGTATTGCAATGCGATCTGCATCGTAAAATGTACAGTGGAACCCAGAGGAGACGTGCAAGATTATTACACCTGTCGGTTTTATTTTTGTATTATTTTATGTGTCCCAGTAGAGAGAGTTCCTAAAAAAAGGGAGGGAATCCCTAGTCGTCACCAGGGTCAGCAGAACTAGTGTCACCATTGGAAGATTTCCGCTTTATTACTGTGCTGGAGACAACCCAAAAATCTGCGTTTTTCTTTTACTTTCACATAGACGTAGAGAGGGAGATTCTCCCCATCAGGGACAGACAGCAATAAAAGACCTGACTGGTCTATTAATTACTCTCCTCTCTATCCAAAACTAAAAAATGTTTTGCCTTTAGTTATACTTTAACCCACCATGTAATGGAGCTGAAAAAGGCAGGCATATTGAAATCCAGCCTGCCTGACAACCATGGCTGCCCCAATAGATACAGTGGGAAAAATGAATAGACAAAAAAGTATAGAAAGTGTGTTTTTCAAAGATCTATCGGGTGAAAAAAGGAAAAAAGTCTGAGATACGTTTTAGCCGTTTTCGCCAACCAAGTTCCAAATCTCTGGCTGGGTATAAATGCAATAAAAGGGTTTTTTTTTTTTTTTTTTTTTTTTTTGGGGATAAGCAAATGCAGCCAACATCTTTCATTTCAAAACAACAAAAATCTAAGAATTTTTTTTACATAATTTCTATCCCTGCTGAAATCCAAAACCCTGACCAGGGTATTTAAAAGGGCAAAACAATTGCATTGATTCTCACTGCTCAGCTGTAAAAGGAAATCCCTGTGCAAAGCAGTTTTAACTGCTGAGAGAACTGTGGGAGGGTGACCCCTGAAGCTTCCCGTTTCCATCCCAACAGCAATATCATACAGATTTCATTTATCACATGTGTACCTGTCTAAAGATTAGTCCAAATCATCAATTTAAAAACAAAATCTTGGTAAAAATATGACCCCACTGAAGGCTGGTACCCGGCAGGGATTGTATTGTTTATTTTCTTTTTTAAACAGGTAATTAGGCAGGGATCCTCTCCTATCCCGGAGTGTTCACTGCAGTTCTATTCAAATAACACTTTGTAAGACACTGTAGACTGAGTCGCATGTTTTGCATTTCATGAATTAAAAAGTAAAATGCAGATGCAGTGTGATGTAATCATTGCAACATTCGGCAGACAGCAGTGTTCGCTCCGTTATAAACTAGGATCTATGGAAAGTGGAGAAGTTTGTACTTCGGAGGTATGTAAATAATTTAATATAATGGAAAAAAAAATATATTAATCAAGGTAACGGAGACAAAAAAAACCCACATAGGAATAAGAGCTTTATGGAAACCTATTTTTTTTTAAATTCTGAACATGTAGCATTACATTTACACACTGCCGAGTATAGGTCAAATGATATTATTGTAATCACATTTTAAATGGGAAATTGTGCATAAAATAGTCTGGTTTATTCTGATGAAATTATCTTCAATAATCTGCATTTCAGTTTCTCTGATGAAGAGACAATGGTGCAGTACTGTGCTGCATTTTATTGAGGAAAATTGCTCAAGGCATTTTACACACATGTACCTGTCATAATCAATGTTCATCTTTTCCCTTATTAGCGCTTAAGCAATGCCCATAAGACCTTGCTTTTTACAGGAAGATAAAATGGACTGTACCCTCCGGGAGACGTAAATAAACACATCTTAAAGCTTCAATTTTGTGTCATATATTCCCCCTTTTTACAGCACCAGAAGTATATGCATATTTCAGTAGTGAGAGCAAAGCACTGTTAGTTTCTGACACATATCACACAACCCGCTCTCTCCGTCTTGTTATAAATAGTCATATTTAACACTACAGCAGGGCAGAGATCACACTTATAGAAAATGATTTCCTGAATGGCCAACAGCTATTTAAATCTCCCAACACATTATAGTGGAAAGATTGTACTGACATTACATCATAGAATCCTTTACAAATACGTTTGATTAACATTTTTATTATCTTTTTTTTTTTTTTTTTTTTTTTTTTTTTTTTTTAAATAAGTTTTTATTAAATTTGCACAAAAAAATACATAACTCGGGTATACAGAGAAATTCACTCATTGTCGTACATGTCACGATAGTCAGAAAAGTCAAAACGAGCCAAACTGATCTTGAGATACATTAACTAGCATATAACTGAGAATCAGGTGAGACGAGGTGTCAAAGGGAGGGGTGATTTACTGAACCCCTAATAGGAGATTTGCTTCTAGCATAGAAACCTCTAAAGATTGTTCTCACATTGAATGGAAAGGGCTGGCCCAGGGCACCCCAATTGGGATCAAACTGTGCCCTGGGCCATCTCCCCTGAATTTCATCTCTAGTGGTAAATAGGGATTCAGAACTGGAAGAAAGTGGGGCGAGTGACCCGTCTCAACGGGTGAGGGTCTCTCTGTGAGGAAAATGACGACAACTGTCACCTGTGTATTAAAACAGTTTCCTCAATTAAACTTAGAAAGTAGCTGGTGCTAACCTGTCTATCGTAAAAACTATATAAAAATAAATAATAATAAATAAGAGGAAGGGAAAGATAAAAGAAGGATGAGGGGGAATAAGGGTGGTTGTGCCTAAAATTAGTTGGGATTCAGAGAATTATCCGAGAGGATCCCTGGAATGAGGGATATCCCGCAGTGAGATGCCCATGGTTCCCATACAGCTACAAATTTTTGAGAGGTATCCAGTAGTATACTGGCTAGCTTCTCCTGGGTCATTATCCATGAGATCTTACTGACTATTGCTTTGAAGGCAATCTTAGGGCGCTTCCAGGCCCTTGCAATGGTCAGTTTGGCGCCCAATAGAATAAAGTGAATCAATCTTCGCTTGGGTCCGGAAACGTTCGGAATGTTACATTTTTATTATCTTAAACCACTGATCCCTAAACTATGGATAGCAACCCAAAATCGGTCCCAGAGCCATTTAGTATGAGAAGCCACACATTTCTCAGCTGCTGGCCACCCTTTTCTACTGCGAGTTTGACCAATATTTACATTTCTTAAGTCGCCAGCTCGGCCTCCCAATATGTACAAATCTCCACATGCTGCTGTGATGTTGCAAAAGGTGTAGCGACAGTGCCCAGGAAGCTCAGTGAGATGTAGGACCACGTGTGGCTGGTATTAAAGCCGGTAGGTGGAAGGAGGTGTTAGGGTGTGAGGGGAGATGCAGAAAAACTTGTCTCCAAGTGCCCCTATAGCAGCAGCTGCTATGGGGGCATTCATGTGGGTGTGCTCCCAAGCCAGGTTGTGTGCATCCATACACACACACACACACACACAGCATGGCTCAGCTCCACCCCCATGATCCCTCCTCACAGGATTTGATTGATAGCAGCAGGAGTCAATGGCTCCCACTGCTGCCTCTTTTTCCTGAGAGAAGAGGAAGAGGAGAGCGCCACTGCACACTTATGACTGCACATCATCATATTCTATAATACAGTGCGTTAACCCTCATGGTCTTGGCTGATTGGGAGCTTCAGCACATTTCTCTAGCTAGATAACCCACTTCTTCAGGAGAAATAGAGAGGTAAATATCGGCAACATAAATTGCAATTTAAGGATATACAGTATATCACAAAAGTGAGTACACCCCTCACATTTTTGCAAAGATTTTATTATATCTTTTCATGTGACAACATTGAAGAAATTACACTTTGCTACAATGTAAAGTAGTGAGTGTACAGTTTGTACAACAGTGTCAATTTGCTGTCCCCTCAAAATAGCAGCACACAGCCATTAATGTCTAAACCGCTGGCAAAAAAAGTGAGTACACCCCTAAGAGAAAATGTCCAAATTGGGCCCAAAGTGTCAATATTTTGTGTGGCCACCATTATTTTCCAGCACTGCCTTAACCTTCTTGGGCATGGAGTTCACCAGAGCTTCACAGGTTGCCACTGGAATCCTCTTCCTCTCTTCCATGACGACATCACGGAGCTGGTGGATGTTAGAGACCTTGCACTCCTCCACCTTTCGTTTAAGGATGCCCCACAGATGCTCAATAGGGTTTAGGTCTGGAGACATGCCAGTCCATTGCCTTTACCCGAGCTTCTTTAGCAAGGCAGTGGTCATCTTGGAGGTGTGTTTTGGGTCATTATGTTGGAATACTGCCCTGCGGCCCAGTCCCTGAAGGGAGGGGATCATGCTCTGCTTTAGCATGTCACAGTACATGTTGGTATTCATGGTTCCTTCAATGAACTGTAGCTCTCCAGTTCCAGCAGCACTCATGCAGCCCCGGACCACGACACTCCCACCACCATGCTTGACTGTAGGCAAGACACACTTGTCTTTGTACTTCTCATCTGGTTGCCGCCACACACGCTTGACACCATCTGAACCAAATAGGTTTATCATGGTTCCAGTAATCCATGTCCTTAGTCTGCTTGTCTTTAGAAAACTGTTTGTGGGCTTTTATGGGCATCATCTTTGGAAGAGGCTTCCTTCTGGGACGACAGCCATGCAGATCAATTTGATGTAGTGTGCGGCGTATAGTCTGAGCACTGACAAACTGACACCCCCCCACCCCTTCAACCTCTGCAGCAATGCTGGCAGCACGCATACATCTATTTCCCAAAGACAACCTCTGGATATGACGCTGAGGACGTGCACGCAACTTCTTTGGTCAACCATGGCGAGGCCTGTTCTGAGTGGAACCTGTCCTGTTAAACCGCTGTATGGTCTTGGCCACCATGCTGCATCTCAGTTTCAGGGTCTTGGCAATCTTTTTATAGCCTAGGCCATCTTTATGTAGAGCAACAATAATTTTTTTCAGATCCTCACAGAGGGCTTTGCATGAGGTGCCATGCTGAACTTCCAGTGACCAGTATAAGAGAGTGAGAGCGATAATACCAAATTTAAAACACACCTGCTCCCCATTCACACCTGAGACCTTGTAACACTAACAAGTCACATGACACTGGGGAGGGAAATGGCTAACTGGGCCCAAATTGGCCATTTTCTCTTAGGGGTGTACTCACTTTTGTTGCCACGGTTTAGACATCAATGGCTGTGTAAGAAAAAGAGGGTGGTGGGTATCTGCGCTAACTAGAATGAGAAAAATATAAAAAGCAGCCAGCACAGTTTGTTGATCAAACAATAAAAATATAAAAGTCCAAATGCTAAATTGGTGAACGGTTATCATTTCTACTCTGGCTTTGGAGTTCGATTAGTTGGTGGCTATACACTATTGGAAGATTGGAGCTCCTTTTTGTTTCATCTGTATCATTTGGAGAGTGACACCACGATTTCCTGTGATTAATGATTATATGCCTATATATCAGTCCCTTCTAAGATTGGATACACTTGGGTGTGGTGTGCCTTTCCATACACACAGAAGCTGGTGAAGGGTCTTTTGTATCTTCTATCCGTTTATTAAAAGAACTTTCATGTGAATTCAAGCGCTGCATTTTGGACTTTTATATTAATGGCTGTGTGTTGAGTTATTTTGAGGGGACAGAAAATTGACACCGTTATACAAGCTGTACACTCACTACTTTGCTACAATGTGTCATTTCTTCAGTGTTGTCACATGAAAAGATATAATAAAATATTTACAAAAATGCGAGGGGTTTACTCACTTTTGTGAGATACTGTAGATTGTGATCTCATGTTGTAGTTATATATTTTTGGATCTATTACCATTTTATACAACTTACTTGGAATAACAATGTTACAACAGTCTCATAAAATTCTGAACAAAGAAGGGCATTGAAGATGTGAAGAGGGAGAGAGGAACAACTGGGGAGCAGGAAAAGACTTCAGCAAGGCCAATAAAAGGCATACATGTCAGGCACCTTTTGCTGGCAACTTCAGCTGCCCATGCTTTTAGCAATAAAATCCTACACATGCGCATAAAAAATTGTCTCTGAAAATTTGTCTCTTGACATGTTCTAGGACATTTACACAGAAAAGTAAAGAAGGAAATCGCTGAAACTAATGTGTAACAGCACTAACCTGAAATATAGGGTCATAGTAATTGTTAATTTTCCTAGTCCAGTTAGCTACAGTTTGGCATGTTAAAATTGAAGCAATAGGTGGTTACAAGGCTGGGCCTGCAAGATTAAAGAGGTCTTAGGTGTCAAACTTTCTACCTGCAGAATCTTCAATAGGAACAGAGAAAGGTTCCTTGAAGACAGATATGCCAGGATCAACTACAGAAATAGCCTACTTCTTTGTGAACTCTACTATTGCCACTGATTTCCCCCCACACCACCACTACTGCCACTGATTCTCCCCCCCCACACCCCCACCACTACTACTGCCACTGATCCACGGCCCCACACCCCCATGACCACTACTGCCACTGATCCACCCCCCCACACCCCCATGACCACTACTGCCACTGATCCCATCCCGCAACCACCATCATTGCCACTGATCCCATTCCCTCCCCACCACTGCCACTCATCCCGTCCAATCCCCCCTTTAACTGCCACTCATCTTATCCCCCCCAACTACCACCCTCGCCACTGGTCCCATCCTCCCATCACCGATGCCACTCATTTCATCCAATGCCCCCCACCACTTCCACTCATCCCCATCCCCCCCAACCACCACCCTTGCCACTCATCCTATTCTCCCCACTACCTCTGCCACTCATCCCATTCAATCCCAACCCACCACTAATCCCACCCCCCAACCACCACCCTTGCCACTGTTCCCATTCCCCCACCACCACCACTGATCATATCCCCACCCAACCACCACCGCTACCACTCATCCCAGGGGCGTAACTAGAGGGGTCACAATTGCAATGGTGCACATGCTGCCCATGTAAACCTGGATGTGGGGGGGGGGGGGGGCATATAGAGGAACAATACCCCTCCATTTTTTCCTGTAGCTGCTAAAAGCCTGTTTCTCCCTCTCCCTACCATAGGCATTCAGTGGCTTCAGGAGGAAAATGGAGGGGATTTGTTCCTCCATATGCCGCCCCTCCTATCCATATTCTGCTGCCCATGGGATCAGAGGGAAGGGCCCTGGTCACAGGGCCTTTCATGGTTTCTTGCACCGGGGCCCTGAAGGTTCTAGTTACGCCACTATAGACTGCTTGTTGCCTGTCTGAAATGGAGGTAGAATTAAATGCGAAAAATGGTGTTAGAGCTGGTTCTTGCTCCAGTGCAAGAGATGCATCATCAACTGAGGTTGAGTGTTGTGCAGGCTTTCAGCAGAGTGAATGTTTGCCTGCAATTTTGCATCGACTCCCTTTTGCCTGGTCTCCACAACAGCTACAAGTGAGAGTATTCCCCTGTGGGGTTACTTACAGAATAAGATGCAGAGTATAGGGTAATTGTAACGTAAGGAGTTTGCGGTAACCCAGGTGTAGACCGTCCTGTAACAAATCCCTGTAGCGAAAAGGCAGGAGAAAGTGCCTAAGTAACTTATAAGGACGCTAGGCAGAAGTATGGCGTTGAAGAAAGTGACCGGTGGTGTGATGTAACACCTAGTCCTCCACCTGAGACTGAGCTCTAAATGGTTAGGTTTTAGCATTTTAAAATCTAAAATTTTAGAAAACATTCCAAACATAGCCCTGTTTTTTACAGTTACAGTCAGAGACACAGGGTGACCCTGTCTGACTATCCATGTTGCTGGACTGTAAATTAAAGTGTTACTAAACCCAGGACCCTGCATTCACTATATATGGTCTCCCACAGTACACAAAAAATGGAAATGCAATAATTTTTAGTAATTTTTAGTAAATATAAACTGCTAAATACCTTTTCTCATCAGCAGTATATAGCAGTCTTGTGACTTCTAACAATGTCCAGCCGAGCACTTGTTAAAGCTTGTAGGAGGCGTTTTCATTATCCTCTGACTGTCTCATGAGGCTGCAAGACCCCTGACCCTCTGTCTGAAGAGTGCCAATTGGCCCTGTGCTGATCACATTTCTCCCCCTACCCCCAAAAAAAACATCTCTAGGAATACACACTAAACTAAGTATGCGAAAGAGCACCCCCAAGACTCTGTGCCAGTAGCAGATGGATTGGGGACTGTGGAAGGAGGGGAGGATCAGAAAAGACAGGATCAAATAGCCTTTTTACACAATGCAGAGGATTAACCCCTCGAGTTCCACAGTGAGTAGAACAAGCATGCTTTACTGCATATACAGACTAATTTTACTGTTGTGGGTTTAATAACACTTCAAGTTCAGGCTTCAGGTGTCTTTGGGGACTGGGTTCCATAGTGATGGATCACAGCCATGGAACTGTATAGCACTCTGCATCTATCTCAACATGTTACACCAAGTGCCAAGGTAAGAGCGCCCACGCAGGATACAGTGCCTGAAGCAACATTACAGGTCGTGTCTACAGGGTATGACTCCCAAGATTTTACTGAGGCTGCGCACATTTGGATACAATATTTCTATTGCTGGCATTGGAAGACTGAGGGTTTGATTGAAGAATCAGAAAATAAAACAATAAGACAAACTAGTTAAGTTAATTTATTTTCTGTGAAGGGTAAACTAGCCTAAAGGTTATAGGGAAATTGCCCAGGGGGTGTGCCATCTAAAGCTTTGCAAGTGTTCAAACACCTGAGGGTACATGCCTATAATCCATGGTGTAAGAATATACTGCCTGTGTCCTCTGCTGTACTTTTTTTTTTTTTACTTAGCCAGGCTCTTAGTACCCAAAAGGAACCGTTTATGCTATAGTGCTGTTAGACAATGGCTAGTATGCTCCGCATCAATTAGTGTGTCCACAGTAGACAGCATTTGGCATGTAGCATCAGCTCGTATCTCATAAAATTAAGGGGGAGGGGAAAACTCCCTTGCAACCTCTGCAACAAAATCAAGGTTTTCCATACTTTCCTCTAATATCCTCAGGGAAAAGAGGTTGTGCTTCTGAATCCTGAACTGGATTATGGAAATAGAGGATTGTAATGTTTCTGTCCTTTTGGAAACCAAAAGGTTCTACAAGTGCAAAGTATGTTCCAAAGAATTTAGAGACATAGTTGCAAAGAAATCAGCTTTTGGCAGACAGGCCATAAGTTCCGTCCCCAAGGGATCCAGAGTCACATAAAAGAAACTGTCATACTAAGACATGCATCTGGAACGTTGAAACAACTATCACCTGTGTGAGTTTCCTGTACAGCATCTGCAGAATGCATGCTATTTGACCCCTTTGTCCTAGCTCCCTTGTGCCTGTGATTTGCCAATGTGAAGTGTGGGGAACCCTGGTGGGTAAATCACAAATATGATGGATGGGGTTGTCCATGTATAGTTATAGGAACTGCTATTATAACCCAGCTGCTGACCCAAAAGCCAAATTTAAATTGTCGTGCCAAAAAACAGAGAAAAATTAGCAAGGGTTATAACAATAAGTGAATCAAAACCAAATCCTCTGCCTGTAGAACTGCACAATGTGCTAAGCACTGCTAGTCTTGTTAGTAAATGTCAGGAACCAGTGTAAATAAACCCTGTCCTACCCTATCCATAAAACTGGACCTTTAGAGGTTCAGGCTTCACCCATCATTGTGTGGATACCCCCAAAGGGGTCTTCAGGGTCTGGTTACCATAGAAATGGACCATGGTCCTGGACCTGTAAAACACCCTGTGGCTCACTACATACAATGCACTATGTGCCAAGGTGAGTGCCTAATGCAGGATCCAGTGCTTAAAGCAAACACTGAAGCCCCATTTAATGGGACCTGTGTATGGTCCCAAGATAAACATTAATTATAACCGACCCAGAAAAAAGCTAAATAGCCCTGTAAGCATTTAAATTTGGATATAAGGTTTTGAATTTTAAAAAAGGAAAGACAATTCTCCAGAGGTGAACGGGTCCATCACCTAAGGACACTGTCAAAAACTTGGAGTCTCACGGAGTGGGAATGGTGTGGTCTGAGGAAGGCCCTATATTTTTTTTGTTTTTTTGCCAGTGTCCAGTTACCGGAAAGAACCTGTATATAACCCATAATCTAAGAATACAAGTTCTATGTCCTGTACTGTACATTACGATAAATCAATTTTGCATGCAGCTCTGCATGCCGATATCAAATCTACAATTTACATTTACCTACGTTGTACTTCCTGGCATCTAGAAGTACTGGTGATGTGGCCTTACAGATGCATCCTGGAAAGGCTACCCCACCTAGTGTCTTCCTGGGAAATCCCATGGAATCCCACAATGCAAGATCTAATAAGATTTCTGGCAAATCATTTTTTTTTTCAGATGGCTAGTGTCTCATGAGCAAGTGGGGTTGAGTTACTCCAAGAAGTAAGCAGAGATTGAATCCTCTGCCCTTTCCTAAAGTGGCTGTTGGAAGGAGAGCTGGAGAGATGAAAGAATAACATTCTCAGAAAGAAAAGCCTGCAAGGAAGAGTGACTATATATTTGTTATGCTTTTTCAAGACCTTTTTCCAGGTCCGCTTTAAGAAGGCTTTTACTGGGCTGTTCACTGCTCATTTGTCAGCCCATTTTGTTAGCCCACAAGCCTTTCTCCATAGCCATGGTTTCCAAACACTGCACTGATGGTGACCCATTATTTTGAAACAGTTGTATGTAGTTTTAGTTAAATGTTTCCATAACATTAGACTGTATAAGTACTATAAAATCAGCAGGTCTGGGTGTGCAGTTGGCTCCAAACAAGAAGTTATTTGGATGCTTGCCCACTAAAATGAGGTGTAACCCCTTATTTTTGGTGGGTTGTTTAATGCTTGTTGGTGTTAAGTCACACTTTTCCAGGCAAAAAAAAAAAAAAACTCTAGATGTACATCAAAAGCTTTTGTAAACCGTTTTAGTCATCTTAAGACCAGTAATATCCATATTATCTGTATGATCCATGAGGTTACGTTTTTCTTACTGACATACTGTTTAAGGTTGTCTTGCAAAGTTTTTGATAACATATTACTGATCACCTTATCAAATTTGTTAATTTATAAAAACTGTGCTCCGTGTAACTGTTATACGGAGTCTGAACTTCTATAGTCTATACCAGGGTTGCCCAACATTTTGAAGAGCGAGAGCCACCAAAGCGACTTGATAACCGGTCGCGGGCCAGGTTGGGCACCCCTGGTCTATACTATTCAATAAATATTTCCAATCATTTTTACTGGACGACAAAAACATAAAAATGCTTACTTTTATGAAGTTTCAAAACTGTATAAGACATTGCAGTGAGAATCCGGTCACCTTCAAGTATGTATACATCCCATATTCTTAGATTTAATATGAAAGGCGTCTGCAGAAGAGAAAGACCATTAGTCAAATATATTTTACAGCCTTAATGCACCTGCACAAAAATATAAAAACTTTGACCATCTTGTAATTGAAGTCATAGACTAGAAACATGAAGAAAGAGAAATCAGACCAAAGTCAGAAATTAGGAACATCTTAAAAGATTTCAAAGAAGGAAAGATCTAGGAAGAATTAAGCTGGCCATAAATGTTTTTTGATTTTTTTTTGGTTCAGCCAGAGGGATGAAAAAAAAAAAAAAAAAAGAAGATTGCTCCATCCACACAATTGAGGCGCAGGGAGAGGAAGACAAGCGCTGTCCATCAAAAAGTCCATCTCTATTGTAGAGCACTGTTGGGAATTAGGGGAGGAGGAGTGTGTTACCCTCTGGATCGCAGATTAAAAAGCAGATTACCAGAAGCGGAATCTTGCAATCTTTCTTTTCAGAAGGCTGTTGGGGGGGGGGGGGTGGGCAGTAATTATTGAGTTAGTATAATAAAAGATAAACAAGGGAATCCATAAAGAGTGTTTATGAAAATCTTTATCATTCTGTCCTGTCTCCGCATGACAAATGGCAATGTAATGGCAATGTAAATGAATTCATGTACCATGCCGTAGATCCATTTTATAGAAGTGGTACTATTAGTACCACCTGAATCTGTTGCATATTTCGGTAAATCTTTTTTAAACTGGTGCACTCTTTTTAAAAGGGCTATACCCCCAGAAAAGTGATGCAAAAAATTTTTTTTAAGCCCCCAGGAAAGTGTTTATTGCTGTAAAACTTTGATAAATTACACCTATAGCTAGGTCAGTGCAGTGATTTGAAGTTTATTTACAAATTATGAAAATACAGTGGGTAAAATAAGTATTGAACAGGACACCATTTGTTTAGGTAAATATATTTCTAAAGGTCGACATGAAAATTTTCACCACATGTCAGTAACAACCCATGCAATCCATACATACAGTGAAACCCAAATAAGTTCAGAAATTATATACGTGTAATAAAATGGAATGACACAGGGAAAATCTATTGAACACATGAAGAAAGGGAGGTGCAAAAAGACATTGAAAGCCAAGACACCAGCTGAAATCTATCAGTAATTAGAAAGCAATCCTGCCCCTTGTCAGTGCAAATTAATATCAGCGGGTTCAGTCTCAAATGATGGCCTATAAAATGGTGTCTCATTACCAGGGTGTCTCACGAGAAACATCTCATGATGGGTAAAAGCAAAGAGCTCTCGCAAGACCTTATTGTTGCAAAACATACTGATGGCATTGGTTACAGAAGGATTTCTAAACTTCTGAATGTTCCATGGAGAACTGTGGCCATGATCCGGAAGTGGAAAGATCATTTCACCATAAACCGGCCACAACCAGGTGCTCCTAGCAAGATTTCTAACAGAGGAGTGAAAAGAATTATCAGATAAGTTGTCCAAGAGCCAAGGACCACTTGTGGAGAGCTTCAGAAAGACCTAGAATCAGCAGGTACAATTGTTTCAAAGAAAACAATAAGCAATGCACTTAACCATCATGGACTGCATGCACGCTCACCATGCAAGACTCTAATGCTGAAGAAAAAGCAAAGTTTGCTGCACAACATTTAGACAAGCCTGTGAAATTCTGAGCGGTATAAAGTCTGGTCAGATGAAACCAAAATTGAACTCTTTGGATGCCATATTATGCAACATGTTTGGAGGTCAAATGGCACTGCACATCACCCCAAAAACACCTCAATACCAACAGTGACATTTGGAGGTGGGAACACCATGGTGTGGGGATGTTTTTCAGCATATGATAATGGCAAACTTTATATCATTAACCACTTCAATACAGGGCATTTTCACCCCCTTCCTGCCCAAGCCAATTTTCAGCGCTTTCGCAATTTGAATGACAATTGCGCGGTCATGCAACACTGTACCCATATGACATTTTTATAATTTTTCCCCACAAATAGAGTGTTTTCATCTCTGTGATTTTTATTTTTTTTGTGCTACAAACAAAAGAAGAGCGACAAGTTTGAAAAAAAAAAAAAAACACACAATATTTTTTTATTTTTTACTTTTTGCTATAATAAATATCCCAATTTTTTATTTATTTATTTTTCCTCAGTTTAGGCCGATATGTATTGTATTTAAGCCATTTTTACGGTTTAATTTTTTTTTACTAGTAATGGCGGCGATCTGTGATATTTATCGCGACTGCGACATTACAGTGGACATATTGGACACTTTTGACACCATTTTGTAATTTATACAGCGATCAGTGCTATACAAATGCATTGATTACTGTATAAATGTCACTGGCAGGGAAGGAGTTATCACTAGGGGGTGATCTAGGGGTTAATTGTGTTACCTAGGGAGTGATTCTAACTGTAGGGGGAGGGAACTCACAAGGGGAGGAGACCAATCTGTGTTCCTCTGTACTGGGAACACATGATCGGTCTCTTCTCATCCGATAGGACCTGGATCTGTGCGTTTACACACACATATCCTAGGTTCTGCTCTGTTAACGCGCAATCGCAGCCGCCGGGCACGCGCATCGGCTCCTGAGTGACGTGGCAGGGGCGCATGGGGGCACGTGCGCAACCCCCCAGACGGTTGGAAAGCCCAGGACGTCATATGACGCCCGCCCAGGATGGGATGGGAAGTGATTAAAGGAAGGATGAATGGAAAAATGTACCAAGACATTCATTTCTTTCATTCATACAGCTGTCATTACCAAAAAATGATTTTGTACGAAGTATTAAATACATTTCCGTTAGCGTGTTTAATACTTTTTCCCTGTGTCATTCCATTTTATTACACATAACTTAATTTCTGAACTTATTTGTTTTGGTTTCTTTGTATGTATGGAGTGCATGGGTTATTACCGACATGTGGTGCAAATTTCAGGTCAATAGCACCTTTAGAAATATATTTACCTAGAAAAATGGTGAGGTAATCAATACTTATTTTACCAGCTGTATATAAATATTTGAATGTCCATAGCCTTGGTCACAGGTCTGCTTTATAAAGAATAAGAATGGTAAAGTAGGTGGGTAGATCTACTTTAGGAGGACTGGGAAAATAGATACTTCCAGGCTTTTTCAGCACATAAATGCTCCGTTTTAGCTTAAGGGAAACTGTCAGATTTTAGTTATGATGAGGTGCGGTGAAGAGGCAGTGCAAGGCATATTTCAGAGCATCACCCTGTTTACGTTTATCTTTTGTTTATTTAACTTTATTTGCAGTGTGTTTGGAGCACATAGAAAAAAGGGGTTTTCCATGTGCCCTAGGAGAGAGTGGCATTAATCCAGTGTGGAAATGCCATGTGTGCGTAAACCTTAATAACCATCACTTGTGCCAAGCAGCACATTTGGCTAGCCTGGGACCTTCATATAGACCAAGGATATGCAATTAGCGGACCTCCAGCTATTGCAGAACTACAATTCCCATGAGGCACAGCAAGACTGACAGCCACAAGCATGACACCCAGAGGCAGAGGCATGATGGGACTTGTAGGCTTGCAACAGCTGGAGGTCCGCAAATTGCATATCCCTGATCTAGACTGAAGAATGCTTAAAGCTGGGTACACATGTAAGGTTTTTTTTTTTTTTCTTTTTAGTTCAACCAGCGGCTTAAGGGGGGAAAAAAAAAAACTGACAGATCCCTGCATCAACACACCAATGTTTGCTGCAGGGATCTTCCTCCTCATCAGAATACACAGAACAGCGCTTGCAGCCATTGGCCTGATCGAATTCAGTTTTTTCCAGCATGACCATTCAACAGAAGCCTTCTGTTGAACAGACAGCAGTACACCTGTAACAGAAGTTTGTCTGCTTCCTGCTCTACTGGGCTTAACTTATATTATTCACTACTTGCAGCTGAGATACAGTTACAGATAAATGGAATGTCCAAACGAAATGGACCTGAATGGATTCTACCCTAGCTCATCAGTTCCTAATTGTAGCAGAAATCTGAATCTGATAAAGATGCAGACATATGTACTACTATTTTTTGTTCTACTATATGATCATGTATGAATTTCCATTTCCTGAACTTCCAGCATACAGGTGCACTAGATGTTCTTATGCTTTCTACATCTGTGGAAGTGGCAGTGCAACACTTAGCACCAGCCTTTACATGGTGAGAAAGAAGCAAGGATTATTGGGAAAGGGTAGTGCTACACCCCAGTGCACTAATATTGTACTAGCAAGCCATCCTTAACAGCAGCCAATGATAACATTAATTTTGGAGAGTACAGGAATAGAGCCTGACCCCAGCATTAAACCCTACTTTCTTTGGCCAAAATGTAAATCTCTAATCTTAAGCAATTATCACTCTTCTATTTTAGGGCGGCCTAAGCTAAAAGAATGAATATCACTCAGGTTTAGAGATTACATTTTTCGCAAAGAAAATAGGCTGTAATTACATAGTTAGTCAGGTTGAAAAAAGTCCAGCCATAAAAAAAGAAAAAAAATATCATACAATCCCATATACCCACAGATGATCCAGAGGAAGGCGAAACCCCCCCCCCCCCCCCCCCCCCCGAGAAAAGAAGAATCCAATTTGCTACAGCAGGGGAAAAAAATCCTTCCTGATCCCAGAGAGGCAATCGGGTTTTCCCTGGATCAACTTTACCTATAAAAGGTTAGTACCCAGTTATATTATGTACATTTAGGAAAGAATCCAGGCCTTTCTTAAAGCAATCTACTGAGCTGGCCAGAACCATAATAAACTGCATACCGATACATTGCAATATAGATGAGCACAACTTAGCTGCTATTAACTGTTTTTATATTCTCACCCGGTCAAGGAAGCACTGGAAAAACCATTTCATAGTATACAGACTGGTGTACAGTTCCTGAGTTTCCTGAAGTATAAACAAAATTACATTCATTATTACAAAATGTTATATATACAAGTATTACTAAGTTTCCATTACCTGGCAATGGCTTCAAATACTATCCAACTGGTTATCGGAAACAGTGCTATAAATTTTGAGAGGTTTTCACATGCATTTTTTTTTATATTTTTACTATATACACAGATTTGCAGATTCTCCCTCTAGTAGCTTTACTGATATCAGGGAAATTCAATAATCCAAATAAACGGTTTTCAAACAGTCTTATTAGACTACTGAATTGTACTGAAAAGGAGGAGCAATTAAAACTACTGTTACTTTCCCTATTAAGCAAAAATATTCAGCCATACCATATGTTAAGAGCTGATACAGCTACTTCAATGGACACAAAATACATAACATTCACATCTGTATCACATTTGCATGTTGATATTAGGACACCTACTGTCCAGTGATCCAGCGCTGTCCTCACCTGAGCTGGAGGGTCCAGGTACCGGCATGTTTACTTTGGGAAGCTGGCTGCGCCTGCTTGCGGTTTTACAGGTGGCTTCTCACTGTGCATGAGCAAGCCGCACTGCACTTTGTGAACAGTCCCGCAGCTTTCTGGGACCTGTGACATTTTCCAGAAGGCTGCGGGGGAAAGAGGGGGGAGGCTGTGGTGATCCGACTGGAAGTGTAAGTGGGTACCTCTCAAAACCAGAAAACCAGTTACCCGCTTATCCCCCAAAAAAACAAAATGAAGTGCCAAACTTAAAGATTGGGGGGGGGGGGGGGAGACAGACAAGCGGACTGAACTTCCACCCTTTGGGTGAAAGATGATGTATTCCCTTTAAAGCATGTTTTTTTAATGTACTAACTAATGATAATCATTATATGGTGGACACAGAGTTTGTGTAGATGCACAACTATGTAATCATCTCTTGCTGGAGCCGCCCCAAAAGCTGATACCCAAACACGTGAGGCAGAGAGCAGGGGAGGAGCCCTCACCCCACATGCTGAAGCCATCCCTCAAGCTGATGAAAATAGTCATGTTGGGCGGCTTCCAGCTAGACAAGGGAAAGATGAACGGCTTCCTCCCAGGGTACTAGGGGCATACACAATGGGAGTGGAAAAACAGCAGTCAGAGGATCGAATGTGATTGTGTTGCCACAGGCAAGAGGGAAGTCCATGGCAGCAGCAGGATCAGCTAGGTTTTTATTAACTTGACCAGATGCAATGATGAAAAGCTTCTGCTATATAGTAGAGATAATACTTTTAAAGGCATAGACCTTTTGTTAGAACAGACAGTGTTCAATTTTGGTTCACAACTGATAATAAGATCTGCGGGCACAGCACAGACAAGGTTAATTATGGTAAACCCTAAAGTGGCACTAAATATTATCCTTATTTTCCCAAAAAATATTCTGTACACATGCATTAACTAATGGCCCTGTAATCTACTTTTCATGAGGATTCTGGCCTTTTCTGCCTTCATGTATTTGTCTTCTGTGAGCTACCGAACTTCCATTTGTTTGGAACAAGTACACATTAGTTGTGATCACGAGCACTGCTCTCCACAGAGTCCACAGTGCCTAGTCCCTAGTACTTCTCGGGAGCAGGCAAGAGAGGCTGGCTACGTTCCTACATACAACAGGACAACAGAGAATTAACACATTCACCCTCTAACAGGAAGTCTGATCACAGCAGCAAAAAGAATTTTGAGATTTGGTAGAAGTAAGGAGCAATAGAAGGTACTTTTTTTGAGATAGGAATACATACTTTGACAGAATTTAGTGTCACTTTAAACCTCAACTCCCCAGTCCCCTCATCATAGCAGAAGAAAACTTCAGTTTTAGAGTTTTTAGAAAAGAGCAAGTAAAATGTATGCAGCAAGTTATGATACGCGAGTAAAAACATGTAACAAACATAAAGTGGGTTCTATCCCAACTGGCTGCAAAAGTAATTCTACTTGAAGGCAAAGTCTCTACTTACAAAGTGCTGTTTAAGTTTCGGCATATATTTTTTTACGATTTTGTCATGATGTTCCTGGAATCTGAGAAGCTTTGGAAAGCCAGGGATAAAAAACCCTAAAACAAAACAAAAATGAATTAAATATTTCAAAGGAAGGCACAACTAATAAAATGTCTGGAAAGGGCCAAAGCCAGCGTCTGTCATTTTAAGAACACCCTTGGAAGGTACTAATACGGGGAACAGCACTGGGTGGTGATCTATGGAACTATACATTTAAGAAAAATGCTGGCCAGTGCCTTGTACCTGTAAAAGTGAAACTGCAAGGATAGATGTTTGGGAACTGACATTTCTTACTTATTCTTAAAGTTGCAGACTGTGAGGCTAAGATCAGAATCCTGGTTTTACCCACCTAGTGGTCGCTAACCCATATGTATCCAGGATGGTAGATTAAGACCCCTTTCACACCAAGGGCGTTTTGCAGGCGCTATAGCGTTAGAAATAGTGCCTGCAATACGCCCTCAAACTGCTGCTCCTTTGCAGTGTTAAAGCCCGAAGGCTTTCACACTGGAGCGGTGCACTGGCAGGATGTCAGGAAAAGTCCTGCCAGCAGCTTCTTTGGATCGGTGAAAGAGCGGTGTTTACACTGCTCCTCCACCGCTGCTCCCCAGCGGGGGGTAAAAACGCACCGATGGCGGACGAAATGCACCCCAAATCCGACGGTAAAACGCAGCTAAAAATAGCAGCGTTTTAACGCAGACGCTATAGGCAGGTGTGAAAGCCGGCTAAGTGAAACTTTGAGGGCACTTTTTTATGCATGATTTAGGAATGCCCGAAGGTTAGGCCTCTGTGGTCTCAGGTGACTGAATTTATAGCCAACAGCGTTGGCTTCCCAAACACATATAAACTCTTTTATGTTTGCTAGGTGTCACTGATCATGAGGAAATGAGTAACGCTACAAAATTGTTTATTATTAGACATCTCTTTTTTTTATGTGCACAAGCTCATGGCCAGGAGGTGGATATATGCCGACACTCTTACACTTGCTATGTGGAAACAACTGGTTAATGCAGACCTTCCTCTTTATAAAATGACATGATGCCTTGCATGCCCCAAAAAATGTACTAAAATATGGTTCCGCTGGGAGAACTCCCCAGCTAGAGGAGGCTCTGGAAGGTTGAGTGATTTTAGGTGGGGTAGAATGTAGGGAGAGTACTGGGAAGGTTTGAGGATCCCCTGAACACGGTGCGTAGGACTTCTACCACACAAGTGGTTTAAGGGTTTGATAAGTTTTATTTGCTGTTGTATTTTTTGTTTTTATTTCTTTATCAAAAAAAACTGAAAATCTTTTGCTGGACAATGGCCTGTATACGGGTCACTTGTATGATTTACTGATTCTATATGCTTTGTCATACATGCTGGGAATCACTATGCTTGTATTTTTTATGTATTTGTGTGTTATATGCTGCCTGTGGCTCTGTCCCGTAATTACTTGCAACAGTTTTTTGCTGTCTGGAAATACATTTTGTTTTATTTTTTTTAAAGTGGAAATTTAAGCATTGATAGAATGCTTCCTGCTTTCTTCTTTTGTATGTATGGCTATTGAAAACATTTTAAATAAGTACCTATTCTGTCTTAAATCCAGTAGTTCCCTCATTGTTTTGCACAACATCATTCTCAGCATTTGCCAAACTTCATAGCAATGAGGCAGTCACTAGAGGGCGGTCTGCTGATAGAATGCGGTAAGAAACCACAGAAATAAGACAGCCTGTGGTGAGGAAGAACTGATTTGGGAACGAGAATGAGGAAAGCAGGTAAGCAGGTAAGCTGACAGGACAAACTATGCTGCTGGGGAGGCACAAAAGCAAAAAGTTAAACCTATAAAGAGTGCCTTATTTCCTAATTTCGTTCTCCCTTCGCAGCACTGTGAATCCTGGAACCCTGCAGCTCCTGCACCTTCCCCTCTTGCGGAGCCAAGAAATGCAGTCAAGGCTGGTGCTACACACAGAATTGACTGCACACAGAATTGCAGAAAGTGACAGTTTTTGACCCTTATGAGAGGGAAGAATTTTCAATGACAAAGTCACTGCTCTGGGCTCCAGCAAAATGGCTGGCTCCAGCAAAAAGAAACCGAAGCAATGCTGGAGACAATTTACAACACCCCCTACTTTTGCTGGCATAATTATTAACGTACAATGTACTGTATGCTCATTGCTAGAGAACATTAATTTGTATCAAGTTATGAGTAAAGTTGCGCATTAGGATTCTGGTGGCATGATCAAGGTCAGCGACTCATTAGCAAGTAAAGCCAGGCTCAGGATCACGATAGCAGGCATCTTTAAAATAAAGTCAGGATTGGCAGTCCTCTTATATTATCCTCACAGGTTCCCTCGATAACGTCACAACAGAAGTTACGTTCACCAATGCCATGAAAACCTGTACTGTATTTAGGAAACAGAGCTTTTATCTGATCCACATTTACACTAGCAAAGACATGATGAGAATGAGTTTTCATGCACCAATGGTGGTAGATATAGGCCAACATTTCAGCTGGAAAATGCCTATGGCGGTAAATAAAATAAAAAATAAATAAAAAAATGAGGCAAAACATGAGTGGATCCTTGGCTGCCATGGTTATGAAATAAAAATAAGGAAAACTGACAGTTTTCTTAACTGTCATTGTAAACCAGGGGTGTCAGACCTTTTAACCTTCCTGGGCCACATTGGAAGAAGGAATTGTCTTGGACCACACATAAAATACACTAAAAATAAGGATAGCTGATGAGCAGAAAAAGTCAGGCAGATCACACGTTAATGATCACTAATATAGATAATGTACCCTTCTGAGTAATAACACTTCATTTTTTTTTGTAACTTGTATTATAAAAGTAAAAGAGTACATAAAGCTAGTGCGATATTTCATAAACAAATGTATCAATATGTGGTTCAATGAATGTAGAAGCAATTCTCAATGAATTCTCCGGGTGCTTATATTTTGGTTCTAATTTTAGCCTTTGTGTGCTTCATCCTTGAAAATGGTTGCTCACTAATATAGGTGTTGCTGAAAACTAATGACATGAATAAGGCATGATTGTGAAGAGTGGGAATTTTTTCTTTGGGAAGATAAAACATGTAAAAGTCCAGTAAAGCGACGCTGTAGAAAAGTTTTTTGCCCACATATGTTCGCTAAGTTTAAACTTAGTAAGTTTACGATTTTGTGTTGGGCCACTTTCACTCATCCTCCGTTTTGGACCGCAGGATGGACACCCCTGTTGTAAACCATAAAACCACTAGCTTTAATATTATAAATAGAAATTCGTAACCCTAAAAACAGATTTGTTTGGCAGTGTAACGCAAACAAGGAATGAAAGTCCATTTACCGTGCATTGCATGTCTAGAGTCCGAGAAAAGCCGCACAAGAGCCCAAAACGCATCTTCTTCATTCATATACATAAGGAGCAGAGCGGTTATCTGGCTCATCCCCTGACAGTAGCCAACCTCCTGCACAACGACATAAATCATCATAAAAATAGATACATGAAGAAGAGAATTGACAGCATATATCACCTTACAGGAATGTGATGTTACCCAACTACTGCTCATAAGGACCAAAAACACTAAACCTTGATGTCTCCAAAGAGAATTCTGAATATCTAAGTACAGTATATAATCCTTTATCATTTTCTTGCTTTCGGTCAAAATAACCGATTGCCTACTGGGGCATTTTTTTTCCTTCACATACATGTTAAAATCAAATTTTTTTACAAGAAAATTACTCAGAACCCCAAACATTAAATATTTTCTGAAAGCAGAGTCCCTGTAGAATAAAATGGTGGCTGTTGCAATTTTTTTTATGTAGCATGATTTTTGGCATCCGTTTATCAAATGTAAATCTTCAGGAAAAGATACACACACATAAATAGGTATATAGAGAACAGAAAAGAAAAATATGGAAAGCTTCATGAATTTGTGAGTCATCCTTGCGCAACTGTAGTACATGTCTTGCTGAAGCGAGGAGCGCTAAACCCACTTTAAACCAGCAACATCTAAAACACAGGAAAAAAGCAATATGGCATACATAAGAGCTGTTTATGCTTCCCAGATAATTTCTCCTGCGTTTAGAAAACTAAACACAGGAGCCCAAGTGTGAATTCAGCCTTTAGATTAGTAGGTCACAAAACTAGGCAATTCAAACCAAGCATATGATGAAGCAATATACAAGTAAACCATGAAAACAGCAAAACAAAACGATCAGTTTCCAAAAAAAGGCAGCCTGAAGTGATATTAAAGGCAAGTTTGTTATTTTAAAGAAAGCTAAAAAAACAAACATGTCATACTTACCTGCCCTGCGCAATGGTTTTGCACAGAGCAGCCCAGATTCTCATCTTCGTGGGTCCCTCCGCTGGCGCTCCTGGCCCCTCCCTCCTGAAAATTGCCCCCACAGCAAACAGCTTGCTCTTCCCCACCCCCTCTCTCCTCATTGGCTCACTGATTGTGATTGACAGCAACGGGAGTCAGCGGTTCCTGCTGCTGTCTCAGCTAATGAGGCAGGAGAGTCCCCGGACCAGGCTCAACTAACAGAAACATTAAGGTCTGCATATAACCTCAGCTGCCTAAATCTCTGGAACCATGTTTTAGACAGGCTAGCTTTAAAGAAACACTATTACATTCCTTTTGTGGGACTTTAAAATGTATAAAAAGCAACAAAAAGGCAACACAGAGTTAGAAGATGAAGAATTAAAATATGTACGGTCATAATACATGTATTTGTTCCATGCGATTCAAGAACAGGGACTGGTCTGTAAAAGCCTTCTAGCAATAAAAAAAGCTTTCATTATAATGGGACAACAATGTAAAGTGGCATTGCCTTAAATAAACAATTAACCATGTACAATTACAATCTACAATAGAATATATATATATCACCTATATCAATGCATCCAAGGGCTTCTAACAAAGCTTTGCATTGCTATACAATTTCAGCAACATTGTCTAGGTCTACATTCAAGATGTATTGCTCTTACAGGAAAAGTTAGTTATTTCCTGCCATTGAAACTGCTAATATCACGATTGCCTCTGCCATTCATAACAACTCCAGATTATATATGGCCTCCAGGTTCAAGCTTTGTCAGGCATAAGTATGTTGAGTCTACAGGACACTGAAGGGAAATCTCCCAAATTAAAAAATCATGATAGCAGTTATTACCCTCTCCTACTCTATCCAAAAAAAGAAAAAAAAGGTTGGGCTTGAGGCTGCATTCACACCTGAGCGTATTTTTTTTCAGGCAGAAAGTCGCACATTTTTGCCACGATTTTGTGCAGGTCAAAGGGTTACCAATGTAAAAAGCAGAAAAACGCCTGTAATCTGCCTAAAGGGAAGATCATGTACTTTGAGTTTCAGGGGTTTTGCTTCAGGTGACAAAACGCTCAGATGTGAACAGGTGCCATTGAAATGAATGGGACTTGTTGGACGTTTTTTCGGGCGTTTTCTACAGCTTTTTACAAGCTGAAAATGCTCAGGTGTGAATGCAGCCTTAAACATTCTTTAGGCTTGGTTTATATATGTCCTGGCACGGTTTTCTTGCGTTTTTATACTGGTGCAGTTTCATTCACCGATTCAGATGCAAATTTTTACAGTGTATAACACTTGAATTCGCACCTTATCAGGACTGAAAAATGTACAGGACCCTTTTTAAAAACGGACTGCGGCCGGCCCGGACCTATGTGAACCGCCTCCATAGAAAGGCAATTTGGTTCACGTCATGCAAATTGGATGTGGTTCAAACCGCATATGTGTACCAAGATTAAAGTAAACTGTTTCTTATAAATTGTTGCAATTCTCTTTTTTTTTTTACCTGCCAATAATAGCTCTTCGTTGCAAGCTGACAACGCTAAGCCAACTGCTTCACAATTATTAGCACCATTGTCAGCCACCCGTGCAAACTCCTTCAGTTGGCTATTTGACTTCCTATCAGCTAGACCTGATAGACAGCACCAATGGCCAAGGATTATACAGAGCAGGCTGAGAACATTAATGCTTATTGCTAAGGGAGCAGCTTGGTGTTCCCAGCCAGGAACAAAAAGTGCTGTTAATAGAAGGATCGCCAAGAAAGGAAACTTTGCAAAAGATACACCAAATCGGTTTGCTTAAGAAAACTGTATACAGAAAGACATGATGTCAAACATACTGCAAAATGGATTTTAGGTTTACATACACTTTAACAGAATTTAATGGTATTTAAAGTGGACGTAGCATCAGATATAATTTTTCATAGTAAGTGCATAGGAGGCTAGTCTTTAGCCCTTAGAACTTTTGGTGATCGTTTCTGAAATGTGTACTTTAAAGACTGACTGGCTTTTCTTTTAAAGGAAAGCCCTTATTAGCACTGTTTTGAGATGCCTTGCTAAAAGAATGAACAGCTATTGAGCCATGATTAGGTTAGAAAGTCCCTCTCTCCTGCCTCCTCCTCCTTACATAATTTGCTTAAAAAAAAAAAAAAAAAAACATTTAAAAAGTAAAAACTAACATTTTATTTTGCTTATTAGATGCCAGCCTAGGCCAGGATGACCTTGCACGGTCAGATGCACGTGCATGCACACCGCAGGTCTCTTGTGCGAGATCTTGCAAAATGCCTCTTGTGACATTGTGTGATGTGTGACATTCCAAGAGCAGTTTGAGAGATGTTGCACATGTGCACACACTTCAGTCTATGCTAGAGAACTGGCATGTATGAACATGTGCAGGATCTCCAATAAAGATGGCACAACTGAAGGACAATGCTGGACTCCATGGTCTACCAAGTTTTTTCTCTGTGTTTACATGTTAAAAAATTTTTTTTTTGCTAGAAAATTACTTGGAACCCCAAACATTATATATTGTTTTTTTTCTAACACCCTAGAGAATAAAATGGCAATCGGTCTTACGAGCGCACTTTTTTTTGGAAAAAAAAAAATCACTTTTTTGAATAAAAAAAAAATAAGAACAGTAAAATTAGCCAAATGTTGTTTTATATTGTGAAAGATAATGTTACGCTGAGTAAATTGATAGCCAACATTCAAAATTGCGCCCGCTCGTGGAATGGCGTCAAACTTTTACGCTCAAAAATCTCCATAAGCGAAATTTAAAATTTTTTATAGGTTGCATGTTTTGAGTTACAGAGAAGGTCTATGGCTAGAATTATTGTTCTTGCTCTACCGATCCCGGCGATACCTCACATGTGTGGTTTGACTACCGTTTTCATATGCGGGCACTACTCAAGTATGCATTCGCTTCTGCGCGCAAGCTCGTCGGGACGGGGTGTTTTAAAAAAAAACAATTTTTTATTTATTTTACTTGAATTTATTCATTTTTACACTGTTTTAAAAAAAAAAAAAAAAATGGATCACTTTTATTCCTATTACAAGGAATGTAAACATTCCTTGTAATAGAAAAAAGCATGACAGGTCCTCTTAAATATGAGCTCTGGGGTCAAAAAGTCCTCAGATCTCATATTTGGACTTAAATGCAAAAAAAAATAAAATGTAATTAGAAAAAAATGACATTGAAAACATTTTTCCTTTAAGAGGTATGAGCGGAAGTGACGTTTTGACGTCGCTTCCGCCCTCCTATGGTATAGAGACGAGTGGGGGCCATCTTAAAGTGGTTGTATAGTCAAAATTTTGACTTTTACATACAGGTAAGCCTATAAAGGCGGTACCTGTAGGTAAAAAAAAATATCTCCTAAACCTGTACGGTTTAGGAGATATTCCCCGTGCAATGCGCCGCTGACTGCAGCGGCGCATGCGCACGGGGGATTCTCGGCTCAAAGGCCGGCAGAATCCGAACCCTGCCGGGAAGAATTCTCCTGTGGGCATGCACGGGAGTGACGACATCGCGGCTCCAGCCACTCACAGCGCTGGAGTCGCGATACCCGGAAGACACGCCGAGGCAACATGTCAGCGACCTCGGCGTGGACCAGGTGAGTCACCGACGCCTCGTTCTAAGGTAAGTATTTCATAATGAGCTAGTATGCGGTGCATACTAGCTCATTATGCCTTTTCCCTTACAGGTGTGGTTAAAAAAAAAAAAGTTTAGGTGGGTTTACTCCCGTTTTAACCTGACTAGTCTCCATACCCAGCAGAGTACAGGACCCGGTCGCCTCCGCTGCTACCGACGGCTCCGGTAAGAGGGGGGGTGGCACCTCTCCCGCCGCCGATAACAGTGATCTCACGGCAGAGACCACCATTATCGTAAACCGAACCGCCTCCTGTAAAGATGGATATGTCGGTTGTGGCAGCAGCTGCTGCAGTTACCGAGATAACCCTCTTCAAAGTGCCGAAGTATATGTACAGGAGGTGGGGCTTAAGTGGTTAATGTTGAGTGAGACAGGTACAAATGTAAGGGATTTTTCCTGGGGGAGCTAGGCAGGGTTAAGTTTGTTAACTCTGCTGTCACACTGGGTTTTGCTTTGCTCAGCTCGGATTTAAAAATATTGGAGCATGCTATGAAAAGAAAAATGTGTCTTTGGCTCGTCAAAGGAGTTAATAATTAATTAGATAGCAATGATTAATATCGCATTTCCTGTTTTAGAAAAAACGTTGGTGTTTATTCAAATGTGACAATCCTGTAACAAGACTACCCTCCTAAAACAATCTTTTTTACCTGCTCCACAAGCCCTAAATTACTACATACTACATTTTGGGACATTGTGAACTCACACAGACACTCTAGACATGCAGCCTTTCACACACTGCCAAAATTACAGAGTTAACAAGCCTGGTTTTGACACTATGCAGAAATTTTGCCAAGAGATTTCTTGCATACACTTAAATACCATCTGGTTGCACAGAGATCTAGCATGTGTAGTGTTCCCTGAGCAGCATGAATTCTCTGTGCATTGTGACCAACATGATAATTACACACAGATGTTCCTGTACAAGATATGGCAAGACTACTGATACTCTCTCAGAAGAAGGGACCTGCAAGGCCTTGGAAAGCCAGGTAGAGTAATCTATATATAGTGGCTTCATGTTGGGCGATTAGAAAAATTATCAGAACCTTCCACCCCAACCACCTGTTCGCATTATTCAATATGCAAACAGATTTTCTAGCAAGCACCTTCTGTGGTCTAGTTATAATTTAATAGACGTGAACAGAGCTATCCATCACTGTGCACAATTAGTATTACTGAAATTGTACATTATTCTAATTTTTTTAAAGAAAAAGCAAACTGGATTATAAATAATGGTTCATTTCAGGAGGAGGTCTATGGTGTCCCTTCATTACAGGACAACTAAAGCTGGTTATACACTACTTGCATGAGAGGCACATTTAGTCCTTACAGATCCAAAGTTATCTGATTAGTCACAGGAAGCAGGCCAACATTCACAACTTAATAACCATTTGGATCAAATGGTAAAGAAAAAAATATGACAGGTGGAAAGCTTATTGGCCAATAGTGACAAAACACTTTCATTTTACATACTTCCTTTATAGAAGATAAATGTTTAATACTACATCATTTGTAAAAGATTAATGTCATAATGTAATAATTCTGTTGTAGGTGGAGTCTGGTAAGGTGAATGACAGAATGGTTTTGCTTTTGACTTGGAGACCCCAGTAGTAAGATATCCCCACCATAGTTCTCACCTACCTTGTGTTCACATTCCTGATGCTACAAGAGTGCTTCTACTTATTCTCTTGCATTTTCCATAAAATAAAATTAATATAAAGTGTAATGAATGATGTGAAAAACCTTCTTGACTGAAACTTTTAAAGGACTTTAAGACTGGGTTCACACATATGCAGTGGGAATTGAAGCTCCGTTTTCATATTTTTTTGAACAGGATTGCATCAGTATCAGGTTGGGATTGTATCAGGTCAGGATTTTATCCTGTTTAACTGAATGACACGTGCGATTCGGAAACATTTCCATGATGTCAATGGGCCTGAATTCGCACCTCAGCTGGACCGCACTGCTCAGGAACTGACAGGACGGTTATTCAATTCGTGCTGAATATGCACTCTGGCTGCACCGGACATATGTGAACAGGCACAATAGAAAGCATTGTTCTTTCACATGTCATGCGAATTGGATGCGGTTCAAAACGGATCCTATTTGCATATGTGTAAACCTAGCCTAAAGAAGAAGTACAGCCAAAGCTTGTTTGGCTGTACTTCTCCTGTGGATCAAAAGAGTGCAGTTCGTTTTGCACTCCTGTGACCCGTTTTCAGCAGACAGCGGGCTAAAATCTGCTGATGTCACAGAGCCGGTCCAGGCTCAGGTAAGACCGCGATACTGGGGCCGGAAACTGGCCACATGCCTGGACCCATTAATTAATCTAAAAAAGCCTTCACAGTTCTGGAACAACATCCTATGGACAGATGAGACCAAGATCAACTTGTACCAGAGTGATGGGAAAAGAAGAGTATGGTGAAGGAAAGGAACCAATCATGATCCAAAGCATACCACCTCATCAGTGAAGCATGGTGGTGGTAGTGTCATGGCATGGGCATGTATGGCTGCCAATGGAACTGGTTCTCTTGTATTTATTGATGATGCGACAGCTGACAAAAAGCAGCAGGATGAATTCTGAAGTTTTTTTAGGCAATATCTGCTCATATTCAGCAAAATGCTTCAGAACTCATTGGACGGCGCTTCACAGTGCAGATGGACAATGACCCAAAGCATACTGCGAAAGCAACCAAAGAATTTTTTAAGGGAAAGAAGTGGAATGTTATGCAATGGCCAAGTCAATCACCTGACCTGAATCCGATTGAGCATGCATTTCACTTGCTGAAGACAAAACTGAAGAGAAAATGCCCCAAGAACAAGCAGGAACTGAAGACAGTTGCAGTAGAGGCCTGGCAGAGCATCACCAGGGATGAAACCCAGCGTCTGGTGATGTCTATGCGTTACAGACTTCAAGCTGTAATTGACTGCAAAGAATTTGCAACCAAGTATTAAAAAGTGAAAGTTTGATGGATGATTGTTAATCTGTCCCATTACTTTTGGTCCCTTAAAAAGTGTGAGGCACATATACAAACTGTTGTAATTCCTACACCGTTCACCTGATTTGGATGTAAATACCCTCAAATTAAATCTGAAAGTCTGCAGTTAAAGCACATCTTGTTCATTTCATTTCAAATCCATTGTGGTGGTGTATAGAGCCAAAAAAATTAGAACTGTGTTGATGTCCCAATATTTATGGACCTGACTGTATATTCCATAAAAGAGCCAAGCCATTTTTTTCCAAAAGGAACAGCTTGAATCTGACTGGTTGCCAATTAGACTTCTTCATTTTTAAGCAAATTAGAGCTATTAACGTAGAAAGCAGTAGGTTTAGGTCATACAGTAAAAATGTATATATTTCAAGTTCAGGTTAGAAAATGAAATAAAGGTGAGTTGATACTGACAAACAAGACACTACTCTTTAAAAGAAAAATACTTAATCTTTTCCTGGGGACCCACAATACCACTTACCGTGTTGTATAATGAATATGCAGCTAACACATGGAATAAAGCCTGCTGTCTGTAAGGAGATACAAGAAGTTTTAGTTCCTTCAAATAAATACTTTGGACTATTTGCTTTAAACATGCCTTCTAAATCTGTCATAATCACAGTTTATTTTTGAAAAGCCACTTTCACAGCTCTAATCAACAAGCTAACAAGAGGCAGAAAGAAGAAAAAGCATGTAAAATCAATAAGTACTGAGGGTCCTGTTCAATAGTGCTTAGCCTAGAAGACATTCAATGGCAACACTTCTGCTGAAAAGCACTTGAATATGACAAATATCATACAGAAACACACATTTATATGGTTCTATCACCAGCTATTATCGTTCCTTTGAAAGTATAGGGAAGAGAGACAAACATTATTTAAATAAAGACTTTTTTTAGCCCTCATATGAAAATTATTTTTTTTAAAACACTGTACATCAAAATGGATGCCCACTTTAAATGGAAATCTAACATCTGGTTAAAATTCATTTTTTGCAGCTTTTCTCAAAACCCCTAACCCAATTGCCTCTTAGGCTCCTTTAATACGAAGGGTCCAATCAGGTCGGCACGTCAGTTTTTCAGGCGGACCTGATCACACGCTCCATTCACCCCTATGGACCGGCAGGTGTAAGAGGAATTATGTCCGTTTACACCCGCCTACCTCCAGTCTGATCTGGTCAGCTTGGAAACAAACAAAAAAAAAAAGAAAATGGAGGGGGATCCGCCCTCCATCTAGGCAGATCGGATCAAAGGGCAGTTGGGTGTAAACGGAAAGCAAAGTCTGTTTACACCCACTGGTCCAAAGAGCTGAATGGGCTCGGTCCGTGTCCGCTCTGCATAAACTGAGCAGACAGTCATCCAGCCGCTCTGCTCTGATCAGCAGACAGATCCCCTGCTGATCATGACAGTACGCCCCGTGTGAAAGGGGCCCAACTTCCCAAACAACGAAGAACAAGCCATCCAAGAAATGTTCATGTGTCCACTCCAGACACCTTTCATAAGATAGTTCTCAGGCTATCATTACAGGCTATAATTTACAAAATAGTAAAGCTTGAAGTGCAGCTGGCAAAGCAACAGGTTAATTTTAATGTGGGCCTTTACATATGCTTATACTTACCTGCTGTTCTTTTCCTTAATGTTCAATCCACCTGCAGGAGTGAGGAGAAGCCCTAAGTTCCTGGATCCTCACCTCAATGTGATAGTGCTGGGCGCCCAACAAGTAAATCGCCAAGCACCAGTGCAAACAGGTGGGAAAAAGAGGGAGTGACTCACAAGCTGCCTATACCCAGAAGTATCAGGAAGTATCAGGTATGCGACTTCTCATCTCCAGATGAACAGAGCGGCAAGGCACCAAAGGAAAGGGGAGCTCAGCATAAGCAGCTGAAATACTGGCATTAAAGTGAACCTGTTTTGCCTCGCAAAGCATTATAATGAATGCCAACAAGCTATTATCTTATGGAGGAAAGCAGGAACAAAAGCACAAGTACCGTATATACTCGCGTATAAGCCGAGGCACCTACTTTTACCACAAAAAAATGGGAAAACTTATTGCCTCGAGTATAAGCCTAGGGTGAGAAATGCGCAGCTACTGCAAGTGGAAGAGGGGGTCAATTTGGGGTCTCTGGACCCAAAGGGTCCCGAAATGATATTGCTGCAAATGGACAAATGTACTTTTCTGCAGCAGAGAATGACATTTTCCGAACCAATTTTGGGGCCCCGTATCTCGGGGCCACTTGGTGCTATGAACCCCATTTTTTGGATATGTTGTAGCGCTAGTTCTACTAGGTTTGCACACCGAATGGCCCCGAGATACAGGGCCCCAAAGTCGGTTCGGAAAATGTCATTCTCTGCTGCAGAAAAATGCTTGACTCAAGTATAAGCTGAGGGGGGCATTTTCAGCACACAAAAATGTGCTGAAAAACTCAGCTTATACTCGAGTATATAAGGTACTTTTCTCTATTGGCAGATTTTGAAGGGCAGATGATTCATGTATTGCTGTATTAGTCTTGCTAAAATTTAGAATTTACAGATATACTACAGAATATAACAGACATATTTATCCACAGTAACCCAATTACTACTTCTATTGATCCTTGGTCAAGGAATATAGTTCAATACAGAGTAATCCCATGCTGCAAATTTAGCCATGCAAGTACAAAAGTGCTAGGTAAGCAACGAAGACACATCTGATAATGTCTAGCTAGCTTTATTGAAGCTTTACGAGGTCAGCTCATTTGGCCAATACGTTATGTAATCTTTCTCAGGGCTGAAACTACCAGAAGGCATTTTTGAGCCAGTGCCTAAACCAAAAGTAAAAGAAATCAAGCACAGCACTTATGGGTACTTTGAAGTAAATATAGCTGCAGCACTAAAGGGAAAATAATGCGGAGGAAGTCCAAAGACTCTCTGCAGCTATCTCTGTCTATCTCTCTGGTGACTGACTGTGCAGTCCAATGCTAATTCTGCATAAAAAATAACCCGTGGTGATCATGTACATGGCAAATGCACCATGTGCGGGAGTCCTTTTGTTATTTTCATAAAGCCATGATCGCCTACAGAAAAAGTATGCAATGGTGTGCTAAAATAATAAAAGGGTTGTTTTTGCTGTGTCACATTCGGTTAAAACCTCTAAGAACATATAAAGATAATAAATGAAAATGAAGACTTCTTTTACTATAAAAATAACTTTTCCTTACTTTACTCCATATCGATCTCTGAACATAATGTGATCTCGAAACGTTCGGTTAACATCCAAGTCAATCTGTCTGATGTCAGGTGACAGACGTCTTGCTTTCAGTTTCAGAATCTGCATGGAAATACAGTAAGCAATACACAAGGCATTTCGGTTAAAGTCAACCTGGTAACTCTGCATATCACTTAAAGGACAACTCCACTTTCGTGGGGGAAAAAAAAGATAGCAAAGAAAAAATAATATAGCACATATAATTGCGACACTAATCATATTGTAATTGAACGTCATAAAAAATTTTCAATCTGCAGCTCTGTAATTTTCCGAGAATGCAATGCAATATGGCTACATGGAGTTGTTCTGTACACAGAGTGTGTACTGACCACTCCCCAGAAACATTTCCTGCTTGTGTGATTGGCTCACCAGTTTTCCCAGAAGTCTACACTAAGATACAAATTCAGATTTCAGGCATCCCTTGCAACAAAAATGTCATTTTTGTAGAGATACTTTCAATAGGAACCAGTCTCAAGGAATGCAGGCCCAGCAGATATCCTCAGTGGTCTGCATCTATACAGCCGACGGATAATTATGAAACCACTCCAATTAGAACAGAGACTTAGAACAGAGGCACAGACAAACACAAAGTGATTTCTTCAGAATAACAAAAAGGTTGTTCTAATCCTTGCAAAGTACATAGATCACCTAGGGGGGGAATGTTTGTTTCTCAACAAAAATGGAGTTACACTTTAAAGAAAACTAAAGTGGCTGTTAAGCCTGAAGGTTATTTATTGTAATGCATTTTCTGAAAAGGGGGGAGTGTGCAGCTTTCCCCTAGCCCCCCCCCCCCTTTCCATACTTACCTGCACTCGATCCAGAGCTGCTCTCCTTCTCTCTCCCTTAGACCCCTTTAACACTGAGGGCAGGTGCTATATCATTAGAAATAGCGCCTGCAATCCGCCCTCAAACTGCTGCTCCATTGTCCATTGCCCGAGGGCTTTCACACTGGAGCGGTGCGCTGGCAGGACGTCAGGAAAAGTCCTGCCAGCAGCTTCTTTGGAGCGGTGAAGGAGCGGTGCGTTTACCCTCCACCGCTGCTCCCCATTGAAATCAATGGGGCAGGGCTGCGATACCGCCGGCAAAACGCAGCTATTGTGGCGTATTCCCGGCAGTTTTAACCCCTTTGCAGCCGCTAGTGGGGGGTAAAAGCGAAATCAAAAACGCTAAAAATGGCGGCATTTTACCCAGACTGACAATGTTGCTGTCCAAATGTGTCCCCTGTATTCCCCCATCCACAGTGGGGGGGGGGGGGACTCTAATACTGGCCAGTTTACCAGCGGAAAAACAGAGGGAAGAAAGCCTAAAAAAAAAAAAAAAACAAATGCAGCCACCACATCGAATGATTGGTAAGCTGCAATATATTACATTGTTGGTTATGGGTTTAATACCACTTTAATATTAAACTTGCCACACTGCACAGACAGATGCTAAAATTATATATATATATATATATATATATATATATATATATATATATACATATATTATACACATACATATATAGACACACACATACAGCTCTTTTAGTTTTACCATATGCCTTTGCTCAGTCTGTTTTTTATTCCTCTCCTACTGCTTCTTTATCATTGCCCCACTAGTCATCATGGGTCTGACATGATACCAGGATAGTCACCAAAGCATAAACAGAGCAGAACAAGGCATGGTAATACTATAGCCAATACTGATGACTAGTCCTTTGCCCTCTGCTTGCATTTTTTGGCACAGCATCCAGAGTTCAGTTCCTCTTCAAGTACCTCTTGATACAATAATAAACAAATTACTGAACGACCCTCATAGGGCATTCTACTGGCTAGTAAAGTAAGAAATCCATTTTAAAGATGTGTGTGTTATTAGATGATTATACACTGGCAAAAAAAAGTATATGAACCCCTCGGAATTACCTGGTTTTCTGCCGTTATTTACCATGCAATGTGATCTGATCCTACTGTTAATTGCAAGAGGTTCACATACTTTGTCACTGCAACTCCCAAAATATGAAACAGAACATACATTCTTCACAGGGATATGATTACATTTGCATTCAGCCACAAATCTGGTAATAATTTGATTTAAAGCTGATCTTCAACTTTCAACAAAGTTTAAATTGTTTGTTTAGACAAAGCTTGTCCAAGCAAATTATTTACTTCACCAATAAAAGCAGCGTCTGGGAGCGCTGTAAATACTGTATTTCAACTTCACTTGGAGATCAGCTTTAAAATTTCCTCAGCCGGGACAGTATTAAAGGTAACTTGTAAAAATCTGTCACTTCTTAAAGTGTTACTAATCCCACAACAGTAAAACCAGTCTGTATATGCAGTAAAGCATACTGGTTATATTCACTGTGGATACTAAGGGGTTAATCCTTCAAATTGTGTAAAAAGGCTGTTTGATCCTGTCTTCTCTGATCCTTCCCTTCTTTTACTGCCCCCAATCCATTTGCTGATACAGAGTCTTGGAGGAACTCTGCACATGCTAAGGGTTGGTGTGTATTGCTAGAGTTAATTCTTTTTTAAAAATGTTTTGGGGGGGGGGGGGTGGCATTGGCATGTGCTCAGCAGGGCCAATCAGAAGTGTCCAGAAAGAGGGTCAGGGGTCCTGCAGCCTCATAGGTCAGTGAGTGGAGAATGAAAGCTCCTCCTACAAGCTTTAACCACTTATCCGAAGACACTGATAGAAGTCATAAGACTGCTATATACTGCTGATGAGAAAAGGTATTTATCAGTTTATATTTACTAAAATAATTACATTCCCATACACATTTCTGCGTACTATGGGAGACCAGCTTTAGTGAATGCAGGGTCCTGGGTTTATCAACACTTTAAGGCCTTCTGAAAATGCTTGCAGCCTGGTTGTGACTGGCTTTAAAGCCGTCAAATTTCCTTATTTACATGTTTGCTCCACATTTCCATTGTATCAGCATGACAGCCAGGCAACTCATTATTAGGAGAGGTCAGCCATGGCAGCTTAAGTTTCCTTTGATGAAATCTAATACAAATTCAGTTGTCTAAATCAGTGCTACATCAAAAAGAAGAGTCAGCCACAGTTATTGCTTTATAATATGGCATCACTATAAAACACAGCATCTATACACAGCTTTTATACGCTACACTTTCAACTAAGTAAATTATGCGACATGATTCTAATATGCAAACATGCAAGCAATCTCTATTTGCCTTTACATCCATTTATATTTTTGCTGATCTGTAAAACAAAGTAGTCATCAAGAAAGGGTAATGGTCTTAGAAAAGTATTTGGATCTTTAAAAATAAACCCTGTTCTTATTGCAGGTAAAAGCACAGAAAAATATTGTCTATAAAAAGGAGGCTTTTACAGATAAATAAATTGCAAAAAATATGTTAAACACGTACATAATTTAATAGAAATATTGCTGTTAAAATAAATAGTCTGGAGGATACTGTCTCCTAAAAAAGATATTTAATTTTCTATTTTCTTAACTTAAAATGCCAAATTTGAAAACTTCACTTAAAAGGAGAATACATGCATTCTATGCATTATGTATGCATGTTTACATGCATTCTATGCATTAAGGTGAAAGACCTTCTGTGCTGCAGCAGCCCCCCCCCCCCCCCCGAGCCCCCTTTTTCTTAACGGAGCCCTTTCGTTCCAGCGACGGGTCCTCGTTGGCTAGATTGATAGCGGCAGGAGACATTGGCTCCCGCTTCTGTCAATCAAATCCAGTAACACGGGAGGCGGGGGCGGCGCCAAGTCCCGCTATCTGTGTCAATGGACACAGCAGCAGGACTCAGGAGTGCCCCTATGTAAAGCGGCTCTCCGTGGGGGCAATTGAGAAGGGGAGGAGCCAGGAGCGCCGCCGGAGGACCCCAGAGTAGGAGGATCGGGGGCCACTCAGCAAAACCCTTGCACAGAGGAGGTAAGTATAACAGGTTTGTTAGTTAAAAAAAATTAAAAAAAAAGTGTACCTATGGTCAGTATTTAAAATCATATTTATTTCCACATTGCATTCCAAGTATTTCTACCCTACTCCCATGAAGCTGTATCACCCTGAAGCTTGGGGGGAAAAAAAAAAAAAAAAAAAAAACCTTACTTTTTAAAGAGCTTCACACATTTTTTTTCCATTGAATTCTGTGACACATTCACTATGCCCCATGAATATGCACTGCCTGTGTTACACATTTCACAGAGCCTGCTGTCTAAACTACAGAGGTGCTGAGAGAAGGAGTTTCAAGAGCGCAGTCAGTAAAGGAATCACTGTTTGCAGGCAAGCAAGGTACCATAGGTTATGTAGTCCTTAGAAATGAAATGTAAACCAAAGGAATGAACCTGCAAAATAAGCAGGAAATCCAGAAAGTTGTGAAAAACACTGGCTAGCTAAAAGACCACACTCACAACATGAATGAAGATTTTTCAAGTCAGCTTATATCAAATTGTAAAAAAAATGGTTTTCTGGGGCATTTGCTCATCCCATCTTTGTTTTCGCAGCGGTGAATAATAAATGAATTCAATTGTACATTATACATCATACATCTCACCCCATCCTGCTTTTATTCTATGGATTCTATGGATATCTATGGCAAACTCTGTAAGGTGCACCTACCCTACTGCCGACTTATTCACTTAATCTGGATCTGCACGGTTGTCTTTAGGTGTTTGAAACAAGTTGTGGACCTCCGCTCTTGTTTACTGAAAACCCCTGTTCCAATTTTACCAGAGGTCTGTTTACTTGCCATACTTGATGAGGAGGGAATTATTATATTATACACGATTTATATAGCTTTAAAAAAAGATTACTTAAGCGCTGATACAGACCTAATTAGTAAGTAAAAGTAGTTCAGCTGCAACTCTTTAAATGTGCTCTGATATCATACAAGATAATAATGCAATGGTAATAGTGCGCTTAAACCCAACTTATAAATTATACTAGTACATAGTGCACAGCAGTGAGATACACCAATAATCCGCAGGTGTGCGAAATAAAGTTATAAAAAATGCTAGAGGTATATTCAATGTGCACACAGTGATAAAAAAGTGAAAAAAAAAGTCCAAAAGAAGTTTCAACAAAGAAGTCACCACCACCTAGATATGAAATTAAAATTCCTGCTCACCTTCAGAAAATGAATAAAACAAAAAAAAAACTGAACCAAACTGACACTGGGATCCGTGCTACGATAAGTCTATGCATTTCCCATGATTCAGGTGTTGTATCTTCTCCAAGGATGATAGATTCTAAAAGATTGCTCTCAATAGAGATAAAAGGACATCATTGCGCAAGACTGCTATAGGATCATAAATTTCCCTTTCATACATACTATTCACTCACATTTAGTGTGGTTTTAAAACGCTGATTAAACGATCAGTAGTGCTCACAGCTCTCCTCCTCACTGCACGTCTGGTGTCCCAGAACACCGAAGGTGACGTCACTCCCCAGGGGAGGAGCCAGTGATGTCACCTTGCGGTGAGGAGGAGAAAATCCTTGGAGAAAATACAACACCTGAATCACGGGAAACGCATAAGCTTATCGTTGCACGGATCCCAGTTTCTGACAAGTGTCATTTTGGTTCAGTTGTTTTGTTTTATTCATTTTCTGAAGGTGAGCAGGAATTTTTATTTTTTTATCTACGTGGTGGAGACTTTTTCGTTGGAACTTCTTTTGGACTTTTTTCATCACTGTGTGTGCACATTGAATATACCTCTACTCATTTTTTATAACTTCATTTTGCACACCTGCGGATTATTGGTGTAACTCACTGCTGTGCACTGTGTACTAGTATCATTTATAAGTTGGTTTAAGCGCACTATTACCATTGCATTACGATTTATATAGCGCCAACAGTTTACTCAACGCTTTACAATGTAGAGGGGGACAGAACAATTACGATACAGTTGAATACAGAAGGGACAGGAGGGCCCTGCTCGTAGAGCTTACATTCTAAAACAGAGGTCTCAAACTGGTGGCCCTCCAGCTGTTGCGGAAATACAAGTCCCATTATGCCTCTGCCTGTGGGAGTCATGCTTGTAACTGTCAGCCTTGCAATGTCTCATGGGACTTGTAGTTTCGCAACAGGTGGAGGGCCGTGAGTTTGAGACCCCTGTTCTAAAAGGTATGGCAGTTTTTTTCTGAAAGAAACATTGCTGGCTTGTAAAATGATCGCACTTAGATGGATGCAGACTTCTACCCTTACCACTTTCCAACAGATAAGCAAAGTCAAATGAACCCTTATGAAAACATCAGCTATTCTAACAGAAACTGCCCCAACCAATACCATAAAATGTGCAATATTTGGTGTAATTCTACTCTCACTTTGAATGTCAATGTGAGTTGACCCGATAGTGACTGTGGGGGGAGATTTATTAAAACTGGTGCACTCAGAATATGTTGTAGCTGTGCATAAAAGCCAACAAGCTTCTAACTTCAGCTTGTTCAATTTAACTTTGGCAATAAACTCTGGAAGTGGATTGGTTTCTATGCAGAAGTGCACCTGATTTTGCACTCTCCAGCTTTAGTAAATAAACCTTAATGCGTTTATAACCTATTCACACCGTCTCGTTACAAGTGCACATTTTTTGTCCAATGTTTCTTTTCGGAATTGTTATAACAAACAAAACTGAGACAGCCGTTTACTTGTGTTTAATTTATTAGGCCCGTTTTCCTGTTACTGCAATGCAAAAGCAAAAATGCTTATTCTTCTGCAATGGTGGAACGTATACTTTGTGACTTTACAATCTATGGAATAAACAATGCTGATGTTCTAAAATGAAAGTCTAAACTCTGACTATAGGATTTCTTTTAATTTAAAGGTAACTATTTTATTTGTGGTCCTGGAATGCACTGTTCAAAAAATAGAAACGGCTGACTAAATTAGGAAGTTTTGATTTACCAGATAAAGGTCTTTTCTCTCATCTTTCAGTTTCGGTACATCTAGGATTAGTGACCAGACTTGACCTCTGAGCTGAAGGGGAATGCCTTTGTAAATTCTTCTGTGTAGCTGAACAAAAGAAACATATACACCATGATTAGAAAAACAGCAAAACACAGCTAAATTAGATGCATAGACAAAAAATAATCCATATTCTATAAAAAGGTAATGGTTGACTAAACAACAGACATTTGTCATCTGATGCGGTTGATTTTGCCCAGGCTGAACAATGACGCCAACAGCTTATCAGTAGCTAGCCTATTGCCCACAGCTGACCAATCTGGGCAGAAACATCTTTCATCATCATATTTTTAACCAATTGGGAAATGGGATTTGTAACAAATGGCGGCGTCACACCTGACTCATATGGGTGGATAGGTAATTGAGGATATTCCTGTGACGGATTGTTGGTTACAACTGGAAAACATCTAATTTTTTGGAGTACTTCACAAGAGAAGACTCCTATAGCATTATTGTAATGATGCGCATTTTGACCTTTCTTTAGTTAGAAGTTCACAGCTATCTGGTGTTACCTGGTGGAGGCTCTTACAGTTTTCATCAGAATACCTTCATTCCTAGTTTCTCACGTTGTTGGCTGTGGTCATTTCTCTTCTCCCCTTTTTTGGACATTTATGTTTACAATTTCACATTTGGAATTTTTATGTGCGTTTTTGCTCAATATAGGGAGTACTATATAATTTTATGTGGGGTTAATTTGGTTTTATTCAAATTACTAATCAGTCACATTATATATACTTTCATGCACTGGAAATAGCGCAGCATGTTTTTTTTTTTTTTTTTTTTAATATTTGTGACTATGTTAATATCTCATAGTATGTTAGCAGCTTTTTCCATCTAATACTTTTTATATACCCAAGCACAGTTTACGTTACTTGACAATACCAGAAATTCATATTTACTTTCTATAAGAATAAACATATACGCACTGATCTAAGCATAAATGTTTTATTCAATGATCTGCACATCTGACTGCCCTGTAATGTAATGCTGGCCATACACTATACGAAAAATCAGCCGAAATACGGTCATTAGACAGTTCGTTCATTTTTCGGCCAGTTAATGGGCACAAAATCGATAATCGTTTGGACGTTTTTGAGCCAAAAAAACTAAGGACAAGTTTGAAAATTTTCTGCCGAACGAACAATAAATTGAAAGGTTAATGTTTCCCATCCAACCTGTCTGTCTAGGTATATGTAAAAAAACGAACATAAAATGTATTTATGTCCACTGATCGATTTATCGGTCATTACATGCTGGCACCATCGTTTGCGATCGTGGCCAAACATTCGTTTTTCAAAATTGGGTTTGCCGATTTTTCGTATAGTGTATGGCCAGCATTAGATATCTTTGTCCTATTTACAACTCAGAGGGGTCGATTTAATAAACCTGGATAGTGCAAAGTTTGGTTCAGCTGTGCACGCCGGCCAATCGGCTTCCAACTCCAGCTTGTTCAATTAAGCTTGTACAAAAAACCTGGAAACTGATCGGTTTCTATGCACAGTTGCACCAGATTTTGCACTCTCCAGTTTTAGTAAATCAACCCCAACATCTGAACATGGGTGGACCACAGAAAAGGGGAGAAAAAAACTAAATAAAAACACAACACAAGGTAATACAAGACAAACACTGAAACATAGGTTTCAAAAGATGTAATGAGCCTATTTCTTTGGGCAGAACACGGTTTACAACAATAAATCACCATCGTAAGTAGCCTTCAAAGGTAATTTAAAAATGTAATTTTCTAACTGCAATATTGTAGCTTTTGAAATATTTTATAACCTTCTACACCTTGCTGCCACACTCTTGATTTACACATAATAGTTTATCAAGCACAGGTTCATGCTGCACATGAGATACAGATGTACAATCATCAAAATCCTTAGGGCACGTCAGTCTTTGTTATTCACATCAGAACTTCTATACAAGGAATATACGGTACTTTCAGGCATTTCCAGCAGTGTGAGAGAAGCGGGTGAAAGAGGTTATCTGCTGCATTACTTCAAGACAAGCTGTTTTCAGAAATCTAACAGAGCCTAAATGTCAAGGCAGCATTAGCAATGAGCTTAGAATAAAGCACAACCTAGGAATTCCAGGAGGCAACACCTTCCAGAAAAAATGTGGAATCAAAGGTTATCTGACACAATAAGGAAAGAAGGAAAATTATTTTATTGGGGTTCAAACATTTAGACAAAAAGGAACAAGCTCCACTTTTCTACACATTTTGTCTAAAAGAAAACGTGTATAGTGAGATGCGTTTCCAGAGGTACGGAAATTGCGGAGATCCACCACTTTGTTGACTACTTGGTCTACTGGGAAACCTCTTTGAAGTGTTTAAGTTATTTTTCATAGAAAATTAAATCTACTGATTTAATGTAGTTTATTATTTCGTTTTTTTTAATCAACAGAAATATACTCCTTAAAGTGACACTAAACCCACATCATAAAAAACTATCAATAAATGCTGAACTACATGTTGTTCATACTCACTCAGTCACTACAAGATTGTTTTTCTGTATTCTGCAATAAACCTGGTTGATCATGCTGTTCTCAATCTCTACCTTCTGTTCATGTCCCCAATGCGCTGGGGTATTCTGGGGTTTAGAGGTGGACTCTTCTGAACATCTAGTTTTCAGTGAGTTTCTTTGCTGAGCATTTCCTATCACATCTGTGCAGCCCATGTGACTATAGTCATACATGTGGGTGTATACACAAGGGCAAATGACAGAAAACACCCTCCTCCACCATGCCCACTAACCAGCTAAACAAAATGAGGGTTGGATATAACATGTAGATTGATGGAGGCTTCACCTCCCTATTTTTCTAAAAAAAAAACACAGGCTGGATCAGCGTGACAGCCTGTGACTGGCAGAAATCCACCCACACCCTGTTATTGCCAAAAAATAATAAAGATTTGGAATTTAAATATATATTTGTATTAGGATTTAAAACTATTTATTGATATTTATTTTTACTCATCCTAAAGGCTTTTTTTCTTTTTTTTTCTGACCAGCAGCAGAGGACTAAAAGCTCCTCCTGCTTATGTTTCTCTGCAGACAGGCTGGGAAGAGCTGGGGGCATGTGGCAGCTGTATAGGAAAAAAGGTACTTTTTTTATTAAAATAATTACAGTGCAAGAAATAGAAATTACACATACAGAAATAGAAGGGACCGTGTAAATTAAACAGTATGTGTTTAGTATCACTTTAATGTTAAAGGTAACAGCAAAGTAATTTAGGTTATATAACTAACTGTATACCAAACTGGTGTAGCGCAACGCACACCTAAATCGCTATAAATAAATGAATAAAATTACATCAAATTCATGCCCTTATATCATAAGTGCTAGTTAGCAACAACCGAACAAATATAAAATAAAAAAAAAAGTGCAACAACCCACCAAATATCACTCCATCAAGTAAAAAATTAGAACATATCAAATTCATGCAGAAATATTTCCAATAATTAATGTATATAAAACAGTCCAACAACTGTCCAAATTATACATAATATTCCAATGTGGAAAAAGGGATATTGATCAGTAAAGAAACTCCTAGCACAGTGATGGCGAACCTTGGTGCCACTACATTTCCCATGATGCTCATGCACTCTGCAGTGTAGTTGAGCTTCATGGGAAATGTAGTTCTAAAACATCTGGGGTGCCAAAGTTCGCCATCACTGACCTAGATGGTGGAGTCGCGTATGTGACGTCATCCCACGGCCATCTCTGTACTAGACTGAGTGCCAGCGATTGTATAACACATGCGATACACGGCTAGTACTGGCTTTAGTGCTTTACTTGTAAGTGCATTACCCTTTTCTTTTATATTAAACAAGAGTTTTAAATGGAGAACACTAGGGGTTTGTGTGCACCTTTTATGCCTACATGCATATTGGTCATACAACTCATCTAGCTGGATAGGAAGCAATGAGGCTTCAGAAGTGGCAGCTATTGACTCCATTTCCCTCGGAAAACTGGGTATTGTGACCTACTGGTGATGCAGGGGTCATGACAGTGAGGTAAGGGGTGGCGGAGTCACTATTTTTTGTTTGAACACAGTGGTGATTATTTTGGAAGCTGGATCTTTATTGAATAAAAACCCTTTCCCACATTGGAATATTATTTATAATTTGGACACTTGGACTATTTTATTTACATTAATAATTGGAAAATTTCTACATTAATTTATTATGCCCTTATTTTTTACTTTTAAGTTAAAAAAAATGGAGTGATATTTGATGGGTTGTTGCACCTTTTTTATTTTATATTTCTTCGATTGTTGCTATATAGCACGATACAAGGGCATGAATTTGATGTAATTTTATTCATTTATTTATAGCTATATGCGAGTTGCACTACACCAGTTTGGTATAAGGTTTATGGAATAAGTGGTTGAATCACTTATAGGTGTTGGCAAGCAATTTGTTTAGCATATTATTTTTTTTTGTAATTAGTAGATTGTGCTGATTTATTTCAGTTATTTGTATAACAAACTGATCAGAGTGGAGGGAGCCTGCTGCAGTTGACTATAAAACACATCAGTGTTCTAACTGGATTTTTTATTTTTTCAGGGCAACAATTTAAAACAATGGCCCCAAAGTACCACATCCAGGCAGTAAATTGGTGGTCTGTAGGTCTCAAGCAAAAAGCAGTTCTTCCCACCAAAATTCCATCTCCTAAATCCCATTCGCCCAAACATGCAGTCATGCTTCTCCTACTATTGGAGGAGGAGCTGCAGTCTTATGTTTCACATTGAGTTCTTTGCAATGAACACAGAAAGAAAAATCTCAACATGTAAAAAGACCCTCATACTGGTGACAACGGTTAGATAAACCTCAGAACTACTGATTACTTCTTCACAAATGGAAGTTGACAAGTTTTTAAATCCCCAGTTTCTACCCCAAACGAAAAACATTTTGGATAGACCTGAATAATTAATCGTTACCATTTGATTTCTGTTTGATTCTACGATCCCCAAAAGTGTATTACCTTTTCAGAGTTCTTGTACTTATCCCAGCTCTTCAGCATTTTCAGCCATTTGGAGATCCTTTCAATTTCTAAAAATTTTTGCTGAAAAAACAATAAACAATTAGCCAAAACAATCTATAGCAAAGTAAATCCCACAAAGCTAGAACAATCGGTAAAAAGAGGTGCCTGCATGTATCTTTTTGTACACCTAGTCCTGGGTATTTCAGGAGCTGCTATATTCAGGGACACTTGATATGATACATTAATTTCAGTTTATTGGAGATGAAAAATAATGTTGATGGAGCTGGGCGTTTGCCGTCTTGAATTTCAGAACACAAATTTCCAGAACAACTGACAAAATATCAGTATAGTCTCCCTTCAAATTAATATGCTCCCTGCAGTATTTGTAAATTAGCTCCAGTGTTGCTACAACGTATTTGGTTATACTGTAGAAATATTCTTGCCTTTTACATAAGACATGCTAAAGTTTATGACTATTTCTTTAACCATTTCAGCCCTGAAAGATGTGGCTGCTCAATGAGGAGGAGGAGGAGAGGCATTTGAGTATTTTGCAGATCTCGCTTTTTGTCACAAAGTTTTGAAAATTGAAAAAATAAAAATATATATACATTTTTCTTTTCTTTATTCATTTTCAAAAACAAATGAGAGCTGTAAAATACTCACCATGCCTCTTAGCAAATACCTTGGGGTGTCTACTTTCCAAAATGGGGTCATTTGTGGGGGTTTTGTGCTATCTTGACATTTCAGGGCCTCCGTAACTGTGATAGGTAGTGAGGAAGTTAAATCCCCATTTTATGCCCTTATGCCGCGTACACACAAGTGTTTTTTCCGACGGAATTCCGTCAAGCTTGGCTTGCATACACACGGTCACACAAAAGTTCTCTGATCTTTCGACCGCCAAGTACGCGGTGACGTACAACACTACGACGAGCTGAGAAAATTAAGTTCAATGCTTCCAAGCATGCGTCAAATTGTTTCCGAGCATGTGTAGGAATTTTGCACGTCGGAATTGGTACATACGATCGGAATTTCCAATCGGAACTTTTTCCGACCGAAAAACTGAGAACCTGCTCTCAAACTTTTGCTGGCTAGAATTCTGCCAGCAAATGTCCGATGGAGCATACACGTGGTAGCATTTTTGGACCAAAAGCTCTTATCAGACTTTTGCTGGCGGAATCTCCGCTCGTGTGTACGGGGCATAAGGAGGCCTGAAGGCAGTGATTGTTTTTTTTTTTTTTCAATTCTTTATTTTTTCTTAACTCGAGAACAGAGGTTATCAAAATAAACAAACAGAAACAGAAGATACAGCATGTCATTTTATATATTATGTCCCATTTTTTTTTTCTTCATGTTACATACATGCTACCCTTTCATATTCTACCTCTGTAATCATGTTATTTAGTTTTCGGGGTCCTGTACACGGCTACGTCCCAAAAAAAAAAGTCTCACGCGTGGTATCCCCGTACTCAGTAGAAGCATCAGTATGTATTTTGGGGTGTAATTCCACTTATGCCCATGGCATGTTTGAGCAATATATCATTTAGTGACAACATTGTGCAAAAAAAAAAAAAAAGTTTGTAATTTTCCCCGATATTCCGTGGACTCAACATGCCTCTCAGCAAATAGCTTGGGGTGTCTACTTTCCAAACAGGGGTCATTTGGGGGGGTGTTTGAACTGTCCTGGCATTTTATGAACAACATTAGACGCTTATGCCACACATCACTCACTCTTCTAACCACTTGAAGACAAAGCCCTTTTTGGTTAAAAAATTACTTTGAACCCCCAAACATTATATATTTTTTTTAAAGCAAAGGCCCTACAGATTAAAATGGTGGGTGTTACAGTATTTGCACAGCGATTTTTCAAACGCAAATTTTTGGGGGGGGGAAAAAAACACTTTTTTAATCTTTAATGCACTAAAGCACATTAAATTGTGCAAATATTTGAGGAAATAAAAAAAGATGATCTTATGCCAAGTACATGGATACCACACATGACATGCTTTAAAAAACTGTGCATAAACATGCAGCGGCGACAAACTACATACATTTTTAAAAGCCTTTAAAATCCTTAACAGGTTACCATTTTAGCTTTACAGAGGTGGTCTACTGCTAAAATTACTGCCCTTGATCCGACCTTTGCGGTGATACCTCACATGCATGGTGCAATTGTTGTTTACATATGACACCAGACCGACGCTTGCGTTCGCCTTTGCGCGTGAGCACGGGGGGACAGGTGTGCTTTGTTTATTATTCATTTAATTTAGCGTTTTTATTTTATTTTTAAACTGTTCCTTTCATTTTTATTTTTTTTTATCATTTTTATTGTTATCTAAGGGAATGTAAATATCCCCTATGATAGCAATAGGTAGTGACAGGTATTCTTTTAAAAAAATCTCTCCTCTGCCCTCAAAGCATCTGACCACACCAAGATCGGTGTGATAAAATGCTTTCCCAATGGCGCGGTTTATATCTGGCAAAACTAAAAAAAAGTCATGAAAAGTTTGTATCTTCCGGTTTCTTAGGCCATAGAGATGATTGGAGGAGTTCTGGTCTCCAATCAGCTCTGTGGTCAGCTGGCGGAACCACCGGCTGTATTCTCAGGTTCCCTGTTGGGACAGGAGAGCCCGAGAAAACCATGGAAGACGGTGGGGGGGGAACGTTCCTTCCCACTGCTTGTAAAAGCAGTCTAGAGGCTAATTAGCCACTAGGATTGCTTTTACATGAAAGCCGACCACCGGCTGAAAAGAATACCAAGATGATACCTAAACCTGCAGGCATCATTATGGTATAACCACTCAAAGACAATAGAGAGTGAACATAAGAGAGAGAACAATAAAGAGAGAAGAAAAATAAAACCAAACAATTTTTTTCTCCCTTTATTTTTTTGTTTTGAAACAGTCAAAGATGCAGAGACCAGGTTAGACAGGAGGGACAGTAAAAGCGAGTGTCACACCTAAATCCACGTTTTCTGCAGACACATCTTCTTTGGGGTGTTCTTTGGGCACGGGTACCAGGGAAGAATATGGAAAATGCCTCTCATGCAGCCAGCTCAATGCTTTTGCGTTGGGAAGGTGGGGCATAGCACTGTCTGGAAACAAAGGGGCTGTGACAATCTCTTCCTGGAATTTTAGGAAGGATCCAGTTCGTCCTGAAGCTTTGTATAGCACAAAAGCATTCAGCAGAGCCAATTGAAATAAATATACAGACACTTTTTCATACAAGCGTCTGGCCTTGTGGGCAATTAGGTATGGCGCCAACAACTGAACGTTGAGGTCCACCCCTCCCTTGTTAAGGTTGTATTTTTGGACACAAAGGGGTTTCTCCACAACACCAGTCGCTGTAGGAATTTGGAAGCCCCGGCGATTAGATTGCACGGTGCCACATGTGCCAATTCCAAAATCAAAAAGGTGACTAAAAAGTGGCACGCTTGTGTACCCCTTTCAGAATAAGGGTGACACTAGACGAGACAAGCGGCCAGAAAATGTAATCAGAGACTCATCAACGCAGACAAGTTGATTGGGAGTAAACAAGGCTGCAAACTGTTGGTTGAAGTGGTTTACGAGGGGCCGAATTTTTTGGAGACGATCAAATCCAAGGTCACCCCCGAGGACAAAAGAGTTCATCATTGAAAAGCATGAACCGCAAGATCTGCTCGTATCGTGTCCTGGCCATGGAGGCAGAGAACACGGGCATTTAGTAATGCCCATGAGGAGGGATAGACCCAGGAAGGTCTTAAATTCGGAGACCGTAACAGGTCTCCAATCTCTGGCAAGGATCAACTGGTGATTAGCGGCGATGAACTGACCAGCATACAAATTGCTTTGGTCCACAATGGATCTATAGATATCTTCTGTGAACAACAGCGAATAAAAATCAAGTGACGTAAAATCAACTGTTTTCACCTGAATTCTGGGTTGGCCAGTGAATGGGGGGGGGGGGGGGGGGGAAGTACGGTGCTGCAGAAGTGGTGGGCTCCAAATTCAGATTGGCAAATGCAGCAGGAAGGGCACTGTGGGCTTCTTGGTGGCTATGGGACACTAGTTGGGCGAGCCACCTCACCAGCTTGAACTGCCCTTATGGGACTCGCCACATCACCACGTGATACTGCAGTGTTGGTTTGACTACGACCATGATGTACTAGGCCGCTGGTGCTTGCCAGTTCACAAAAAGGATGAGCGGCACTAGTACTGGCTCTCTGCGCCATACAAGATGGGTTAGATTAGGGTTAGAGTGTCCCCTTGAAGAACATGGCTAGGACTCAGGGATTGGAATAGGGACCTCCTCCAAAGGTCAGCAGGCGGGTCCCCAGAAGTCAATGGTCAAAAGGCGTGGCTGACCTACCCCCAAAGTGTTCCGCCTACCCCAACTAAGTCAGGGAACGAACAAGTCGGGGAAAACGCTTAGTGACGGGGTGATCAAGGGGTTAAACCTTTATGGGGGGGTTAAGGGGGGGTCCCTAGACCTATCTGGGCCTACCACTAAGTGCCCCAACACTGATTTTTGTCACAAATAACACCAGTACAGTGATCAAAAAAAAATGAACACTGCACTGGCTGACAGTGACAGGGAGTGAAGGGGTTAACTGGATGGGGGGGGGGGAGCATCAGGGAGTGACAAGTGTGCCTATGTGTACTGTGTCAGTGTAGTGATGGTGCAACTTACTCTGAGAGGTCTTCTCTCCTCTCTCTGGAATGGAAAAAAACAGGGGAGGATTTCATTCGTCGGGGACCGATCAGCAGGTCCAGGCCAGAAATCATTGGCCTGGGCCTAGGGACGGTTCTGACGCGAATATACTAGGGTCCAGTGTGTTTTTGATGTGTTCATGTGCGTTTTACTGCGTTTCAGTACAGTCCGGTGCAGGAAAAAATGCAGCATGTTCTTTTTTTCTGGAACTGAAAAGCCCTGGAACTGACTGCACTGGTGTGAACTATGCCATTGGAAACCATATAACCTACTTTCTATGCGTTTTTGATGCAGAACAAAAACGCACCGGGCTGCATGTGGTGTGAACTGGCCCTAAAGCTGCATTCACACCCAGCATTTTTGTACAGGCGTTTTCATGGTTAAAAAGTCACCAATGTAAAAGTAGTAAAATGCCTGTAATCTGCCAAAAAAGAAACGTGTACTTTTTGAGCTTCAGGCGACAGAATGCTCAGATGTGAACAGGGGTCATGGAAATAAATGTGATTGCTTGTTGGGGCGTTTTGGTACTTTTGAGATGAGAGTTTTATGAGCTGAAAACGCACAGCTAAAACACTTGAATAAGGTTCCATATGTCCATTTTTCCTCCATCCGTTGGCGGATGAAAAACTGACATACATGTATGTCTATGGGCTAGTGGACGTTAGCTGATGATCATCCGCTGACATCCACCTCCGTTAAGTTCTGTTTTTTAAGATGGAAGAAAAAACAATTTTTATTCCATTTAAAAAACGGAACGGATGAAAAACGGATGTTAGCGCATGATCAGTTTTTCACTCAAAAACATGGGCGTTTCGTTTTTTAATTCAGTTCAGTCACTTTTTTTGTAAAAAAAACTGAAGAAAAACAGAGGTCAGCGGACATGAAAGTAGATGTAAAAATGTACATCTGTATCCTTTTTTTTACCAAAAAAGAACCGAACTAAAAAACTGAACGCCAGAGTGAAAAGACCCTATGCCTTTTATTTTTTATTTTTATAGCTGTGTGAATAAAGCCTTAAAGATCTAAATGCAGAGCATGTTTAGGCACCTGTGTAAATGGCTCTTTTGAAAACAAGGCAGCTGTATTCAGATCCATAATTAAAAAAAAAAAAAACACACACTTGTATGCATTTTTACAGCCGTGTGAATGAAGCCAAAGCTTAGGTTCACACCTACGTGGATTGTGGTTGATGCTTTTTGCCAATGAATTTAACTTTTTTTTTTACATGCGTTTTTGATGAATTTTGCATTTTTGGGAGGTGTCTTGTCATGTAGAAAAATCTGCAAAAACGGAAACACATCAAAAATGCAAGCACTGCTATTTTGATGCATTTCTGCTGCATTCCTGTTAAAGTCTATGGGATCAAAAACGCAACTTGCTACAGGCAAAAAAATCCCTGACCCTTTCCAAAAAATGCACAGGTTGAAAATGCACAGATGTGAACATGATCCATAAGGAAATCATTTTAAATGGACTGTAGTGTGTTTCTGCAAAACTGAAAATGCACTGCAAAATCCATAGGTGTGATCCTAGTCTTATAGTTTGATGATTTGTTTAGAACCATATTACAAAATCAAAGACTAAGCAATCAGGAAGTTTGTGAAGTTACATACTGTAACAGGCTTGTAGCTAATCCCCCCCACCAAAAAATTGTAAGAATAAATACAAATCATAAAAAAAGGTATACCTTTTCTATTGCTTCATCGTGAAATGGTAGTTCTTCTTCACTATATAGGAGAGAAAAGGACATTTGTTAAGAAAGATGCTAAGGAGATGCATCACATTTCTCATCCTGCTAGAGGCAGTATAAGTACAGGCAAATGTGTTCACTGCAAACCAATGACAGAAAAGAAAAAAGCATTATACCGTACTGATCCCTGAAGATTCTGCAGCCATGAACAGTCACAAAAAATAAGTTATACAAAGATCAGCCATAACATTACGACCACTGACAGGTAAAGTGAATAACATGGATAATCTTGTGACAAAGCCATCTGAAAATTGGTGGGATGCATTAGGCAGCAAATGAACACATTGTCCCTGAAGTTGATGTGTTGAAAGCAGAAAAATTGGGCAAGTTTAACGATTTGAGGATCAAATTGTAATGGCTAGATGACGGGGTCAGAGCAATTCCTAAAATGCCATTTGAAGATGCTCCCAGTCTGCAATCTTCAGGACCTACCAAAAGTAGCCCAAGGAAATACAGAAGGAAAAGCGGTGAACCTTCAACAGGCTCATGGGCGGCCATGGCTCACTGATGCGTGGGGAGCAAAGGGTGCCCCCTGTAATCTGATCCAATTGAAGCACAAATTGCTTAAAAAGTGAATGCTGGTTGGATCGCAGTTTGTTACGTATGGGGCTGCATAGCAGCAGACCGAACATGGTGCCCATGCTGACCCATGTCCACAGCCAAATGTGACTACAATGGGCACGTGAGCATCAGAACTGGACCATGGAGCAATGCAAGAAGGTGTTCTGGCCTTATGAATCATGTTTTCTTTTACATCAGGTGGAGGGACGGGTGCGTTTGCATCTCTTCTTACCTGGGGAAGAGATGGCACCAGGATGCAGTATGGGAAGAAGGCAAGCCGGCAAAGTGACTTAAATTGGTTATAGAGGTTCAATATTTTTTACCTTCATGCATTCTTTGCATGAAAGTAAAAAAAAAAAAAGCTATTTGAAGCATCCCCCTCTCCCTCAATCTCGATCCAGCGATGTGCACAAGTGCCCTGGCTCTCCGGGGACTCTGCATTGGCTGATCACAGCCACTGAGCCAATAAGGAGACAGAAGGGGCAGGGCTGAACCGTGGCTCTGTGTATTAACAATAGCGAATTAGGGTGTGCTTCCCAAATAGGTTTTTGTCTTTGTATTAACAGACACGCAGAGCCCCAGCTCGGGAGCGAGTTTGCTGAGGTGTCCCCATTGCAAGCTGCTTGCACTGGGGGCGCACTCAGCAGAAGGGAGGGGCCAGAAGCGCCAGCGAGGGACCCAAGAAGAGGAGGATTAGGGCTGCACTGTGCAAAACTACTGCACAGAGCAGGTGAGTATACCATGTCTTTTTTTTTTACTTTTAGATCACTTTAAAAAGGTCTGCTACTGACGGTTTGGTGCCAGACACCACAGCATAACTTTTTTGGCAGCAAAAGTGGAACCTACACAATTTTAGGTGGTTATGGTGGGAGGACAGAATGTTATGGCTGATCGGAAAGAATTGTAGGATTGAAACACAGCACACACACAACACCAAACATAAAAGCCAAATAAAAAGCCTAAGTTTAGATTTAAAAAATTGTGTGGTGTGTCCCTTGTGCTGCTGGTTCCTCCTCCGATCCCACACTTGCCATCTTAAAGTGTGGCATGGAAACTGAGGGAGCTGTGTCAGGCTCATTAGGAGTGCCTGACTATAGCTGCCCTTTCCACCGTGCTCTTCCATTCACAGATACCACAAAGGGCTGCCTCCTCCATTTATAGACCGTGTTTCAATCATATAAGCTGCAAGTATGGCTTACATGAATAGAGGAGGTGGGAGAAGAGGGCAGGCATGTGAGCCCCTTAGTTCTATTAACCCTCGCTGCACTGGAGGATTATAGGAGTGGGGGCATCAGAGAAGGATGTTTTCACCTAAACCAGGGGTCTCCAAACAAACATTCTAAAACAAAGGGCCAGCTTTTATTATCCTTCAGACTTTAGAGGGGCCGGACTGTGACAAATGAGTAGAAAATGTCCTGGCATCTGTAATGCCCCATTATTGGTGTTAGTGGGAGGAATAGTCCCCCATCATTGGTGTCAGTGTTAGGAATAGAGCCACACTATTGAGGTCAGTGGCAGGAATTATGCCACATTGTTAATATCAGTGGGAGGAATAGCGCCCCAAGGGCCAAAGTAAGCAAAGGGCTGCATCCAGCCATCAGGTGGTAGATTGGAGACCATTGACCTAAACCATGAGACAGCAGCGCAAGGGACACATTACACTGATGGTAAGAAATGTCCTGTGCACCTATTTTCTATTTAGTTTTACTAAACTTAAAGCGCATCAAGGATATTTCGATTCTGATAAATTTATAGAATTAAAAAGGGAAAGCTTTTTTTTTAATGGATGCGGGAGGGGTATAACCCCTATCAATTTTTTTTCCTTCATTTTTCCATCTGCGTCCCATTGAGGATATTTTCCTTTATTTCCTGTCCCATAGTCAAAACAGGATGTGAGAGGAGATTCCTTCAAAGTGAGGGTATCCTTGGTTGTCACCAGAACTAGTATCCCCATTGGAAGACTTCCCTTCCATTCCTGCTCTGTAACAACTGAACATTTGGGATTGTTTCTTTTGCTCTTGGTGATAACAGTAAACATGACTAATAGAAAAAGGTGAAATTTCCCTGTTCCTAAAGGTTTTCTAAATTTTGGATTCCATACAAAAACAAAACAATGTTGCCTTTAGTTATACTTTCATTACAGTTATCTTTAACTCTGCTGGAAGTTTAAAAACTTCTCTCTGCTTACTCATTCTGTGTGCAAACCTTAAAATATAACTAAAGGCAAACCTTTATTTAGTTTTGGATAGAGCGGAGAGGGATTAGAACGTCTGTCAGGTTTTTATTGCGGTCTGTGCCCAATTAGGGAGATTCACTCTTGGTGAAAATGGTGACTGGGACAAATCTAGAGGGTGAAAGTGAAGAATTCTTCTAATAGAGATACTAGTTCTGGTGACAACCAGGAATTTCTCACACTTTGGATGGATGGCCAATGGCTGAGAGAGCTGACAGGTGTGCTCTGGCAGAACATAATAGCTTAGCGGGAAGATCGCTGGACATACAAGATTGTTAATACAGGATCTCCTCCAGAGCTCTTCAGTTTTTTTTTTTTGTTCAGCCCACTGGGTTGAATGAAAGAAAAACAGATAGTGTGTACTAGGGCTTTATTCTTGTATATTTTTGTTGATTTGACTATTCCAAACCAGTACCACAAAGATAAAAAGAACTAAAATGTTCAACGGTGTGTGATAGGTAGCGAAGAAAGATGGGTACCATCAGTGTTGCCACATGTCTGAAAGTGTACTGAAAAACCACATGAAAGCAAGTCGTTACATCATTAGAGCCCAACTTCAGCCCAGACCTTCTTAGGTTTTGGATAGAGTGGGAAAAGGCTATAAATGTTTTTTTTCTATACAAGATTTCTTTTTGCCATCTATGTTCACCAGACCAGGATGTAAGTGGAGGGCCTTCAACAAGTGAATAGACATCAAAAGAAGCACTTTTGGTTCCATCTTTTTTTGTATGCTTTTTGGTCCTGGTGTGAAAGGAGGAAAACAGCCACAATGGAGACCCAGTCAGTGGAGAGAAAAATAAATAAAAAGGAGGGTTCCAATTATTTCCCACGGGTAACTTTTTCAGCCGGTAACTTCCCCTATGCTCATGTGTTTCAGATACACTCTTCTACTGTATAGCCAATTAGTTTCCAAACAAATAAATATTGTCATTTAAAAAAAAAAATAATAATAAAAAAAAAGTAGGTTTATTTTGAGACATTTAGGTAGTATATGCTATAGTAACAGCTGTCAATGAATCAGTAACATTAGTTCAACTTTTAAGCTTTCCTGGAGTGGAGAACAGACTCCAGAATTATATGTTATTTTTATTTAAATGAGCTGAGAAAACGCCGACAATGCCAAACCACTCGTCTGCAGATGGTGAAGTGACTTTGCAATTTATTTTTTTCAAAAGACTGGGACTTGGGTTTAGCATAGATTGTATTAAATTACCAGGTTCCTTGACTGTTCCAGAAACAGACAAAACAATTGTTATTAGCAACACACAAGAGACATTTCAACTATTAATGAGAAGACCTGCATCTCATTGGTGATTACGTTGATTTTGGGTAGGGGTATATTTAACAGAACAAATTTGTGAAGTGTGCTTGGCTTTAGACTGGGCTCTGGTCCAATTTAAAAATCCCATAATAAATATGGTTTTAACAAATAAGAGGACTACTGCAAGATGTGTGTAATTTATTGTTAAAGCAGTAATAAACCCAAAAGCAAACATTTATTATACAGTGCATCTAGAAGGTTTTCACAGCGCTTCACTTTTTCCCACATTTTGTTATGTTACAGTCTTATTCCAAAATGGATTAAATTCATTATTTTCCTAAAAATTCTACAAACAATACCCCATAATGACAATGTGAAAGAAGTTTGTTTGAAATCTTTGCAGATTTATAAAAAGTAAAACAAAAAATACCATGTACATAAAAAGCATTCACAGCCTTTGCTCAATACTTTGTTGGAGTAACTTTGGCACCAATTAGAGAGTCTCGAGTCTTTTTGGAGTATGACGCTACAAGCTCGGCACACCTATTTTTGGTCAGTTTCTCCCATTCTTCTTTGAAGGACCTCTTAAGCTCAGGTCGGATGGGGATTAGTGGTGCACAGCCATTTTCCGATCTCTCCAGAGATGTTCAATCGGGTTCAAGTCTGGGCTCCACATAGGACACTCAAGGACACTCGTTGTCCTGTAGCCACTCCTTTGTTATCTTGGCTGTGTGCGTTGTCCTGTTGGAAGATGAACCTTCACCCCAGTCTGAGGTCCAGAGCAGGTTATCCTCAAGGATGTCTCTGTACATTGCTGCATTCATCTTTCACTCAATCCTGACTAGTCTCCCAGTTCCTGTCCCTGAAAAACATACCCACAGCATGATGCTGCCACCACACTTCACTGTAGGGATGGTATTGGCCAGGTGATGAGCGGTGCCTGGTTTCCTCCAGACATGACGCTTGCCATTCAGGCCAAAGAGTTCAATCTTTGTCTCATCAGACCAGAGAACTTTGTTTCTCATGGTCTGAGAGTCTTTCAGGTGCCTTTTGGCAAACTCCAAGCAGGCTGTTATGCGCCTTTTACTGAGGAGTGGCTTCTGTCTGGCCACTTTACCATACAGGCCTGATTGGTGGAGTGTTGCACAGATGGTTGTTTATCTGGAAGGTTCCCCTCTCTCCACAGAGAAACGCTGGAGCTCTGTCAGAAAGACCATCGGGTTCCTCCATGACTAAGGCCCTTCTCCCCGATCACTGTTTAGCCGGGCAGCCCGCTCTAGGTGTCCTGGTGGTTCCAAACTTCTTCCATTTACGGATGATGGAGGCCACTGTGCTCATTTGGGCCTTCAATACGTCAGAAATTTTCTGTACCCTTTCCCAGATTGTATCTCGATACAATCCTATCTTGGAGGTCTACAGAAAATTCCTTGGACTTCATGGCTTGGTTTGTGCTCTGACATGCACTAACTGTGGGACCTTATATAGACAAGTGTGTGCCTTTCCAAATCACATCCAATCAACTGAATTTACCACAGGTGGACACCAATAAAGTTTTAGAAACATCTCAAGGATGATCGGTGGAAACAGGATGCACCTGAGCACAATTTTGAGTGTCATGGCAAAGGCTGTGAAACTTATGTACATGTGATTTTTTTCCTTTTTTATTTTTAATAAATTTTCAAAGATTTCAAACAAACTTCTTTCACGTCGTCATTATGGGGTATTGTTTGTAGAATTTTAAGGAAAAAAATAAATTGAATAGATTTTGGAATAAGGCTGTAACATAACAAAATGTGGAAAAGTGAAGCACTGAATACTTTCCAGAGGCACTGTATGGCAGCTTATCAATCCTTGGATGTAATGACTGCGTTAGCTTCCCTTTTTTGGCCTACTTTATGATTTTATTTTTATCTGGTGATCCAGCCAGTAAGTCTGTTTTTCAAATGAAAAGCTCTCTTGCAGTTATATGGATCAGACACACAATTTAACACTGACAGGGGGTGCTTAAAATTATCAGCTTTTATTTATGTAAAACTTTTATACCCAAAGGGAACAAAAAATATTTGCTGTAACTAATTATAAAGGGTCAGCTGGAGTTCAGCTTCAAATTGTTAGTGTATTTAAATCTGCTAGTACTTATAACACTCCCCTCCCCTCAGACTGACAACGCTGCTGTCCAAAATCTGGCTAGATGACCAGGGGAAAATAAAAATGAAAAAATAAAAATGAATACAGATACTACTAATGATTGGTAAGCTTTAATACATTACATTTTTGGTTTTGGGTTGAATAACGCTTTAAGTTACAAGACCCTAAACATCACCAATGGCTGGAAGTCTTGCACAGACAAATTTTGGCAAAATGTCTGTAGCAGAAGAATTGGAGAAGATTGGAGGAGTGGATTAACCATTAGCCTCAACGGACTGCCTTTTATGTGCAACTAAACAATAATCAGGACATAAAAGTATTAAATTGGTTAAATTATCAGGAATATCTGAAAGCATTCTTTATTTTGCTAGGGTTTAAGGATTCTCAGTGCCATCGGAACTAGAAATCTTCAGATCTTAAACGGGAATTGTCAAAACAGATGAACACCATTATGGAGATGCACCGACATGTCAGCAGCCAAAACATACAATTTAAATTTATAATAATTAAAAAGTCGAACCTACCGCATATACGCTGACTTTTTCAGCACATTTTTTATGCTGAAAAAGCACCCCATCTGCTTATACTCGAGTGAGGGTCTCCCGCTGTGTCATGCAGTCTTAATTGTTCCGCGGCCGTCCACTGTAACAAAGCCCCACCTCCTCCTTGTCCATGGTAGACGGAACATTGATACAATGCTTGGAAACTGAATCAGTGCTCTGTCTATCACGGATGAGGAGGAGGCGGGGCTGTCACAGTGGACGGCCGTCGAACTAAGACTGGTTGCATGACACAGCAGGAGACACCCGCTGTTTGTAATCAAAGGTACAGGTGGGTACAGTGAGGCTGCAGATGGGCACAGTGAGGCTGCAGAAGGGCACAGTGAGGCTGCAGATGGGCATTGTTTACCAGTAACTGCTGCATTTCCCACCCTAGGCTTATACCCGAGTCAATAAGTTTTCCCAGTTTTTGGTGGTAAAATTAGGTGCCTTGGCTTATATTCGGGTCAGCTTATACTCGAGTATATACGGTAATTAAAAAAATATATATTTTTTTTTTATAATTGAAACTGTCATCTTCAGTTTCTGTCAAGTGCATCCTGAATTTTTGGTTTCGGCACCAACATTTCCATTCGGCGCTTCTCTAAACTCTCTATTATTTTCATTAATACAGTATAGTTTCCTCTGTGTACCTTTACTGACCACTAGGTTTCCTGTTTGGTCGGGAAAATGGTAATTTTGGCCCAAACATTGCACATTTGATTCTGAAAAGCTCAAATTGAACAGCACTGTATTTAGCACAAAAAAGAAAATAAATGAGCTAAAAGCCACACAGCTTTAAAAATAACCCTTAGGCACGAGGGCACGGAAATATGCAGTCTCTCGGTGGCCAGGATTGGTGCAGAGGGGCTGCATGTTCACGTGCATTAGCGACGATAGAGCTGTGTGGAGCACGAGCCCAGCGCGCTCCCGACACAGTGACCGGCGGCTCACAAAAAGCTCTCGAGCAGTGATAACATACCAAACGAAAGCTCAGTCTCAAAAAAAATGTAAAATGTTGTTTGGGTATAGCATTGCATGACTGCGCAATTGTCATTGAAAGTGTAAAAATGCTGAAAGCTTTTTAAAACACATTTTTATCTGTACTATGCATAAACAACCTTTTATAAAAATGTACGAAAGTGGAGCAGTTACCTTGCACAACCCCCCAGGTTTCATCTGATAAAGCTGGTTGTCAAAATAAGTTTACACTATACTTTTGCATTCTATTCTTCCCAGCACTTACAGTACTAAGTTAGTAAAGTAGTGATCAGGATATGGTAGAAGTTGTAGTTCACCAGCAAAAAAGATAAAAGTTGCCCTTTTCTTCATTGTCAAAGAACATAATTAATCATAATGCTGTAAAGTAGATCTACAGACCAAGAAATAAATGTAAATATACAAGCTCGTACTAAGAATGTAATTAGAGGTGCACCAAAACTTCGGCCGCCGAAACATAATCGGCCGAAAACGGTTTTCGGCATTCGGCCGAAAGAAGAAAAGGTGTCGATAATGTCACCGAAAAGGAGGCGGTCCACCCCGAGTGCTGCACATTGTGGGGGTGTCGTCCTGGTGGATCCCCTCCCTCCCTCCTCATGCAGAGCAGCGATCTCCCTGTGCCACAGAGCTGAATTATCCAGGCGGCCGCAGTAATAACGTCCCGCCTCCTGTGAAGGACAGCACACTGGTCCAATGCTGGGACATTGGATCAGTGTGATGCATCACAGGAGGTAGGACATTGTTACTGCGGTCGCCCGGTCCAGAAGATTCGAAACCAGCTCCATGACACAGCGAGAGATTGACGCTATGATCCGGGCACTTGTGACGCTGCACCTGACAGGCACCGGTGAGGGTGCATTGATGTCTTCAAACACATCTGCAGTCTCTGACCATATCCTGAATCATGTCTGCTAGAAGTGCACCGAATGGAAATTTTGCTAATACTATTAGCAGTGTGTTTAAATAAGAGATTGCAGACATGATACAAGAGATGGTTAGAGACTGCAGACTGCATTTTTCATGATCTTTTCATGCACTAAATGTGTCAATAATGGCAAACAATAAATTCATATTAAAATTTAAATTGATGATATTAAAAAGTTGAAAACAATACAATTGTATATTAAAAAAAAAAAAAATTAAAACTATCGGTTTTCGGCTAAGTGCATCCTGCATTTTCGGCACCAAAATTTCCATTCGGTGCACCCCTAAATGTAATTGCTTACTTAAAACATTCAGCAAATATCTGGGAATAACACTACTGAGGGGTACTATTGCTGACAGGATGACTATGCTAATTTTCCTGAATTTACATCTATTCTGTTCACACTAGGGTGACTTGTCATGCAACTCTGGACACAAAGTTGTATGACAAGTCACAGCCCATTGATTAGAATTGGCACCCATTCCACCCATCTGTGTGACTTACTTTCGCAACAACTTTGAAAGGGTCCCAGCACTACTTTAATGCAACTTTGTTGTGTCTTAAGTGCCAGAGTGTAAAGTCGCATGAAAGTTGCCTCAAAGTAGCACTCCAAAGATGCACTCTGGAGTCACACTAGTGTGACTAGAGCCTTAAACGCTGTCACCTTATGCAACTGTCACTGCCGCCGCTAGGGTTACAGGGCTGCATGCTTAGGTAGTTTGAGGAAAATGGTTATTAGTGCTGTCACAACTGAGAACTACCCTCCTCACTGCATGTCAATGTCAGGAGATGCCCAAAAGCATTGTGATTGACAGCATAGGGTTGTCCACATCACCAGCAGGGCTGTCAGTAGAAGTAATGTAGGGCATCGGATTCCTCCTCCAACACTGAAAATAATTGTTTTGCCCCTGTGGTAAAGTAACTGAGGCAAAAATAAATGGGTCTTGTTAAGGGGAAGTTTTAGTGAAAAAAATAACATGCAAAAAAAAAAAAAAAAAAAAGGGAGAATTTAAAAAGGGCAGGTGTGATGCTATTACAGCAAAATCGAAATGCATTATTACAGCATTATGCTTGGATAGCCGCACTCACTCCTCTAATGATCAGCAGTTTCCATGCTGTATCAGTGAAAACCATCTATGCTCTTTGGCCTTTATTTTTACATCAACATTGCCTAGGCTTTGACAAAGCACAAATAAAGGCTTTATGGATCTCAGCATTGGTGTGCAGCTATCCGGATTTCCTTTCCTCCGATAGTCACAGCTGAGACTAGACAAGCACCCTGCATGGAGGAGTTCATGCTGTTGGAGCCCACTCACCTGTGAGCAGCATAAACCTATGTATAGCCCTAAACTAGCATCCTACCATTTTGCACATTTTTTTTTTTTTTTATAATGTATTTTTAATGTATATTATTGGAATTTTATGTGATAGACCAACACAAAGCGGCACATAATTGTGAAGTGGAAGGTTAATGATAAATGATTTTCAAATTTTTTTTACAGAAAAATATTTGAAAAGTGTAGCGTGAATTTGTATTCAGCCCCCCTGAGTCAATACTTTGTAGAACCACCTTTCACTGCAATTACAGCTGCAAGTCTTTTTGGGTATGTCGCACATCTAGAGTGAAATCTTTGCACATTCTTTTTTGAAAAATAGCTTAAGCTCTGTCAGATTGGATGGAGAGCATCTGTTAACAGCAATTTGCAAGTCTTGCCACAGATTCTCAATTGGATTTAGGTCTGGACTTTGACTGGGCCGTTCCAACACATGAATATGCTTTGCTCTAAACCATTTGATTGTAGTTCTGGCTGTATGTTTAGGGTCTTTGTCCTGCTGGAAGGTAAACCTCTGTCCCAGTCTCAAGTCTTTTGCAGACTCCAACAGGTTTTCCTCTAAGATCGCTGGTGTGTTCAGGGTGATGTGCTGTGTTAGTTTTCCGCCACAAATAGCGTTTTGCTTTTCGGCCAAAAAGTTAAATTTTGGTCTCATCTGACCAGAGCACATTCTTCCACATGTTTGCTTTGTCCCCCACATGGCTTCTCACAAACTCCAAATTATACTGAGATTAAACTACACACAGGTGGACACCATTTACTAATTAGGTGACTTCTGAAGGCAATTGCTTCCACTAGATTTTAGTTAGGAGAATCAGAGTAAGAGGGGGGCTGAATACAAATGCACGCCACACATTTTCCTTCAACTTCACAATTATGTGGCACTTTGTGTTGGTCTATCACATAAAATCCCAATAAAATACATTTAGGTTTTTTGGTTTATATATATATTTTTTTTCTCTTTAAACTCTTCCTGTAGTCATATGGAAAAATCCTTTGCCCTAATTTCTTTTAGTATGTAGGTCACATTGATTAAACTGAAGCAAAATGTTTTGCTGTACATAGTCTGCTAACAGGTTTATCTTGAACTTCCATTTTTTGGTGACCATTACTTTGCCAAGTACAAAAATGTATAATTTTGGTGCACAAATAAATTCTAATTATACAAGAGCCACAGAGAGGAGCGTTAACTTCGTCTTAGTGTTGGTCAGCAAGACATTTTTCCTTAACGTATAATGGAGAGCATAAAATAAACAGAATAGCCTGTCTCTGCAGAGGAATTACTCATTTAATTTACATTGAAATAGCCAATAAATAATATATGAGACTAGATTTAATATGGAGTACAAACATTTTTATGAGTGCTTCAGGCAACATTAGAAAAATAGGAGAAAAGTGAAACAGCTTCCCGAAAGTGTAGAGGTTGTGGAAGAAAATTGCCTGTCCTTAAGAGTCTAAAAAAGTGATTTTAAATAAATTTGAATGCTAGTTTTCTGTAAAACATGAAGCCATTTAGGAAGGCATTTTAGGATTTAAATTGGTTTTAATAGCCTGAAAAAAATATGAATTGCTTTAATACAGCAGTTAAAGTATAAATACAGTCCTTAAGAGACAGTACGTATGTGCAGATGATATGGAACCTAGGAAAACAAAGTGACTAAATCAAATCACAATATTTAGCAATGTTATAGAGGAGGTCATTCACAAGCTTCTAGTAAAAGCTTTAAACAAATTAACACACACAGCAAAAGAAAGAAAAAAAACATTGTTAAATTGATTGCAAAGCTTACATTTTTTTTTTCTTTTAAACAAACATGTTATACTGGTTCTGTGCAATGGTTTTGCACAGAGCAGCCCGAACCTCCTCTTTTTGGGCCCCCTGAGGATGCTCCTCTTCTTGGTGCTGCTTCCTAAGGGGGCCCAACTCACTCCCAAGCCATGCTGCCTGCATTCATAGACACAATGTGGCTCAGCCCCCCTCCCATCCCCCCGCTCTCTGATCACAGAATTTGGTTGAAGGCAGTAGAAGTCTTTGGCTCTGCCTCTGGAGAGAAAGAGAAAGAGAAAGAGAAAGAGAAAGAGAAAGAGAAAGAGAAAGAGAAAGAGAAAGAGAAAGAGAAAGAGAAAGAGAAAGAGAAAGAGAAAGAGAAAGAGAAAGAGAAAGAGAAAGAAAGAGAAAGAGAAAGAGAAAGAGAAAGAGAAAGAGAAAGAGAAAGAGAAAGAGAAAGAGAAAGAGAAAGAGAAGAGAGAGAAGAGAGAGAGAGAGAGAGAGAGAGAGAGAGAGAGAGAGAGAGAGAGAGAGAGAGAGAGAGAGAGAGAGAGAGAGAGAGAGAGAGAGAAAGAGATTCTCAGACAGGCACAGCGCTAGATCAAGAACATCAAGAAAGGACAATTTTTTTTCTCTGACCTGCCTAGTAAAGCCATAATGGGCTAGTATGCATCGTTCACAGGAATCTGAAGGAATGGCACAGGTGCCCGTTCCTTCAGCGCGCATGCGCCGATGACTTCATCGGCCGCATATACAGTAAATATCTCCTAAACGGCGCACATTTAGGAGATATTTACAGTACCTTTAGGTAAGCCTGATTGTAGGCTTACCTATAGGTACAATTAATGAATGGGAGTTTACAACCACTTTAACCACTTCAATACCTGCCTATAGTCATATGACGCCCACAAGGTGGATCCCCCATCCTGGATGGGCGTCATATGACCTCCTCCCATTCCTGGCCGTCTAGGGGGCGCGCACGGCGTCTTTCGGGACCTGGTGTGCATGCCCGGCGGCCGCAATGTCCGCCAGGCACCCACGATTGCCCCGGAACACAGCAGGACCGTGGATCTGTGCGTGTAAACACACAGATCCACCTCCTGTCAGTGGAGGAGACCGATGGTGTGTTCCCAGTACAGAGGAACACTGATCGGTCTCCTCCCCTTGTGAGTCCCCTACAGTTAGAATCACTCCCAGGGAACATACATTAACCCCTGCAGCGCCCCCTAGTGTTAACCCCTTCCAGTCACATTTACACAGTAATCAGTGCAATTTTATAGCAACGATCGCTGTGTAAATGTGAATGGTCCCAAAAATGTGTCAAAAGTGTCCACCAAAAAAAAAAAAAAAAAACACGCAGATCGCCTCCATTACTAGCAAATAAAAAAAAATAAAAAGAAATGCAATAAATCTATCCCCTATTTAATCAATCAATATACGCTGATTTTTTTTTTTACCAAAAATATGTAGAAGAATACATATCGGCCCAAACTGAGTAAAAAAAAAAATTGATATTTATTATTAATAATAAAAAAATTAAAAATAGTGTTTTTTGCAAAATTGTCGCTCTTCTTTTGTTTATAGCGCAAAAAATAAAAACCGCAGAGGTGATAAAATACCAAAAGAAAGCTCTATTTGTGGGGGAAAAAGGACGTCAATTTTGTTTGGGTACAACGTCGCATGACCGCGCAATTGTCAGTTAAATGGACGCAGTGCCGAATCGCAAAAAGTGCTCTGGTAAGGAAGGGGGTAAAATCCTCCGGGGCTGAAGTGGATGTAAACCTGATTCATGAAATTTGAGCTGGGCACATATCTGAAGTGTTTTGTTATCTCTCTTCAAAGCACTAAGTCCCATGGCTATCTCCTGCTTCATTCTTCCGTTATCAGTCTGAGAACTGGGGAGGATGATAGGATTATATACATACACACTATATATATATATATATATATATATATATATATATATATATATATATATATATATATATATATATATATATATATATATATACACACACACACACACACACACACACACATACATACACATACATATATACACACATATATACACACACACACACACACACATACACTATATATATTGTGACATTGGGGGATGTCTAGCTCAGTGGTAGATGCCTTTTCAATAACTTCACAGCGAACAGGAACTTTAGTTTAAGGGCATGGCAGCCCACTTTTATTAAAAAGGAACAAAAGGAAAGTTCATGCGCTTGGATGCCCACACAGGGGTTCTTCTCCCAAAAACAACACATGGAAAATGCCAAGCCACCTGGCTCTCTTCATAAGTATTGCCACCTAGGCTTTTACACTTCAGCCCTCTTGGCCATATAACTGTACAACCACTGTACCTCTTTTCAGCTTCCTTGCTGCTCAGGCCTTCCACTTCAGGCTCTCATCTGTCTCCTTAGATGCACACAGCTTCAACGCACACAGCGTCTATCTAAAAAGCAGGCCCTCACTGCTCTGATCCTCAGACTTGGGTCTTTGGCTTTCCCTAGTGCACACCTGCACTCTCTGGGTGGAGCCCAGAACCCTAATCCTGACTCTGCTATAAGCCCAGGATCCACCTGCTCAATCAACCAGCCAGACTCCTGGCTGTTCCCAAAACCCGGTCCCAGGATTGGAGATTCCGTCCCACCCATAACGCTATGGAATCTCCAGGCTCCAGGTCCCCAACTGGATTGTACAAACTTTGGAGGAAACTGATAAAACAGATTCCTCCACATTAAATACCCCTGGAGCCCCTCAACCTGCATATTTGAGAACCCTGGGCGACATTTACTACGACAGGGAACTGTACTGTCACAATATATATAATAGATTAACAGAGTCCTGAAGAATCAATCTGCAAGTCTCTACCTATGAGGAGAGGGGGGGGTGTGCCTTTCCTCCAATCAGCTGTCTTGGCTGTATGCCCAGGCTTCACTGCACTGCTAACCAGGAAGAGAAAAGTGTGCATCATCTGAGACTGTTCACTTCACTGGGTATAGGAGAGGGATTACATCCACTATAAAAGGTAAAAAAATGTGCAGCCTTTACCATCTCTTTAACCACTTCAAATCTGGACACTTTCAGCCCCTTCCAGTTCGGGCAATTTTTCAGTTTTCAGCTCTGTCATACTTTGAATGACAATTAGTCATGCAAAACTGTATCCAAATTAAATTTTTATTAGTTTTTAAAACAGATGGAACTTTTTCTGGTGGTATTTAATCAGAACTGTTTTTTTTTTTTTTTTGTTATACTTGTATAAATGAAGAAAGAACAAACATTTTGAAAAGAAACAAACACAGGTTTTTCTTAGTTTCTGTTATAAGGTTTTGCAAATAAACATAATTTCTTCATAAATTTAAACATTCTGCTACTCCTCCCAAATATGACGATACCACATGTGTGACTTCTTAAATGTTTGGACTGATTATGTACCAGACATTGTATCTTCTTGTGTATCATACAAATAAACAAATTGTATCAAAACCAATATATTGCAATAGTCGCCTCTAAACCAGTGGTCAGGAAACATAGTTGAGTATAGCATCACCTATAGCAGTACCAGTTACTATAAAGCCAAGCAAGCCTAGCCTAATGGTAGGTGGTTGCCCCCTGAAATGCCATGTTCACTGAGCAGGAAGTAAAGGAGGCTGAAGAAAGAAACAAAAGAGTTCCTGTGGTTCCAGGATTGCAGTTGTCCAAAAGGGGGTAGCTGGGACTCATGTCTCATAGGAACTTAAGCCAGTACACACTTGTAGTTTTTTCTTTTTCTTTCAACCCAGCAGGGCTGAAGGGGGGAAAAAAATAAAATGACAGCTCAGGAGAAGCCGCTGTACTAACTATCTGTCTTTAGTACAACCACCTCCCTTGCTGTTCTATTGTGTTCTGACAGGGGACGGGGACGCCCCTCCTGCCAGTCCGACACTCCGGTCAGAGCTCTCAGCCATTGGTGCTGATCGCCAGACTTTTTTCGGGCCGACTGCAGTACACATGGGCCGAATGTCAGACAGTTTCTGTTAAACCGGCCGATGCCAACCAGCATTCGGCCCGTGTGTACTAGGCATTAGTGAGGGGGGGTTTGCAGATGGGTCATTTTTAGGCACAAACATGGTCAATAAACAGACCAACACTGGTACAAGCAGCAGGCAGATGCAACACTGCACGAGTGCGGCACTGATCAGGGACAATGTGACTGGTGCGGCACTGATCAGGGACAATGTGACTGGTGCGGCACTGATCAGGGACAATGTGACTGGTGCGGCACTGATCAGGGACAATGTGACTGGTGCGGCACTGATCAGGGACAATGTGACTGGTGCGGCACTGATCAGGGACAATGTGACTGGTGCGGCACTGATCAGGGACAATGTGACTGGTGCGGCACTGATCAGGGACAAAGTGACTGGTGCGGCACTGAAGGCTTCACTGATGGTTTCCTTTACCCAAAATGCCGTCGCCTGCACCTCAGGTGCCGACATCGCTGGACCCCTGGACAGGCAAATATTCTTAAATTAAAAGTCAGCAGCTGCAGTATTTGTAGCTGCTTAATTAATTTTTTTGGGGAGACCATTAAAGGGAAGTTGAAAAACAATAGACTTGCAGGATCAACAGGTGATAATAAAGGCTAAAAGTGATTGTAAAGTTTTTTTTTTTTTTTTAAGTAACAAACATGGTATATTTACCTCAAATGTGCAGTTCGTTAAGCACAGAGTGGCCCCAATCCTCGACTTCTGGGGTCCCCTGGCGGCGCTGGTAGCTCTTCCCCGCATTGTATAACTCCCCTAGGAGAAGCGTCCTCCCGGGTGGTTACCTTGCGGGCGCGCTCCCGAGTCCAGCAGAATGCTGGACTCGGCTACCCTCTCCGACGCCCGCGTCATTGGATTTGATTGACAGCAGCGGGAGCCAATGGCTGCACTATCAATCTATACAATCAAGAGCCGAGACAGTGGGCAAAGGGGAAGAGCGAGTCTCTGGGAATTACGGGACTCAGGTGAGTAAAACGGGGGGCTGTGGGGTCGGTCAGTGACAGAAGTTTTTTCAAGGGCATAGGATGCATTAACCACTTCAGGACCGACACACGCCGATATACGTCCTTACTTACGTCCTTACTTTGAGGCGATCCGGTCCCCTCTGTGGCTAGGCATGGAGACGAGTGAGGGGGAAGATGGCCCCCACCCGTCTCCATGACATTCCAGGGCGAAGCAACATCAAAACTTCACTTCTGCCTATAGCTCTTAAAGGGCCATTATTTTTTTTAAATAATAATTATTTTTTTTTTTTTAATTGCATTTTAGTCTAAATATGAGATGTGAGGTCTTTTTGACCCTAGATGTCATATTTAGGAGGTCCTGTCATGCTGTTTATATTCCTTGTAATAGGAATAAAAGTGACACTTTTTATTTTTATTAATCACTTGACATCCGCGCTATGGCCGAATCTGAATTCCCAGGAGGCCGTCATATGTCGGGACAATGTGACTGGTCCCGGACCCTTACCATGTGATCAGCTGTCAGCCAATGACAGCTGATCACATGATCAAAACAAAAGCTTGTGATCGTTTTTTTTTTTTTCTCCTCACGCTGACTCACACTGATCACCGGCTCATCTTAAACGGACATTGGTCCCGAAAAGGAAAAGGCAAGTATGCCTCATGTATGCCACCTATCAATGCCCACAAGTGCCGCCAATCAGTGTCACCTAAAAGTGCTGCCTATCAGTGTAACCCATCAGTGCCCATCACTGCCACCCATCAGTCCATCAGTGCCCATCACTGCCGCCTCATCAGCGTACATCAATGACGGACAAAAATTACCCATGTTAAATTTTTATTATATATATATATATATATATATATATATATATATATATATATATATATATATATATATATAAATGAATCAAGACGGGGCACGTACTTCAATTTGCGAAATCCTTTACTTCATTATTTCAAAAAAGCACAGCTGTGCTTTTTTGAAATAATGAAGTAAAGGATTTCGCAAATTGAAGTACGTGCCCCGTCTTGATTCTTACATGAATATTGGTGGAGTATTGGAGGTACCACTTTGACGCCTGCTTCTAACACTCTATTGCTGAATGAAAAGTAACCTGCCCAAATTTTATATTTATATATATATATATATATATATATATATATATAGATATATATATATATACACACATACACACACACACACACACACACACATATAGAATTTTATTTTTTTATTTTTTTTAATTCAGTATTTTTACATTTTTTTAACAAAAAAAAAATAAATAAATAAATCGCAAAGGTGATCAAATACCACCAAAAGAAAGCTCTATTTGGGAGAAAAAAAAATGATAAAAATTTAATTTGGGTACAGTGTTGTATGACCATGCAATTGTCATTCAAAGTGCGACAGCGCTGAAAATTGGTCTGGATAGGAGGGGGGTTTAAGTGTCAAGTAAGCAAGTGGTTAAAGTATAAAATTAAATAAGTAAAATAAAGAAATATTTTTTTAAAACGCGGCACGTCCTGCCGAGCTCGCGTGCAGAAGCGAACGCATACGTGAGTAGCGCTCGCACATGAAAACTGTGTTCAAACCACACATGTGAGGTATCACAGCGATCAGTAGAGCGAGAGCAACAATTATAGCCCTAGACCTCCTCTGTTTCTCAAAACATGCAACCTGTAGAATTTTTTAAACATCGCCTATGGAGATTTTTAAGGGTAAACGTTTGTCGCCATTCCACGAGCGGGTGCAATTTTGAAGTGTGACCTGTTGGGTATCAATTTACTTGGCGTACCATTATCTTTCACAGTATAAAAAAAAATTGGGCTAACTTTTCTGTTGTCTTATTTTTTCATTCAAAAAAGTGTATTTTTTTCCAAAAGTGCGCTTGTAAGACTGCTGCACAAATACGATGTGACAGAAAGTATTGCAATGACCGCCATTTTATTTTCTAGGGTGTTAGAAATTTTTTTTTTATAATATTTGGGGGTTCTAGGTGATTTTCTAGCAAAAAAAAAATTTTTTTACTTGTAAACACATCTAAAAAGAGAGGCTCGGTCTTTAAGTGGTTAAGGTGAAAAGGGTTTACAACCCCTTTAAAAAAAACAAAAAAAATGAACGCAGCCAATACAACTAAAGACTGGTAAGTTGCAATATTTTACATTTGTTTTAGAGTTTACATACACTTTAAGCAGTATAAGCATACCGACAATATTCATAACTAATAAACAGATTACAATGAACTTCTGTATCTCAAACATAACACCAGAAAAATGTATTGCCTCCTCTAAAAGGCACCAGCAGCCTTAACCTGGGCATACAGTGATTTTTTATTTCATTCAACCAGAAGGCTGAAACGAAAAAAAACACAAATTCCTGCATCCACACTTCCGCGCTGTGCTATTGTATTCTCACAGCGAGGACTGCTGAATCAGTTTAATTTCAATACGAGTATAACCCAGCTTTATTATGGACACTCCAACAATACAAGCGCTCCAGCTTATGACTTTTAACCTACAAAGAAAGGCATTCTGATAAGTAGAACATAAGTTGCTGGCACTGAAAGAGTGCTGCATATAGTAAACAAAGCAAAGCCACTGCAGATTCTCAGTACCCATCAAGTTTCCCAGAAATGAGCTGATCATTTCAGAGTAGTATATTTCCCTATAAAAGGGAATAGGAGCAGGTAGCACCCAATCACGACATGCGTATCAACTGCATGGGTAGAATGAAAAACCTTAACCCCTTCCATTCCAGAAGGTTTTACCCCCTTCATGACCAGGCCATTTTTTGATATTTAACCACTTTCAGACCGGAACATTTTGCTGGCTTAGGACGAGACCACTTTTTGCGATTCTGTGCTACGTTAACTGGTAATTGCGCGCTCATGCAATGCTGAACCCAAATGAAATGTATATAATTTTTTTTCGCACAAATAGAGCTTTCATTTAGTGGTATTTGATCATCACTGTTTTTTTTTTTTTTTTTTGAGATAAACAAAAAAAACAAAAAAATTAATATTTTGAAACTATAAGCATATCCAATAAAAAAAAAAAAAGGTAACTTTATCATAAATTTTGGCCAAAACTTATTCTGCTACATGTCTTTGGTGAAAAAAAAATAAATATTTTTTTCTTTCTTTTTTAATACTAGAAATGGCGGTGATTAGCAACTTATAAATGGTACCTGCAATAGTATGGTGGGCAGACGCTGGGGGGGTAACTGACTAACCGCCACTGAAAATGGATGAATGAATGAATGAATAACTTATATAGCGCTACAATGCGAACTGAATCGCCTCAAGGCGCTGTATTGGAAAATCACCAGCAACACTAGTACAGTGATCAGTGATAATACAACAGGGGTCCCAACCCCGAGGCCACGGACCAGTTAAAAACTGGGCGCGGAGAGAGCCCATGTCGACAGTGTTGGAAGAGGTCTGTGTTTTGAAAAGGCTCTCCACAGACACCGGAGACCATAGGTATTACCAGCAGCGTCATTAGAGCCTCACAGGGTCTAGGTTTACCTGCTGATCTGAGGTGGTAGGCGCTGGGAAGAGGCTGCAACTACAAATACGGATAGGTTTTACTGCACTGGAGAAAATCCTGACAAAGCTGTATCTGGTGGCAGGCTCTATTGTGGCAAGTCCAATTGCAGGAAAACAAGCCCAGGGCTCCCACGGATTCTGCATTATGGGGAGTTGAAATATGTAATAATAGAAATAAAGTGCATAATAAATGCTTCAATCATTCTGATCCTGACAGCATATCACCCCTCTATCCAAATTGCAAAATGACAAATCGAAAGTCCAGAATAATTTTCTTTCAGTGGCATAGCCTTTATATCCATATTTATACCATTACAGACCTAGCTGGAAGCCAGTGTAAAGCATATTTGAAAGAGGCTTTAAGATAATCCTTCAATATATACGATACAAAACAAAAAGTACACAATGAAGCCCTAAAAAGAAATACTGATATGCAAGGAAGACAAGGCCAATACAATTTTGAAGGGCGAGTTAAAAACCCCAACAACAGAACTTCTATGTGGTATTAATACTAATGATCATGTTATCACAATATCAACAACTTTACAGCTAGATTATGCGTTACTATTTGATGATAATATAACTAGATGCCAATTTTATGCTTTCAAAATCACTTAATAAAACTATGGCAGAGTGAGAACAACAAAATGTGCACCTGTACATGTAAACCTACGACTATACGCTATAAAACAAAAAAAGAGAAACATTTAAAAAAAAAAAAAATATATATATATATATATATATATATATATATATATATATATATATATATATATATATATATATATATACACATACATACATATGTATACATACATACATATATACATACATATATATATATATATATATATATATATATATATATATATATATATATATATATATATATATATATATATATATATATATATATATACATATACATACATACATACATACATACACATACATACACTTTCTGCTATAAAAAATATTCAATAAAAATAAAATGTCTTCATCAATATAGGCCAATATGTATTCTGCTACATGTTTTTGGTAAGAAAAAAAAAAAAAAAAAACGTACAGTAATGGGTTTGCGCAAAAAGTTCACCAGAAAGGGGGGTGATCAGTGACTTTGCGGCAGACAAAGTAAATTTTGCGGAACTGCGACATTGCGGCAGACAAATCAGACACAAAGTGACACTTTTGACACTTTTCTGGGGATCAGTGCTAAAAAATATGCACCGTCACTGTGCTAATAACACTGGCAATCATTTCATCGGATATTGCAATCGTGTGTGGACTTCATCTGATTTATTTTTTTCAAAAATTCTGATGGACCTAGAAATAGAACATGTTTTAAATCTTTCTGACGGAATCAATTCCTATCAGGAAAACCGTTCGTCTGTATGCTATTCCGACGGACCAAAAACGACGCAAGGGCAGCTATTGGCTACTGAACTTCTTTTCTAGTCCTGTCGTACGTGTTGAACGTCACCGCGTTCTAAACGGACTTTGGTGTGATTGTGTGTAGGCAAGTCCGTTTCAGTGGAACTCCGTCAGAAAGACCGCCAGAGTTTATTCTGATGGAAAAAACGGTTGTGTGTATGCGGCATTAGGCCTTTTTTTATGCTTTCTTCAAAATGTGGCACTTAATGCCACGTGATGCAGCCATCACTTTAAAAATGATTGCCCTATGTTGCTTTCCTGGTGATTCACCACATCTCCAAAGTTTCCACAGATGTTTATCACATTACCACCCAACCACACCTGCAGTGTTAGAGGGGCACCTCAGAGTTAGCTTTGCTTTGTATCTCATATATTGGAAAAAAAATAGACAACCAACAGACTGGGGATATGCCAACTTTCATTAAAGCTGCAAAAAAACATATCAAAAATGCATATTAAAAGTGGTAGACACGTGAGGCCTCACTGCACACTGCACGTTTTTAAGCTGCTCCTAAGAGTTATCTGGCATTTTCCTTATTTCTCTCCTGCATCTAAATGCCCCTGCATGTTGGCCTATGTGCCCATGCACACAGTCTTTTAGAGGAGTTTAGTGGCACAGGCATTTAGAGGCAGGAAAAAAAACAACACTGTCAATGTATCCAGGAGCAGAAAAATCACTCAACGCTTGTAAATGTGTCTAAACGCATGTTAACACTAGGTGAGTTTAGTGCTTGAGTGTTTATTCATTTAAATGGCGAGAATAAATTATTACTTTGGCCAATGAAATTAATTAATGCCTGACACCTGGTGTCACCACAGGTGACACCACATTAGTGCTCGACACCTGTAAATGTTTCTTATACACTTTTACAAGCATCAGGCATTTTTTTTTGCTAAAACACTTCTGCCAGGAAGAAAAGCTTTTAGGGGTTTGCAAAACATCCTGTGTGCAAGAGACCTTAACGTGTGTTACTAATCAATGCAACTGTTAATGAGACCAAAAGAAGAGGCGTCATGGCTGATTCTAAGAATTTATGGACAGTCTTAGGCAGGCCATACATTATGCAATTTTCTTTCCTTCAACCACAGGCTGAAGGAAAGAAAATTGCTCTATTACCCCATCAACATGTGTCTTTTCTTGTTCGGTTTTATATGCCTGGGCTTTCGCATATACTATTGAGCCCAGACATAAGCATTTACTTCTCCAATATATTATTTGAAGCATAAAAACAGCTTGGTGTGCCTACTAACTACATATTATTTAGGGAGTAGTCAGGGTCAGGTATGGGGCATTAAAGCAGTAGTGAGGCGCAAAAGAATGTCTGCTGCCTACTGTTCTGCCAAACAGATCATCAAACTTTTTTATGCATACTTGAACATTGCTGTTAATGTAAATACCTTCCACTGTCACGCAGTTATATTATTGCTTGTATTCAAGCCCCTATGTCATGTACTCTTCCCACAAGCCAGAAATGATCTGTACTCAAAGGGCAAATGAAAGGTGTGAACAGCACCGACCCTGTGCAGTTCTTTAGATTTAGTCTGTTGGGGTATCTTCAGCTAAGAGATGATTGTTGTTTTTTGTTACCAATTTCACAGTGAAAGCATCTCATACTGTCACTATTTCTATTGTTTTTAGCTGCCTGCTATCTGGCCCTTGTTTGCTCCCATACCCGCCACAGTGAGGGATGAGGGGGCTCTGGCGGGACCTGTGACCAGGGTTAGCCATTTCTTCACTTCGACATTGTGACCTCCCGAGGAAGCAGCTTTGTGCCATGAAACATGTAGAGGAACTACAAAAGTGGAACTATCTCCCATGCGTTTATATGCATCTTATTGATATTGTGTATTTGTTGAGACGTTGTCTAAAGTCATAGTTGGTTTGAATGGCTGTATGCTCATATTGCATGGGGACAAGTCACAACTACATGCAAGTCTTTTGAGGAGGCCCAATATGTGTATATGTTTTTAATCACATTTTGCTATAATACACATTTATATTTTTATAATACTCAAATATTGTTCATGTTGTGGAGTCTTTCCTGGGGGAAATATTTTGGCACTTTCATTAGGATATTCAATTGATAATAAACCCTCTTCATCTACAATGATGTATCCACCACTAGTTTGTGGCTGGCACACAAGACCACACATACAAAGGACATTCTGTAGTTAGGATCCCATAGACCATTTCTATGCCAAACAAGCTTTTGAGCTGTGAAGAAAGTTTCCACGCAGACAGCTCGATTGGAACACACAAGAGTACATCACAAGAAACTGTTGTCAGAAAAATATCCAGGCTCTACTCCATTTACTGTGTTTTTCAAGGTCATAACTTATATACTATCAATGTCCCTATTGAGAGTGATTATTTTAACTACGTAGCATCTTTCTTCACCAGAAGAGGGATAAAATGACAATCCAACAAGCACGCTTTTATAGGAATCCATAAAGTGAGCTTACGTGACTAAACCAACCCTGTGTTCATGTCTTCAAAAATGTTAAAAAGAAATAACCTAGCGGCCTGAAAAACAATATATTTTTGTTCGGGAAAAAGTATAAATTCATGTAGTAAATATGTCTTACTTTATAGTCCAGGAGGGAAAAGATAGATCTTTTCCATAGAGCATGCATCATAGATTCAGTAACTCAAACATGCACTACCCTAAAGTACATTGGAAAAAATAACAAACAGTGTAAATATAAAATAAATCTTGGCAGGGACAGAACTTAAAACAAAAGAATAGAATGGTATAAGAAACAAAAAAAGGCAACAGCATACCAGTTTTCTACATTTTTAAACTAAAATCAATGCAATCACAGTAACTAAGCCAACATCTTTTCAATTTATTAAATACATTTTCCCAACAAAGAAACTGATCTTCTGCACCTCGGGCATCAGGTCAGAGAGAGTAAGAAGCACATCCAAAAAACAGGCTTTTTGTGCCCGCTGTAAAAATCCTTTCCTTGGGGTCCATTCAGAGACACAGGAAGCCTTAACTTTTGGGTTATACTGCTGTCTACAGGAAAACTAGACACTGGCAAATTAGAGGCCAGCCTAGGATAATGCCTGTCACTACTAACATATCTCAGTTTTGTAGCAAAGCAGTGCTAAAAGAATGATCAGAAATGCAGCAGAGTGGGACCAGTGTCCTTCTCAGAGGGCTCCAATAATAGGATTTTTGTACCCTCTGTTTTGAAACCCAGGACTGTGTATTCACTATATCTGGTCTCCCACAGTACACAGAACATGGAAATGCAATCATTTTAGTAAATATAAAACTACTAAATATCTTTTCACATCAGTGGTATGTAGCAGTCTTTCGACTTCTATCAGTGTCTGGTTAAAGCCTGTAGGGAGAGTTTTCATTCTCCTCTGACTGTACCATGAGGCTGCAAAACCCCTGACCCTCTGTCTGGACAGTGCCAATTGGCCCTGTGTCGATCATATGCAGCCTCCCAAGAAAAAAAAAAAAAAAACCCTAGCAACACACCAAACTGAGCATGTGCAGAATGCCCCCCAAGGCTTTGTTTTATCAGAAGATGGATTGGGGACTGTAGAAGAAGGGGAGGATAAGAGAAGACAGGATCAAACAGCCTTTCTACACAATCCGCAGGATAAACCTTTTATTCCGTGTACACACGGTCCGAATTTCCAATGGAAACAGTCCGATGGGAGCTTTTCATCGGCTTTTCCGACCGTGTGTATGCCCATCGGTCTTTTTCTGTCGGAATTTCCGACGGACTTTGGATTGAGAACCTGTTCTTAATTTTTCCGACGGACGGATTTTTCGATCGTGTGTATGCAATTCCAACACGTAAAATTCCGATGCATGCTCGGAAACAACTCGACGCATGCTCAGAAGCATTAAACTTCCCTTTTATAGTGCAGTCGAACGTTTTTTAAGGCGTGGTGTTTTTGACCGTCGGAATTTGGTGTGACCGTGTATAGGCAAGACTGTTTGAGCGAAATTCCGTCAGAATTCCGACGGGAAAACCATCAGAGCTTTTTCCGACGAGAATTCCGACCGTGTGTACGCGGCATTAGGTTCCACAGTATAACAAGCATGCTCCACTGCAATCTCCCTGGCGGAGGGAGGTGACAGATTTAATAGATTCCATGCATAATTTTTTGACTCAAACACATTAATAGCTTTGAGATCCAGAAAGGGGTGAATGCCCCTTTTGGGCTTAAGAACAGTGCACAGATGGGAGTAAAACCCCTAGAACCATTCTGTCACAGGAACTGGAGTAATGACAACTTGGTCCAGAAAAACTGATCGCTCAATGGAGATATGCTAATCTGTGCAGTGACCCAGGAGGGATGGAAATGAGAAACTAAAGAAGGGGAAGAGAGAAAAACTCTTGATTGAAGCCCCAGGAGACCAGCTCCTGCACACAAGCGTCTGAGATGCAAACTTTTCAAGCAACCGCAAAGGTTAACAAATATCAACCAACTTTAGAAAGTGTGGGCACACACCTTTATAAAGAGGACGGCTTGTGTGAAAATTTGTCAGACCTTGATTGTGAATGGGAGCCGGGAGGACGAACATGCTGGAAAGTTCCAATCAGAGACAAAGCTCAAGCAGTGATGTATACAAGTTAATAGGCTAAAACCGCGCTAATGTGTGAAAAAAATTAAGATAAAATAGCAGCAGCCTAATGTGGGATTCACACAAACAGATATAGTAAAAGAGAAGTCGCGCTAATAAAGTCCCAAATATTGCTAGTGGATCCTTGATTGCATATTATGACAATATGTGTCCATAATCGGTATGATGAGGTAGATCTTATTCAAAATGCCACCACAGTAATTCACTTCAAAAAGCGTGCCTTAAGAAATTCCTGCTTACCAGATAGCAAGCAAACAAGGCATGTGGCTATAGCCCAGCCAAGGCCTTTACTTGCACAGAAGATCCTATGGACAATTGACAGGATAGATGGCTGCAGAGTCTCTCACACACCGACAACGCTGTAGAGTCCGTGACCATCTCATTTCAGAATGACCCAAAAAGAATGACTGGCCATAGTGTAATAATGTCTAACTCGTTTTATTTTAAAAGAAGTTATTGCACTTACATTGGTAGTTAAAAAAAAAAAAAAAAAGCGCATGGATTAAACCGTAGCCGGCCGTCTCGCAACAGGCGCCCATCCTTCTAGTACAGTGTGGTGATGCCAACACGTACCCTCCTCCAGACGCATTTAGATCCCTATTGACAACATCACGTATGACGAAACGTGGCTGGTGAAGAGTACGTGTTGACGTCACCATGCTGTCTGTACTAGGACAACGGGCGCCTGTTGCGAGCCGGCCGGCTATGTTTTAATCGATCCGCATTTCTTAACTACCAATGTAAGTGCAATAACTTTTTTAAATAAAACGAGTTAGACAATATTACGCTATGGCCAGTCTTTTTTTGGGTCATTCCATAATGAGATGGTCATGGACTCTACAGCCTTGTCAGTGTGCGAGAGACTCTGCAGCCATCCACCCTGTCAATTGTCCATGGGATCTTCTGTGCGAGTAAAGGCCTTGGCTGGGCTATAGCCACATGCCTTGTTTGCTTGCTATCTGGTAAGCAGGAATTTCTTAAGGCACACTTTTTCATGTGAATCACTGTGGTTGCATTTTGAATAAGATCTACCTTATCATACCGATTATAGACACATATTGCCACTAGCAACATTAGGGTCTTTATTAGCACAGCTTCTCTTTTACTAGTGGTGTATATAAGCATCTTGATTGAAAATAAAAATCCAAAAAAGTCAAAAATAAATAAAACTAAAAACTTAGTCTAATACAGAGCAGCTGCAGAAAAGCCATCTATTCTCCTATAGAGCATAACACTGTGGCATGCTGGTAGTGGAATGGTGATCCTGGGCTGGGCAACATTTGCCAATGTCCAATTTTTGTGTAGGCAGTAGTATTACACAAAAAGGTTAAGACTTTCTGAGTCCTTTAATGGATGAGAACGAAAAAGAAAGTTGATCCTGTTCTCACAAAATGTGTGAAATAGCAAAAAACTTGTAATCTTTCACCTGTAGTGCTTGGGGAACATTTTTTTTCTTATTATTTTTTCTTATTAAAAGAATGCCTACATGGTGCTCGATGTGTAAAAATGAACTGTGGGAAACCAGCACTCTTGCTGTGCTTTGAAGACAAAACAAACAGTTTGAAAATCTAATAAATGAACACCATAAAAAATAAAAAAGTATAGGCCCACAGTAAAAGGTCTGTTCTGTCTAAAGGAAACGGTTTTTAATAGAGCCTAATTATACAGCGCCGGTGACTCTCCTGGAAGGACAGCCTACATAACAGGCTGTCAGGCTGAAGGAGGAGTAAAAAGATCCTCTAAAGTAAACAAGATTAAATGACCAAAAAACAACCAAGCTAGCATTGTCTATTATATCTCAGTACTCAGGTCCTACATGTTAGTATGCAGAACATATCACCCAAAGTCTGCATCACATCTAAGAAACTGAAGAAATCAAGAAATGAAGAAATGTACTTACTGCAAAAAGCCAAATCTGTCTGTGACCTTGTAGACAAGATAATCCGCATCCTCCCAAGGTTCGATCGTTGCACCTTCTCGGCCCTAATGTTTCAGAAACAAAAAGCAGGAATCTTTAAACATAATTTCTTTGCTGCCCACTAAAATACATTTTAGAACCTTCAATACAGGTGGTCCCTGAGTTACAAACAAGATAGGAACTGTAGGTTTGTTCTTAAGTTGAATCTGTTTGTAAGTCGGAACAGGTAAATTTTTCCGTGTAGCTCAAGCCAAAAAAAATATTTTTAAGCTTTTTGGATAGCATAGGGAAGGGTCATCACCCCTGTAATGTTTGTTTTGCTGTCTGTACCCCTGTTCAGAAGATTTCACCTCGCTTTCTGTACCAATGACAATTGGATTTTGAAAATTTTGGGCTGTTGTGAAAACAAGCCTTGGTGATAAAGCATCAGTGGAGGTACCTTTTCCCCATAATAACTTGCAGGAGTGAATTTATCTTCCTTGGGGTGGATTTCCTCTCACTTCCTGTTGTCTCCCTCCATTTGTAAGTAGGAGTCGTTTGCAAGTCAGATCTTTGTAACTAGGGGACCCCCTGTACAACCCCTAAAAGTAAAATAATGTATAAATCACTAGATGAAGTACAAACATTCAGGTCAATGAGCAATATTTTACACTCTCTCTTCCTACAACAGCGTTTTTGCCAACAAAACTGTAGTGAGTGGGGGGGGGGGAGCATTGGGGATACTATTTTTACGATATTGTGTGGCGTTGAATTAAAGATTATCTCTCAGTTTTCCCTCCTTGTGCCACTCACGATAAACATATAAAAGTCCACATGCAGCGCTAAATTTACAGCATATCCAAGAAGGGAGAGGTGATAAACCCGTCACCAGCTTCAATGTGTATGGGAAAGCACACCACACCACGTGGAAATCCAATCTGCTTACCAGGCAGCTGTAAAAAGTAGGCATGTAATAGGCAGATCAAGACCACAGCTCCGCTCGCCAGCCTTAAATAGTGGGTGTGTAGTATCCAAGCATGGAAATCAGCTAATATCAGGCACTCGTACAGCCAAGTAGTCTTGAACTCCAACATGAGGTATAGAGACATCTAACCAAAAGGTCAGCGGCACCCAATGAAAAGATAAGGCAGCAAATAGTGAAGCATGGTAATACCAATTTTTTTTATTGTGGTAACTTACATTTCAGTACAGGAAAACAAACATGATGTACATATGGCTGCGGCTCTCAGCGTGCTAGTGTCAGCCCGCCTGACAGGTTTCATCCAACAGGACATCAGAGGCGTGGCTATGCAACACCAGCACGCCCCTTTAACAGTCACGGATGACGCTCATCCCAGAAGAATAAACCCCCGGAATGCCGCGCCAGCCATAATTGAGGACAGTAGAGTACTACAAACGTTATTTTTTATCACTGCCCAGTGTTTGGTCAAAATCTTTCTAATTTAATTTCCTAATGTTGATGCGAATATGTAGTGACCATAGAGAAATTATGAACATTCTAAAAACAGTATGTGATTTATCTTTACCCTTTAGCATAGCAGCCCAGAGTCCAGACCACTGATGATAGGTCTCCCCGATGGTTTAACTTTGTGAACTTTGGGGAGAAAATATAACCGGTATCCTTGGGGCCATAGGAATTATATATGACCTTTCCTTTTTGTTAAGTAAATGGTCACTGAAACCTGCATCAATGAGCCTGGTAAGCTCATTTTTATATTTACCAGTCGGATCATAGTGCAAGGGTACATAAGTGTCTGTATCTGAAAGGATTTTATTAATTTCATCTACATATGCTATTTTGTCTAGTAACACTATTTCACCCCCTTTGTCTGAGGGACGAATAATAATATCCTTTCTATTCTTTAAGGATTCCAATCCTTGACGGAACCTGGAATTATTAGGATCCTTTTTCCTTTTTAATTTTAAGTTTATCAATATCATTTAAGACTAGATCCTTAAATACTGAAACGGAAGGGGGGACAAAACCTGGTGGATTAAACAAAGAGGCGTTTGACAAACCTGAATGTCGCACCCCATCAGTAGTGCTCACCACCCCCCCAGCAGGTTGCAAAAAAAAGTGACTTTTAATATTAATCTTCCTGATGTACTTCTGTGCATCAATAAAAGGCTCCAAATTTGCTTAAAGGCTCATCAGGGGCAAATTTAAGACCACGACTAAGCATATATATTTCGTTGTCTGAAAGTACATTTTTGCCAAGATTAAAAATCCCAGCATCGATTACATCCTTCTCTTTTTTGGATCTGTATCTCTTCCCCACTCTGGTCCCTCTTTTGGTTCTCCATCCCGTTTGTTTTTTTTTGGGGCCATTTAGAAAAAAAGATTCAGAACAGGGTGGTGGGGGACCTTTAGTGGGGTATTGTGGTCTCCTAGGAGGATAATAACCAGGACCATCCCACCCAGAATATCCACGACCAGGATGCATGTTCCTTGGTGTTCGCTGAGATGGATGCTGGACTGTATATCTATTGTCATAATCCTCTGCATAATCATCATAACCTCCATTTAGAGGCTTGTAAAGGTTATAAACAGGTACCCCACCAGAGTGAGGTCGTGAGGATGGTTATATTGAACATGATCATTCCTTGTATTATTATTAAAATGGCCAGATCTGGCTTGAGGGCGGTTGGGATTACATTTTTGTTACTCCCACCTCTCAATTGAGAAGTGGGGGTATTGGATCCTACATTTACAGCTGGTCCTGAGGTCTGCTCCAGCCCTCCTGACCTGCCATTTAAAAACTTGATAAGTCTCATAGAAAAAAATATATTTTAAAAGGACCTAGATGACGATCTCTGGTCTAGATCCTCTTTCTCTAAAATCTTTTCAAGGTTATCAGACTTGTTTTTTTATACTAGTCCAATTCTTTGTATGATGATAATTTATCTTTGACATCAGAAATGTCTTCATCAAGTTTATTAAATTTTCTTCTCTTCCTAGCTATTAGAAGCCGCAGGAGATCAAGTCCCACATCGTTAAAATATTTATACCAACCCACAGGATCTACTTCATCATCTTGAGGTGTCAACTCAAACCTTAGGCTTCTGGAAATCATTTTGTCATCCAAGAATTTCCCTAAGAATGCAACATCCCAGTTTCCATGGATTTCTGTTACCATAAAGGTATTTTAATCTCCTATAGACCTGCTATATCCAAATGCTGTTGGTCCTCTGCATTGTTAAAGACGTCATAATGATCTATAGTACGTGAAATTCTAAAATCAAAAACATCCATTCTATTCCAATCAATAAGAGCAGCGGATACAAAATCAAAATAAAGCAATATATAAAAACATTATGTCTGGTGGTTCTGGGTGTTGCGTCATTCATAGGTGATTGCCTGTTGGTGGAGCGCAAGCACAGTGCGTGATGCTCTCCACTGACCTAATTTCCAGTGGTCACGTCACTCCGGGGTTCATTCTTCTGAATGGGCGTCATCCGTGACTCAGATTTGGCGTTGGAGCGTAGGCACGATGCGCTCCACTGTCCTCATTTCCGGCTGGCGCGGCATTCCATGGGTTTATTCTTCCAGGATGAGCGTCATCCATGACTCTGTTAAAAGGGCATGCTGGTGTCACATAGCCACGCCTCTGACGATATCCTGCTGGATGAAACCTGTCAGGCAGCTGACACTAGCACACTGAGAGCCGCGGCCATATGTACATCATGATGTTAGTTTTCCTGTACTGAAATGCAAGTTAACACAATAAAAAAAATGTTTATTACCATACGGGCTTCACCATTTGATGCCTTATCTTTTCATTGGGTGCCGCTGACCTTTTGGTTGGATGTCTCTATACCTCATGATGGATTTCAAGATTACTTGGCTGTAAGAGTGCCTGATGTTAGCCGATTTCCATGCTTGGATACTACACACCCACTATTTAAGGCTGGAGAGCGGAGCTGTGCTCTTGGTCTGTCTATTACATGCCTACTTTTTACAGCTGTCTGGTAAGCAGATTGGATTTGCACGTGGTGTGGTGTGCTTTCCCATACACATTGAAGCTGGTGACGGGTTTATCAACTCTCCCTTCTTGGATATACTTGTTCATTTAGAGTCGCATGTGGACTTTTATATAATTTTTTTTTTACTTATGAACAAATTGTGCTGGCTGCTTATACTACGATTTTAATTACTGAGTAGCGCGGATATTGACCTGTTTCTATATATTGCACGATAAAACATATGCATGCCTCCACATTTATTCACACATTTATTTAGTGCTGTTACAAGTAAAAATATGACATTTAAATGCATAGGTGAAAGAACAAAAAAAATAAAAAAAATGTAAAAGTGCATGTAAACCCCAACAATGAACCTATCTAACCTGTTTCCTCACTTTTGGTCTGTTAAATAGATCATTAACCCCTTCCTGTCACCGTCTCTCGGCCCCTAAAGTGGATCTAAAAACCGAGAGGTGGAGGTGGGCATTCCGATAATATGACCGTTGTGATTGGCAGTCACGTGATCGGAAAGCTCCCGATTGCAAGTATGCATCAGTAGCTTTCTGGAACCTGTTCGTTACTGTGCTGGGAGTGTGCAAGTAGTGCCCTTTAAGCACAGTAAAAATTTTACCTAGGGCCCTATATATGCGGGTGCTTGGCTTTAAAGCCCACCTGAGAGGCCGCATATCAACGCCAGATCGTCAGGAAGTGTTTAAAAGTGATATTTCATATGTGCAAAAATCAGTTAATTTTGTCAGAAATGCAGAGTTGCCCTGTATTATCTAAAAGGTTATTTTTGAGTGCATTTACACACCTGCGAATGTACTCGCACTCCTGTGATTAGCTGAAGGAGGTGGCCCCATTTGAAGCAATGGGAGGCTGCCGGCTACCTCAGCTAATCGTGGCCACTCACATGTAATCTCTTGTGCAGCGATCATATGAGCGTGATCAGCCCTGGATGCAGACAGGGGTTCTCACCTCTAATCATAGTGAATGCACCCTTAAAGCGGTATTAAACCCAAAACCAAAAATGTAATATATTGCAGCTTACCAATCATTGGATGTGGTGGCTGTTAATTTTTTTACACTTTTGTGCCCCCCCTGGTGATCTCCCCAGTAACACACCGCCTGTGTTATACAGACACCACTCTGGATGAATGAGTACAGGGTGCACATTTGGACAGCGGCATTTTCAGCCTGGTGTGGAGGGGAGTGTTGGATATACTAGCAGATTTAAATACACTAACAAATTGAAGCGGACCTCCAATACTTTATATATCAGTTACCGCAAACAGTGTCTTTCCTTATAGGACAATTACATGATTTAAAAAAAGCTGATAAATTGAGGCACCCCAAATAGGGGTAAATGGATTGTTTCAGCCCTATAACTGCAAAAGAGCTTGTTTTGCTGAAAAACAGACTTACTGGCTGGATCACCAGATAAAAATAAGAAAGAATGCCTAAAAAACTAAACTAAGAAGTGATAAACTGCAATATAATAAATGTTTACTTTTGCGTCTAGTACTGCCTCTGTCCATTATAGATCTTATCTTAAGACAACAAGTCAATTGTTAAGGAAAAGGGGGGGATGATGGCGCAAGAACCAACTGAGTAGTAATTATATAAAAATGGCGAGTAAAATTACTGTGAATAAATAAACAAAATGGAATAATGATAAAAGTCAATTCAGGAATAAATAGTTCCAAGTTTAAAGTTCCAGTTTACACTGGCGGCTGCAACCTTGAGAGTAGATGCAAAACTCTAGGAGACAAGATAGCCGAGACACTCCTGTTCCATCGCCGGACCTAGAGAGACCTCGGGTAAGTATTAGAGGGGCGGGGGGGGGGGGGCTTATTGCATAGAATGCATTAAGGAAAAAAAAAAAAAATTTCTGTCTTTACAATCACTTTAAGATTGATATATAGTGAGTAACAATTCTATGTCTACTCCAACAATGAATTGACATTACTGACAGATGAAGCATAGGCAGCCAAATTCCAAAGCAACTTTATTTTTTTTTGTCAAATTAGACCTACCCAGTAGGTCGGCCGAAATGCGCCGATAAAACGCCTGTAAAGCGGCGCTAAATATAGCGCCGCTTTACCGCCAGCGCCCCCACCGCTCCAGTGTGAAAGCAGCCTTACTGTCTCCCACTGAACACCCCCATATTCCTCCTCCTCCACAGAGAAAGGGTCTTTCATTGGCTACATTCTAACACGATCTGTGAATGTGTGAAAGAATCCTGTGACTGATAAGACTCTCCTCCATTGACAGCTGAAAACATCAAGTAATGTAATAAGCTAAAACTTTTCAATGTTGGAGGAGGAGGCATGTCCCCGTCAGACCCTATGTACTGCTGTTCTGCCTGAAGGATAAAGCTGCTGATGTGACTAAAGGCGTAAAGATTTTTTTTCAACTTTAGCATCAAAAAAATTTCTCACGTATATGCCTATTGGAATCACCCCAGGTGCCCAGGTTAGCATTTTTGTTGCTCAATTTTGGCTGCTGACTTATGGCTACCTCGCCACAAGACACTTCTAGCCCGCAGTAACTTCAGCAAATGTTTGCCTATACCAGTTTAAGGCCTTGCTCGTCTGCACGAATATTCCATCAAGCTAATTTTTATTGGCATTTTCCTGACCATCGAGTCATTGGATTCCAGCCTTAGGCAGCCCCAACCGGTCCGGTTGGGCTCACCGCGCCTTGTACGGTGTCTACCGAGAGACAGCTTTGCATCTCAACTTTGATTTTATCTTTTTGCGGCTAAGTGCATCAGACACGATTTGAACATCCTTGTGCCTACATAGGCGCATCAGTGAAGAAAATCAAATCATTTGCTATTCGAAACGTGTCGGATGTCCCTGTAGCTCATGTATATAATCAAAGTCACTTTGCTACATTGTTGCTGTGTCCAATGTAGACTGTCCTAGCCGCGATTGTGCTTTTTAACCCATTTTTATGGATTGTGATATACTGCAATAAAGATTTGTATATTTTTACATCTGTGGTGCCACTATACAAGTCCTTCATTCCCCAGGGGGGTATTCCGTTTCTATTGAAGGCACTTGGGCACCAACTTTTTTTTTTCATAAAAGGGGTTCTTGTTTTGTGACAGAGTAACGTTGAATGAAAATCATTCCTAGCTGAACTAAGCTTTTCTTTAAGGAACTGATAAAGGTACTAAACAGGGGGGAAAGAAAAAAACTCACCTTGTCATATTTGGCAACTATCTCCGCTCGTTCTTGTGCAGATTTAATGGCCACATCTTCCTCAGAGTCTGGATCTATAAGAAGTGAGTGAACAAAGAATATTTACTCTGACTGTGACAGACAGACACCATGAATACTGCTAAAATGCAATTGCAAGCACAATATTACATTTACGGTTAAGTCCATTAACACACACATCATAAATAACATGCCATTTCATCTTTTGTCACTACCAACTGCAAAATAAAGTAAGCTAATGATTACAATCACCGTATAGTGTACCTATCATTAAAAAAAAAATAAAAAAATTAGACGAAACAAGAAGACATTCATTTAAAAAAAGCTCCATATTAGGTTTACTGCTGAATATTTGACAAATGCTTACATCCCACACAAATTAATAATTGTAATCTGGTCAGAGTGGTAAATAGTAGGATATCACATTTGAAGATGTTTTATAGGGAAATGAAACCACCCACTTGTTATGTCTCTTACGTCTTTGATCACTAGACCGTACCAGAAACTGAAGTTCCACTTACAATGATTCTTTTTAGAGGGTTTCACTCTTTTTGATGGGTTTCCCATTTATTATACAAATGTAGCAGAAAATTTTAAATCATATTGCTTGCCTTTATAAAAGGTTGTAGAGAAGCATATAGGGTTGAAAAGAACCTTTCTGCTGCAATCTGTGAGAAATATAAACAGACTACTGGTAGGTTAACCAGTCAGCACTGAAAATAGGAATATCAGTTTTGGATGAACTTAATTATCAGTTTGCTGTTCGGAGACTAGAGCTGCACGATTAATCAAGAATCTTTATCGCGATTTTTTCCCGTTGTGATCTTGACAAAGGGTTTCCTTATCTTCCCATCTTTGATATGCAGAAAATTTTCTCTCTGCTCTCGGCCAAAGTCTGGGCAGTCAGCCAAGTTTTAAAACATTCTATCAGGCCCCTTTCACACTTGTGCGACTTCAAAGTCACGCGATTTTGCCAAGATTTACGTCTGCGATTTCAAGGAATGAAAGGGGCCTCAGTGGAATGTTAAGTCTAAACATTGTATCAATTTGTCTTTTACATCAAAGGAATAGACTTCTGTATGTAAATTAGGAACGTTTAACCGTTTAACCACTAAACCTTTTTCTGACAGTTGTTTTCAAGTTAAAATAATTTTCTTTGCTAGAAATTGCTAGACATTACTTAGATCCCCCAAACATTATATATATATATAGTAAAGACACTATAGAATAAAATGGTGGTTGTTGCAATATTTTATGTCAAACTGTATTTGCGCAGCGGTCTTTCAAATGCAATTTCTTTGGAAAAAATGACTTGAATTTAAAAAAAAATGAATTAAAAAAAAAAAAAAAAAAAACTAACCAGTAAAGTCAGCCCAAATTTTTTTTGTATAATGTGAAAGATTTTATGCCACGAGAATCGTGATCTTTATTCTAAGCAAAAAAAATAGCGATTCTCATTTTGCCCAGAATCGTGCAGCTCTATCGGAGAGTACCAAAAGATCGAGCTAGCATGTGCTAAACTATTGTTCAGATGCAACAAGGAATATGTGTGACCAAGTGTCAATCCATTATTCTCAAGGCAGCCTGTGCAATTGCCGAATCTACAGCTCTGTGACTCAGGGTAGGAAAAACAAGATTTGTCTCCAAAATGCCAGCTTTAATTTCCTTTTCTTGAAGTCAGTTACATGGTGCTAAGACAAGAAGAAGATAAAAGTAGAATAACTCTGACCTCCATTCATGCTCCTAATTTATCAGAGGAATTCATTACCTTTTTTTTTTTTTTTTCTTGCGTGTGCGCTCAGTCTGGGAAAGTGGCATTCTATGGAATTGTTAGACTGGAAGTCTTAGCTTTCACAACGTCTGGACATAAACGGCTGCTGGAGTTCATTGAAAATTTGATTTTGAGCTTTCAGACCCAGTAAATCTGACTAAGTGTAACAGAAATATGTGACCTCAGGTTCTTGTATGAGGGAAAATGGACACTGAAGTGTCTTGTTCTCCAGGAAATGGGTTTCTGCATGTCTAGAAACAAAAACGAATCATAATGGCACTAGACAGCCGCTTCCTACACAGCATTGTGAGCAAAATCTCAACTACACTCAAAAATCATCTCCAACTATTATACTAGAAACCACAGTAAGATAAAGCGAAGTTTGCCAGCCCTGCCTGAGTGTAAGTGGATTTACATACAAATATGATTCCAAGAATGACCAGCTTCAACTACCTCCATAACACCCAATTTAACCACTTCCAGTCTGCGCCAATTCTTACAATTCTGACATTCCTATACTACATGCATAGAACCCCAAAACAAGAATAAAATGGTGGGTGAAGCAATTTTCAATGTCACATCATATTTAGGCAGCATTTTTTCGAACACAATTGTTTTTGAAAAAATACACTTTAAATCATTTTAATGCACAAAAACACAATATAATACCCAATTATTTGGTAAAATATAAAAAAGATGATGTTACGTGATGTTTATTTCTGTAAAAAGAAACAAACTACTTTCAAACAGAACTTAGCAGTATGTTTATGTAAACTGGCATATGTAAATATGTAACCAAACTTCTCAAAAAATTACAGTAGTCATTATATTTTTTGGATAAAAACAATAACAAACTTTTTGAGTGACCTTGTTGATATGTATATGCGCACTCCGATTGTTATCACAGTAGCTCTGAACTGTAATTTAAATATTCAATTGAAAGCGCTTTGCTAGAACTTTAAAATAAAAAAACAGATGATACCAAAAAAAATGTATTTTATTTTTTTAAACATTGTACCTTAAAAAAAAAATTCAGAACTTTATTGCCATCACAAGGGATGTTGTGATATGTCATGGGCGGTAACAGGTCCTTATTATGGAGAGATCTGGGGTCTATTAGACCCCCGATCTCTCCCCTCCAAAGCTTTAGATCAAACCAAGATCGGTTTGATCTAATGCATTCCCAAGACAGTAATGGCTTGTTTACATGAGACTGAAACCAGAAGTGGCAAAACCCTAGCCGCTTCCAGTTTCTGACATCACACAGTGGGAGGAACAACATCAGTTCATCTCAGTGTGCCCAGCGCCAGACGCCACCAGTTGCACCCTTACCAGGCTCCCCGATCAGACGGGACTGCAAAAGGCAGCAGTGGGGGGGGGGGGGGGGGCTTTTACAGTAATCCAGCGGCCCCATAGCCGCACCGACTACTTTTACTATAAAGATAATTGCTGTGGTTAAAAACGATACCAGGATCATGACTTTAGCTGCAGTCATGATCCCGATATAACCACTTTAAGGGTAGAACGTTTGAGGGGAAATGGTTAACCAGTTAAAAGGAACAGAACTAGCTCAACCCACCAAGCATTCTATATATTTTTGTACCTTAGTTAAAAAAAATGAAAAGGGATTTGTTAAAATATTTAAACCCGTCACATGTTAAAACCTAAAACCTGCAAAAAGTCAACATATAAATACACAATCCACACAAAAAGACTCATGCATTGACATCCAGATACAAGAAATGGCCACAGAGTTTTGGCAGTGATCAGGTCACTGCTGCCGTTTCTTCTGCTGATCCACTGAAGAAAGCTAGTGACAAAACTTCTGCCAATGACTCCAATAGAGCTAACCAAGATAATGGAAAAAGAATAAAAAAAAAAAAATACCACATTGTAGAATCAGGTAACTGTGCTAAATGCAGCTAAATTTCTGCTCAACAAAACTTATTTTTACTGACTACTTTAACCACTTGCTTACTGGGCACTTAAACCCCCCTCCTGCCCAGACCAATTTTCAGCTTTCGGTGCTCTCACACTTTGAATGACAATTAGTCATGTAACACTGTACCCGAATGAATTTTTTGTCCTTTTTTTCCCACAAATAGAGCTTTCTTTTGGTGGTATTTGATCACCTCTGGGTTTTTTATTTTTTGCGCTATAAATGAAAAAAGACCGAAAATTTGAAAAAAAAAAACGCATTTTTCTTTGTTTTCTGTGATAAAATTTAGCAAATTATAAATTTTTCTTCATAAATTTTGGCCACAATTTATACTGCCACATATCTTTGGTAAAAATAACCCAAATTAGTGGATATTATTTGGTCTTTGTGAAAGTTACAGACTCTACAAACTGTGGTGCGAATTATACAAAATTGATCACACCTGATGTACTGGTGGCCGATCTCATTTCTTGTGACCCGAACAAGCCAGGAAAGTACAAATACCCCCCAAATGACCCCTTTTTTGAAAGCAGACATTTCAAGGTATTTAGTAAGAGCCATGGTGAGCTTTTTGATGTTGTCATTTTTTTCCCACAAGTCATTGTAATAGGTTATTTCTCTCACATGGAATGTGTATACCACAAATGACACCCCAAAATAAATTCTGCTACTCCTCCTGAGTATTACGATACCACATATGTGGGACTTTTACACAGCCTGGCTACATAGAGAGGCCCAACATGCAGGGAGCGCCATCACGTGTTCTAGGAGCATAAATACACATCTAACTTGTTGACTACCTAGTACACTTTTGAAGGCCCTGGAGCACCAGGACAATGACACGTGACACTGACGTGGCACTGATGACAGGTGGCACTGATACGTGGCACTGATGTGGCACTGGTGACAGATGGCACTAGTATGGAGCACTAATGACACGCGACACTGACAGATGGCACTAATATGTGGCACTGGTGACAGATGGCACTAATATGTGGCACTGATGAGAGATGGCACTAATATGTGGCACTGATGAGAGATGGCACTAATATGTGGCACTGGTATCATGTGGCACTAATATGTGGCACTGATATCATGTGGCACTAATATGTGGCACTGATGACAGATGGCACTAATATGTTGCACTGATGACACGTGACACTGATATGGCACTGATACGTGGCACTGGGGACACAGATGGATGGGGACACATGGATGCGGACACAGATGGGGACAGATGGGGAGACAGATTGCACATTTCGGTTTTTTATTTTTTACTTACGGCTGCTGCAGCCGTTCATCTCTCCCTCCTCACACACTGTCTGTGTGAGGAGGGAGAGCGGCGCTGACAGATGATCTCATATGTTTACATATGAGATCATCTCTCATTTGACAGAGCGATCACATTGTAAAACGGCCAGTAGGAGTACCAAGATGGCCGCTGCTCCGGAGCTAGGCCGAAGCTGCGGCCTTTCCTAAGGCCGAAGCTGCGGCCTTTCCTAAGGCCGAGGCAGCTGAGCGCTCCGCAGATCGGGCGGGTGTGCTGATCGGATCACGGTTCGGTGACGATCCGTTGCACCCCTAGTAAATATGTAACCAAAATTTCTCATTATATTTTTAGTATAAAAGCAACAGCACACTTTGAGTAACCTTGTTGATATGCATATGCACTCTGACTGTTATCAAAGTAGCTCTGAACTGTAATGCCGCGTACACACGAGCAGATTTTCGGTTGGAAAAATCTTGGATGTTTTTTCCGATGGAATTCCGCTTAAGCTTGGCTTGCATACACACGGTCACACAAACGTTCGTAATGAACTTTCGACCACCAAGAATGCGGTGCAACACTACGACAAGCCGAGAAAATTAAGTTCAATGCTTCCAAGCATGCGTCAAATTGTTTCCGAGCATGTGTAGGAATGTTACGCGTCAGAATTTCCGATCAGAACTTTTTCCGACTGAAAAATTGAGAACCTGCTCTAACTCTTTTTCTTGCTGGAATTTGGACAGCAAAAGTCCGATGGAGCATACACACGGTCGCATTTTCTGACCAAAAGCTCTCATCTGTCTTTTGCTGGCCGAATTTCCGATCGTGTGTACGGGGCATAAGTTAAATAATCAAATGAAAGCATTTTGCTAGATCTTTAACATAATAAATACCTGTAGAACCTGACAGAATTTGCATGAGCTCAAATGCCTGTGCTTCCGACTGTGCTGACTGCAATCAATTAGAATAGTTCTCTGAACTAAAGAACACCTTCCCTGTCATATTATGGAGATGAGCGTGGGTTTCCTCCAGATACTCCACAAACATGCTGCTAGGTTAAATTGGCTCCTGTCTAATTTGGCCCTAGTAAGTGTATGTAAAATTGTGAGTTAGGGACCTTAGATTGTAAGCTCCTCGAGGGAAGGGACTGATGTGAATGTACAATATATATGTACAGCGCTGTGTAAATTGTCCGCGCTCTTTAAGTACCTGAAGCCAATGAGGAGAGAAGACTGTGTTGCGTAATAGTAAAACACGTCTTCTCCTAGGGTGACAACGCTGCTCCTCCATGGATACAATACAGTGAGCAAGTGTTGTCACCTTGGAACAGGAAGTATGTTCCTGCAAGGTCAGCAGGTGAAAAAGAGAAAAAGAAAAAGAAAATTAAAAAAGGAAACAAAAAACTAACAAATGCCACAACGACATCTAAGGATCGGTAGTCTGCCAAATTTTAGATTTGTTCTTGAGTTTAGATACGCTTTAAGGATTTGCCTGGAATATTGCTTTAAAGTAGTAAACTAGATCAAAATAAACTCATTGCAAATCCAAACAATTCAAACTGAGTAAAAAGATGAAACCATGCAGAAAATCGAGGTTGTCTTTAGTAAAAACTGCATTCCAGAATGATAAGATCTAGACATGTAGTCTCATTCGCTGAAGCTACAAAAAAAATCTTGACTTTTTCTGTAAAAAAAAAAAAAAAAAGTTCAAGGCAAGGAATACACCTGCAAGCTCTGTATACATCTCCGAGAACCAAACATGTACAGTAAAAACAGAAACCAAAAACAAATTTACAACGCAGACAAAACCACCCCAACAAAGAAAAAGAGAAGTGCAAATACAAGTGACTTCAAAGCATATTACTAATTACCAGAATCATATCAGTCAGAGGAATACCATATCCTGCCACCAGATGTAAATATACTTTCATTGAGAAGCTGGCAACTTTAAAAAAAAAAAAAAAAAACACGTTGCCGTGTGTCTCCACACACATACAAATACACACACACACACACATACATACATACAGAAACAGAGCGCACTGCAGAAAAAGCCACCCCAATGGTGGGAAAGGGTTATAAAAATTGTTGGTTGAACAGTGTCTGCATCCAACCAGATGTAGGCACTGTTTTGGTATTTTGACAGCTGTCAAAATGCAATGGCCTGCAAGTGATAGATTTGCTATCCACACTACTAGCCAGGTTAGATTTAAATAACACTTAAAGTGATACTATAGGTTCAATTTTTATTTTTTTTAAATAACAAAATATGTCATACTTGCCTCCACTGTGCAGCTTGTTTTGCACAGAAGGGCCCCAAATATAGTTTTTAGGGGTCCCCGGGCGGCTCTCCCGACTCCTCCCCGCCTCAGATAACCCCCTCTAGGAAGTGCTCTCCCAAGGGGGTTACCTTCCGGGCGCCCTCCAGAGTCCTGAATTCGGCATCCATAGTCGCCAAGTGCAGGACTCGGCCCCGGTGCCTGCGTCATTGGATTTGATTGACAGCAGCACGAGCCAATTGCTGCGCTGCTATCAATCAATCCAATGATGAGCGGAGAACCCTGTGCCAAGATCCAGCAAGTTCACGGCATGGGACTTTCCAAGGCTCAGGTAAGTAAAACAGAGGGCGGGGGGGGGGGGTGTCAGTAATCGTCAGATGTTTTTTCACCTTAATGCATAGGATAAGGTGAAAAAACAGGAACCTTTACAACCCCTTTAAAAAGGAGAAGTATAGCCTTTTTTGGATCTATAGATCACAGAAGTGCAGTATGTTTTGCACTCCTGTGACCAATTTTCAGCCAACAGCAGACTAAGGCCCGCTGTCAGCTATCGCCACAGAGCCAGTTCAGGGTCTGAAAACATTCCGGGATCCGCCCAGCAGCCTTGACTGGCACCTGGCTCAGCCTCTGATTGATCCAATGAGAGCCTGAACCAGCCCCTGCCTCCCCTCCACCCCACAACCCAGCGCTCCAGTGAGCACTGGAAGGCCTGAGTAGAGAACCAGTGATTGACAGTCCCAGCTCTCTGCTCATAGCAGATGGGGAAAACGGAGTGGTCAGTGGCGTTTGCTCGCTCAGTTCCCACTGCAGAGCCACCAATGGACAGATGGAGTATCGGATCAATTGCTGCATCCCTCTTAGGGGAGTATAAATATTTCATTTTTTTTTACAAAGTCTATATTTCTCTTTTAAAGCTTGTAGTACCGATACTCTGGCTACAATCCACTTCCAGAATCAAAAGCCAGCTTCTGCGGCTCTCCAGATGTCAGAGCATTCCCAATAGACCTATACAGCCCCATGGAAAAGTCACTGAAGCAAAACTGCAAACTGTTTATTAATGGCAACTTTATAAAAAGGAATGTCTGACATAAAATAGGTACTAGTATTCTCAAAACAGAGCAAGCTACTTCTTTCCTTAATTAAATTCCTTCAAAATGTATTATAACTGAGAGGATTATGTTCATACAAAGATGCCTTGTGCTGTAGAATGTATGCGAGTTCAATTTCACACAGCCTACGACTTAACCATCAGTATGAAGCAAACAAGAGAACTGACCACTGAATTAGTAATCGCTACAGCATAAGGGAAAGAGTGTCAACATGCCATTTAGTTCTTCAATTTGTAGGGCTTTGCTTAAAGTTCAGATCGGGGATGCTGCCTCTTTCTTTGTACTGCCGGTAACTTCCAATTCTCTGTAGAGCACCCTAGGAGCTGAATATCTACAAATAGTGACTCATGCCATGATCCCAAACTATCCTTCCCACCTCCAGGATCTTGCTATTGGTTAGTAAGGTCACCCATCACAGTTATGGGCCAATAGCAAGTCACAGGATGTGGAGAAGGGGGCAGCGCTCATAGTTTTACCTTGAATTTAAATCCTACACCAAATGCAGGGCTGGGAATTCATCCTAAATCTACAGTTATCTTTTAAAGCTGATCTTCACTGCATCTGAGCACCACAAAAAACAAAAACGATTTAATACATTTTTAATATTCAAACGTACGCCCCCATCCATCCACGTCTCCATGCTTAATTTTGTTGAGAAATCACTTTAAAAAAGGACCCCCCTAGCATCTCTATCTTGAGAAAGGGAAGATGATTCATGACGCATTTGCACTTTAAATGAATGAATCTGCATGAGAAGATGGTAAACAAGCTGCGGACCTAACCAAAGCGGTTATAAAGGCTAAACATTTTATTTTAATTCTTTATTTAAAGAAATTGCGTACAGACAGGGCATAAGATATAGGGATACAAAATAGCAGGTAAATGGCAAGCCACAATAGCTGCCTAACAGAACAAGTACATTATAAGAAAAACAGTAGTATGTATCCCAACATAAGCAATGTCTTAAACAACAGCAACCGGACAAACCCATAGTTCCTCGTGTGAGCACTAAACATTCTTTACCATAATGCATTCCTTGCATTAAGCCCAGGTTCACACTGAGTTGCGGGAATGAAGCCGTGCGAGTTCAGCTGATTTTACTCCCGCAGGTCAGTCCCGATTTCGGATGTTAATTCAGAGACATCTGTGCAGGTTTCTGCACAGATGTCAAAGTAAATCGCAGCCCGAAATTGCAAAAAGTAGTATAGAAACGACTTTTTGTAATTGGTGCAGCACCACAGATGCGGCGTCGCACCGATTAGGACAGTACCATTGATGCCAATTTGGCATGTCAAATCGCATGTCCAAATGCTCTAGTGTGAACCAGGGCTTTAAAAAGGTAACAAATGTTTGCTAGTATCCCCTCTCCCCACCATGGTCTCACAGGCTTTGCAACGGGAGTCATTGGCCCCCCGCTGTCGTCAAAGCCAGTTACAAGGGAGCTGGGGACAGGCTGTCTGTGTCTATCAATGCAGACAGCAAGGCTCGGGAAGCGGCTTCCTACATGGGGGCACTTGCCAGAGAGGAGGAGCCAGAAACATCCATGGGGGACTCAAGAGGAGGAGGTTCAGAGCATATGTTTTTTGCATATGTAAAAAGTGTCCACAAGTATATTTCACAGAACACAATTAAAAAAAAGTAATGCCGTAAATAAAAGAACTCTCAAAAATTATATTTAGTAAGTTGCAATGTACTTTCTCAAACTAGATGCATAGAACGCAAGGATACTAACCATATTATATTAGATTTGATTACAGCATATTAAATAATAAAATAAACTATCCTCATTTTCAGTGCTAGTTCATTACTCAAAGTGGCTTGTTTTTTTTTTCTCACATACCAATTATCTATTAAAGAAATCTTATGATAAAGTTTCAGTAATGTTGATGAATCGGTGCCAGACTGCATGGCATTATAGAAGGCAAAACGCATTTTAGAATACAGATATTAAAAAAGGTAGAAAACACATAGTTTAATTATCATAATCAAAAATTCAATACATTTCAGTAGACAAAAACAGGAAACCCTGTCCATTATGCATTGAAAAGCTTTCCATTCAGTATTGTAACATGAAAAAATAAGGTAATGACAGAAGCTGTCTTGTGAAATATGTAGCACACAAACCTTCCTGTTGAACATAAAAAGGAAGAACTAAAACAAAAAGGAACTACACTAAAATATATTCAAATCAACCTCACCATCATTTATTGGAAACTCCATGGTTACAGCTTTTCTGGGCATAATTAGAAGAGTAAGACTAAAACAGATGCTTTCAAGAAGAAACCAACTGTAAAGAAAAAATACATTTAAGAAAATTTTTAAGAATTTTTTTTTTTTTTAAAGAATACCTGCAGTTACCAAAACCATACCAAACTGCCACGTGGGTATAGGAGTATCCTAGCTTTAACTTTTTTCCCATTTTGCTCATTTATGCCAATATTGGCCAGAGCTCAGAAAGATAAAACCTCTGCATTTCATTATTGGTCACATGGGTTATGAGCAGTCTCACTACCCAATAGATGTGTGGTAGGGAAAGGGGTGCTGTGTTAAATTTTCGGAGCCAAGGACTTTACATTTGTATAAATGGCATTCTGTAGGTGACTGCTATTGAAGATGTACTTCAGGAACACAATAGAACTGATTATTAGTGTAAAAACTGTAAACGGATTTTAACCCATTTGGTACATTTTGGACCATGTAGCTAGCGCGTTTTTTGATGCATTTAGCAGAAATGCAGGGACATTTTTTAACATGGGTTCCTATGGAACATGTTCACATCAATGTATTTTTGTGCCTCTGCGTTTTTGGAAAGGGTCGGGGACTTTTTTTTCATGCAAAATGCAGCGTTTTGCATGCAATAGAAGACAATGGACCCGCATCCAAAATGCAAGTGCCGTGTTTACACTGTATATAGCTGGTTGATCAGCAACCACAGTGTAAAAAAAAAAAATACGCAAAACGCGGCAAAATCGCGGTAAAACCGCGTGTCCAAAAACGCAGCAAGCACCGCAAAAAGCACTGCAAAAACGTTTAAAAGCAAAATGCATAGATGTGAATCAAGCTTAAGTGCCTGGAATGATGCTGTAGGAGAAAAGCAAAACGGAAACCAGTTAACTGGCTGGAGCTCTTGCTGGGAAAAAAAAAAAACAGACTAAAATAAGATTTTTGACACTACTAACACATTTGTATAAAATCTCTTCACCGTCACATTTGTGTATGTAGGTATAATTATTCGTTGGCTTTATTTATCACATAGAAAAAAAAATTATAGTGTCATATAATTATGTAATATAATATTTGCGTATAGAGATTAGGCGGTTTAATTGACCAAGGATCCGTTCCAGGATTTAATGGAATAATCCACTGATTATGCTTGTTAAATTCCAGTGCAGAAGTTGTTGGGCAGATAAATGCTGAAAGTTATATTTATAAACCCTGAGGTAATTTTTGGATTATTTCACAAATCACCAATTTAAGAAACTCTACATGATGAACAGATCAAGACTGCCCACAAGACTGTAGCAGGCACAATCTTGTCCACACACCCATCCCATCATCTGCTTCCAGCTCCCATAATATCACATTATGACTTCTACACAAAGCTGTCCAACCATAACAAGTGCTTTAGAATGAGGACTCGCTCGCACTAAAATTTAGAAGGTGGAGGGGAGAAGGGGGTGTGTCAGATGTGTCATGATGGTACAGATGTGGCACCTCAAATGATATGAAGAAAAAAAAAAAAAGAACTCCTGTAATAAAGTTGGGCAAAACCAATATAAGAAGAATCATAATAAATATGGGTTAATTCATCAGCTAATAAAAATTTGTTTTCTGGGCTCACAGTTCCAATAATCAACAACGCTTACCATCTAGAGCAGCGGCCACCAACCCAAAAGTAAATTGGGAAGATAATTAGTAATCCATGAAGATGTAAGACTAAACCATTTTAAATGTCAATTTTCCCTAAGTACGGTAATCACAATGTAATGTTTTACCACTACTCACATTTACATCTAAATTCTCCGTCTGAGCACCAGGAGAAAGTAGTTTGTAATTATAGTAAATAAATCATTTTATTGACTGCACATTGTGTAGGTGGTTTCTTTCGCTACAGCATAAAAGAAGAAATGCATACGTTTTTATATATTGCCCACTGGGAAACTCCTCACATACTTAAACACATAAAACAAGAGAAATGATTGCAGTACAGGAGGGGGTAAGTGCATACCCCCCCCCCCCTTGCCGCCCCCCGCCCACCCCCCCCCCCCCCCCCATAGATAACATAAACAACATATAAGCACCTATTGAGTTCACAACCGCAGCAGTTTTACAGCACTAACAGCATTTTCATATAAAACAATGCAGTGAGCCCTACAAAAAGGACAATAAATGCCTGGCATCCAAAAAATGGGCTTCTCACATTTGTAGCCAGTTAGAACATTTGAGCTGTTCAGCTTGGTTTTCCAAGGCTTATGCCGCGTACACACGGTCGGACTTTCCAGCAGAAAAAGTCAGACGGAATCTTTTCATCGGATATTCCGATCATGTGTGGGCCTCATCTGACTTTTTTTTTCTAAAATTCTGACGGACCTAGAAATAGAACATGTTTTAAATATTTCCGACTGAATCAATTCCTATCGGGAAAACCGCTCGTCTGTATGCTGTTCCAACAGACCAAAAACGACGCATGCTCTGAAGTACGAGACGGCAGCTATTGGCTATTGAACTTCCTTTTTCTAGTCCCGTCGTACATGTTGTACGTCACCGCGTTCTAGACGGTTGCACTTTGCTGTGATCATGTGTAGGCAAGACCGCTTGAGCGGAGTTCCGTCGTGTCGTGTGTACGCAGCATTAGAATTCACTACCTTCTGGTAGCTATAGGGGTAATCAATTTCCCCTGAACGAAGGACAGGACATCCCATTTCATAAAGGGGTGAGCTGAATGTTTATTATCCAACAGAAAATCATGGAGATGTGTACTTAGACTAGTGTGGTCAAGGATGAGTTTCAACCAATATGGATTTACTATACAGAGGTGTTTTGTATAAAAGTCAGAAGCCTTAAAGCGGAGTTCCACCCAAAAATGGAACTTCCGTTTTAAGTACTCGTGACCCCCTGACATGCCACATTTTGCATGTCATTTGAGGGGGGGGGGGGGTACCAAGTTTCCACAGGTACCCAGCTCCCACTTCCTCTCCCGGCCCCGCGTTCACCTCTCCACCTATCCCCCTCCCTTCCTGCAATCTTTCGGGACACGTCACAGAAGATTGCCCAGCCATTAATAACGTGCAGCACAGTCCGCGCCCAGCTGTGAAGCTACAGCCAGGCGCCCACACTTGCAATGCTGGCGCACCAGGTAAAAGGGGGGGGGAGAAGCGAGGCTTTGGTTGGCCGCATCGCTGGACCGTGGGTCAGGCAGCTACTGAATTTTAAATGGGTGGAACTCATTTAAATAAACTTTAAGTCAGGGATTCTCAACCAGGGTTCTCCCAGAAGTTACTAGGGGTTCCTTGAGCAATTTCTGCCTCAGATAAGTTCCCACTGACACCATTGAACTTTTTAGTTATCGCTAAGTGGGTAATTCTTGCCAAAGACAAGTGTAAGGAGTGTTATTCCCACTGACCATCACACTAATGTATCATGAGTTGTAGATATAGTAATTTTTAGTAGGGGTTCCCTGAGAGACCAGAAAGTTATTTCAAGGGTTTCTCTGTGTTGAAAAGGGCCGCCTTAAGTTGTGATATTAAGGGGGCATGGTTAGAGAGGCCCCCGGTGGCCCTCTTTACATGTTACCAAACAAAAGGCAAGACGACATTATTCCATAAAGCCAGGTCCTTTCTGGACGAGGACATGTGTGTAGGTGAAAAACAAAATTATTGTGTTTTTCAGGGACCCATCTTCCAACCATCCCAAAGGCCTACCCACAGGTAGCAGGCAAATTAAGCTTCTACTGTATTATCAGATTGTCCCCAAGTATTAGATTTGTCTAACATGGGATTCAGATAATTGTTAAAGTTCCCAATTATCAACATTAGGCTCATCTTTGTAACATTAGGCTCATCTTTGTAACATTAGGCTCATCTTTTTAAATGAGGAGTTTTAATGGAACCTGTCACAGCGGGGAGCCCAGATGAATTGTAAAGGGGTTTTTCCCCTGGATTTATTCCAGCAGGTCTATGATGCATACATTATACCTGTGGAGGCTATTTTATAGGTCTTCTAAACTGTTATGCTGTGTAGAGCCAACCATACATGGATCAAATTTCGATCCATGTATGGGCACACTGTTTGTACACAAGTCTATAAAACAACTTGTGTACACTTAGACTGTCAGGTTTTTCCCGAACGATCAGTGCCGCCGGCTACAGCAGCCAACACTGATCATGGTATTCTGAAGGCGGGGAACGTTATCTAGAATGTGTAAATACGAGAATCAGCTTATTTTTCTCCAGTTAACCAGCTGGTTAAACAAAAAAAAAAAAAAATGAATCCTGCATGGCGACTTCAACCTCCTGATACACAGGTTGTATTGTGTATGCCTATTGAACAGACCCTGCTTTCTACAGTGGTGGTTATTTCTTTTTCAGCAAGATGTACAAAAAATATGTCCTCTTTGGATTCCAATGAGGCTTTGGGTGGGTACTGCCAGAGAGGCGTTACATGTGTTAACCACTAACAGGATGTCAGTGCGTGTGATCCAGCTCAGTGGAGGGGTCTGCACACTGGGGCTGTGCTTTGACTGATCCCTATTAATATTCACCGCTTCCTCCTATATAGTACAGACAACTTACGCTGTGCCTTATATGCTACACACTTATACCAGTCCTCAAGGAGCCTACAAAGGACACATACACACACACAGAGTGGTTAGCGCTTTCACCTAGTAGCAAAAAGGGTTGCCGGTTCAAATCCTGACCATGACACCATCTACCTGGAGTTTGCATGTTCTCCCTGTGCCTGCGTGGGTTTACTCCCAGTACTCCGATTTCCTCCTACTCTCTAAAGACATGCTGGTACGTTAATCGGATCCTGTCTAAATTGACCCTAGTATGTGTATGTATGAATGTGAGTTAGTGACCTCAGGTTGTAAGCTTCTTGAGGGCAGGGACTGATGTGAATGTTCAATGTATATGTAAAGCACTGCGTAAATTGACAGCGCTATACAAGTACCTGAAATAAAAATATAAAATAAAAATAAATATTGGGGCCAATTTTAGCATTAACCTACCAGCATGTCTGTGTAATGTGGGAGAAAACCTGAGTAAACCCACACAAGTACAGGGGAGAACATGCTAAATCAATGCAGAAAGTGCCCTGGCTAAGATTTAAACATACCACCCTAGTACTGCAAGGGTAGGTACCTGTAAAAGAATTGAATTACAAGTTGTAGTCTATGCATATTCAGATGTACGTATGCATGTTGTGGCACAAAACTGACAACATGGGGTTCATTTCCTAAAACTGCAGAGTGCAAAATCTGGTGCAGATGAGTATAGTAGCCAATCAGCTTAGAACTTTATCTTGTCCAATTAAACTTTGAAAAGAAACCTGGAAGCAGATTGGTTTCTGTGCAGAGCTGCACCAGATTGTGCACTCTCCAGTCTTAGTAAACCAACTCCACCTGTCCATTCATGGTACACTTAGATGGAATTTGGGCACTTTCCTGTAATTTTTAAAGAAAGTTCCACCAGCTCACCATCAGCTTTTGTTTTACAATACAAAAAGTGGTGTATAATAATAGGGCTGCAACTAACGATTATTTTCATAATCGATTAGTTGGTCGATTGTTTTTTCGAATAATCGATTAATCGGTTAATAACCTTAAAAAAAAAAAAAAAAGTATGGTGTATAATTTAGATAATATATGAGGTTTAAAAAAAAAAAAGGCAATTTATTCTTAAATATATCTCTATGCAGTGGTAAATATAAATAACCAACTATATGGTTAGGGAGCAAAATATTTAATCCACTCTGAGAATAACAGACAGAAGAGATATATACTTTTTTTTGCCAATTTGTTGCTGGGCAGATTAAAAAACACAAATTGCTGCAAAAACACATTACACGCTTTTCTGCAGCTTCTCCATTGAAGTATATTGAACCAAAAAAGCACCATTTTGTGTTAAAAAAAAAGTCCCTGACCCTTTTCAAACAGCAGCGGCTGAAAAAATATAAAATGTGAACGTGTCCCATAGGAAACCATGTAAAAGAACTGTAGTGCGTTTCTGCAAAAAGCACCAAAAAACACATAGGTGTGAACCAGGCCTGGGACGTTTAGTAACATAATGGGGGTTAAAAAAACTAAAATTAGCCCTTTATAGTACAAAAAATAAAAAGCAGATAATCACTACAGTAGGGGTTAATTTTTTTACTGTAGAACTGTGAAAGTAATATTTACAGTAGCAATTATTTGCTCTTTTTGTACTTTAAAAGGGCTCATTTTAGTTTTTTTTAACCCCATTTTGTTACTGGCCGATTAATCGACTACTATTTTCATAATCGATTCATTTCATAATCGATTAGTTGTCGATTAATCGATTAGTTGTTTCAGCCCTATATAATAAGACAAGCAATTTACAATAAAAGTATGGCAGTCACTTTATTCAGTTACACAGCAAGATTCTAGTCCAGAATATTACAATTAATTGTCAAGCAACAGTACTGCCATGAGGAAATTGTTTCGGAAAGAAATATTGAAGAACTGTCCTTGTGAGTGGCATGAATATTTAACTGCTCTCCCCATTTAATGAAATAACGTACGGTAATAAAGAAGCTGAAGAAGATTGTGACAGATGTATTTAAAAGGCTGCAAAAAGGTCTGGTGCCCTAGGCTTATTAAGGACAAGACAGAACATGGGGTGCATCTGAAGTTTATCTTCTGATCAATACAAAATAAAATGCAGACAGACTTAAAACAATGCAAACTCTACTGACTACTAATAAGCCAACTCCTATTAAATTACTTCAAAAAGATGAATAAGCAGAGCGGCCCAAAGACATTACATGACCTCTACCCAATAAGATTTCATCCAGAAAACCACATAAAGTGGTTCTGGGACCATCCATGTGGTACAGTGAAAAATAAGCACCATCTTAGTCCTCAAGAGGTGAAAAAACTATTAACTTGGCTGAAAACTTTAAGTCAAACTGGTGGAAGGTAAGAGTGGGGCCCCACTGTCCAATAAACACACATACAGTTGGGAGATCTATAACTGTGGTAGGCACACATTGGACAAGCATTGTCACATGGGAATAATCAAACAGTGATCCGCTCTCTGTAAGGGCTTGCTCACACTAGCTTTGCTGTTTGAAGAGCAATCCAAAGATCACTCTTCAGAGAGCATTTGACGGGCCAGGAGGAGGTGCAGTATTGCCTCCTCACCGCCGGCTTTAACCTTTTAAACCCTGCAGTAGTTCACCACAACTGTGTGCATTGCACGCTTTTGCGGTGTGGCTGCAGAGTGGTCCAATTCACTTGAATGGGTCGGGTCAAGGAGTAGAATTCCTGCCATGGATTCTTTTTCTCATTCACTTAAAGCGGTAGTAAACCCGCTGACATGTTTTTTTTTTTTTTTAGACACCTGTAAGGGAAAAGGCATAATGAGCTAGTATGCACCGCATACTAGCTCATTATGAAATACTTACCTTAGAACGAGGCGTCGGTAACTCACCTGGTCCACGCCGAGGTCGCTGACATGTTGCCTCGGGGTGTCTTCCGGGTATCGCGACTCCAGCGCTGTGAGTGGCTGGAGCCGCGATGTCGTCACTCCCGCGCATGCGCACGGGAGACTTCGTCCCGGCAGGGTTCGTATTCTGCCGGCCTTTCAGCCGAGAATCTCCCGTGCGCATGCGCCGCTGCAGTCAGCGGCGTATTGCACGGGGAATATCTCCTAAACCGTAAAGGTTTAGGAGATATTTTTTTTACCTACAGGTAAGCCTCATTATAGGCTTACCTGTAGATGAAAGTCCAAAATGGGACTTTACTTACACTTTAACAGGAGGCAAGCAGTGATGCTGGAAAGGGTGACAGGCAAAACCCAAGTTAAAGAGGATCTCCAGTCTACCCCCAAAAAAATAAATAAAAGTCAGCAGCTACAAATACTGCAGATGCCAACTTTTAATATAAGGACACTTAGCTGCCTAGAGATCCAGTGATGTCCTCACCCGAGCCGATTTCTCAATCAGCTTCAGGTCCAGGCGCCGGCATCTAAAATAAAAGAAAGCGTCAGTGGTATCCTAATGCGCATGCATGAGCCGCGCTATGCTTTGTGAATGGTTCCCGCAGACTTCCAGGACCTCTGATGTGCCCCAGAATGCTGGGGGGGGGGGGGGGGGGGGTCAGTGGAGGTGGGCTGAAGGAGGAGGGCCAAACTTCTGCTCAGATTGCCATGTCAATATGACCGGAAGTGACAGCAGGTGCCTGTCAAAGCCGGGGGGTGAAGTTCCACTTTAGCTATATCTTTGTTAATCAGTGCCACCAAATGCCCTATTTTCTACCTGTACAGCCACAGCCTAATCGAAGAAGGTGAAAAGAAGTATAATATTCTTACTTTACGTCAGGATGTTTAAAAATAACATGTCTATCACCAAAACATATTTTATATCTATGTCCAAAACCTTCCATGTTCAATGTCAACAGTAAAAAATACCTTTTCTTATTTTAAACACTCTGGCAAGTGTTCTTTACATTTTTATTTGCTTTGTTAAATTTTTCAGAACAGTTTCTCATTTGTTTCAGATCTTTAAAGCATTCACCAATTTGTAACAGTTTAAAAAAACAGGAAACGAAGTAGGAGCTCCAGCAGAGGCGCCTACAGTGTCTTCGCACTTCAAAGTGGCTCAAGCTCAAAAGCCCTCGCTGCTTCCTCCTGTTTTTCCTCCATGAATTTAATAGCAGGATGTACTGTGGTTTGCTCATTTTTCTACAAATGCTGTCTTTCAAGGAAAGACAAAATATTATACTTTATGATATTTTTCAAACATTGATAGCAAAGAGGGGTTTGAAAATATTCCAAATAGTTTACTATCACAAGGTACATAGGTTAAAATAAGGGCATGAGGTCTGGAAAAATCTTCACAAAGTGCATGTCAGATGAGCCAAGGGTGCATGTTTATGCTTAAAAGCTGAACGCCAGGAATTCTGCCACTTTGCAAAACGTGCTGGCTTACTATAGGTCAAGTCCAGTGAGGTGCATCCCAGCTCATGAACTTTTCTCTTTGGTTTACAACTAAGTTTTAGTGTGCACCGGGAGAACAGCTATCACTATATTCCCAGCACTCTGACAGCAGCAATGCTGCTTTTACACACAGCAGCCACTCTGCCCGCCCACCTCACACCCTGCCCTTCCCCTCCAGGAGAATGCTCCCACCCACCTCTCTACTCGCATACAATCCATGTCAACGAACATGGGTCTTCCTCGATTTCTACCTTACCTTCTTCTTGAATAGATTGTTCATTTGGCAGAGTGTGCAGGAGCTGAGCAATCAGATAACAGCCTATGTGGAGCAAAGCCGTAATATTGAAAACAGGAGAAATGTGTCCCTGGAAGTCTGTAAAGAGTACAATTTTATTGTACAATCTCCTTTAGTTACACCTTTAACTATGTAGTGCAAGGGCCTGCATGATTAGATACAGAGTGATTGGATAGAATAGCACTGATCGCTCTAATAATGACAATGGTCCCAAAATAGTGTCAAAAGTGTCCGCCATAATGTCGCAGTCCAAATAAAAAAAAAAAAAAAAAAAAAAAAAAAAAATCACAGATCGCCGCCATTACTAATAAAAAACATTATAATAAAAATGCAATAAAACTATTCCCTATTTTGTAGACACTATAGCTTTTGCGCAAACCAATCAATATACGCTTATTGGGATTATTTTTACCAAAAATATGTAGAAAAATACATATCGGCCTAAACTGGAGGAAGAAAATAGTTTATTATATATTTTTGGGGGATAATTATTATAGCAAAAAGTAAATATTGCATTTTTTTCAAAATTGTCGCTTTTTTGTTTATAGCTCAAAAAATAAAAACCGCAGAGGTGATCAAATACCACCAAAAGAAAGCTCTATTTGTGGGGGGGGGGGGGGGGAAGGATGTCAAATTTTGTTTGGGTGCAATGTCACGCGACTAATACTGAACTAAACCCGATCACGCGATGCATGAGAGCAGTGCCTCTCCCGCGTCTCTCCCTCATTGGCTGAAACATAGCAGCAGGAGCCATTTGCTATCGCTGCTGGCAAATCACAGCCAGTGAGCAGGGGTCAGTGACAGCCGCGCTCTGTGCATCTTATGGACACACAGGGGTGGCTTGCGAGTACACACGAGTGACCCCATGGCAAGCTGCTTGTTCTGGGGGCACTCAGCAAGGGGGGAGGAGCCAGGTGAGCCAGCATCCAACTCAAGAAGAGGAGGATCGAGGTTGCGCTGTCCAAAACCACTGCAAAGAGCAGGTAAGTATAACATGGTTGTTATTTTAAAAAGAAAAAAAAAGCTGAACCTTTAGTATCACCTTAAATGTGAGCCATCCCAACTGGGAGAGTACAGTGCATTTTTCTAGCAGCTATAATAGCCGCTAGCAATAATCACACGTTCAATCCGACAGGCTGGTTGTACCCAAGTTGATCAATCAACTTGGGTACATTCAGATTGCTCATACATGGTTCTAATCTTTGCCAGTTCCTGCTGAACCAGCTAAGATTCAAACCATCTATGGCTGGCTTAAAGGTACGTTCAGCTGAATTTTTTTTTTAATTTTAATATAGTAAAGGTGGCATAAAGGGGGAGTCTGTTAAGGCTGATCAGTGGGGGAAAAACAGTAACCAGGTAATGTTTTCAATTCATCCATGGACTCCTGGTCCATCAACAGACAAGAGATCGTCATTGGATCCATCTAAGAACACTCAGAACCAGTCACTGTTCTGTTATATCTTTGGGTACCTTAGGACATACAAACACATGGTTTATACATAAAAAAAAAAGACAAAAAGCTACCCTACCTTTAGCAATCAGTCTGAATATCTTTTTCATCTTCCAATACAAAATGGGAGAATAAGAGGTTGTCCGTACTACTTTGTCTTTGTGTAAAAACAAAAGAAAAATACAGCACTCATGTAATATGATCGGGTAGGCATTCCAAATATGGTTAAAAAAAAATACCCAGAATAAAAAAGGATGCACAGCAGGGATAGCAAACAATGGAAATAGTCATGGGGTGGACAGTAGAAGTTAAAAATAAAATTGTGATCTCGACTTAAAGAACGCTTAATGAGGAAGTGTTTATTGTACTAAACATTCTCATAGCTACACACTATTGTGCATACAGTGAGTCATTCACAGCAAGGGGAAATTCAAGACTCCTAACAAGGACTAGAAGTGACATCATTTCACCATTATAGGTGCGGTGCACAAACTATATATTCCGTTCAACATTATATCTACATTGATTGACACAATAAGCTGTGATGAGCCGCATATGTCTTCTTTACCAGTTAGTAAATAAGACATATCATACATACTTGTCCTGCCACCAACCTTTTTTATTCAAGAACTAGAATGACAGGAGAATCCTGCATATGAGACACACCTGGAAATGTGAGATGTCCCAATGACGCCCAATAGATCTGTGGTAGGGCTGGAGGAAAGAACCACAGATCTCTACAGGGGGATCAACCAACACCCCTGAAAATGTGTTTGGTGAAGGGGATTCTCTGGGCACCTTAGCTCTTGAAAATAGAAAAATGAAGAGTGTGGCCAGCGAGACAGGCAAGTATATCATCTGGGTATAATATAGGGTCACAGAAGCTGCTTGCAGGACTTTTTTTTGATGTCCTGCCAGGGCACCACTCCAGTGTGAAAGCCCTCCGGCTTTCACATTGGAGTGACAGGAGAGTAGCTTTAAAAGATGCTTTGCAGGTACTATTTTTAGCACTATAGCACCTGTAAAGCGCCTTAGTGTGAAAGGGGTCTTACCAAAAAAAAAAAAAAAAAAAAATACTTGATTCTTTAACCACTTGCTTACTGGGCACTTAAACCCCCCTCCTGTCCAGACGAATTTTCAGCTTTCAGTGCTCTCACACTTTGAATGACAATTACTCAGTCATGCAACACTGTACCCAGATGATTTTTTTGTCCTTTTTTTTCATACAAATCGAGCTTACTTTTGGTGGTATTCGATCACCTCTGGGTTTTTTTATTTTTTGCGCTATACCCTGTTTCCCCGAAAATGAGACCTAGCGTGATTGTCGGTGATGGCTGCAATACAAGCCCTACCCCCCAAATAAGCCCTACCCTATTTCCCAGAAAATAAGCCCTACCCTGAAAACAAGACCTACAAGCACTTTAACTTGGGCTTATTTGGGCGGTAGGGCTTATATTGCAGCCATCACTGACAATCACGCTAGGTCTTATTTTCGGGGAAACAGGGTAAATGAAAAATACTGAAAATTTTGAAAAAAAAATAAAAAATTTCTTAAATTCTGTGATAAAATTTTGCAAATTAGTAATTTTTCTTCATAAATTTTGGCCACAATTTATACTGCTACACATCTTTGCATGGTAAGTTATTTGAAGTTGTAATTTTTTCCCACAATTCTTTGCAAAATGAAGATTTATTTATTTTCACAAAATTGTCATTGTAATAGCTTATTTCTCTCACATGACATGTGCATACCACAAATCACACCCCAAAATACATTTTGCTATTCCTCCTGAGTACTGAGTGTAGCGATACCACATGTGTGGGACTTTTTCACTGCCTGGCCACATACAGAGGCCAACATGCAGGGAGCACCATCAGGTGTTCTAGGAGCATAAATGACATCACATTTCTCAACCACCTATTACACTTTTGAAGTGTACAGTGGACAATGGAAACACCCATAAAATGACCCCATTTTGGAAAGCCAACACCCCAACGTATAATCTACATAATGGCAGTAAGTCCTACAGGCAGAAGTAGGGCCTCGTTCAGCACAGAATGGGGACAGGGGTAGAGGCTTCTCCCACCCAAATCTCTTTGAAGCCTCTGAGTCTCCAGACCCCAATCTAGGGATAAGAAAACAAAAAAAAAATAGTTTTCTTCATGCATAAAAACAATTCTGGAACCCCCGTGTTGAATCCCACTAGTCCAGTAGCAGGGTACAAGATCAGTCCATGAGGCAGGCAAAAAACATGGTCAAACAGTCCAAGGTCAGTTCCAGATCAGGCAGAGGTATGTACAGAATCGTTAGGCAGAAGCATGGTCAAATAACAGTCAACGGTCAGTTCCAGATAAGGCAGAGGTATGTGCAGAATCGTCAGACAGAAGCGTGGTCGAATAACAAGCCAGGGTCAGTTACAGAGCAGGCAGTGGCATAAGGGGTGTGAAGGTGTGTGAAGGCAGGAACTGAGGATTACGTTTACCATACTTCACTAATAAATTTATTGAAGTATGGTAACGGCGATAACATTTACCTATGCAGAGGCCTGGTTGGGACACATCTTACTTTTTTTTTTACGTTGATGGTCTGTTGGTTTGGGAGGGATTTTATTGGGAAAGTGGCGTTCAGAGAGTCGACTAAGAACATCTGATCGGATATTTTCTGGTGGGCAGTTTGGGAATAAAAAGGGCAGGGAAAACTTCCTCCTGGTAGCCAAGGAAGCGTTTGGGGTTTTGGGTGGAGTTGCGGTAAATGACATAAGCGTTGTATATCGCCAATTGAAAAAAATACATTGCGACTTTTTTATACCAATGGTATGTCCGGCTTGTGGCAAGGTATGGTTCCAGCATTTGGTCATTGAAGTCGACTCCCCCCATGAACAAATTATATTCATAGATGCATTTTGGTTTTTGTATGGGGCCATTCCTTCTGGGGATTTCCACGAAGGTATGGTGGATCGAAGACAACATGTAGACATCCCTTTTGTCCTTCCACTTCACTGCCAAAATCTCCTTGTTTCGCAGACTTGCCGTTTCTCCCTTTCTCAACTTCTTATTGACAAAACTTTGAGGAAAGCCCTTCCGGTTCTTTTTTACAGTGCCACATGCTGGCGTCTTCTTCCGGTGAAGGTTGTGGAACAGGGCCAGAGATGTGTAGAAGTTGTCTATGTATAAGTGGTAGCCCTTCTGGTATGGGGGTATATGAGGTCCCAAACAATTTTCCCGCTTAATCCCAAGTAGTCTGGGCAATTAGGGGGTTGCAGCTGGGTGTCCTTCCCTTCGTACACTTTGAAGGCATATATGTACCCTGTGACTCGATCACATAATTTGTATACCTTCACCCCATAGCGGGCCCTTTTGCTGGGAATAAATGGTTTGATTTTAAGCCTGCCAGTAAATTTAACAAGGGACTCCTCTACACATGTGTTGGTCCGGGGTAAACAGCTGGGGGAATACTTCAGAAAAATTATTTAGAAGTGGCTGAATTTTGAAAAGCCTGTCATAATTTGGGTCATTCCGGGGAGGGCACTGGGTATTATCATTGAAATGGAGGAACCTCATTATCATGAGGTATCTGGTTCTGGGCATTACCTTGGAGAAGATTGGCATGCGGTGGATGGGGTCGGTTGACCAATAGGAATTAAAAGTGTTTTTTTTTTTTAGTGAGTCCCATACAAAATGTGAGGCCTAAAAAAAAAAAACCTTCAACTCGTCGGGAATTTTCAAATCGGAATGCATTAGTGTCTCACTGACACTTCCCTGCACTGCTCTGCTGATGGGGATAGAGTTGAGTCCAGCAAAAGAGGCTTTTCATGCCACTTGCGGTATCAGTGCCAGGGGTTGCCTACCCCTGTTTTAGATCAAAGAAAAATCACGATTCTCATTTTTTCCAGAATCGTGCAGCTCTACCACAGATTGAGAAGAAAAAAAATCTCTCCATACCAGCACCCTGTCATGAACTCTCAAGCCTGGTACACACAGGTAGTTTTTTATTCCGTTCAACCCAGCAGGCTGATGGAAAAAAAAAATAGAGAAAGCAAAGAGCTTGCTGTACTAACTATGTAATGTTAGTATAGCGATCTCCCCCCTGTTGAGCTACTGTGTTCTTATTGGGGGGTTGACCCCCACCAGAACACACCGGTCAGCGCTCACAGCCAATGATCGGATGCCAGCAGGGAGTAGGTTGCTCACTGTAGACCTCTGCAATGAAACCTCCGCTTCCCCACACAGAGCAAGAGACCTAGAATGCAGCTGCTGGCAAAGAACAGACTTTTCTACTCTTGAGAAAAAGTAAAAAAAACTGTAAAGCCTGCCATACATGGATCAAGGTATGGCCAGTTCAGCATGGACCAGATCAATTTCAATCCATGTATGGGCACGCTGAATGTACACAAGTATGAACAACCAACCAGCCTGTTGAAAAATGTTTGCTCAATCAGCACCCTTGGCTATAGATAAGTGGAAAGTAACATGGAGAGGAGCAGCATCACAAGAGGAAGGTAACATGGAGAGGAGCAGCGTCACAAGAGGAAGGTAACATGGAGAGGAGCAGCGTCACAAGAGGAAGGCAACATGGAGAGGAGCAGCGTCACAAGAGGAAGGTAACATGGAGAGGAGCAGCGTCACAAGAGGAGGTAACATGGAGAGGAGCAGCGTCACAAGAGGAAGGCAACGTGGAGAAGAGCAGCGTCACAAGAGGAAGGTAACATGGAGAGGAGCAGCGTCACAAGAGGAAGGCAACATGGAGAGGAGCAGCGTCACAAGAGGAAGGTAACATGGAGAGGATCAGCGTCACAAGAGGAAGGTAACATGGAGAAGAGCAGCGTCACAAGAGGAAGGTAACATGGAGAGGAGCAGCTTTACAAGAGGAGGGTAACATGTAGAGGAATGACTTCACAAGCGAGAGGTGGCATGTAGAGGAGTGGCTTTGCAAGAGAGAAGTAGCATGGAGTGGAGTGACTTTGTAGGGAAGAGGAGAAGTCTAGGAAATGAGCAGCACTTCTGAATTACTGCATTAAACATAAATGTAGGAGCACAGATGGCAGCTCCTGTATAGGAAGAACAGATGTGCACTGAGGTCTGGAGCACAGTGAGCCACATAGTGGACTCAGGGGGCTAAAGCTACACTTGAAAATGTAGTAACTTTGTTTACTTTGAAATCAGTCATGCAACAAAAATAGCTACCAGTTAATTGCTAAAAGTAGCAATTGATTCCTAAACCGATTACACAAATGACTATTGCAGTTGCATGTATTAGCAATTACTTTATAATCATTGCACAATGCACTAATCATATCCGTTCAAACACAAGAAGCTACTGCATGCCACTTGCAGCTTTCTCTATTGAGAACCACTTGTTCAATCTGTTTAGATCACTAGAGATTAATCAGAAATAGAAATTTAAGTAACACAATTTATCAATTTATAATCCCTTGTTTAGTTCTAACCTACACGCACTGACTGCCAACAAGTGGTTACATCTCTCAGTAACATAATATTAAAAATTCCTGTGTACCGGTAGCTAAGCCTCAATACTGTACTGCCGTATTAAAGTCGATTTTCCGATTCTGCTCTGTATAAGGCCACATTCAGACGAATACAAAAAAAAAATAAAAATGCAGCTTTCAGGGATGTTTTGCGTTCACACCTCTGAATACATCTGCACGGAAAAAAGGCCCAGTTATGCATTCCTGGAGAAATGTTTTATTGTTTTTTATTTTATGCATACATGCACAATCCTAAACGTGCATAAGCGTGCCTTTATGCGTGTTCATTTTTGTGGCTAGAATACATGAATATTCTGGCCAATAGAATACATTTCTGCTCAAGCCCTTCTAAATCTATATGCACACACTTAAGTGAAAAAACTGCGAGTTTAGAGGCATTTCTCTGCAAACTTCTGGCAGCAAAAATGCCTCTAAACTTCATACGCCCGTGTTCAAGAGGCCTAAAGGAGTTGCCTCTAATGATAGTAATAAGTCCTGCTTGCTGCTGTGTAGTGTAAAAATTATAACTTCAGTGATGCTAGTGTCAGTGCTCCGCTTCAGGCTCACATACATATTTTCTGCTCAGAGAATTCAAGGCGCTCTGTGAATGGACAAGGGGGAGAAGGGCAGGAGAAGGGGTGGAAAAACAGGATCTCCTCTTGTCCATTCGTAAAATGCCTTGTATTCTGAAACAGAATGCAAGGCTTTTTGTAGATGAGCAAGGGGAGATGGAGAGACTACATGACCCCCACACTGTTCGAGAGCTGGATCGCTCAGTGGTAGAAAAAGGAGGCAGGAAGCAGGACCTAGGATTATCATGATTAATGCTAACTCCTTTGTACAGAGCAGCTGTGAATATTCAGCTGTATAGCAGATTTATTTAACCACAAATGCTTTGTTGGCATACTGCTGTACCACCCTCTTCATAAAATATTCTCATGCTAAAAAGACAGGCAAAGAGCATGCCCTTTTCTGAACAGCAACATTTCTAGCCACAACTTGTAATTCAGGTTAGTAACTCCCCAGCAAGATTGGGGATAGCAGCCATGGAAGCTGCACGTATAACAAACAGTTGGGAGACACCAGCTCCTATATTTTTTTTATTATAGAAAGGTCTTTGTAAGAACTTATTGGAACTTATTGGAACATTGGCTTAAACAACTGCCATTAACAGTGGCATTTACTTGCAAGTGCTTCTTTATAGCAGTGTTTCTCAACCAAGGTGCCGCGGCCCTGGTGTGCCATGAGGCGTACTTACGGGTGCCGCAGCAACAGCCTAAGCTGAGCCATCCTTGATCCTCTATTAGCTCCTGGGCTACATGAGGCAGAGAACACTGTAAAGGCCTGTGTACAGAAGAAGCAGAGAGCTCAGCCAACACCTCATCCGCTCTTTTCTGTCCTCTTACAGCCAAAACAGAACATTTAGCTGGTCGCCAACAACATCCTACCCACCAATGACGTAATCGGTTGCTAAGGACTTGCCGATGTACTATCATTTACTGTCCCCCATCACAAAGCATGCGCAGTACACAGGACACACAGATTCCGAAAATTGCCGAAGATGAACGACGCCTGCGCCGTGAGTCCACTTTCAAGCCCCACCATCCAAGTGGACATAGAGTTAGAATACAAAAGAGCCAAGCGCAGCGAGGCTGTGCCTGAAGCGTGGCGAGTGAAGCGAGCCCGCAAGGGGCCCTCTAAGTTTGTGTAGCCCTATGTCTGCTTGGATGGTGGGGCTTACACCTTGACTCACGGCGCAGGCACCGTTCATCTTCGGAGATTTTCCGAAAATCCTTAGGCTCCGCGCTGCGCATGCACAGTACACAACGGACACTTGGTGATAGCCGGACTGTTCGTGTCAGAACACCGTCAAGAGCAGAGAGAGGAGCAGAGGAGGAGTGGGCTGACCTCTCTGCCTCTTCTGAACAGAGGACTGTACAGTACTCTCTGGCTCATTTAGAACAGGAGCTAACAGAGGATTGAGGATTGCTCAGATCTGAATGTAAAGGAAGGGGAGTAGCGGGGGGAGAGCACAACCCACACTAGTGGGGTAATGTGCAAAATTTTGCGTTTTTCCATACCGCACAAAAAACGTGCTGCCTTTTGCAGACCTTGGTGCCATTAATGCTTTATGACACCGCAACGCATCTAGTAAATGCGCATACATTTATGCCTGCTAAAATATATGGTACCGTAGCACAGCCCTCAAAAATTACACTCGCACACTCGCATTTTGCGAGTGATTTTTGAGGGCTGGCGAGGAGAAGAGAGGAGAGCTGCCACTGGTAGATCACAGCAGGGAACATTCAGACTTTTGTTTCATAAGCTGTGAGTGTTCCCCCGCCGTGCGCCGTCACATAAGCTCCTCCCCTTTTCCGGGACTTTGATAGACAGATCACCCGTCCAATCCTAGGACGGGTGACATGTATCAAACTTCCCCGGACAAGGGGAGGGGCTTATGTGACGGCGCGCCGCGGGGGAACACTCACAGCTTATGAAACAAAAGTCTGAATGTTCCCTGCTGTGATCTACCAGTGGCAGCTCTCCTCTCTTCTCCTCCACAGGTAGGCAGCACGTGGGGGACACAGGCTGCAAATGGGGGGGAGACACAGGCTGCACATGGGGGGGGGGGGGGGGAGACACAGGCTGCACATGGGGGGGGGGGGGGGGACACTGGCTGCACATGGGGGGGGGGGACACTGGCTGCACATGGGGGGGGGGGACACTGGCTGCACATGGGGGGGGGGGACACTGGCTGCACATGGGGGGGGGACACTGGCTGCACATGGGGGGGGGACACTGGCTGCACATGGGGGGGGGACACTGGCTGCACATGGGGGGGGGACACTGGCTGCACATGGGGGGGGGGGACACTGGCTGCACATGGGGGGGGGACACTGGCTGCACATGGGGGGGGGGACACTGGCTGCACATGGGGGGGGGGGACACTGGCTGCACATGGGGGGGGGACACTGGCTGCACATGGGGGGGGGGGACACTGTCTGCACATGGGGGGGGGACACTGGCTGCACATGGGGGGGGGGACACAGGCTGCACATGGGGGGGGGACACAGGCTGCACATGGGGGGGGGACACAGGCTGCACATGGGGGGGGACACAGGCTGCACATGGGGGGGGGGGCTGCACATGGGGGGGGGACACAGGCTGCACATGGGGGGGGGACACAGGCTGCACATGGGGGGGGACACAGGCTGCACATATGGGGGACACAGGCTGCACATGGGGGGGGGGACACAGGCTGCACATGGGGGGGGGGACACAGGCTGCACATGGGGGGGGGGACACAGGCTGCACATGGGGGGGGGACACAGGCTGCACATGGGGGGGGACACAGGCTGCACATATGGGGGACACAGGCTGCACATATGGGGGACACAGGCTGCACATATGGGGGACACAGGCTGCACATATGGGGGACACAGGCTGCACATATGGGGGACACAGGCTGCACATATGGGGGACACAGGCTGCACATATGGGGGACACAGGCTGCACATATGGGGGACACAGGCTGCACATATGGGGGACACAGGCTGCACATGGGGGGGGGGACACAGGCTGCACATGGGGGGGGGGGGACACAGGCTGCACATGGGGGGGGGACACAGGCTGCACATGGGGGGGGGACACAGGCTGCACATGGGGGGGGGACACAGGCTGCACATGGGGGGGGGACACAGGCTGCACATGGGGGGGGGGACACAGGCTGCACATGGGGGGGGGACACAGGCTGCACATGGGGGGGGGGACACAGGCTGCACATGGGGGGGGGACACAGGCTGCACATGGGGGGGACACAGGCTGCACATGGGGGGGACACAGGCTGCATTAACATTAAGGTTGTTAATATTTTTATAACTTAATTGCATAAAACATTAAAGGTGTCATTTAATGAGATAATTTATGAGGGCGGGTTTAGGGGCGGGGCAGGGTAGGGGTTGGGCGGGGCAACTGGTGGCGAGTAACCCTTAAGGCCTGGCTAGTAGCTCAGGACTTGAAATTTTGAGCCCTGCCGTAGCACCATGTGTTGGTGCGACGCAATTTTAAAAATCACAGCAGCACCCTTTGGCGTGTTTCACACACACAGACCAGCTCATTAAAAAAAAATTTACATTAGGGAACATGCAAAAAAAAGTGTGTGAGCTTTGATGCGCCTACTGGTTGGTAGAGCCCTCAGAATTGTGCGCGAGTGCCTTGACTGATAAAAAAAAAACGTTGAAAAACACGGCCTTATAGGAAGGGTAATTTTCACCTGAAATATTGCCAGTTCTTTTATACACACAAATCAATGATTAAAGCTTGCTGAGCTCTACTTTGAGAGAGCAGAGGATGGGATGAGAAGAACAATTAAAACTCTCCTACCTTCTCCTCTCTGTGACTTTATTCAACTCTGCTGTGTAATTAAACTCATAGATTTCAGCTATACTGAGATGCTATAAAGCAGTATCGGATAATTGCAAAGACCATTAATAAACCTTGCAGAAAGATAAAAAGATCCAATTTATTCCCCTGGATTACAAAAGATGGAAAAAATAGATCACTGCAACATGTTTTTATTAAAGAAAAAGAATATTCATCAAAATTAAAGACACATACTTTATTTCTTGAGTTTTCGGTTAAACAAAATAGTAAAGTTATCATGCACAAAGGACCAACTTCAGTTACCATTAAAAATATTCATGCGAGTATAGAGACGAAACTGGAATTTCCAATCCACAATTAGCAGAAGCGATTTGCTGATGTAAAAAAAACCCTCTTCCATTTTCCTCACTGAGAAAAGCTGATTGCACGGCCACATAAAATCATTTCCTTAAACATCTCATTTTTTACACCTCTTCTTTGTCTTATTTTATCATCTTACAGTAATTACTATACTAACAGGTTCTGAAGATACTTAAAAGTGATTTTGAAGCCTTAATTATTTTTTGCAATTTCTACTGCTAAAATACAGATTAAGGGCCCGTTCACACCAGAACACAGTGTGGGAAAACCGCGTTCTGTGCGTGTTTTCCACACTGTGTTCAAAACGCACTGGGTGCACGATCTGCTATGAGTGTCAATGTATTCCTAACAAAACCCAATACGCAGATCACAAATCCAGTGCATTTGCTTGCACGGGATCGCATGGTACTGCAGTACCATGCGATCCGGTTGCAGCGCATTAAAAGATACTTTTGGTGCTTAAACAATAATTGTAAAATAATCTGCGCTGTGAAAAAAGCTCTAAATGTGACAGAGAGGCTGCTGACACAAAGATAGTATAGATGACCTCAAAACATAAATATTAAACAGTACTGCAGCACCAGTATATAACATGTACAAATAGATGTGCAATATATAGCATATAGTGACATGATAACCAATACAAAAGTTTAATAGTAACAAAAAATGAAGTCCCACAGTGTGCTAGGTGAAAAGGAAGACAGATAAAAAGGCTTGTTTTAGTAAAATCAATGTTCACAAGTGTATATCCAAAACATTGTTCAAGTGACCACTCACCGATATTAAGTGCATTCAATACTCATCAACCAGTGCCCAAGTGACCAATCACCAACATCGTGTGAAACTCACCAGAATAAATGGCTGCCATTAAATGCCAGGATTACATCTGAAATCCAACAGGGATCAGTGTGGCCACTCGCTCCCAGTGGTACCTTCTGGTCTAATCCAGCAAATGATAAATGAAGCTCGCCAAGAGCCCAAAAGGAATGTCTCAAAGTGTAGTAGGTTTATTCATTACACAGGTACAGTGGCATAAAAACGGAGCAATAAATTCAAAGAACGCGCATGTAAAGCCGCTGCTGACCCAGGATCGCACAGCACCGTGACATCAGCAGTAATTAGGGGGTTGAAGAGGCGGCGATTGGTTGAACAGCACTGAATCACACAGGAACGTGGCTTTTTGGTTCCCCTGGCAGAGTGTACACAGTCAAGGAAATTCTACAGTTGATATACGTTTTACCTAACCCCGCCAGTGGGTAAATGGGTATTGTTTTTTTTTGTGTCACCAGGAGATTGTAACATGATGCCAGAACAGTTTTGGTAAAGAGGTTTTAAAGTATTTGTATCAATACAATAAGTATGGTGTTATATAAAACTGTATTACTCTGACATTGAGACAAGTCCCACGGTAGAAAAAAAAAAAAACAATATCGCAGTTGTAATAGGGATGTTGGAAAGATAGAACTCTACACAGACCTATCTAGTGCATTAACTGACACTAATGATGGGGTACAATTCCTCCTAATGACACCAACAATGTGGCATAATGCCTGACGGTGACCTCAACGATGGAGCACCATACTCTTCTGTTTTACTACCATTGACAGGACATTTTCTACTACCACTTGCCACAGTCTGGCATCCCTAAAGTCTGAAGGACAGTAAACTGGCCCTTTGTTTAGAAAGTTTGGAGACTCCTGCAGTAGAGTAACCTTTTTCCTACTGCAATATAAGCTGCAATGAACATGCTTGTCAGCTTCTAGTCATACAGAAAACTACATTGCACCACCCAGTTATGATATTGTTATAATTAACAATGCTATTAAGTGTAAATACATCTAATGGGCCTTTCTAGCAATGTTAAAAATATGGGCTTGATATTTTAGGCCTTATTCATAAGGGTGCTGAGGCCCATCTACCATAAACAGGCTGGATTTATTTATTTTTGCGTCTCTAGCCTTTAAGTGTTGCGTGCATTCAAGTCTAGTAGAATGTAGCAGCTGCATTGACACAGACGCTTGAAATGATGCAACAGGCATGAGAGTAAGGGCGAGCGGCCGAAAACACACACTTGTCTGCATTTAGGGTTGCTCATCTACATCCCTGTCACATTAAGACCCTTTTCACATCGAGGCAGTTTTCAGGCATTTTAGCACTAGAAATGGCACCTGAAAACTGCCTCCCATTCATTGTAATGGGAGCTTTTACACCTGGGCGGTGTGCTTGTGGGACGTTAGAAAAAGTCCTGCAAGCAGCATCTTTGGGAGCGCTGTATATAGTGCTCCCAAATCGCATCTGACCATTTCAGTGAATGGGCAGTGCTTCCGAAGTGCATGAAAAGCGATTCTGAAGCGCCGCAACACAGACGTTTTTAACCTCTTTTTTGGGGTTAAAAGCGCCCCGCTAGCAGCCAAAAAGCAGCGCTGCCTAAACAGAATTGAGCAGAGCTTTACTGCCAACAGCCAGCGCTTTCAGTGTGAAAGCAGCCTAAGGCCTGATACACACCTATGCATTTTTAGTGCTTTTTGTATTTTTTCAGATTTGCACTACAGTCCATTTAACATGGTTTCCTATGGAACATGTTCTGTAGTACAAATCTGCAAAAAGCACTAAAAATGCATAGGTGTAAATCAGGCCTAAGGGCACTTTCACACTGGGGCAGTGCCGGCTTTACCGCTGTTATAGCGGCGCTCTGCGGCTGCTAACAGTGCGCTTTTAACCCCCCGCTAGCGGGCAAAGGGTTAAAAGCACAGGGCAGGACGTTTTGGGAGCGGTGTATACACCGCTGTCACACCGCCCAAAGATGCTGCTTGCAGGACTTTTTCAAGTCCTGAAAGCACACCGCCCCAGTGTGAAAGTACTCCCTAGGTGATACTGAAAGGCGAGTGACATTGAATAGCGCTGTAGGATGCGGGCTTTGGCGGTTCCCCATGCTGGCTTGGGAAGCTACAGATGCACATTAATAACAGCTTCGCAGTGTCCTCATCCGATCCTTATGCTGAATGTCAAGAATCCTACAAAATATGTGATATTAATTATTCAATAAATGTCTTACTATGCTAATATTTGAGCTTACTGGATCTTCCTGCATCTCTATTTCGAAGCTGCAGGATCCCTGCTGCATGAATATTGATCTCCATTTGAATCTTGCTGAATATCCCGAGTCTCGCTGCTGCATCCACGACACAGACAGCAGGACTCAGACCCGCCCCCCACTCTTGCGTCACTGGATTTGATTGACCACAGTGGGAGCCAATGGCTCATGTTGCTATCAATCTATCCAATGAGGACAGACAGCGGCTGGATTCGCTGGGCTCCTGCACGTCGCTGAAACAGATGGGTTCAGGTAGGAAAAAGGGGGCTCTGGGGGCAGCTGTAACAAAGAAAGTTTTTCACCTAATGCATTAAGGTGAAAACCCATGAGACTTTACAACTCCTTTAAGAATGCTATAATAAAGCCTTTAAAATTTACCATGTAATCCTGACAACACTATTCTTCTGACAGTTTTGAAAGACTTATCACCACAGAGACAAGGAAGGAGATAGCATAATCATTAAGTTGGCACTTCTGTTTGAGAGAGCGCAATAGAAAAAAAACTAAGACTGCTCTATTTGTATTTAAATGCTCATTGGTGACTGGTGCTCGTTTAGGTTACTGTATCATCACCACAGATTAGTTGTAGTACAGAAACAAGAAAAAAAGTGAAAGGATTAGGCTCAGTTCACACATATGCAATGCGAGAAGTTGAGAACCCAAGCCAACCGCTGGGAGTGTCAATAATAAGTTACTGACACCCCCAGATTGGTTCATATATCACAGTGCGAACCGACCATTCGGACATGAAATCAGATCGCATGGGTGTGAACACCCTCCAATCCGATTCTGGTGCGGACCAAAAAAAGGGTCCTGCATGACTTTTGTCCAAATGCAATGAGAGTTCAGCCATACAATCTGTATGGCTGAATTTGCATCGCATTCGATTTGCCCTTTAGTGCGGTATGAATCACATACGATGTAGCACAGCGCACCAGTGTGAACCCAGCCATAAAAGCAGTAGTACAGGGCTCATCCATACCTCCAATGCTAGTGCAGCATTACTAGTTACAGGGAGCACCACTCACCTCGTCCTATTCCATTCTGCAGCTTGATAAAACTATTTTTGGATAGCAAAATACCTATGTAAACCAAGCAAGAAATAAAAAAACAGATTGGCAGCATTTACATTAACTTCAAAGGCTTGGTATGCGTGTTCGGGTGTTTAGAAACCTGAAGTTTCCAGTTTAAAATGGGCAATTTGGCTAGTCTTGAAGTTGGTAAATTACTGTATTAGAAAAGGACAGACAGCTCTTCATAAGAAAACAAGCGGACCTTTGTTCATTGGACATGACTAATACAAGACTTTATGTATGAACATCCAGACTGGTAATTTGGCAGCTGCAATTTTTGTAATTAAATGTTTGGAAGTTGTATACACATCTTGTAAAGTATACAATACATACACACTATGAGCTCTAGGGTATAATCCCAGGTGGTAATAATGAGGTGAGGGACTTCCATCAGGTTTTAGCACTAGGCTGGCAAAGCTACTGTATGACTGCGCTTCACCAATAATGGAGAAAACGAGCAAACGCAATCACTTGCACTCAGGTTTCCAGTCGTAGAAATGACTTGGGCAATAAGCGCTCAGGAATCCCAGGTTAGATGTACAGACAAGCTTCTAAAAAGCACACAACCTGGAGCACCACAATTCTAGACAAGATTGGTCCACAGTTGAATGCAAGATAAAAAGCACAACACTGGGCACAGAGACCTAGTGCATTATTTGACCGCCCTATTTTTATCACTATAGGGCGGTAGCTATGTGTCATATCACGTATATATACGCAATTCCAGAAATCTGCAGGCAGGGGGCACTAGCATGCGCCACCGGTGGGCAGCTTCTGCTGTGATAAATTACAGCAGAAGACACTCTGAGTGCCAGGCACTCCATGTCCTCCGGCACCCACCAACCATGGGGAAGACACAGAGAACTGAGATATGCCTAGGTAAACCAGGCATAGCCCCGGGGGGGGGGTGCATTCTGTGTCTCTGCAAAGCAGGGACTAGAATCGATCTCTTCCCCTAGTGAAAGCAGCACACTGTAATAAATTAATATTTAAAAAAAAAAAAAAAAACACGGGCTAGGCACACAGTTAACCCTTTGATCGCTCTAGATGATGTTTAACCCCTTCCCAATCAGTGTCATTAGTACAGTGACAGTGCATATTTTTAACACTGATCACTATTAGCATCACTGGTTCCCACAAAGTGTCAAAAGTGTCAGTGTTTGATTGTCCGCTGCAATATTGCAGTCCCGCTATAAGCCGCTGCAATCGACTCCACTTGCCTACTGGCCACTTTTACCCCTTTCCTGCCAAGGCCAATTTTCAGCACTGGCACACTTTGAATTACAATTGCACGGTCATGCAACACTGCACCCATATGAAGTTTTTATAATTTTTTTCATGCAAATAGAGCTTTCCTTTGGTAGTATTTAACCACTACAATACTGGACACTTTCACCCCCCTCCTTCCCAGAGGAAATTTTAGCTTTCAGCGCTGTCACACTTTGAATGAGAATTGCGCGGTCATGTAACACTGTACCCATATGACATTTTTATCTTTTTTTTTTTTCACAGAAATAGAGCTGTCATTTGGGGATATTTAATCACCGCTGGGGTTTTTATTTTTTACGCTACAAATAAAAAAAAAAAAAAGACCGAAATGCATTTTTCTTAGTTTGTTATAAAATTTTGCAAATAAGTAATTTCTCTTGATACATTTTGACCAAAAATGATGCTGCTACATTTCTTTGGTAAAAAAAAACAAAAACAAATCAGTGTTTATTTGGTGTTGGCAGTGATGGGGGACAGATGTTTAATGGGGACACTGACGTGTATGGGAACAGGGGTATCAGTGGTGCTTGATGTACTGTTTGTGGGGTGATCTGTAACAGCTCTCTGTGTAAAATCATCCTCACACAGAGAGCTGTCACAGATCTGCAAATCCCCCCCCCCCCCTCGCACTGAGCTCACTGAGCTCGGCGGGGAGAACTGTCACAGAGACACACGTCTGTTCACATTGCCCATATACCGATCTCTGCTCAGCTGGATTCTGTGATCATAATGATCACAGGTTCAAGTTCTGAGGGACATTCCTGAACATCCACTCAGAACGAGGAAACGACCACCCCGCTGTTTATGTGCAGTGGCCGGGTGGGAGGTGGTTAATCACCACTGGGTTTTTTATTTTTTGCTAAATAAACGAAAAAAAGACTGTTAAAAAAAAAAAAAGGCTGCACTGGTGGGCACTGTTGGGACTGTACTGATCAATAGGACACTGGTAATCATTGCTTTTATTATCAGTGTAGATGACCCTTTTACACAAGCCAGTTAGCGTCTCTCCTCACAGGTGTCAGTGTGAGGAAAGGAATGCCGATAACCAGCTTGTGTTTACATCGGCATCAGCTATGATTGGACACAGCTAATCACATGGTAAAAAGCCAATGATTGGCTCTATACCCTGATCACAGAGCAGGCCGCAGTGGGTGCGATCATGGGAGGACCTCAACGCCCTCCCAGAACTGGCTGGTTCCGCTGCAGCCGTCATTCGGCTATAGCGCACTCAGCAAGTGGTTGTAAACCTCAGACACAAAATACGAACCAAACAGAGCACCAAGTGTCATTTCTGTCTGCCGCTTTGTTCCTCTGCCATCAGCTTGAATCACTTCTGATAAGTTTTCCTAACACACAGAGAAAAAAAAGTAATAGGGAGGGAGCTTCAGTTGATAGCCTCCACTTCATTCCTGTGTTCTTCGTGAAGGGGGAGGGCTCCATCTCTCCAATCAGCTCTCAGAGCTCTGAAGAGTGGAACTTGAGATCTCTGCCCTGTTTTCTGACAGCTCCGATAAGCTTTATAAATTCTGGACTTTGAACATATGTAGAGAAGAGAAGACTTCACAAAAGACAGATACAATGTATGTAGGAGGATTGGTTTCACCTCTATCACCTGAGGCCAGTCATTTCACTGGGTATATAATAAGGGTTTACAACCACTTTAGGGATAACTTAATAGTATAAAATCAGTATTGCACTGACATACATCCTATAAAAATGGCAGGTAAAACAAGCCTGGGAAAAGAGGATATTTCTGATCCGAGTTGGTCGACAGTGGAGCGGTGTGCACCTCCGATAGTCCAAAGCAGAGGACCCACCTAAAGCTGACACACAGTGACAACTGTGCAGCTCGGGAGTAAATCTCGGAATTCACCTTTGAAAATTGGTGGTTGCCAAGCAAGGTGTTTTGCTGGTTCCTCCCCACTTGTCATGCTTAGGGGTACTACAGGTGTGTACCCCTTCATAAAGCGCTTTGAAAAACATTTCCTCCAACTATCTTTTGTATTTCTGAGCCAGAAGGCGGGGTATAGGGCAGGGTACTTGTGATGTCTGCAAGAAACTATGCTAAACTAGGACCCGGCCAGCACCTCAGACCAGCCATAATCTGCCAGCATTGTAAAAAGGAGCACAGACGCCCAGTGAGGGTGTATATAATGAAAACGGAAAGGCTTTATTAAAGCTGTATTTAGCATGTTGATGGTGGGGGCGGGAGGAGTAGGTAAGGCAAAATATAAGCAGATTAAACTTTAGCTATGAAGACACTGAAATCAAGTCAAATTAAAGTATTTTCAATAGTTGCATTTAAAAACACATGTATTTTTTAAATATATAAACTGCATCAAGATAAAAAGCTGCTAGAAGGTATAAAGTGATACTTCAAGAAAACACTTAACCATCGCCCAACCATCCAGATGGGAATTCTAGCAAGCCCTTAATCAATGTGCTATTCATAAAAGGTCAGCACTTCTAAATCTGCTGACATTTTGCTTGAGATGTGTAAAACTTAAAACTAGTGATAAACAAAAATTCACAAAAAAATTAATTCATATAAAATCAGATAAAATTTACGTGTGCTCAACAAGGCTGGTCATGGACAGGCAGACATATTACAACCCCAATGTCAAAAAAGTCTAGACGCTGTGTAAAAGCTACATAAAAAAAACAGACTGTAATGATTTGCAAATCAGACCTGGGTGTCCTCATCAACATATAAACGCAAGAAGAAGAAGTAAAAGAATCCCTAAAGTCAACCATACATGGATCAAAATTTGTCCAAGTCCTCTATGGATTGGCAGAGGTTAATGGACATGTGACCACTGACCGCCAGCATCCAATCCACCAAAAACAGATGGATAGGGGGGTTCCATTGTCCATCCGTCTGGGGATCAGATGATAGCCAGATGGAAAAAAGACAGGCATTCTGTTTCCACCATGGGCGGTCGGATGTAAAGCTCGTCTTCTCTGCATCAGCAGAGCAGACACGGACCTGTCATCTGCCTTCTCAGCGGGGATCAACGGAGACGTCCCTTTGCTGAGCAGGCAAATCTGCTGGCCGAGTCCGCCAGTGGAAAAGGGAAACGAACCCCAAGGCCCTTTTCACACGTGCGCTCCGAACAGGTCCGCCTGTCAGTTTTTCAGGTGGACCCAATCGGGCACACCATGCACTTCTATGGAGCAGCGGATGTCAGCAGTGACATGTCGGCTGACATCCGCCAGTATCCCCTCCGATCCGGTCTGTGAAATCCAGATGGATGCAAACCCTATTTTACATCCGTCCGGGGAGAATCGGATCGCATAGGATCGTTGAAAAACAGACAGGCGGTCTGTTTTCATCCGATCTCCATAGAGGAGAGCGGGGCTCTGACAAGTCTGTCTCCGCACAGTGAGCAGACATGGACTTGTCACCCGCCTGCTCAGCGGGAATCAGCGGATCGATCCCTGTCTGTACACGGACAAGCCAGTGTGTGAAAGGACCCTAAGCCTCATGCCAATTGTTAGTAGACTTGCTGGGTTTGAAATAGTTTTGAAATACTCGCCTACCCTGGAGAAAATGCTTCTCCATGATCTCTTCAATCACATCATGAAAACCCAAGATGGTTAATTTATCACTGTGGAAGAAAAAAGGTCAGCCAATTTGAATGGCCTAACCCCTTTGGCAGAGATTATAGGACCATTTACACAGTAAATGCAGCACTGAAGGGGGCCTGCAGTAGCATTTTCTCCAAGACCAATTCAGCCCTTATTTTAACCATTATCTACCCCCGGCAAGACTGATTAGCTTTATATCAAATTTTAATACGTGTTCAATTCAAGGCTCATTTTTTTTAGAAATTAACTTCTCTCTCATTTGTGTTACTGTTTGTTTACCTCATTTGTACTGTACGCTCCCTTTGTTCTCATCTATATAATCAATGGGATATTGGTTGCTGCACTTTATACCATTAGCACGAAAAATAATTGAATAAACATTCTGCGTATTCCCAATATGGTTTTTAAAACACCTTAAATCACTTGGGTCATTTGCAAATTAAATGTGTATTTCTATTCAACGGTGATCTGCATTATCAAGCTGTTTGTTTTGAGGTCATGCAATATTAGGAAAAGACATAGCTTGTTACATTCTAATAAAATTACAAATGAGGGTTTCTTAACATTACCACCGTATTGTTTTCTCCCGTGTCTAATACAGCAGTACCAGGAACATAGCTGGACTGACTCAACAGCCATGTCAAGGCTTGTGAGTTAATCAATAATTCATGCACTGCCTAGATGTGTATTTGATCGCCTGTGCTCCAAACACTTGTATGTTTTCATCGAACATTCCGACTCTGGTTCGATGGCTACTGACCATCTGAATCCTGCTTTACGGCTTGAAAATCAGAAATGCACTGCAAGACCCTCTGGCACAGCCTATGTATATTTCATGCTCAGCAAACAAGAAATGAGAGATGACTGTGGACGGATCTCGAAAGTTATTTTGATAAAAATTACAATAAATCGATTTCTAATTATAGTTCTCATTTATTTTTAGAACGTTAGCTCTGTAGAAATTAATTTTCTAGAAAACCTTTAAAAAGAATACTGCAGAAAACTGTGCAGTCCCATAGGAACCGTTTCTGTGCACACTAGAATGAAACAAAATAAAAGAAATTAACCACTTTATTATAACGGTTTACCGTTGGTTAAAATGAACAAGAACAGCTCATATTCACACAACTACAACAAAATAAATAGCTCAGCAGTTTGCAGCTTGGCAAACACCACAATGCAAGGTACAAGGTGGCCAAAGACTATAAAAAGGTATAGGTACTTTTATAATGGTTCCAAGTTCTTAGAGTGATAGTTTATATTATTCCAAAGCAAAATAAGCTGGCACTTCAGTAAAGATCCTCAATGTGATTTATTGTAACAAAAGGCTAAAAAAAACAGCCTGGCGGGGACACAAACACCTTTCAGATGTTAAAGGTCTTACTTATAGCCATTTTTATTTTTTTCGTAAAGTGGGCAGTTTGTGTTTTGATGATATTTTTAGGTTGCCAAAAAAGCAGGATTATTTCCAGACTCCCACCCGTGCTACCCATGAAACAAAAACCTAATCTTCAAGCCTCCAATCCTCATCTCCAGCAGAGTTCCTTCATGTGAACAGAACAAGCATGGGCTTCTGGTCCCCTGGCACACAAGTGCAGCTTTTTATTTTTCTTAACAAGGAAAGGTACTTCAGTACAACTGTTAACGTGGCTTTAGGTTAAAATTCTAGTATGGGTCTCCTTTAAGGCTAGGTGCTTACCTGGGCATGTGCCTTTTATGCGTTTTTTTTTGGTGCCTTTTGATGCTTCATGCATTTTTTTGTAATAGGAGGAAATACAAAAAAACTGCCAAAAAACAAAACAAAAAAAACACAAAAAAAGAAACCACCACATGTGCTCGCTCCCATTGAAATCTACGGGGCAAAATTGCACCTTCCTACATGAAGAAGGTGGCTGCACCGCTTCCAAAAACTCACTGCAGGAAAATTAATAGATGTGAACGGGCCCCTTAGAACACAATGTTAAAGTGGAAGTAAACCCCCCTATCGTTTTCAGCCAAGGAAGCTGCCATCTTTGCCTCTGTTTAATCTTCAACTGCCACAGTGCTGCACATGTGATCCGTTATGACACCAGCCATTGGATGGTTTGACTGTTTGGTTGAGAGCACAGCCAGTGTGCAGTTAGCATTCACGGCATGGCTTTTTTTTTTTTAGACTGTTAAATCGATGGGTTTACTTCCGCTTTAAGTTGATTGCTGTATGTTCCTGCTCTTTAGAAAATGCACAAAAAGACACACAGCTGTAAACTTAGCCCAGTGTTTCTCATCTCCAGTCCTCAAGGCTCCTTAACAGGTCCTGTTTTTAGGATTTCCCTCAGATGAAACGGCTGTGATAATTACTAAGGCAGTGAAACTGATCAAATCACCTGTGCAAAATAATGGAAAGCCTGAAAACATGACCCGTTGGGGCGCCTTGAGGACTGGAGTTGAGAAACACTGACCTAGACTGAAGTTTAGTAAGCCAAGATTCAGTATTGGAAGTGATAGATCACTTTGCAATCAATTTACGGAATAAACTTGTGTAACTATTCAATTCAATAAGGACTTTGTCATCTCTGGTTGGTTACAATATGGAACACCAGCTGTGAATAACCTATACATGGAGGTGAAACATTCATTTTAGCCAGTATTTAACAGCAACGTATGATCTAAAAGCTCATCTGACTATGACTAGTATCTAGGAAAAAAAAAAAAAAAAAAAGTTACTCATTGTTTTTTCCAACAACCACACAATGCATTACAACCCAAGAACTTTTTTCCATACTTCAGTGTAAGCACCACTGAATAAAAAAATAAATAAAAATCAAGCAATTTGGGACAGATATTCAATTAATGGATAAGGGCATCTTTGCTGTAAATAAATAGTTAATGGGCCATTTACACCACAGTGCTGCGTTAGGGCACCCTAAAGCCAGTAATTCATTCTAAATTACACCCCATCATGCTTGAAGCCATTTGCTAAGATTGCATGTTTACTACCCTGTAACCTGTGGATTTGTCCATTATCTGTCTGTACCTGTAGTGACATCAACCACCGTTAACATGTACAAAATAGATTTCAAAGAACATTATTTAGGTCTCATTCACATAGGCGTACTACAGCATTCACCCGTGCTAGGACAGTGTTTGGATGTTCTGTGCTTCCTCATGCAGGTAGTCCCATTCAAGTCAATTGGGGTGGGCGGGTGCGGTTGTACAGCCCCAAACGCAGAGAGTGCATTCATGGCCATGTACAATTGGGAGCAGCGGCTGTGTCCAAAACCGGCATGGTAGAGGCTGCCTGGAATGCACCCAACACCTGTGCATCTTCGTGTGGGCAAACACGGTCCTCACTCGGGTCAGGTGTACACTGTAGTATACCTGTGTAAACAAGGCCTTTAAAAAAGGAAGCTCTTTTTAACTCATCAAGTAGTAATAAAGCTATTCATATGGATTTTGGAGTTTCCGGCTCTAACTTTTACTGAGGCCTTAAAGGAAACCTGTACCCAGGGTAATGGAAATCACCATTACCTTCACCTACTTCTGAATATGCAAGCGGACTGTTAATCTAAGGGTTTCAGTACTTTCAGTTAGACACGGAACAAGTAAAGCTGGCTATAAACTAGTCGAATACTTTGAAATGTTTTGTTTTAGTAACATTTGTTTGATTTACAAATGGTTACTTACGATACACTTGTTAAACACTGCTCAGGCATGTATCCTGGATCTTATGGAAATGGCCTGTGTCACCATCACGTAGCCAATGGTTTGCTAAAAAGCGACATAAACCGGACATGGAAGAGCATACGGCCAATCTACACAAGAGGAAAAATTCCGCAATACCTGGATGCCATGGTATGCCTTCAGCTGTTCCCCTCAGTATATCTCATTGTTGGATTGTCTCTTCAATGGTTCAGTGACCTAAGACTTTACCATCTGGGCACAAATCTGTCAGGTTACCTTTGCAGATTCTGCCTTGCTCTTGGGGCGAACCTGACTGATGACCATTCACATTTTTTTCCATTGTACCTTTCTCCTCCCCATTAATGAAAATGGTGCACTGTGCAATCTCAACCCTATGTCAGAGAATAGCTGTTTTTTGAGCACATACTAGTGCTTAACTTTATTAATCTTTGGTATTTATGTTTGGGGGGGTTCCAAGTAATTTTCTAGCAAAAAATACAGATTTGTGTGTCAGGAACCAGAAGGGATGTCAGCCAGGCAAGTCTTTGACAGAAACACGACAGAAAATCTTTAGATATGTTGACCAAGGTGAAGGCATGGAAAAAATGAAGCAGGCAGCTTAAATAGCCAGAAGGGGCTGGCTGACGAGCAGGAAATGATCACCAGGTGAGGCACTGTGGAACGATGAGTGCTGGCAATTAACCGACAGATTAGCACTGAGAAGGGAGGGCTGAGCCCAGCCCTGACAGTAAGCAACAAGTGTAAAAAAAAAAAAAGGTTTAGTCTTTAAGTGGTTAAACTTGCCTCATTTACAAACAGAAGTGCATTGGTTCACTTGATCTAAAAGAACCGAGAGGTGCAATGTTTCGCTTTATCACTGTTATTTAGGCTACTTTCACACTGAGGCATTTTACATGCACTAAAAATAGCGCCTGTAATCCGAGGGCTTTCACACTGGAGAGGTGCGCTTGCAGGACAGTCAAAAAAAGTCCTGCAAGCCGCATCTTTGCAGTGCTATAGGAGCGGTGTTATTCACCGCTCCTAATACGCCCCTTCCCATTGGAAACAATGGGGCAGAGCCGCAAACCCAGCGCCGCTTTTAGGGTGGTTATAACCCTTTTTCGGCCGCTGGCGGGGGTTAAAACCACCCCGCTAACGCCTGAATAGCGCCGCTAAAACGACTGTAAAGTCGACGCCCGTCCTCCCCAGTCTGAAAGTAGTCTAATTATTTGCTTATTATTGTCTTTTGACAGCTATCTCCTTATGCACAAGATCTAGTGCCATGGAAGACCACACAGATAATCAAAAATAACCAGGTCCTTAAAACCAGCTCTCAAAGTATGCAGAAATGGAAAAAAGGTAAACATCTACAATTGTTAGCCAGCTTAAAATTACCAAAAGGAGCTAAAGTTCACACATCCTTTAAAATTAGACCACATTAGTAGTGTTTGACTTAACAGTTGCAGTCTATAGGCTGTAAAAAATATAGCTTTTATTTTCAGCTGCCTCACAGTTTCAGATGACTTCTACAGTTCTGTAAAGATGACACCCATGCCCCTTCACCCCCACCACACCACCCACTTACTGTGGTTCCTGGGCTCTATCGCTTTGCCCCTTCCAGGTTAACACTACTTACCTGCCTGTCTGCCATTGTACAGTGAGCCACGCAAGTGCAGCTCACTTTACAAATTTGTGAATACCGAATCAGACTTTACTCCCAGGCATGTGCGGGAGTGATGTTATCCCCGCCCGACCAAAGACAGCGGCCAGCGATTGAGACCCGGAGATGTCAGTGGCTGGGCAGGGTAGCTCAGGGACGCTGCGTCGCTGGAGCTGAGGGAAGTATTGTTCCGCTTTAAAGTGTTGCCTATGGACAGTTTTGGGTACCATCGTTTTTTGTCATTTAATGAGCGAGGGCAAATTTAAAAAGGTTACGTACACCTTTTTCAGTAAAAAGTCTATGTAGTCAAGGGGTCCCAAAATATTACAAATCTGTGCAGCTTTGTAAAATGATTACTTTTATTGTTTCACCGGTAGGTCATTTGGGTCCTCCCAAAAGCCTGTTTAAAAGTCTCCTAGTTAGAAACCTCCTTATCCTGACTTGTTGCTAGCAGGTGAAAACCACTGGATGGTAATTCCCAACATTGCAGGAGTGAAAACCTATAGTTTTCAAGTCCTAGCAACATGACAAGAATGTGGGGGTTGCAAAATAGTTTTTTAGTCAGGCTTCTGAGGGGACCCAAATGGCCTGCAAGTAATGCCACGCATGTGAAAAACTACTACAGTGCCCAGGATGTGAGTGAGCTAGAGATTTATAACATTTTATGAATGGCCAACCTGGAAAAATAAGATGACCCTAACCATTTGAAGACTTTATGCTGCTGGACCCAAATGTAGCAATAAACTAAATTAGAGGTAGATCTATGCTACAAGAGCAAGAACCCACATGCAATATATTCCATGAGATGTTTGTGGGGTGCAAAATGGGATATATAGTGGTGATTATAGCACAGCAATCTAGGGTTGCTACATCAGGACTAGGGAAATGTATGCATAGTTCTTGAGTCAGTCAAATCGTAAAAGACCTTAGGGAAAAAGTGTTTCCATTAACAATACAAAAGGCCCACAAATAGAACACATGGGCTACCTGGCTCCTAATAGGTGTTCTGCATGATTTGGGTGTGTAGAATATTTATCATAACCAAGAAAAATCTCCACACCCAATGCTGCTGTTGGCATCATACTTCGCTCTTTAAACTTAGTTATGAATGGAGATGAGTAAAAAGTATTGGGCAGAGACTAAATGCAACAGGTCAGGGAACAAACACGACATTAGGTTTGATATACTAAAACTGGTGAGTGCAAAATATGGTGCAGCCAGTCAACCAGTTTCCAGTTATTTTGTCAATGCTTAATTGATCAAGCTGAAGTTAGAAGTGGATTAGCTACCATGAACATTTACACCCTCCAGTTTTAGCAAATCAATACGTTATACATTTCACACAGGTTACATAGTTAAAGTAGAAGTAAACCCCCCTATCGTTTTCAGCCAAGGAAGCTGCCATCTTTGCCTCTGTTTAATCTTCAAGCCACAGTGCTGCACATGTGATCCGTTATGACACCAGCCATTGGATGGTTTGACTGTTTGGTTGAGAGCACAGCCAATGTGCAGTTAGCATTCACGGCATGCCTTTTTTTTTTAGACTGTTAAAACGATGGGTTTACTTCCGCTTTAATAAGGTTGAATAAAGACACCAGTCCAACCTGAGCGAGTGTGGGTGCGTGTCCACAATTTTCCCTATCCCTGCACATTGCATCTCATCAAGATGCTCCTCCATTATAGATTTAATTTAAGGTACCCATATAGCACTGTCAATTTACGCAGGGCACCAAACACTTATCGCTCCCCACCCCCACGGAGCCCACAACCCAACTCACATTCATATACTAGGGCCAATTTTGGATAGAAGCCAATTAACCTACCAGCATGTCTTTGGATGGGAGGAAACCGGAGTACCCGGAGGAAACCCACGCAGGCATAGAGAGAACATGCAAACTCCAGGCAGGTAGTGTCATGGTTGGGATTCAAACCAGCGACCCTTTTTACTGCTAGGCAAGAGTGCTACCCACTACACCAGTGTTTCTCAACTTCAGTCCTCAAGGCGCACCAACAGGTCATGTTTTCAGGATTTCCACTATTTTGCACAGGTGATTTGATCAGTTTTCACTGCCTTAGTAATTACCACAGCCGTTTCATCTGAGGGAAATCCTAAAAACATGACCTTCTCAGACCCATTTCCACAAGTTCAGGGTTCATACTAGGTTGGAGCATTTCCTGTGTAAACGGACGTCTGTGAACCAGTCTGATTGGTGAAAAGGTAAAACTACAAACAATAACAAATAAAAATAAAATATATATATATATATATATATATAATATATATATATATATATATATATATATATATATATATATATATATATATATATATATATATATATATATATATATATATATATATATATATATATATATATATATATATATATATATATGCCACATCACTGCATATGAAACCCTTTTTGATGCATCTACAGATTATCTGTCAGATCCTGGAAAGCAGGACTTTTCAGTATGCAGTCAGACATGTTATTATCTATATTTAGCTTTACCCTGAAATGGCAGGGTTACCCTTTTTACTGCACACATCAAAATACAAAAGAAAACCCTGTTTAGCTTGACAGTAAAGCATAAGTAAATCCACAGCTGAGCATATTGAAAAGATATACTGTCTGCATCTCACCCTGTCTATTTGTGTATGACCCAAAGCAATTTATTTCATGATGCAATATAAAAATTGTACATGCTTAACCCAAAACTGGTACAACAGAAACACATTTAGAAAAAAAAAAGCATCAAAACAAAAATTGGTAAAAATACAAAACTCATACACACAGTAGATAAATGTTCATTCTCAAAGAGATTGAAATGTTGACAACTCAAAAACATTTACATTTCTTCTCTAATAAACACATGAATGTTGTATTATTTACAGTAGGGTTCACAAACGTATTAAATCATTTAATATGCATTACGCCTGACCTAATTATCGCCTTCGCTAAACAGCTCATTCTCTCTGAATTGTATATACATATTTTATAACCACATTTTTAGATGCATGTTTTATATATATATATATTTTTTAGATATATATATTATTATATATATATATATTATATATATATATATATATTATATATATTATATATATATATATATATATATATATTATATCTATATATATATATCTATATATCTATATTATATCTATATATATATATATCTCTATCTATCTATCTATCTATATATATATCTATCTATCTATCTATCTATCTATCTATCTATCTATCTATCTATCTATCTATCTATCTATCTATCTATCTATCTATATCTATCTATCTATCTATATCTATCTATCTATCTATATATATATATATATATATATATATATATATATATATATATATATATATATATATCCAGCTACATCAGAGATGACAGACCAGAGCTCCCCATTTGTGTTTAAAAACAGCTTCTCAGACCTCAATGGGTCCTACAAAAGGCACATATAAAAAGTCTGTTTATAAAGCAAGCAAGTGCACGGTTATATATTCCTCTGTATTAAAATCAATGAGCCTGCACAGCTGGGAGAAAGCAGCGGAGACCAAAAGGGGTTAACAAGAAAAAAAAGGAAGCAAGCGTTGAAGAACCGCAGTATGATAACACTGACCAATACAGTCATTCTATCATATCACAAGCAGGTTTGAAATGCACAAGAACACTGAGATGACATACTTTTGAGAGCTCCTACCTTTGTGTGCTGTGGCTGCCCTGCGCCTTGAAGGTGAGACCAGTTCTTTCACAATCTGCAAAACCTGAATCATCTCTAGTTAGCAAGAAAAGAAGCCAGCTGCTCTTCATACATAAAGCCAACAGGTTTCATTGCTGGAGCTCATTGTATCCTGCCTCTGTGAGCTCAAGTAACGCAGAAAAGAAAGATCATACCTTCTCAAATATGCGTCCCTAAATTCTTTTGAAGGCTTAAAGGCAACCTTCAGGAGGAGAGCAGCTCATGCACTACATGAGTAGCCTCGGGATCAAGCAAAGCTGCTACTTACAGTCAAGTAATATTTAAAAGCCAATCAATTTGATAAAAATCTTCTAAAGCAAATTAGTAACACAGATTTAAATATGAATGAACGAGAAACTAAACCAGCATAAAAAAAAAAAAGCAGCAAATGGTGAACTTGACATTGAGGTGTTGAAATACAAACAGCTTTAACATCTACTACCAGGAAAATCCCATGCTGTGTCCTGCCTTCAGCTCTGTGAAGTCCCTCAGCACTATCATAGTGTTGTACCTCTGACATGCTCCTACTTGACCTGACTGCCTCAGATACCAATCAGAACAAAGAGAAACCAAAACATTTGTCTCCACACTTAAATCCGGCGTTTAATAGTCCCACCAGAGACCTCAGTGTGTTGTACTTTTAAAGAAAATGCATGCTTAATCTTAAGATATTTGGATGAGTGCACTTCTCTCCTGACCACAACAGATGTAGCCTTTTCGTGGTGCGATTCACAGCTCACAGGAACGAGCTCTCTCTTAAACCTATGTCATCTCACATGCTTAATTTAATCCAAAATGGCCTTTCAAAAGACATTTTAGTACAGGGGGTCCCCGGGTTACAAACAAGATAGGGACTGTAGGTTTGTTCTTAATTTGAATCTGTTTGTAAGTCGGAACAGGTACATTTTTTAAGTGTAGCTCCAGCCAAAAAATATATTTTTAAGTTTTTTAGATAACATAGAGAAGGGTTATCACCCCTGTAACATTTGTTTTGCTGTCTGTGCCCCTGTTCAGAAGATTTCACCTCACCTTCTGTCCCAATGACAATTGGATTTTGAAAATTTTGGGTTGTTAGGGAAACATGGACTGGTGATAAAGCATCAGTGGAGACACCTTTTTCCCATATTAACTCTTACAGGAGAGAATTTCCCTTCCTAGGGGTGGATTTCCTCTCACTTCCTGTTGTCTCCCTCTGTTTGTAAGTAGGAGTCGTTTGTAAGTCGGATGTTTGTAAGTAGGGGACCCCCTGTACCACAACTTCCCCGAAAAGCCCATTTAAAAAAATAAAAAAAAAAAGTGGAAAAAAAATTAAAAAAAAAGCACATGAACAGAATGATCATAAAGGGAAAATGGGGATTTTATGGTGAGCACAAAAATCAAGAGTTCTATTCTTTGAAGATTGGTGCTGTAAAACCACTAGGCAGAAAAGAACACAGCACCACCAATGGGCAGCCCTAGCTGGTATAAAACCCCCTCTTCTACAGACAAGCCAGTTAGTCGCAAAGCAGTGTAAGACGATATAAACTTAAATAGAGGGCTGGGGGTGCTGTGTCCATCAACAAACTAAGAGAAAGGGATTTTACACAGAGTATGTCCATTGTTGGAAACAGCTCTTCTACTCGACGATGTCCCAAAGCAGTGCCCCAACGAGAGGTGGGCAAACCAAACAACTTGTGCACTCAAACATGCCAACCACCCAAACCACCCCCAAGGGTCAACAAGGAACCTTAAAGTAAAAGGTTTTTTTAAAAAGATTTTTAGGAATCATACTTACCTAGGTGGATGCAGCATCAGTCCGGTGCTGCACCTGTCCCCCGATGTCTACTCGGTGTTCAGAGCTCCTCGAGCAGAGAGCTGTAGACTGTCATTGGAGCACTGGACTGTGGAAGGGGCGGGGGTAGCCAGCTCAGGTTCTCAGCGACTCTCGCTGAGAGGCTGAGCCGGGTGCATCGGTCCAGGCACCTGGCAGATCCAGAGTTCATTGCCGCAATGACGCATTCCTGGACTAACTTCTGTGAGGTCAGCAGAAAACGGACTTCAGCCCACTCTCATCTGAAAATGAGTCACAGAAATAAAAGACAAACTGCACTCCTGTGATCCATAGGAGAAGTACAACCAAATGAGCTTTGGCTGGACTTCTCCTTTAAAGTGTTACTAAACCCACACAACAGAAAAAATCATTCTGTATGCAGTAAAGCATGCTTGTTATACTCATTGTGAAACCTAAGGGGTTAATCCTCTGCATTTGCTCAGTTTGGTGTGTATTGCTAGAGAGTGGGTTTTTTTTTCTTGGGAGGGTGCATGTAATCAGCACAGGGCCAATCAGCACTGTCCAGACAGAAGGTCAGTGGTCCTGCAGTCTCATAGGACAATGCAAAACATCGAACTCGACAACCCTCCGTCTCTCAATAGCCATGCCATCAAAATCAAGTGTTGTATGCCCTGAGTGAAACAATTTGTAGGTGTCAAGGATGGCCACACATATAGGGAGTTGGAAGATTGGGGCCCTATTCTGCTTAGATTTCAAACGATTGATCTCCATGGTCCCACTGTAGGTAAGAATGTAGCCACATGTCTTTCTTGCTCCTGAAATGTACTACTTGTATTATATAAATGCTGTACAATATAATAATAAAAACAGTACTTACCTACAGTGGGACCATTGAGACCAATCGTTTCAAATCTAAGCAGAATAGGGCCCCAATCTTCCAACTCCCTATATGTGAGGCCATCCTTGACACCAACAAATTTTGTTTCACTCAGGGCAACCAACTGGGTTGCAATAATAAAGAATATAGCACATAATAGCCTATAACACTACATAGATATATATATATATATATCTATCTATCTATCTATCTATCTATCTATCTATCTATCTATCACATACATATACACACACACACACACACACACACACACACACACACACACAAATTTCTGTGTAAAAATCATGTTCTAAAAACAGGTGATAAAGAGCTGTATAAACGTCCAGGTCAATATCCTACATCAATAATTATTTTTGCAGGCTAGCAATTCTATCAAAAAGTTTGCTTAGGACAGGACAGCAGTTCATTTAAACGCTAGGTCTAGGTCACACAGTTTAGCAGTAAAAAATAAAAATGTAACAAAATGGTAATAAACTGCAGACATCAACCTAAAGTGCAGCTTAGGGGTGTAACTGCCCATGTCATTTTGGCTAAATTACCGTTTTTTTTTTTTTTTTTTTTTTTTTTTTTTTTAAATTGCATGTAGGCTTTGTGGTTTTGTGGCCACGTATAATTTGCATTACAACTAAATCAGTAAGGAGCTAAAAGTCAACCAAAAAGCAATAGTTGTATTTAGTGAGCTGCTAATCATATGGTAACACAGCAATTGTGTTCAAAGTCAGAAAGTTGACTCAGGGTTAAGGGCTGGTTCACATCAGAGCGTGTTGCAGGCACGCTCAGTTCGCATTTCCCTTACTGTACTGGAATGCACTGCCATTGCAATCTGCTGTGGGCGCTAATGTAATGTTAACGGCCAACCCTAAATTGTATAGTACCGCAGTACCATGCAATTTGGTAAGAAGTGTTTTTAAAAGCAGTACACGCACTACTTTTTCTGCGTTCCAGTGCAATCTGCAGCCCATTAAAATCAATGAGCAACAAAATGTCATTGCATGGGACATGCATGTCCTGTGTTCCTGTGCGAGTCAGGTCTGTGCGAACGCTAAAATGGTTTTAAAAAAAAAAAAAAAGTACAGAAACGCACTTTAAAAACATGCTTAATGCTAGCTTCGGGACTCCAAAGCAAGAAAAAGCCAAGTAAAATCCATGGGAAAAGAAAAAGTGGGAAAGAGAGATTGGTCACATGACTTTTCACCAAACAGAGCATTATTTACAAGTAGAGCCCTGAATTCACCTTATCCAGGGTTCTGTGTATTTCAAATAGAGCAGCCGCAGCCTATAAGGCCTCTAGCACGCCACATTTTTTATCAATCTGAACACAGGTCCATTGTTGGCTATGGAATAATGTACACAACTGCATAAAGATTAGTAATACAGCGATTCAATTTTTCCTCCATTGGATAAATTCTTGGCCGATACCTATTGCTGCTAATGTGGCCATCATAAATCCCCAGTCTACCCTGTGAAATGCTTTCTTCGCATCTATTGACAGGAACAGAACTGGCGAATCTTCTCGATTTACTTTATGCAAAAAAAGCAGTGTCTTCATCCCATTGTTTCTCTCCTCCCTACCTGATCTGTGTGTATCCACTCTGGTATCAGGCCTTTCATCCTGGTAGCCAAGATCTTAGCATATAAAATTTGTATCTACAGTATATTTAATAGCAATATTGGTCTATAGCTAGAAGATTGAGTTAAGTCTTTGGCCTCTTTACGTATAATTGTAACGTACACTAGTAATGATTCCCTCCTAATTTTTTCCCCCCGTCACCTAAGGTGTTCATATATGGGCATAACTGGCACAAGTTCTTTAAATTTCCTATACAGTAATATCCAACCATGTAGCCATCTGACCCTTGACTTTTTCCTGTTTTTGTACTTTATTGGAATATTAGTTTCTTCTTGAGTTATAGTTCTCTCTAGATCTAACAAGGTTTCTTCTACCAACCTAGGTAACCTGAAATATTTTAACCACTTGCCTACCAGGCACGAACACCCCCTTCCTGACCAAGCCATTTTTCAACTTTCAGCGCTGTTGCATTTTGAATGACAATTGCGCGGTCATGCAACGATGTACCCAAATAAGGTTTTAATCATTTTTTACCCACAAATAGAGCTTTCTTTTGGTGGTATTTGATCACCTCTGCGTTTTTTATTTCTTGCGCTAAAAAAAACAAAAAAGAAGAGGGACAAGTTTGAAAAAACGCAATATTTTTTTACTTTTTACTATAATAAATATCCAATTTTTTTTTTTTTTTTTTTTAAACAAATTTTTTCCTCAGTTTAGGCCGATACGTATTCTTCTACATATTTTTGGTAAAAAAAAAAAAAAAAAAAAAAAAAAAAAAAAAAAATCGCAATAAGCGTATATTTGACTGGTTTGCGCAAAAGTTATAGCGTCTACAAAATAGGGGATAGATTTATAGCATTTTTATTATTTATTTTTTTTACTAGTAATGGCAGCGATCTGCGATTTTTATCGTGACTGCGATATTGCGGCGGACATATCGGATTACTAGTAAAAAATAAATAAATAAATAAAATAAAAATGCCATAAATCTATCCCCTATTTTATAGACGCTATAACTTTTGCGCAAACCATTATATGTTTATTGCGATTTTTATTATCAAAAATATGTAGAAAAATACATATTGGCCTAAACTGAAGGAAACATTTTTTTTTTTTAAATTGGGGATATTTATTATAGCAAAAAGTACAAAATAGTGGTTTTTTTTTTCAAAAATTGTCGCTCTTTTTTGGTTTAGAGCGAAAAAAATAAAAAAAACGCAGAGATGATCAAATACCACCAAAAGAAAGCCCTATTTGTGGGAAAAAGGGACATCAATTTTGTTTGGGTACAGCGTCGCACGACCACGCAATTGTCAGTTAAAGCAAAGCAGTGCTGTATCGCAAAAAGGGTTTTGGTCATTGAGCAGCCAAATCTTCCGGGGCTGAAGTGGTTAATGTGGAATGTATGTTCCATGCTAAAGAACATTATTTTATATCAAAGTTGTTATCAGTAAAGTTCCACTTTAAGCACATGGGAAGAACATTGGAGTGTCACGGCAAGTATATTGTAGCATACTAAAATAGGGAAAGGAAGGACAGAGCTGCTTTAGCTCTGCCTGTGCCCCATTCTAAAAAAGATCAGAGATGTCATTTGACCTTGCAATGTTAACAGTGTGAAAGTAGTGCTCAGTACTGTTTTTACATTGCCTGCTGTCAGCGTTTTCCATGGAGTGCTCAGTAGTGAGAGAAGAAAGTGGTTTTGCCTTCCTCTGGATTAACCATAGGTACAATATATCTATAGCTATAGATAGATATCTATACACACACAAACACTAAGGAAATTACACTTTGCTACAATGTAAAGTAGTGAGTATACAGCTTGTATAAACAGTGTACATTTGCTGTCCCCTCCAAATAACTCAACACACACAGCCTTGAATGTCTAAACCGCTGGCAACAAAAGTGAGTACACCTCTAAGTAAAAATGTCCAAATTGGGCCCAATTAGCCAGTTTCCCTCCCCGATGTCATGTGACTCATTAGTGTTACAAGGTCTCAGGTGTGAATGGGGAGCAGGTGTGTTAAATTTGGCGTTATCACTCTCACTCTCCCATACTGGTCACTGGAAGTTCAACATGGCACCTCATGGCAAAGAACTGTATTAGGATCTGAAAAAAAGAATTGTTGCTCTACATAAAGATGGCCTAGGCTATAAGATTGTCAAGACCCTAAAACTGAGCTGCAGCACGGTGGCCAAGACCATACAGCGGTTCCACTCAGAACAGGCCTCGCCATGGTAGACCAAAGAAGTGGAGTGTACATGCTCAGCGTCATAGCCAGAGGTTGTCTTTGGGAAATAAACGTATGATTGCTGCAAGAGGTTGAAGGGGTGGGGGTTCAGCCAGCCTGTGAGCGCTCAGACCATATGCCGCACACTGCATCAAATTGGTCTGCATGCCTGTCGTCCCAAAAGGAAGCCTCTTCTAGAAAAAAAAAAAGAAGAAGAAGAGCACAAGAAAGCCTGCAAACTATTTGCTGAAGACAAGCAGACTAAGGACATGGATTACTGGAACCATGTCCTGTGGTCTGATGAGACCAAGATAAAACTTATTTGGTTCAGATGGTGTCAAGCATGCATGGTGGCAACCAGCTGAGGAGTACAAAACAAGTGTCTTGCCTACAGTCAAGCATGGTGGTGAGAGTCAAGCATGGTGGTGAGAGTGTCATGGCCTGGGGCTGCATGAGTGCTGCCAACACTGGGGAGCTACAGTTCATTGAGGGATCCTTAAATTCCAATGCGTTTTGTGACATGCTGAAGCAGGGCATGATCCCCTCTCTTCAGAGACTGGGCCACTGGGCAGTATTCCAACATAACGACCCCAAACACACCCCCAAGACAAACACTGCCTTGCTAAAGAAGCTGAGGGTTAAAGGTAATGGACTGCCCAAGCATGTCTCCAGACCTAAACCCTATTGAGCATCTGTGGAGCATCCTCAAAACAGAAGGTGGAGGAGATGTCGTCAGAGGAGTGGAAGAGGACTCCAGTGGCAACCTGTGAATAATGGTGGCCACACAAAATATTGACACTTTAGGCCCAATATGTACATTTTCACTTAGGGGTGTACTCACTTTTGTTGCCAGCGGTTTAGACATTAATGGCTGTGTGTTGAGTTATTTTGAGGGGACAGCAAATTTACACTGTTATACAAGCTGTACACTCACTACTTTACATTGTAGCAAAGGGTAATTTCTTCAGTGTTGTCACATGAAGAGATATAATAAAATATTTACAAAAATGTGAGGGGTGTACTCATTTTTGTAATATACTGTGTACACACAAACACTTTTTTTTTTCTTTTGTTGGCTGAACTAGATGAACTTTTGTCTTTTTTCAGCCAGACCAACTATGCAAGAAGCCCTCTAGCCATCTGTCAATGCAGGACTTGCATGCCAGCAGGGGGGACCACAACGTACAGCAGGGGAAGGTGCAGGTATTAGACCACTTTCACACTGAGGCGCTTTTCAGGCAATTTCACGCTAAAAACATTGCCTAAAAGCTCACGAAAACTTATTTCCATTAAAATCAATGAACGCTTTCACACTGGGGCAGTGTGCTGGCAGGGCTGTGAAAAACTCCCCTCCCCATTGAAATTAATGGAAAGCTCTTCAAAAGCGCCTGAAAAGCTCTTCAAAAGCGCTCAGTGTTTTTACTGGCAATTTAGAAGCGCTTCAGTGTGAAAGTGGCCTTATTAAAAACATGGCCCCAGAAGTGTCAAATAACTGGAGAGCAGCAATAAAACAAAGGATGGAGACATGGGCTGCAGGAATACAGGTCTTATAGTTTTACAGGCTGGGCTGTATATGCACTTGTTTGTTGTGTTTTAAACATTTAAAGCAGATGTAAAAAAAAAAAAAAAACACTTAAAGTGGACGTGAAACCAACATTTTTAATTTTTTTTGCCTGGCACAATATAGAGTATGGGATTTCAGATGAGCTGTGCCCAGTCTTGCCACAAAGTCAATCAAGCTCTGAGCAATCCTCATATCTTTTTTCAGTGAAACAAAAAACGGACAAACTGTGAAAACTTTGTCCGTTCTTCCCCCTTGCTGTGAATGACAGGTGATTTACATATCTCGTGCACTAGCCTAAGACATGCATTATTTTTTAATTCCCACCCCCACTTCTTTCTTCAGCAGCTCTGCAAGGATTGGCTGTTCCACACCTCAGCATGATTTGGCATGCTGAAGTCATGTTGGGACTTTTCTGGGTTTTGACTGGATGTTAGTGATCATAGCATAAGTTCAGTGTAAGAAATACACAGGAGAAAATGCATGTTGATAAGGGGAGTGTAGAGGTGGGCGGGGAGTCTACTGACATCACGACTCCACCCACCGAGTCCTGGAAAACAGACCCACCCACAAAATCTGCAGTTTTTCGGGTCTCATAGCAGACAGAGGGGAGACATTTGACAGATTAGTATACATGCAGGAGGCACGTATATCCTTCTAGATAACCAATATTGCAGTAGTTTAGAAAGGATGAGAGTGGGTTTACATCCACTTTAAGCAGGGTGACCAAAATCATTGCTCATTACATCCATAAGACAAAAACAAAACAAAAAACAAAACACAAAAAAACAACCAATGTTCAGGGCATTTGGGAGGTGTAAAGAATATAAAACAAAAAACAATTTATAAAGAGAACACGCATGCATTTCATTTAACAAGCACTGTATGGGGTGCATCTGCAATCAGAGAGTAAACAACTCACTTTTGCAATCATTAGCATGAAAGGATCCACTTTAAATGTTGTAAAGCTGCACTATACCAATACAAACTATTAAAAACCTCTGGCTTTTCAATAAATCAAATATGGGGTTTCTTTTGGCAATATTTTAAAACCAAAAGCACAAAGTAAAAGGTTATGAAATGCACTGCAAATTCTCATTTAAAACTGCTTAACCAATTTTTCCTGTTCAAATATTTATAGGTCCATTTGTGTTCCAAGCAGCATCCTTGTGGTGCTCTTCAATTCATCTTCACAATATACTTCACTGAAGGGACACCAACTGCAACGGGTGGATAGAAAAGTGTAACCCTTTCAACCTTTACAGTGGAACTCCAGCAAACTTATGAGGCCTCCCCTCCAACCAGCCCATGGTCCACCTACTACTGTGCGACTATTTAAACCTGTGTTGGTAGCCCTCGAGTTAGGCTGTGGAAAAGGTGAGGTACCTTGAAACACGTTCTCTTGTGCATGCCCATGGGTGAGGTACGCCCCTCCTCGTCGGTGGTCCTAACCATCTCACAGTGGTGCTAGCATTCTATCACTGGATCTTCTCTGCTTTTTTGTGTCTCTATCGGATATGCTCAGTTTCCTCACTGTACAATGACCCAGCAGTATTCCACCATCCACCTGTCACTTTAACCCCTGCGAGTGCTTTTTTTAGGCCCCTTGCATACGGGCATCATAATTTACTGATGTTTACTCAGGAACTTGTGACGCCCATGTAAAAGGGGCTAAAAACTGTGTGTAAAGACCTGAGTAATGTTACGTATAGGCGAGTAAAATTCATCTTCATTGCCAGTATTGCAATATACTCAATTATTCCTGCATAAACATTAAAATAAGTAAACACGCGAGTAAATTACTGCACTCAAATGTAACATTTTCTATTTTTGTTTTACTGCTCTGTACTTAATGCTGTACTGATCTTTACTCAGCTGTGTGCAATGTCCCATAGACAACATTGCATCTCATTTCAGATCAGTAAAGAACGTAGCATTTTTTACTCCCATGTGCAACAGGCTTTACCGTTTTTAATACATTTCATAGTTTGACTTACTACATTATGCAGGTTATGCATTGTGTCTTTTCTCTCCTATTTTTGAATTAAATGGAGTGTCCCCTCTAGAACACACAGCAGCATTCCATGCTTAGTTAGATCAGTCTTTTCCTAATCAGTGTTGGGCTACCCATACACCCTTGTGTTCTCAGGTTGTGTTCATTGGCTACCTCTTCATTGTGCTATATTTCACAGTCCATCTTATGACATGGTTGGGCAGTGTTCACAGAGCTGGTATGATAAGCGCTCTTGGTCCCATGGTGGTTATCACAGGATCTTACTTTCTTTAATTATTATAACCACTGGCACCCAGCAGGGGGTTATTATTACAGCCAATGACACCAATGATGAGGGTTATTATTGCAGCCACCTACTGCACACAAAAGCAGGGATAATTATCGTGGTCACTGAAACCAATGCTGAGAGTTTATTTTGAGTCAGTTCTACAGATACCAATTCTAGGGGTTATTTCAGCAACTGACAGCAATGCTGGGGGTTGTTACTGTTCTCAATGACAGCAATGCTGAGAGTTATTTCAACCACCTACTATACACAAATGCAGGTATTATTGTGGCCACTGAATACTGGGGGGTTATTATGGCTTCCACAGTCACCAATGCTGGGGGGTATTATGGCGGCCACAGACACCAATGCTGGGGGGTATTATGGCGGCCACAGACACCAATGCTGGGGGGTATTATGGCGGCCACAGACACCAATGCTGGGGGGTATTATGGCGGCCACAGACACCAATAATGGGGGGGAATTATGGCGGCCACAGACACCAATGCTGGGGGGTATTATGGCGGCCACAGACACCAATGCTGGGGGGTATTATGGCGGCCACAGACACCAATGCTGGGGGGTATTATGGCGGCCACAGACACCAATGCTGGGGGGTATTATGGCGGCCACAGACACCAATGCTGGGGGGTATTATGGCGGCCACAGACACCAATGCTGGGGGGTATTATGGCGGCCACAGACACCAATGCTGGGGGGTATTATGGCGTCCACAGACACCAATGCTGGGGGGTATTATGGCGTCCACAGACACCAATGCTGGGGGGTATTATGGCATCCACAGACACCAATGCTGGGGGGTATTATGGCGTCCACAGACACCAATGCTGGGGGGTATTATGGCGTCCACAGACACCAATGCTGGGGGGTATTATGGCGTCCACAGACACCAATGCTGGGGGGTATTATGGCGTCCACAGACACCAATGCTGGGGGTTATTATGGCGTCCACAGACACCAATGCTGGGGGTTATTATGGCGTCCACAGACACCAATGCTGGGGGTTATTATGGCGTCCACAGACACCAATGCTGGGGGTTATTATGGCGTCCCCAGACACCAATGCTGGGGGTTATTATGGCGTCCACAGACACCAATGCTGGGGGTTATTATGGCGTCCACAGACACCAATGCTGGGGGTTATTATGGCGTCCACAGACACCAATGCTGGGGGTTAGTATGGCGTCCACAGACACCAATGCTGGGGGTTATTATGACGTCCACAGACACCAATGCTGGGGGTTATTATGGCGTCCACAGACACCAATGCTGGGGGTTATTATGGCGTCCACAGACACCAATGCTGGGGGTTATTATGGCGTCCACAGACACCAATGCTGGGGGTTATTATGGCGTCCACAGACACCAATGCTGGGGGTTATTATGGCGGCCACAGACACCAATGCTGGGGGTTATTATGGCGTCCACAGACACCAATGCTGGGGGTTATTATGGCGTCCACAGACACCAATGCTGGGGGTTATTATGGCGTCCACAGACACCAATGCTGGGGGTTATTATGGCGTCCACAGACACCAATGCTGGGGGTTATTATGGCGTCCACAGACACCAATGCTGGGGGTTATTATGGCGTCCACAGACACCAATGCTGGGGGTTATTATCGCGTCCACAGACACCAATGCTGGGGGTTATTATCACGTCCACAGACACCAGTGCTGGTGGTTATTATTGTGTCCACAGACACCAATGCCAGGGGGTCATTATTGTGATGTCAAAAGATCCAGGGGTGATGGAAGACAGACAAAATTAACAAATGTATATTTGCCAGAGACACTGTGACTCTCAATAACAAGAGATTTTTTTTTCTAGATAGAAATATTTGGTAGGCATCACAGCAAAAAGGGGATTGAATTCCGTCCAATCACTTTCATGAGAAATATAGGATTGTGCAGTTTGGACCAGAGACTTAATTAAAACAAATGGAAGAAACTAGGATAAAAATGGCAGAGAGAAACCCGACTGAAAAAAAGACCAGAGTGGGAGGCCTGACAGACACCTGGGGGGGGGGGGGGGGGGGGGCACTTGGACAGGCACATACAGGTGGCCTGAGAGAAATTCAGCTACTGTTAATCCCCTAGGAATGGTAATACTGGATAAGCTTGTTGGTTAGTAATCTACCTGGTTTATTAAGGTTTCAATATATTGCCTTTGGTTTATAGGTATTTGTCTTCTATGGAGCAGGAGGTTTAAATTGTTGATGTGAATCTGTGCCTGTGATTTATATGCCACTTGTTCTAAGAAATATTGCTGTAAGACGTAGGTGTCAATAATACGGATATTAGATCATATCTGTATTATTGTATGTTTATTCCCCCCCCCCCTCCCCCATTTCTTACACAGCAAATACAAATTTCATGGATTTAAAGAGGATGTCCACCCGATTTTTTATTTATTTTTTTAAAAGTCAGCAGCTACAAATACTGCAGCTGCTGACTTTTAATAAATGGACGCTTACCTGTTCCAAGTTCCAGCGATGTCGGCAGAAGACGACGAGCAATCGCTCGTCTCTCGGCTGCCCCGCCGTCATCCTCTTTCAGGGAATCAGGAAGTGATTCACTGCCCGATTCCCTACTGCGCATGCGCGAGTCGCGCTGCGTGTCTTTATTGGTCCCCGCTGTGTCCTGGGAACTGTGTGTTTCCCAAGACACAACGGGAACCCTCGGATATGGGCAGGCATTCTCGGATAGGGGCGGGGCAGCTAGTCCCGGAAGTGGGTGCAGATACCTGTATTATGCCAATTGTGGCACTGGAGGGGGGGGGAGGAATCCGATAAGCGGAAGTTCTACTTTAGGGTGGAGCTCCGCTTTATTGTGATAAATGTAGGGGTGTAATTACTTTTTCCATGCGACAAATGTGCATTTTTATTAATTTAAAGTATGAAAAGGAATACACCATGTACATTTTGTGTGTAATTTGTGCAATAATATCACCTTTATCGCTATGCACTGTTTGAATGAATATTTGCCTGCTCAAATAGGTTAAACAAAATAATTTCCATGGGATATATACTTACTTTTTCACATATGGAAACACAAAATCACACACAATGTTTTCTGAACGGAGCAAAGGGTTGCACCGTTTCCAGGTTTAGAAATAAAATATACATAGTTTTCTCTAAAATTCAAAAATCGAGATCTTGAAAACTGGTGCATCTTAAATAGTCATGTCAGCAGATCAAACAAGCCATAGACTCATTAAACCGCATTAAAAGCCCCACTAAGTCAGACAAATTAAATTATACCTTATTGTAAGCATTCCTTTGATGTGGAAGCCAGCAATATAATAATAGAGACCCACTTCTAAGCAGAAGGAAAGTCACCTAAATCAGTACTCCGCTCTGCATATTTCCAGCACTTAATCAGGTTTTTATCTGGGCATTACTGTATCACTATAGCAAGGTTAAATGTTGCCAGCCAAACAGTATTTAGCTTACAGAGATAAAGACTGTGCTGAGAATGTTTGCTCAAAGAAAAGACATGCACACTCATATGGCCCAAGCATGTCGATTTAGTTACAAAGTGTACACCCTAAAATATTGGCGCAAGGCGAAAAAGGGGTTAGAATACATCAGAAATCTAATATGTAATGGGCTATATGAACATCATAAAAATGCTAGGTCTTGCTAGCATTTTGACACGTTATATGAATGAGAACCATTCTGCTTAATTGAGTACAAGTTGTTAAAGAACTTCACCTCCCCATCACATTGTTTTTTTCTTTCCCCTTGTACATTGTCTGCTAGGTTTTCCTAAAAGAACATATTGACATGCTCAGGGATTCCAGCCTTGTATGGTGTATTTCGTGTGGCTGCAGTCTGGGTCCTGAGACACCATAATGTCTTCTGAAGTCATCAGGAGGCTGGCTGTCTCCTCCTGGTGTTCGCAGCTGGCCCCCCGATCATGGACCATGGCGCATACGCACGGTGTAGATTGCTTGCACACCATTAAAATTGTCCCGAAGCCTCCTGGGATGCGCAAAGCAAGTGTGGTTTGAGCAGTTTTCACATGCGGGCGCAACTTGCGTAGGCGCTCTCTTCTGCGCGTGAGCTTGGCGGCGCTTTCAATTTTCTCTTTTTTTTTTCATATTTAATTTTAACATTGTCCTTTTAAAAAAAAAAAAAAATAATATGTTGGGTCACTTTTATTCCTATTACAAGGAATGTAAACATCCCTTGTTATACACCCTGTTCCAAATTATTATGCAAATTCTATTTCAGTGTCACAAAGATTAAAAATTTAGTTTTTTAGTTTAACCCATGGATGGAATTGTGTCTCTTTTGCTCACTGAAAATCTCGGACACCTGTGATAATTAGATTGCCAGGTGAGCCCAATTAAAGCAAAAACTACTAAGGCCCCTTTCACACTTATATGACTTTTCCCACGATTTGGGACTGCAAAGTAGCATGAAAAGTCGTTCCCCATGATTTCCAAATGACATCCATTCATATTATTAAAAAGAATAGAGATGTGGGATTTTACGGGTACCTTATGAGAATGTTTTTAGAGTTAAATACTCTGATACATAGATTTGAATATTGAAACATATTTTATTAATACAAATAAATAAAAAATGAACAGACATGCAAATACCCATAGTCTAAGGTATATACACCTATTCCTATAAAAGACATAGATAATGCAAAATTCATTGATGTGTGGTCACGTATTCAACAAGCTTCTACATGTTTCGCCTGTAAAGGCTTCATCAGAAAAGTTGACATGATCACATAGAGTTAAAATTTCCAAAAAGTGGTTTAATTCGAATATTGGACATTGGGTGTATAACAGAAAGAGAAAACATGAGAAAAATGTAATTGATTTAACAGACAGAGAGATAATTAAATAATTTACAATATTATATGGAGACACTGAGGCATGACACATCCACCTGTATCAAATGGTATTACCCACCCCCATTCAAACCAACCCCATAACCACCCACAGACCGTCCTCAATCTACCCCACAACTTCAAAGGATAGTGGAAAGGGCCCTACCTCTCATATCAGGTCCAATGCAAAATATCCTCAGAGCAGTCTCATAGGGTACTGGCCAACATACACCCTCACAAAAAAGCACACCAAGATCCCACTGAGATGATGGGCAAATCGCAGGGAGGAAGATATGGAGCTCAGTGAGATATAAAAGGTCATCATAATTTTATTAGGGACATATACCTGGAGATGAATTATGTAAAAAATATATATTAGAATAAATGAGTTATTGGGGGAAATAGGAAATTAATTAAAGTGGTAGTAAACCCGCTGACATTTTTTTTTTTTTTTGTATACACCTGTAAGGGAAAAGGCATAATGAGCTAGTATGCACCGCATACTAGCTCATTATGAAATACTTACCTTAGAACGAGGCGTCGGTAACTCACCTGGTCCACGCTGAGGTCGCCGACATGTTGCCTCGGCGTGTCTTCCGGGTATCGCGACTCCAGCGCTGTGAGTGGCTGGAGCCGCAATGTCGTCACTCCTGCGCATGCGCACGGGAGACTTCTTCCTGGCAGGCTTCGGATTCTGCCGGCCCTTCAGCCGAGAATCCCCCGTGCGCATGCGCCGCTGCAGTCAGCGGCGCACTGTGCGGGGAATATCTCCTAAACCGTACATGTTTAGGAGATATTTTTTTTTACCTACAGGTAAGCCTCATTATAGGCTTACCTGTAGGTGAAAGTAAAAATTTTGACTTTACTTCCACTTTAATAACCAAAGAAATTTCTCTCCTAAAATTAGTGCTTACCACATTAGTATGTCCGAAATAATATGATTGAAATACTGGCTGGGAGCTCGGAAGGATAAATAGTATACTCGTGCCCAATGTCTATAATGTTCAAAAAAGACATATTAAAATCTAATTTTGGTGAGCTATTGTAGTTAGTATGAAATGATGCTATGCATAAAGCATATGTCATCAAAAAGTTCAAAAACATAGTGGGGAAACACGGCTTACCTCTGTTTAATGTGTCTTGCCATGAACAAACAAAAGTAAATCAAACATTCCAACATCCATAAAGGTGCAAATGGTATGGAAGTATACAAGGTAACACCCAGAGCTTGCTTCCAAGGGGCTTTATCCTAATGAAAGTTGAAAGTAATAATAATAATATAGTAAGGCATCAAAGCTGAAGAATGAGCTTTGCAAAATAGGGAATAAATAATATGGTCTCTCCGAGCTCCCGCACACCATGTGTTTGTGTGTGCGCTTAATATAGCCCTCCCCATGGTGCCAAAACGACGCGGACGTCTGACGTCACGCCGCCGCCTTGGCGCCAAGCGGACAGAGAAGGAGGCACCCGCGCCACAAGAAGCCGCTACCTGAAGTGACGTCCCGGAAGTGCGACGCCAGGTGACGTGCTGTGCGGACACCCATTCGGAAGTGATACCGTAGGGCTCTCGCAGTTGCACGTCACACAGATACCGCATCAAACGGCAGACAGTGGCTATGGGGAACCTCAGGGTGGATGTGCAGTTAGAGCACCAAAAGAAACCCCTATGCATGGGGAAAGGAAGGAAACTCCACTGGACATCCTTGGGTGTCCATACGATTGCCCATAAACTTATCTCAGTCAAGACAAAACCCAACAATCAATCCATCCACTCACCTATTCACTAATGTGTCCCTTAGTGTCTCCAGTCATATCTCATGTGTCTTCAGAAAAATGGATATCATTGTGTTTATTATAATTTCACAAATACAAAAATAATGAAAAAATAAACAATGAACAATAATAAATAATGCTGAATATAAGCACAAGCGTATAAATGTGTGTACAGATTAGACCCCCACCATCCCATCACACTGGGGGACAGCCGAGCCCGACAGGGCCCCAGGCCAAGAAAGGAGGCGATCGGATGAACATATGAAGGGGATACGGATAAAAAAAAAAAAAAGGGGGGGGGGAGGGGAGGGAAAGGAAAAGAAGCAAATTATTTATAAAATTTGATGTGGTGTGATGACAACAATGAATGAATACATTGTAGCCAAACGGCCAGAGTATGCCCCAAGGGCAGGGTATGGTACTATACCGATGATGATATCAGAGAGGCAGGGGCCACATCTACATAAATCAAAGAAAAGGTTTAAAGCTAATTCCTTCATTTAATCCTGGATATCGGGTCGCTTTTAGTAAATATATCCAGCGGCTCTCCAAATGTAAGAGTTTATTGTCTATGTCACCACCACGCTCATGTTATAATTAGATTGCCAGGTGAGCCCAATTAAAGCAAAAACTACTAAGGCCCCTTTCACACTTATATGACTTTTCCCACGATTTGGGACTGCAAAAGTAGCATGAAAAGTCGTTCCCCATGATTTCCAAATGACATCCATTCATATTAGTACGACTTCAAGTCGTTCCGACTTTAAAGTAGTCCCTGCACTACTTTGGTGCGATTTTGATGCCGCTTACACAGGCATTCTTCAAAATCTTTGAAGTCGCACAAGTGTGAAAGGGGCCTAAGGCTGGATTCACACCTATGAATTTTAAGTGCTTTTTGCATTTTGCAGATTTGCACTATAGTCCATTTAACATGGTTTCCTATGGAACACGTTCTGTAGTGCAAGTCTACAAAATTCAAAAAGCACTAAAAATGCCTAGGTGTGAATCAAGCCTAAAGGAGGGTGTTCCACATTATTAAGCAGAGCACCATTTTCAAGCAATATGGGGGAAGAAAAAGGATCTCTGCTGCCGAAAAGAGTGAAATAGTTCAATGCCTTGGACGAGGTATGAAAACATTAGATATTTCACGAAAACTATTAAGAGATTTGTGGCCGATTCAGAGCACAGACGGGTTTCGTGCAGATAAAGGCACATTGAGGAAGATTTCTGCCAGATCCATGCATCGGATCAAGAGAGCAGCTGCCAAAACATCATTACATAGCAGCAAACAGATATTTGAAGCTGCTGGTGCCTCTGGAGTCCCACAGACATCAAGGTGTAGAGTCCTCCAGAGTCTTGCAACTGTACATAAAACTTCCATTCGGCCACCACTAACTAATGCTCACAAGCAGAAACGGCTGCATTGGGCAGAAAAATACACAAATTTTCAAACAGTCCTGTTGACTGATGAGTGCTGTGCAACCCTGGATGGTCCAGATGGATGGAGTAGTGGATGGTTGGTGGACGGCCACCCTGTTCCAACAAGGCTGCAACGTCAGCAAGGTGGTGGTGAAGTCATGTTTTGGGCTGGAATCATGGGAAGAGAGCTGGTCGGCCCCTTTAGGGTCCCCGAAGGTGTAAAGATGACCTCTGCAAAGTATGTGGAGTTCCTGACTGACCACTTCCTTCCCTGGTACAGAAAGAACTATAAAATTATCTTCATGCATGACAATGCACCATCTCATGCTGCAAAGAATACGTCTGCATCAATGGCTGCTATGGGGATAAAAGGAGAGAAAGTCATGGTGTGGGTCCTTTTTCATTCAGCCTTTTTCTGGCATTTTTTATCTTATAGTGTCTCAAAGTCTCAAAGTGATTCTAAAAAGGAAAGAGCAAGGAAATTAACAAACAAACATGTTCTACCCGGAAGAGTCCATAGAATGTATTAGGTGAAAGGCTTTAAAAAAATGTAAAAAAAAAAAAAAAAAAAAAAAAAAAAAAAAAGGGAGCAGCCTCCCGCCCCACAAATACTTACCTGAGCCCCATCTCAGTACATCGCTCCCGCTGTGCCCCAGAGCAGAGGCCCTGCTCTCCCTCCTCACAGGAGCCATTGGCTCCTGCTGCTGTCAATCAAATTCAATGACTTGGAAGCAGGGAGTCGGGCCGAGCCAGTGTGCCTCTATTGACATGAGCCCGCACAAGTACCCCCTAGCAACCGGCTTTCTGGGGGGGGGTGTACTTGTAAGATAGGAGCCAGTAGAACTGGGGGACCCTAGTAGAGGACAATCCATTGCACAGAGCAGGTAACCATAATGGGTTTGTTATTTAAATAAATAAATAAATAAAAAAAGGATCCTTTACAATCACTTTAATTACACATCAGAATGTTTGTCTGATGTATATCCTCTTTTGGATGCGATTCATTTACAGGGCCTCAGAAGCTTCCCTGCAAGTCCAGTCTGGCTGCAAATATTGAATATTATGCTAGAAGCTAAAACTGCTTGGAGATACAGGAGAACAAGCAAGCATTTTGCATGTCTGCGTTTGCATGACCAACCCCCACACCGACAAGAACAGAAAAAAAGGATAACTGTACTTTACATTAAAACACATTAGCCCTTTCAGTATATTCAGAGACAACAAGCAACTTTGTGAATATAAAAACATACCTGTGTGGGTTTCCTCTGGCTACTCTGTTTTCCTCCCACACTCTAAAGACATGCTGTTAGGTTAAAGTGGTTCTAAAAGTCTGAAGGTTATTTACCTTCATTCATTCTATGCAGTAAGGTAAAAAAACCTTCAGTGTGCAGCTCTCCCCGCAGCCCCCCAATACTTACCTGAGTACGATCTCGGTCCAGTAATGTGTACGACAGCAGAAGTTCTTAGGTCTTTCCCTTATTGGCTGAGACACCGCAGCGGGAGCCCCCTATGGGGAGCAGCTCCCTTCATTCCTTGGCCTTGGTATACTGCTGTACAGTGCAGATGGATAAATATAATATATAAAAAGTTTACATTTGGTTGGGCCTGTACGAAGACATATTTATATTTTTTTTTGTTTTTTTTTTAAACGAGTAATTAAAAAAAAAAAAAAAATAAAAAAAAAAAAAAACCCACACTATAACACTGCTAAATATTCTAAATGGTTGAGAATATTCTAAGGCCCCAGTCACATCTGAGCGTAGCTAAATTGCAGGCAGACTCATGCAATTCTACCTGGAATTTTGCAACACGCCAAAACACGTTTGGGTTTTATTCATTGTTAATGGCACCCCAACGAAACAGACATTTTGTTGTGCAGGTCACCCCAAAAGAGGGTACAAGAGCTACTATGGCACACTTTTGGAGCTGAGGGAAGCTCATTCAAATCAATGGTGTCACTTGAAAAACGCACAAAAGAAGCGACGCTCAAATTTGAACAGGGCCTGAAGAAGCATAGGGGGGGGGGGGGACTGAGACAGCATCCGTCTTATGGAGTAAACTCTCATACATCAATTTGTACCTATAGGCAAGCCTCATTATAGGCTTACCTATAGGTACTGTAAATATCTCCTAAATGTGCACCATTTAGAAGATATTTACTATACATTCAGCCGGTGTTATTCTGCCTCTCACTGTTAAAATAAATTACAGACTTAGCATTTGTCAGAGGGCAAATGTACAAAATCAGCAGATCAAATACCTTTGTCCCATCACTGTATAGGTTTACACAAGAATATTGGGGCGATATGCACATTTATTTAAAAAAAAAAAAAATTGTCTTGCACCAATCACTTCTCATTTGGACTCATTTGCACCGTGTACTTTATCTAAATGTTATCTTTGGACACTTTTGATAAAATTGATTTTCACATGATGTTTTTTTATGCACTATTTTTATGGCATTGAGCTGTACTAATAATGCATTAGCACTTTGTTTGGACAGCGCAACACAATTATTTTGCTTATTTATAATTCAGCATTTTGACTGGATGAAGAGAAGACTGCAGATAAACAGGTACAATTTTATATAGGAGGATTTGTTTCACCTGTGTATCACCTAAGGCTAGTCACTTCACTGGATATATGTAAGGGTTTACAACCACTTTAAAGGAAAACAGAAATAGATGTTTTTATAAGTACCATTCCCTGCCTATAAATGACTGCTAGTACCAGTGAGACAGGTTTACGCATTTGACAACTTGGCTTTCCAAACACCTGTTAAAACTATGGCATCTATAGACAGTTTTATATATCCTTAACAAACCTATGGCAAAAGGATCCAACCCCAAATAAATGCCTAAAACCACTTCATACCAAGAGAGGAAATGTTTAGCCCAACCCCACCCATGTCTCACAATGTGTAAGCAAAGAATAAAAAAAGTTTACATTGTAAAATTGTATACTGCATAAACAGTTCGTACACTGTTAGGTACAAAAGATGGTTTCATTTTTACCCTAGATTTGTTACCATATCCAGGTCTTAGAGGTTTCTACATTAACCTCAAAAAAATAAAACACCCACATAATACTCTCTAGTTATGACATACCTAAAGAGCAGAAGCAAAAATATAATCTAGCAATAGCTAAATGGTATAAAATATGTTTTATATTATATTTATCAAGTATAATTTTGAAAGTTGCACACAGCAGATTTAGTGCAGTTGTGGGTTTTTCTGTCATTAAGCACAGGAGACAATTTATTGATCACATCACAGATGATGGCGGTCAGCAGAAGTTGTAGAACTTTTAGATGCTTTAACAGGTAAAGAACATGCATAAAAAGTTCTATATCATCTTATGGGAAGATTCTTGTTCAAATGAATGGTTTGGTGGCGGGGTCTCTTAGAGCCGGTTCACACCAGGGCAACTCAGGATCCGACTTTAGGTCGCCCTGAGACGCCCCAAGTTGCCCCCAAGTCGCGCTGTAATGTTAGCCTATGGAGCTGTCTTTATGCACACTACAGAAGTCGCTCCGACTTCAAAAAAGGTTCCTGTACTACTTGAAAACGACTTCTAGGTGTGACTTGTATCCATTGAGTTCAATGGAAGTCACCGGCAAGTCGGATCCCTGTTCATTTTGACCATCTCCTTCAGGCAAGTTCACAGGAAGTACAAAGGAATTTAACCCGGTTAGCCTTGATGTTGCCTCGAAGTTGCCTCGAAGTTGCCTGGCAAAGTCGTGCCGACTTTGTGGTCGCTGTAGTGTGAACCGGCACTTAGAATACCAATCAAACATCTCAGTGAGGACAAGAGGAAATAAGGAAACTGATTGACTAAGTAAACATCTTGCCCCAAACCCCAAGTGTTCAGTCACAGATATGATTCAAAAGCCAACCTACAAAGAAATCTTGAAAAGAAAGCAGCGGAAGTACAACAAGGCATATTTCAATGTGCCAGGAGCAATGGATTGGTTCAGTGATCAGGAAAAAACTAAAATAAGTTAAGATGGTTGCCAAGGTCTGTGTTTCAGAATACTGATATTAAAGTTTGTGATAACTAAACTGCCAGAAAACTTTTGTAAAGGAAAAATAAATGCAATCTCTGAAAGCCAACTTTTGTGCGGAGGGACAGCACCAAACTGACAGCAGGATCTGAGAGCTGATAAACTGTCAGCAGATACTATTTACATTCAGTGTTTGGAGACCATATCCATGTTTTTACACTCCCCAGGAGTGAGGAAAGGGCATATCCTCTGTCCTCATCCCACAACTTACCAGCAGACTAAAGCCTGGTTACATGTGGGTGTGGATAGAATTAAACAAATCATTAGAAAGTCCCATTTAAAAAAAAAAAAAAAAAAAAAATCTCCAAGTCATCCCTATGATGGGAGGTTTCAGGAACCCATAGTGAAGCAATGGACAGCAGAGGATTGGCAAGCTTTATTGTTCGATATCGTCATACCCTGAGGAGTTCAGGAAGAGTAAGCAAAGATACCTGAGGGATCTTTAAAGCAGAGCTCCACCCATTTCTGTGTTCATTAAAAGTTAGCCGCTACAAAAAGTGTAGCTGATGACTTTTAATAAGCAGACACTCACCTGTCACATTGGCCCCTCGATGCGGCCGCCTCGCTCCTCTTCCCGGCGCCAGCATTGCAAGTGTGGGCACCCGGCTGCGACAGCTTGCGGCTTCACAGCCGGGTGCGCACTGTTCTGAATGGCTGGCCAATCTTCTGGGACCTGTGACGTGTCCCAGAAGATTGCAGGGAGGGAGACGAGAACTTCCACGTGGCACCATAAGTGGAAGTGTAAGCTTGGTAGCTGTCAAAACTAGGTGCCCACTCCCCCGCCCCCCCAAAAAAATGACATGCCAAATGTGGCATGTCAATGGGTCAGGAGTGCTTAAGCGGAAGTTCCACTTTTGGGTGGAACTCCGCTTTAACATATGGTTTAAGGAACAACACAGATGTATAGTTATGCAGTAAGTGTGCTTACGGCTGAATGATGCGGGATACCTGTATAATAATTTCATAGATGAACACTGGAATCAGCTTTCCTTTAGTTACTGTGGACACAGGAACTGGCTGATAAGGTAAAACAGTACAGGTACAACCTCTTATGCAGGCAGACATATCCAGATGTAAAGGGTGGATGCAAACCACACTAAATATTAGAAAACATTCCTCAAAACACTTTAGTCGTTAGTATAGAGTTGGTAAACTAAAAACAAAATATAGTAAAATAGTATCTTGTTATTGAATTTAAGCTTCTAAAGCAGCGTACTGGGTGCTCACAGAGATACTGGGTGCTTGACGAGAGACTGTTAGAAGCCACATCAAAGAAGCCGAAAGCCACATGTGGCTTCCTTGTCACTGACTGGGGAGCATTGCTTTACAAAAAAGGCAGCTAAAAATATAACCATGTTATTTAAAAGCGCACGTGTAGCCCGCAAAAATTAACGTGCAGCAACAGCACTAATGGTGGTCTCCAAACTATGACCCTCCAGTTGTTGAGGAACTACAATTCCCATAAAGCCTAGTCATGTCTGAATGTCAGAGTTTTACAATGCCTCATGAGAGGTGTAGTTTTCTGCAACAGCTGGAGGGCCATAGTTTGGGGATCCCTAGAGAATAAAACCAAATCCAGCCTGAGCTAGAGATTTACCTTCTCATAATCTAATCTTAGGTACCCTATACGCAGCCTTCCATGATATTCTTGAACAAATAAAATCAATTAAAAAAGCCCTCACTGGCATCTGTAGCTGCAGGAATTGTGTAGCGATTCATCCTCAGAGTTCATTGCAGAAGCAATGAAGTCATTTAATCAGCAGCTTGGCACATTCTGCTCCCCTTTAATAGCAGTGGCTTAGCAGCCTTCCAAATTCTAAATGCAGGACAGGTTTGGGCAGGGTGAACTGAGCAGCTAGGAGTAGGAATCAAACTTTAGGACAATTGCTGAAGCACAACATTGCTCAAAATGAAGAATTAGCTGCATGCCCCATGCAGGGCTGTCTTCTACAAGCACATGGGTGCAAAGGTGTTGCATGCATCCCATGCCGGAGTCGCATTGATGTCTATTGGGGCACACGGCTGCGTGGCCACAGCCCCTGTATCCTAATAAGACACCCAGTGCAAAAAGTCTTTAAATCACCTGCCTACTCGAACACCAAGTGTGAATGGGGGCTTAGTGTTCTGCTGTACATTTAATTCAGGAAATGTACTTAGATACAACTAACTTCAACAATGTATAGCGAGCGGCTTCTCCATCTATAGCGGTTTAGTATAGGCTTACGTGTTCTGAAGAAAAAAAGCTACACACAATTAACTCAAGTTCTATGAATTTACATAAATAATCAAAATTATTCTGATAGAAATTGACAGCTGGTTCACATATCATGGAATTTTTGCAAACAATACATACCTCTTGTTGGAATCTAGGGGTTAAAGGCCATGTTTTTTTTCCCCCAAATTAAATTAGAAGATATTATACCTACATGCTCTTAACAGATATTGCACAGAGTGATTCCTTACCTCCTTTTTTGCAGTCCCCTGCTCCGAGTGTCCCCCTAGAAAGCTGGGTGCAAAGGGGGCACCAGTGCAGGCCCACTCCTAAGCCAGGCTGTGTGCGTCCATGAGTGAGTATAGCATCAGTAAGACATGCCCCCGCTCCCTCCTAACAGGACCTGCTGCACTGTCTTTTGTGTACCAGGAAGGGTGGAGAGCAGTGCTGTACCTGGAATAGCACTAGATCAGGGATAGGAATCGGGTAAGTGTTTAGGGATTAGGGATTAGGGGGGGGGGGGGGTGGCGATTTAGTGGGGTGTTTTTTACCCTAATGCATAAGGTAAAAAACTATTTGGATTTGCAGCAGCACTTGGAGAGGGAAGGGCAGCAGTACAAATGTGTTGCACCTTATAAAGAGAAGATATAACCAATGACTGATGCTCCTTTTTTGCCCAATCAGTAGGCTTTGCTGCCACAACAATGGAGGTCTTACTATGCTCTCTGGTATGAAAACCTAATCCACAAGACTGGCCGATAAGAATTGTACATTTTTTCATAGGCAAGACAGTTAAAGCTGAAGTTTAGATGAAGAGAAAAAAAAAAAAAAGCATTACCTACCTGTAATGAAGCAAGTCCCATGAGGTGCAGGCTGTGGAATTCTGTAGAGATCTTACTGAAGAGCTGGCCTGTCCTCTTCCTGATGTTTAACTTCCAGAGCTGTGGGGGGTTCACAGCTTTTGGGTCTCCAGCTCAGCTACACCAACAATCCTGGCCTTCACTTTGCACATTTTTTGTACTATAGAATCAAAATAGTGCCTTCAACAGTACTAGATTTCACATTTTGTTGGGTATTTCCATTAGTTGTGTGGTACAACTGAAGACGTATGGCAGGCGACAAGGCTGTGCTGTTACATTGGTGAGCACAGGGTTAATATACTGAAACTGTCCCCTAGAGAAGGCCCCTAAACCAACAGCAGGTTAATCAGTAATAGAGTTACAGTGGAGTGGTGTACATTGTTAGGCACTGATGAAAAATAATGTTTGGCATTAAAATAATGGTTTTCCATCGAATGTAATAATTTTAAAATAACGGACCTCAAGGCAAGCAGGTAATCATGTGTGAATTATGAGAGGGGGAGTCTGATCAGTCACAGATCTTGTTACAGGCAGCATAATCAGTGAGAGAACTTCAGAGGACAAAAAGGGGACTTGTCCCCATCAGATCATCCTTTCCTGATGATGAGACCCAACGCTGTTAACCCTCACAGTGCCAGAAGTTCAGGAGAAAGAGGACAGTACAGCCCTACAGTGAAGCTTTCTATAGAATCCAGCAGCCCCAAAATCATGGGTTATACTTCATTACAGGCCGGTACTACATCTAAAAGCTGTAAAGATATTTTTTTAAGTGGAACTGAAAGCAAAACCTTTTTTCCCCCGATTTTGGATAGAGGAAGGGAGGGTTGTAACCCCTTTAGGTTTTTTTTTTTTTCTAACTGTGTCCCATTGGAGAGATTTCCTTTCAATTCCTCATAGCCAAAACAGGAATTGAGAGAAAAAGTGAAGGAATGCCCAGTTGTCACCAGATTCACGAGTAGGGTTGCAACGATACCATTTTTTTAATTTATTTATTTTTTTTAAGACAGAGTACAAGTACCGATACTTTTTATCAAGTACTCACTGATACCGAGTTACTTTTTTTTTTGTTTCATGTGACAGTGGACTGCGTGAGTAGTTTATTTTTATTCAATTTTTTTTACAATTTTGTTTACAATTTTAATTTTTTTTTTATTATTTTTTACAAATTTATATATTTTTTTTTGTTATTTTTTTTTATTTTTTACAATGCTTTCATTATTTGGGGGGCGGGGGAGAGGGGGTGGAAGGAGTCAGTGTTTTATTTTTTATTTTTTTATTTTACCTTTCAAATATTTATTACAATCTTTTTTTATTTATTTATTTTATCAGCCGTGTTGGGGGAGGGGGCTTTGGTGAGATATCAGGGGTCTAAACAGACCCCTGACATTTCCCCTTTGAGACAGGGAAAGGGATTGAGGGACATAAATTCCCCAGTCCCTCTCTCAGCAGCCTCAGCTGCACTGAAAATGAATGGACAGGAGACAGAGGCTCCTGTCCATTCATAAACTGAGACATGTAAACACAGATTAATCTGCTCAGTTATGAATGGACAGAGGCAGTGATCACTGACTCTGCTCATTCAGAAAAAGGAAGGAGCCGGTAAATGACATTTACCGGCTCCTTCCAGCGTTCTCCATCCCAACAGATCTGGGACAGGGGGGACCAGAGGAGCGCAGAGAGGGGGACCAGGAGGAGCGCAGGGAAGGACACAGGGGACAGTCAGTAAATGACATTTACCGGCTCCTTCCTCCATCCTGACAGATCCAGGACAGAGAAGGACACAGGGGAAAGTCAGGGGCGATCGGTGCACTGGTGGGGGCAGTTACATGCACCGATCTCCCTGTATAGATTTCAATAAAGCAGCATGGGGGGGGGGGGAGGAGGGGTGACGGTCAGCTGCTTTATTGAAATCTATACAGGGAGATCAGTGCTTGTAACTGCCCCCATCGCTGCACCGATCATCCCTGACTTCCCAGGTATTGGGTCAAGCATTGGAGCATCTCCACGAGTACAAGTACTCGTGCAAATGCTTGGTATTGGCACTGATACTAGTATCGCTACAACCCTAGTCACGAGAACTAGTGTCCCCAATAGATGATTTCCCCTCTCTTATTATCCTGGGTAAAAACCCAAAATTTGGTATTTTATCTTTTACTTTTAAAAACAGTTAACAATACAAAGACAGTGAATATCCCTAACAGGGGTAGGTACACCAATAAAACCTGTCAGGTATTCAAATGCCTCTCCCCTTTAACCGCTTAAGGACCGCCTCACACCGATATACGTCGTCAGAATGGCACAACTACGTACCTGTACGTGGCCCTTTAAGAGCCCAGCCGTGGGTCGCGCCGCCGGTGGCGCGCTCGCGACCCGGTCCTGAGCTCCGTGACCGCGGCTGCTGGACCAGCGGACCCGATTGCCGCTGGTGTCCCGCGATCGGGTCACAGAGCTGAAGAACGGGGAGAGGTACGTGTAAACAAACCTCTCCCCGTGCTTCCTAGTGACGCTGTCACTGATCGGCTGTTCCCTGCATTGGGAAAGCCGATCAGTGACGTCAGACGCAAAGCCACGCCTCCTACAGTAAAAAAAAAAAAAAAAAAAATATTAATAAAAATGCTATAAAACTATCCCCAATTTTGTAAACTTTTGCGCAAACCAATCAATAAAATCGGTAATTGTGATTTTTTTTACCAAAAATATGTAGAAGAATAGGTATCGGCATAAACTGAGGAAAAAAATAATTTTTTTATATATTTTTTGGGGATATTTATTATAGCAAAAAGTAAAAAATATTGCATTTTTTTTTTTTTATAATTGTCGCTCTATTTCTGTTTATAGCGCAAAAAATAAAAACCGCAGAGGTGGTCAAATACCACCAAAAGAAAGCTCTATTTGTGGGGGGGGGGGAGCCAATTTTGTTTGGGAGCCACGTCGCACGACCGCGCAATTGTCAGTTAAAGCGACGCAGTGGCAAATCGCAAAAAGGGACCTGGTCCTTTGGCTGCAAATTGGTCCGGGGCTTAAGTGGTTAAAAGCAAAGCTTTTTTTTTTTTAATTTTGGATAGTTATACGTCAAACTTCAGCTTTAACAGCTATTTAATATCAACTTTAAATGTATTAACCTGCTTGCCTGGAGTTCATCTTTGAAATCCAATTCTGAATCCATTACATTTGTAAAGAACATTTCTTAAAAGTTGGGTTTTAACCCCAGACAGGAAGCCTGCCAAGGAGGGCCTGATTCTGTTTAATCACAGCATATTCCCTTTTCTGCCAGCAGAGCCAGGGATTAAATGGGAAAGAGAACTAGCTGTATGCAGTATCACAATTCTTCTACATAAAAGTAATATATATATATATATATATATATATATATATATCCCATGTATCAAAGAACCCCGCCCCCCAGAGGATTACACACTAGACACCAATTGGAGATTTTTTTTTTATCCATTTTCTGTTCATTTTGCCCCAAATCTAAAAACACACGACTTACTCTTCTAGTGTCAATAGACTATTGAAAAATGTAACGCAAAATCACATTTTTTTTATGATCCCTAATCTGCGCAGATTTTTATGTATTTACTAAATGCATCAATTGTATTCAGAGACATTTCTGGCAAAGGAGTTTCAAAAATTACATATATTATGTACTGCACATTGATTGGATTTCTTTCAAATAACACCTTTTTCATACTACAGTAGTCCATTCAGAGCTTTAAAATTGTGCTGGTACCACTCTTCAGACTTCACTAATACAAACACTAACATTCATGCCTCCAATGACAGCAGAGCTAATGTGACATTGTAAGAACACACATAGGAGCTATGGCTCATATTTAGTGAAAAACGTTTCCTTATTCGGATTATGACCTGCCAAACCTGCTGGTGAGAAGTTGCTGCCAAAGAGGAAGGGAGGCTGCAAAAGTCAGCAAGGAAACACCACTGCACACCAAGCAGGAGAGTGAATTTCTTGCATATAACGCAAGCAACAGGACCACAAGTTTAACTTTAGTGGAGGCCTATAAAACACATGTAAAAAAAGTTTTAAGTGAAACTGTACCCAGACTATAACACATTAAAGTATGTACATACTCATAACAGTCATTAAAAGCACTTTGGCCCTCATCTATGTAGCTATAGCCGCTGTGGAGAAAATAATCTTCAAATTCTACAATACAGGCACTGAAATCATAGCTCCTCTCCACCCATTTTCTATGGAAGCTTGAGCTTAGCAGGCTGCCAGCCTAAAGTATACAAGCTCCTCAATATGTGAGAAAATAAAAAACACTACACACCCAATCGCAACCTCCGATCAACTAACCAAAACTGCCTCCTCATCCCCAAGTCCTGCTACAAATCAAAGGGAGAACGAAGATTCGCAGGACCACGGCTATTGAACTCTCTACCCACGAACATCCGCATGGAAGAAAACCATCAGGCCTTCAGTAAAAAAAACTCAAGACCCACCTCTTCTAAGAAGCAGGACAACTCAGGACGGACCAAGCGCCTTCAGGCGATTCAGTTCGCATTTGCAGCGCTATAAAAAAAATGAATTAATTCAAGCTGGTGCTTGTAAGTTACAGAGGTCAGTGATATTAAAGCTGAACTTTACCTATAACAACTTGATTAAAAAAATGATGTATTTTAGCAAGGAACATACATTCCACATTAATATTAGTGTGTTGCTGTAAATTGCCTCCAGCATTGCTCTTGTTTCTTCTTCCTGGAAGCTACCATTTTGCTGAAGCCCAGAGCAGCAGTAAAACAAAGTGGAAATAAAACTCATTGATTATACAATTTCAAAAAACAGTTACATTCCTGTAATATCAGGATTGCCAACTGTCACATTTGCTTATTTCCTCAACCAAAACAGAAGCAGCTTCCTTGGCTGTAAAGGATAGGATCTGTCACCCTCAGATCTACAGCGACTGAACTTCCAAATGCACTTTCAAGTGCACTTGTAGTGCAAAGTGCATTTGCCTTTAGTAAAAAAAAAATCAATGTACTGCTGGGTTTTAAGTAGTATAGATACTTATTTTTAATGTTTTACATGGCTATACCTGCAAAAGTGGCCAGCCTGAAGTGATCAAGCTGGACTTCATTTTCTGAGTAAATAATCTTTCTAACTAAATCGACTTTAAATAAACGCCCCATTCACACTGGGCATTTAGCTGTGGGTGGAGGGCACAGGTGTCCCATTCAGCTCAACAGCCAACAGCCTGTAAAAAACAAATTGACAGCTGGTCAACTAGTTAGAGCAGTATGCTTACAAGGAGGAATACCGGGAACGCAAAAAGTGTTCTAGGCATTCATCCCTTGGGACACACTGCCCTAAACATTCTTACCACTAGGTATGTCATCCAGCCCCCCCATCCTGCCGCAGCAGTTGTCAGCCTCTCAGAGTTTGAAAGGGAGGCCGGCAGGACAGTTAGACTGGATCCCTGTGTCCTTATCCCGCACATATATGACAGAGCTCCATGTACTGGGCTAAATGACCAGTTGTGTATACGGCTTTCATTTACAGTACATGTTGCTACAAACATCAGCAATATTAAATTTATTACTTCTTGGGAATATATAAAAAAGTTAAGGTTCATAAAATGTATGACTTTTAGTTGTAGTTTTTGTTTTGTGCTATAAACAAAAAAAAGCGACAATTTAGAAAAAAATAAATAAAAACTTTCTGCCATAAAACATATCCAAAAATAAAAAGGTAAAACAAAATTCAATTATCAATTTAGGCCAATTTGTATTCTGCAATAAGCGTAAACTGATTGTAGATGCTATAACTTTTGTGCAAACCAAAACTATGGTGTGTGTGTGTGATATAATTTATTTACATTTTTTATACTAGTAATGGCGGTGGGCAGCAACTTATAAAACGAAACTGCGATAGTGGCCAATCTGACACAAACTGACACTTTTCACACTTTGAGGAAGCCAGTGACACTAATACAGTGATCAGCGCTAAAAATATACACTGTCACTGTGGTAATGACACTGACTGGGAAGGGGCTATCCAAGGGTGAAATGTGCGCCTAGCCAGTGTTTATGTGTACTATGAGGTGCTTGTAACTAAAGATATGTGCCTGTTTTTATTCCCTGCTTCTCCAGGGAAACAAAAACCGTCACATCCCCACTGAAAGGACAGTCCTCGCCGATCAGCAGGTGCCGGTAGTCAATCATTGGCCAGCACCTGCTGGTCAGCTTGTGTTGGGAGTAAGCACGGCACAGCTCATACCCCCTATTCGGACGTGCTGTATCAAGTATTAGATATGTGATCTGGCACAGGAGAGCCGCTCTGCCGCCGTACACGTGCGGCAGTCAGCAAGCGGTTAAGGGAATTCCTTGGGGCACCCCCAGGACACTAGTGTCTCCATTGAAAAATTTCACCTCTATTAATTTTCTTGGGATAATCCAAAACTTGGTATTTTCTTTTACCTTCACATACAGAGCCTGTGGAAAAAGTATTTGCCCTCCTTCCCGATTTATTTTTTTTTGTTTTTTTTCCTCACATTTACCAAAAAACATCTTGATTATCCCCAAGACTTTTAGGCAAATATTCTGTGGACTGATGAGACAAAAATTTACATCTGGCATTAAACTAATACAGCATTTCATAACAAGAACATCATACCAACAGTCAGACATGGTGGTGGTAGCGTGACGGTCTGGGGCTGCTTTGCAGCTTCAGGACCTGGACGACTTACCATAATTGATGGAAACATGAATTCTGAGCTCTACCAGAAAATCTTAAAAGGAGGATGTCCGACCATCAGTTCCTGACCTCAAGCTCAAGTGCACTTGGGTTATGCAGCAGGACAATGATCCGAAGCACAACAGCAAGCCCACCTCCAAATGGTTCAAAACAAAATTTAGGTTTTGGAGTGGCCTAGTCAAAGCCCAAATTGAGATGCTGTATCATGACCTCACACAGGTTGTTCATGCTGGAGAACCCTCCAATGTGGCTGAATTAAACTAATTCTGCAAAGAGAGTGGGCCAAATGTAAAACACTCATTGCCAGTTATCGCAAACTCTTGATTGCAGTTGTTGCCGCCAAAAGGTGGTACAACCAGTTATTAGGTTTAGAGGGGCAATTACATTGTCACAAAGCCAGGCATGTTTGGACAGCTTTTTTGCCTTAATAAATGAAACCATCATTTAACCGCTTGCCCGGCCGGGCAAAACAATGTATGGGTAAGAGCCATCGGAAGCGCAAGCAGCATGGGGGGGGGGACCCAATGAGAGTGGGCAGCGGGCGCGATCGTGGGCACGAGAGCCAGCATGGGGATTTGTGTGTATAGACACACAAATCCCTGTTCTGTCAGGGGAGAGGAGACATTGTTTTTTCCTAAGTAGGAAAAACGATATGTCTCCTCCACCAGTCAGTCCCATCCCCATACAGTTAGAACACATCCAGGAAACAATCATTTAACCCCTTGATTACCCCTTAGTTTTTAACCATTCCCTACCAGTGACATTTACACACTAATCAGTGCATTTTTTATAGCTCTGATCGCTGTATAATTGTGAATGGTGCTAAAAATGTGTCAAAAGTGTCTGATCTGTCCGCCGCAGATCACCACCATTAATAGTATACTTTTGCGCAAACCAATCAACATACGCTTATTGCGATTTTTTTAACAAAAATATATTAAGCTAAACTGATGAAGAAATTTGTTTAAAAACTTTTTTGGGGATATTTTTATTAAAAATTTTTTTATTTTTTATTTTTTTTTAAATCGCCGCTCTTTATTTGTTTATAGCGCAAAAAAATTAAAACCGCAGAGGTGATCAAATACCACCAAATAAATCTCTATTTGTGGGGGGGGGGAAAAAAAAGACGCAAATTTTGTTTGGGTACAGCATTGCATGACCGCGCAATTGTCAGTTAAAGCAACGCGGTTGCAAATTGTAAAAAGGGCTCTGGTCAAGAAGGGGGTAAAATCTTCTGGGGCTAAAGTTAAAAAAAAAAATTTAAATAAAGTTAAATAATGCATTTTGTATTTACTGGGGTTATCTTTGTGTAATAATAACGTTTGTTTGATGATCTCATTTAAGTGTGACAAATATGCAAAAAAAAAAATATATATATATTATATATATATATATATATATATATATATATAAAAAATAAGAAAGGGGGCAAACACCTTTTCACAGCATTGTAGTTTTACATTTAGTTATACTTTAAAAAGTGTTACTGAACCCAGGACCCTGCGTTCACTATATCTGGTCTCCCACAGTACACAGAACATGGAAATGCAATTATTTTAGTAAATATAAACTGCTAAATACCTTTTCTCATCAACAGTATATAGCAGTCTTGGGACTTCTATCAGTGTCTAATTAAAGCTTGTAGGAAGAGAGGTTTCACTCTACTCTGACTGTCCTATAAGGCTGCAGGACCCCTGACCTTCTGTCTGGACAGTGCCGATTGGTCAACATGAACCCTCCCAAGAAAGAAAGAAAGAAAAAAAAAACACTCCAACAATACACACCAAACTGAGCATGTGCAGAGTGACACCAAAGGCTCTGTAGTATCAGGATATGAATTGGGGACTGTGGACGAAGGGGAGGATCAAAGATAACAGGATCAAACAGCCTTTTTACACAATGCATAGGATTAACTCCTTAGATTCCACAGTGAGTATAACAAGCATGCTTTACTGCATATACAGACTGATTTTACCGTTTACTGGGCTTAGTAACACTTTAAGACGTACAGTATACATGACTGCGTTCATATGATAGTTACTGTCTGTCTGCTGATTACATGGTACTATAAATATATAGCTGAGTCTAAATATATTTAACAGCAATATGTAAAAGCCAGGGTGTAACTAAAGCATATCATTTGAAATATCTGTCACTGATCCAACTGCTATGAACTGATGTCTGACTGGATACAGTGAGCTACAATACTCTTTACTAAAATAAACAAAAAAAAATAAAACAGCGTTGCTAAAAAAAAAAAAATAATAATAATAATATTAATCTGGCTGATATTTACATGACATTTCACATTTGCACGGATATATTAAATAATAACATAATGGTTTCAAGTTTACAATGCAGCATTCCTCCAAGCTAAGGACGGCAGGCAAGCTACACAAAAATGATATGGTATATAAATAAAAGTTACATGAAGTGGGACCTGGGATTATTTGGGATTCCATGCAATGAAGAACTCAAATGCTGGAATAAACATGCAGAATGAAAAGCTCTTTTCAGATGCTGGCATAGCCGCCATGCAAATAAACAGAAGTCAGTTCAGCAAACGTAATCATTTTGGCAGACTTGACTTTCAACTGCACATTACTCTATGCTTTAATTAAACAGAAAAACACATAGGAACGAGTAGGGTCCTAGACACGGCTACACTGAGCTCCTTATAGTTAAAAGTTAAATAACTATTTTTAATAACATTGCATACAGCACTCTTCTTGTTAGAAGAAAACTTGAAAATAATGCCAATTCCAAACGAATACAAAACTTCACTTGTCTGCTGGATGTCATTATCCCCACGCAGAGCTCTGAGCAAACTCTGTGACCACCATGCTCCTTTGTCAATAGACAGACACATCACAGACAGCACAAGACAATCACTATGTACAACAAGGAGAATTTGCTTTTGTGATAACACTGAGTGATGCAAAACAGCAAGAGCACACCACAACACGCAGGACCATTAGTGAGATGAGTGCAGTCCAAAGGAACAGTATTCTACCTTTTTATTGCAAAGATATGGGTCACCACCAACCTTCACCCAGTCCTGAAAGAGAAGTATATTTACAGGACACATTATGGGCATAGATGCAGATGAGGATATCCTATGAACATTCTACGCACATTCTGAAAGCACCATACCAAAAATAAAAGCGCAGTACCAATGCAGTGACATTAAAGGAAAACTGCATTTGAATGCATTACAAATAAAAGACATTTGATGTTATGAACAAATGTATTTTAACCCTAGTAATGACAAGGAAAATTGGCAGTATATACTGTATAATTAATGGGATCATCTTATAAGGTTAGAAACTGTGCAAAACAAGACTTTAATGCCCCACTCCAGGCAAAACAGGACCCCTTCCACCCCATGCTACAAGGTTTATGCATTTATTTTCCTACCTGCAGAAGAAAAGTTATAACAATCGAAGTCTCCTGTCCATGTGTCTCACCGCCACTATTTCTGGGTGCAGGGCACTGCTTATTCGGTGATGCACATGGGCCCAACACCATCAGTCCCCAATAGTCCCTCCACTGACATCACTCCTTCTAGATTCTGGGAGGACCCTGCCACCAGACAGCCAATACGAAAAGTCCTGATCACACAAGAAATGACATGGACAGGGCTTTTTCAACAGGAACGCAGTTCGGACATTTTCATGACTGTATGTAATGGCAAGGGGTACAGGGGTGTGCTGGAGGGTCCACTGATGCTGGCTGTTACAGAATGACAGGAAGATTCAGTGAACTACCTAAAGCGCTCAACATCGCCCTGGTAGTTCATTGAGACCTACAAGTCAATAGCCACAATGGCAGATGGTAGTTCTTCCATTCACAGAACTCTGAATGAATGATGCAGCTGGGTGGGCGGAGCCCTGCACAGCTGCGTTTTGTTTAACTTGTGACAGCGGGTACGGGTACAAGTTCCACGGCCCGCTGTCACAACGGGGGATCAGAGGGGTGCAGGGGCTGCTAGTTTAGTAACATGTTACTAAAGGTGAAATTATCCTTTCCATTTACACTTGTTTCTAATCCAATGTTGCACGGCCTTGAAGTGCAACTATGACGCAACTTTGGATGGGTGCGACATGGATGTGACTTGTTGTCCCTCTGCAAATTCAGATCCACTGTTGCATGTAAAACATTCAGGTATGACTTTCATGCAAAAACTCTTGAGGATTAACATTGAAGTCTATGGCCCTCAAGTTGCATAAAAGTCAGACCAAAGTAGTGCATTAACTATTCTGAAGTCACTGCAACTTTAAGTTGCACATATATGAATGGTCATCATTGGAAAGCATGGGGTACGACTTGTCATGTGACTTTGATGTGCAAAGTCACATGACAAGTCATACCAGTGTGAATGAGGTGTAAGCCTCCATTCACATTGGTACAACTCCAAAGTAGCACAACTTTGGATGGGTACAACTTGGATGCAACTTAGGCTTTGACCAATGATAATGGACAACTGTTGCATGTAAAACATTCATATATGACTTTCATGCAACTTTTGAGGGTTAACATTAAAGTCTACGGCCCTCAAGTTGCATGAAAGTTGAACATAAATCACCAAGTTGCACATATATGAATGGTTATCATTGGAAAATATGGGATACGACTTGTCATGCAACTTTGATGTCCAAAGTCACATGACAAGTTGCACAAGTGTAAATGGGGTGTAAAGAAGACAAAATTGTTATTGTTATATAGGATTTATATAGCACCAACTGTTTGCTTTACAAAATAAAAGACGACAGCTACAGTTACAAGGCTATTCTTTGTTTGGTTTGGAGGTTTTGCGTGCCGATTTTTCATTTTGGGGTATAGTTTAAAGTGGTTGTACAGGCAGAAGGTTATTTAGCTTAATGCATTCTACGCATTAAGATAAAAAGCCTTCTCTGTGTAGCAGCTCCCCTCAGGCCCCCTAATACCTACCTGAGCCTCATCTTGATTCAATGATGTTGCAAAAGACTCGGCTGTCTGGTACTCTCTCTCCTCATTGGCTGTGACAGCAGCGAAGTGCCATTGGCTCCTGCCAATTAAAGTCAGTGAGCCAATGAGGCGAAAGAGGGGGCAGACCACCAGGGAGCTGCAGCTCGGATGCTCCCATAGCAAGCAGCTTGCTGTGGGCACACTCAACAGGAGGGAGGGGCCAGGAGAGCCGAAGAGGGACCCGAGAAGAGGAGGATCTAGGCTGCTCTGTGTAAAACCACTGCACAGAGCAGGTAAGTTTAATATTTATTTAAAAAAAAAAACAAAAAAAAAAAAACATCACTTTAGTATCACTTTAATAGCTCTTCTGTTATATATAGATCGACAGTAAGGATGAGCTCCGGCATGTTCGCACAGCCCACATGCAGAGCCTACCAGGAAGTCGGCGCTGCGCTAATCACAGGCAGTGAGACATTTCCCAATCTCTGCAGCCGCGCATCGGGACAATGTCTCACTGCCTGTGATTAGCGCTCCGCAGTGCAGACTTCCTGGCGGGCTCTGCATCTGGGCTGTGCGAACAAGCCGGAGCTCATCCTTAGTCAATAGTTATATTTAAAGCGGAACTAAACCCTCCTATCCTTTTCAGCCAAGGAAGTTTCCATCTTTGCCTCTGTGTAACCTGTGGTGTTGCACATGTGATCAGTTATGACACCAGACATTTTATGGTTTGACAGTTTGGTTGAGAACAAGAGCAAATGTGACAGTTAGCATTTCTGGCATGCCTGGAATGTAACAGTTTTTTTTTTTTAAATCGATGGGTTTAGTTCCGCTTTAATACTTCTAATTTAATACCTGTGTCACTGTTCTAAGAATGGCATTGTAGCAGACAACACCACCGCCAGGTATTTTTTTGACAAAGGAAAATGTGTAAAAACTTCCTTTCTGCAGGGAAAACAGAATATAAAGGTCAGAATGTCTCCGAGGGCAGTTTCTCTTCTAGAACAGACTAGACAGGCCTAATGTAGCAGGGTTGCCAACCGCCAGCAGTAAATTTACTGACAGTTTGTAAAAATCTGTGATTTTTTACAACTGTCAGTAAACATCAGGGGATGATCATTTCATGCTGTGTTGACTTAAGTATAAATAAAGCAAATGACTTTGTTATCGGTATTGTCAGTGTTTCCATATCATGTTTATACTGTTTAAATATTCACTGTGTTAGTTTTCAATAGGAGTTCTGTCATTTCTCAGGTCGCCAGTAAAAAAAGTGATCCGCCAGTAAATTGTCTATGTTTTGTCAGTAAAACATGCTGCGGGATGTTGGCAACACTGCAATGTAGTAATACAAAGTTTACACACTCTGCGGATCTACAACTCTGTGGAAGAATGCTCACTAGTTGTAAAGTGTAGATAGAAGAAACTGACATTCTGTAGGTCTGTGGCGGAGTTTGTATTAATGTCAGCACATCAACAGATACTCTCCTGGCAGGAGAAAAGCGGCGTTAAAAAGTCACGTTTAGGCGTATTCTTCATCTATCCCATGGGATAAACAATCCTCAGTCGCTCCAGATGAGCGGGAATACGATGATGACACCGAGCACCGTCCACAGATCTCTGTAGAGAACTTGTCACCAGAAGGGCCCCATCCACACCGTGTCCTGATCAGCAGGCTGAGCTGCTTTCAGGTGGATTATAAATAGAGAGGAGTGACAAGAGGCTGCACTCCATGTCATCATTCAGCATCTCCACATGGGAAGTCACAGCTTAGTACACATCACCATGGCAACCTCATTATCAGCACCACGACTGAGAGGGGGGGACACCCCCAACAGGACACAACACATTATAAAGTCACCGGCCCGTCACCTTCCACACATGTCCCCACTTCCCGGCACTTACTCATGATTGGAGCAGCGACTATTCCACACCTCGGCTCTCTCCTGCGCTTCCCTGCCGCTCAGCTCCGAGGGGCTCCCGGTCTCCCGGGGACTCTCCTGCCCCGGCCGGACATCCCCCGCTGTCTCCCCGCCGTCTTCCGGTCCACCCGCCTTACTGCTGGGGGCCAACTTCCGCATCGCACGGAGAACACTGGCCTTTCCCGGACACGTCACAAGGCCCCGCCCACTGTGTACACAGTCCGCGGCCCCGCCCCTCCCCGCCGAGCCTGGAGTGTGGGGCCAGGTGTGTGGAGGGGGGGAGGAGGCGGAGCCGTGATTTGGGGGGCGTGACGTCACCGGCGCTCTACGTCACGGCTGTGCTTGCTCTGGAATGTCGGGCAGTTTTATGTAGAACTATGAATAATGTCATTGTATCAAAGGGAGAAAACTCATGACGAGTAATGCGGCTTTAAATGCCTGGGTGGTGGAAGTATGCCTAGAATCCCAGAGTGTTTGTTATGGGAGGTGTGGCCGGTGTTATGAAACAATAAAACATTATTCATCATAATAGCTCATCACTTTTGTTTACTAGTAAATCAGGTTTGCTTTAGAGCCGAGTATCTGTATGAGGGATAATGCACGCCTGAGACGCCAATCGTTACCAATCACATCTCAGCGCTGAGACTATATCTGATCTATATCATTGTATATAAAATGCACTTTTTATCTTCTAAAAAGGGTTTTCCCAATGCTAAACCTAAGCCTGGCGCGTGCTGCCCGCCCACTTTGGTTCATGCGTTGGCACGGAACATTGGCAATCCTTTTCCCGATAGGTTTTAAAGTGTTTCAAAGTGGATGCAGTAACATAGGATGTTTCTAAGCAATACTATATGGTCAGTACAGACTAACTTTACTATAATACATTAAGCTTGTGTATGATAGGGTTATTTTTATTTAACCACCTGATTACTTTGCACTTAAACCCCCCTCGTGACCAGACCAATTTTCAGCTTTCAGTGCTCTCACACTTTGAATGACAATTACTCAGTCATGCAACACCGTACTCAAATGATTTTTTTGTCCTTTTTTTCCCACAAACAGAGCTTTCTTTTGGTGGTATTTGATCACCTCTGGGTTTTTTATTTTTTGCGCTATAAATGAAAAAAGACCGAAAATTTTGAAAAAAAAAAGAATTTTTCTTTGTTTCTGTGATAAAATTTTGCAAATTAGCAATTTTTCTTCATAAATTTTGGCCACAATTTATACTGCTACATATCTTTGGTAAAAATAACCCAAATTTGTGGATATTATGTGAAAGTTATAGAGTCTACAAGCTATGGTGCAAATCATAACAAAAAGATCATGTCTGATGTACTGAGGCTTATCTCATTTCATGAGACCCTAACAAGCCAGGAGAGTACAAATGCCCCCCAAATGACCCCTTTTTGGAAAGTAGACATTCCAGGGTATTTAGTAAGGGGCATGGTGAGTTATTTGAAGTCATTTTTTTCCCACAATTCTTTGCAAAATTAAGATTTTATTTAATTTATTATTTTTTTTCAAAAAATTGTCATTGTAATAGCTTATTTCTCTCACATGGAATGTGCATACCACAAATGACACCCCAAAATACATTCTTCCGCTCCTCCTGAGTATTACGATACCACATGTGTGAGACTTTTTCACTACCTGGCCACATACAGAGGCCCAACATGCAGGGAGCACCATCAGGTGTTCTAGGAGCATAAATCACACATTTCATTTCTCAACCACCTATTACACTTTTGAAGGCCCTGGAGCACCAGGACAATGGAAACGCCCATAAAATGACCCCATTTTGGAAAGCTAACACCCCAACGTATAATCTATGAGGCATAATGAGTCTTTTGAACGGTTCATTTTTTTCCAGAAGTTTTTGGAAAATGTGGACAAAAAAAATGCATTTTTTTTACACAAAGTTGGCGGTTTATAAGATATTTCCAACACATAGCATTTACATAGCAAAAATAACACCCCAAAATACATTCTGCTACTCCTCCTGAGTATGGCGATACCACATGTGTGAGACTTTCACACAGCCTGGCCACATGCAGAGGCCCAACATGCTTTATGGGGCACACCTATTAAGGCACATTAAAGTGTTACTAAACCCAGGACCCTGCATTCACTATATCTGGTCTCCACAGTACACAGAACATCAAAATGCAATTATCTTAGTAAATATAAATCTCTAAATACCTTTTCCCATCAGCAGTATATAACAGTCTTGTGACTTCTATCAGTGTCTGGTTAAAGCTTGTAGGAGGAGTTTTCTGACTATCCTATGAGACTGCAAAACCCCTGACCATCTGTCTGGCCAGAGCTGATCACATGCACTCGCCCAAGAAAAAAAAAAAAAAAAAGCAATACACACCAAACTGAGCATGTGCAGCCTGACTCCATAGACTCGTGTTATCAGGAAATTATCAGGGGACAAAAGGGGAGGATCAGAGAAGCCAGGATCAAACAGACTTTTTACACAATGTGGAGGATTAACCCCTTAGGTTCTACAGTGAGGATAACAAGCATGCTTTACTGCATGTACAGATTGATTTTAATGTAGTGGGTTTAGTAACACTTTAAGTGCAATGTGCGTTTTGCTGCGTTTTCCTTACTGAATGAATGCAGGTAATTGCAATGACACATAGAAAACAGTAGTTTGCATCTATCCTCTTAACAGAGGAAAAACAACATGGGGCGGGCTACAGATTGAATGGTCACTGTGATAGCCAGTCAGAGGCTATCACACCGATTATGTGATTGGGTTTGCCCAGGTCCTGATTGTAGGTAGAGACCCAGGGCTGTCACAGTCTCTGTGCTGGTAGTGCACGAGGGAGCATGCTTTCAGCACAAACACAAGAACACATACACTATATTGGCAAAAGTATTGGGACACCTGCCTTTACACGCACATGAATTTTAATGGCCTCCCAGTCTTAGTCCGTAGGGTTCAATATTGAGTTGGCCCACCCTTTGCAGCTATAACAGCTTCAACTCTTCTGGGAAGGCTGTCCACAAGGTTTAGGAGCGTGTCTATGGGAATGTTTGATCATTCTTCCACATGCGCATTTGTGAGGTCAGGCACTGATGTGAACGAGAAGGCTTGGCTCGCAGTCTCCACGCTAATTCATCCCAAAGGTGTTCTATCGGGTTGAGGCCAGGACTCTGTGCAGGCCAGTTAAGTTCCTAAACCCCCAAACTTGCTTATCCATGTTTTTTATGGACCTTGCTTTGTGCACTGGTCCAAATTATTAGGTGGAGAGGGGATTAGGGTGTGGGGTTGTTTTTCACTGGTTGGGCTTAGCCCAATGCCGGGGACTCTTAAGAATTTAGCATACCAAGACATTTTGGACAATTTTATGCTCCCAACTTTGTTGGACCAGTTTGGGGATGGCCCCTACCTGTTCCAACATGACTGCGCCCCAGTGGATAAAGCAAGTTCCATAAAGACATGGATGAGCAAGTTTGGGGTATCTTTTTTGTTGTTACTTAATTATATTACTGTCAAACCATTGTGTGATAACATTGTACAGTTACAGGAGACATCATGAATCCATTGGACCTTGCAGCTTACAAGCTCTTAGATCATTTTTGGCAAATACAGATCTTTCCAGGTATGCAGTGTCCTTGTCACTTCCTTTGAGGAAGAAAAATGTATGTTATCTTTCTTGTGTAAACTTCTAGTCCCATCAACACAGGGAACTCCAATCACTATTCCTATTTCTATCTACACTGACAACCTTCATCAGCCACCAGCTGCCTGGGTTTGTGAGTACCCAAGGCCTTGTCTTATACCTTAACCCTAGCTACAGTGGTGTGAAAAAGTGTTTGCCCCCTTCCTCATTTCCTGTTCCTTTGCATGTTTGTCACACTTAAGTGTTTCGGAACATCAAACCAATTTAAACAATAGTCAAGGACAACACAAGTAAACACAAAATGCAATTTTTGTAAATGAAGGTGTTTATTATTAAAGGTGAAATAAAATCCAAACCATCATGGCCCTGTGTGAAAAAGTGATTGCCCCCTTGTTAAAACATACTATAACTGTGGTTGTCCACACCTGAGTTCAATTTTTCTAGCCACACCCAGGCCTGATTATTGCCACACCTGTTCACAATCAAGGCATCACTTAAATAGGAGCTGCTTGACACAGTAAGGTCCACCAGAAGATCCTTAAAAGCTACACATCATGCCGAGACCCAAAGAAATTCAGGAACAATTGAGAAAGAAAGTAATTGAGATCTATCAGTCTGGAAAGGGTTATAAAGCCATTTCCAAAGCTTTGGGAATCCAGCGAACCACAGTGAGAGCCATTATCCACAAATGGCGAAGACATGGAACAGTGGTGAACCTTCCCAGGAGTGGTCGGCCGCCCAAAATTACCCCAAGAGCGCAGCGACGACTCATCCAAGAGGTCACAAAAGACCCCACAACAACGTCCAAGGAACTGCAGGCCTCACTTGCCTCAGTTAAGGTCAGCGTTCATGCCTCCACCATCAGGAAAAGACTGGGCAAAAATGGCCTGCATGGCAGAGTTCCAAGGAGAAAACCACTGCTGAGCAAAAAGAACATCAAAGCTCGTCTCAATTTCTCCACAACACATCTTGATGATCCCCAAGACTTTTGGGACAACATTCTGTGGACCGATGAGACAAAAGTGGAACTCTTTGGAAGGTGTGTGTCCAAGTATATCTGGCGTAGAAGGAACACTGCATTTCAGAAAAATAACATTATACCAACAGTAAAAATATGGTGGTGGTAGTGTGATGGTCTGGGGCTGTTTTGCTGCTTCAGGACCTGGAAGACTTGCCGTGATAAAAGGAACTATGAATTCTGCTGTCTACCAAGAGATCCTGAAGGAGAATGTCCGACCATCTGTTCGTGTACTCAAGCTGAAACGAACTTGGGTTCTGCAGCAGGACAATGATCCTAAACACACCAGCAAGTCCACCACCGAATGGCTGAAGAAAAACAAAATGAAGACTTTGGAGTGGCCTAGCCAAAGTCCAGACCTGAATCCTATTGAGATGTTGTGGTATGACCTTAAAAAGGCCGTTCATGCTCGAAAACCCTCTAATGTAACTGAATTAGGACAATTCTGCAAAGATGAGTGGGCCAAAATTCCTCCAGGACGCTGTAAAAGCCTCATTGCACATTATCGCAAACGCTTGGTTGCAGTTGTTGCTGCTAAGGGTGGCCCAACCAGTTATTAGGTTTAGGGGGCAATCACTTTTTCACACAGGGCCATGATGGTTTGGATTTTTTTTCACCTTTAATAATAAACACCTTCATTTACAAATTGCATTTTGTGTTTACTTGTGTTGTCCTTGACTATTGTTTAAATTGGTTTGATGTTCCGAAACACTTAAGTGTGACAAACATGAAAAGGAACAGGAAATGAGGAAGGGGGCAAACACTTTTTCACACCACTGTACATCACTGTCACATTTTCATAAAATGTCCTCATCTAGACCCAGAGGGGACAGTCCCGCTGTTAGGCCCCTTTCACACTGGGGCAGGGAGCCGCGGTGACGGTAAAGCAGCGCTATATTTAGCGCGGTATTCGGCCGCTCGCGGTGCGGTTTTACCCCCCGCGAGCGGCCGAAAAAGGGTTAAACACCCCCTGCCGTAGGCGGTATTGCCGCGGTTTTACGGCGGTTTCCCATTCAAATCAATGAGAAGGAGCGGTGAACACACCACTCCTATACCGCTCCAAAGATGCTGCTAGCAGGACTTTTTTTGCCGTCCTGCTAGCGCACTGCTCCAGTGTGAAAGCCCGCCGGCTTTCACACTGGAGTTAAAGGGGCCTGATTTTTTCAGGCGGTGAACAGGCGCTATTTTTAGCGCTGTACCGCCTGAAAAATGCCCCAGTGTGAAAGGGGCCTTATGGGTGACCCCAGTTCATACTCTTTTGGTGGTTCAGGGGACATTTACTCTATACCATTTGAGGAAACTGGTATACGGAATCTGGAATCCTGTGACCCCATAGTTAAAGGGTTCTACCTCATCGTAGTCACTGTTAGCTCCATTGGGTGAGGCAGAGTCCCTTAAACATTTCTCAGGGGTCTCACCTGTGGTCACACAAGACTTTCTGGCCAAGTTCAGCACTCCCCTGCTTTCCCCTGCAGTCAGTCTCCGAACTTCCCAAAGCCTTGGCACAGGCAAAGCCACTGGTAACAGTGACCGTCTCAGAGTCAGATTTCCCATGGTCTATGTCTCATGAGAAGACCATGCGCTGGTATCCTGCAAAGCAATCTAGACCAGATATGTGTATCTGCAGAGAGCACACTGGATGTAAAAAGAAGTGAAAATAATGTGATTTAAAAGGAAAAACAGCATGAGTGGCATGAAACATAACACAGTGATCAATACAAACACCAAATACAGCAATAAATACAAAGTCCACTGAAACTATATAAAAGTGATTCTAACCAGTGGAAGTGACCTATCTAACTAAGACTAGGGCACAGCAGATTCAGTCTGTAAAGCAAGGAACAGCTGATCAGACAGGTAAAGGAGCAGATACATGGGAACAGGTACAAGCAGGCAGGATCACAAGTAGCAGAATCACAGGAAGCATGGGTGAAACACTGAGGCACTGACAGATTCTAAAGAAGCTAAAAAACTTCCCAATTCCTGAGACCTGCTGGCTGATGGGAGACACTCACTGGTGGATACCAGAACAGCACCCTTCATGTCTGTGGACCATAGTGCCACCAGCAGGTGATCCAATTCTTAACAATTTTTGAGACACTGCAGTCCTCTGCCATTCTCTAGGTCTAGGAGCTACAAGAAGTAATTTTGTCCCTTACTGATGCAATACACACTACCTTGTATTTTGGAGGGTCAGTCTGCTGTCTCCACGCTGAAGGGTCCTGGGTCCCACATGAGAGTGTGTTTGAACTGTTAGGAAGGGAACTTGAAGAATGGTGGTCTATACCCACTGTGGATTTGCCAGTGACCCACCTTAACAGGACCTGTGGAGCGAGTGCTCACCTTTAAGGGTTCTACTGACCAGCAGTTAAAACCCCACATTAAATCACACCTTTCTCTGGCATGTTCAGTATTGTGTTGGCTGTGACCTTAATGTGTCAAACCATGGAAGAATGGATTAGTTCCCTCTGAAAAGGATCTCTCCACTGCCACAGCGGATCCCTTATTAATAGAGAGTGTGGAACAGATGTCTGGAGACTTATGTCTCAGATGTCATGGCTCATGGGTCTGATGTCTATATAGATGCACAGTGCGCCCTGGTTAAGCTGCTGAAATGCTGATGCCATATCCAAAGAGCACCTGGGACATTATCTCTTCAGACCTATACTATCATCAATAACTGAATTCCACAGGAGGTCAGAGCAAACCCTCATCAACTGCTCCCTCTTTTCTTTCTTGTGCTACTTCACAGATTAGTGCACTTTCTCTGGTCCCCTTGGGTTCTTCTCACCCCTGAACCCTTTGCTTCAGTCCCTGTGTCAGCTCAGCATCTGGAACTGTGCCCCATCTGGGCCATGACTCTCTTCCTCAAGAAAATTCCCTTCCTTTGGGGCATGGAAAGACCAGTTAATGGTATATTTTAACCATCAGTGCCCCCCCTCTCCAGAGGGACCCACTCACCTACTAGGCCTAATCTGGGTTTAGTATTGGAAACTGTCTGTCACCTGTAGGAGATGGTATCCAACATAGTTCCTTAATGGAAAGGTATAGAGCATGCCCACCTTCAGGCCCCTCATCAACAGACAGGAACTTACCACTCTCTCCTACTTTGCAGGAACATTGAGAGTTGATGGACCCTCCCTTCAGAGATGTTTCTTCTCCTCTCATCTCTGCTCAGCCACTCCAGTCCCCTTCTCAACTGTTTCAGGTCTAGTCCCTGGCAGACAAACATGTCTGCCTCTATGCCAGGTGGCTAGTAAGGGTTTCTCTCATTGAAGAATTGGTATCAGCAGGGCTGCTTTCTGGTCTCCTGGAACAGGTTGGTCCTTCCACACTGTGGGATCATGCTTTAGGAAAATCTCCTGGTATTGACTAAATTAGACAGCATATGGATACATACAGCTATGTCTTCACCACCAATCTTTAAGGATTCTACCAGGAAGGAACAGGAGTCCTTCTTGTGTCAGGAGAGATAGTCTCACTCCTGTGCTGCACAGTGTCACACAGCTGTCCCAAATAATTTTGCGTGTCGGAATTGCATACACACGATCGGAAAATCCGAAAGGTTATCCGTCGGAAAAATTAAGAACAGGCTCTCAATCCAAAGTCCGTCGGAAATGCCGACAGAAAAAGACCGATAGGCATACACACGGTTGGAAAATCCGATGAAAAGCTCCCATCGGACTGTTTCCATTGGAAATTCCGTCCGTGTGTACGCGGCATTAGAGTGCTAGCTGGCAATGGAATAGTTGGTGCTAAACAGAAGACAGCAAAGGTTAGGGTTAAAGCTGAATGATGGGAATTAAACAAACTCTACCTTCACAGTGCCTCTCCCCCCTCCCTGCCAGGTTAAAGTATATGTGAACCGTACCTTGCAAAACAACCCACTAATTTAAAAATAGGAATAAAAGGCCAAACATTTGTGTGTGTGTGTGTGTGTGTGTGTGTGTGTGTGTGTGTGTGTATATATATATATATATATATATATGTAGCGGGGTTCTACCCCTTTTTCTGTTAGAGACTACATCTCCCATGATTCCCCAGGCCCCAGGGCTGCTGACTTCCGCCCGGGAGGCTGCTGGGGGAGATTATAAAAGGGAAGAGCGGAGACCGCCTCTTCCTCTTGGGACACTTCCTCTTCAGAGGCCTGACAGGACTGGCCTGCCTCTGCTGACAGAGCGTGTGACGCGGAGACTGCAGCCAGCAGAGACACCTGTGCGGACCGGAGCTGAAGGCCTGAAGCCTGGGCCTTGCAGCCGATGGAGTGAGACTCTCACCCCTCAGAGTCCACAGCAGCGGAGCGGAGACTTCTCCTTACTGTCGGTCGGACGGAGCTGATGACCGGAGTGCAGGGCTGTGACTGAGGAGATCGGACGCCGCCATTGAAGAGACCAGAGCCGCCATTAGAGGGACCGGATCGGAGGACGGTACCCCAAGGATTGGTGAGAGAGCCTGTAGGCTCAATCCTGCATTGACACACAAGTTTTATGCCTATTGAACTGCCTAGGCGCAATTTACCTCAGAGCAGCAATGTTACTTTTTGTGGATTACAAATGACACCATTTAAAGCTACATGTGCACCACCTCTACAGATTTATTGCCGGTGAAGAACACTGTACTAGTACAAGGACTGAGCTCTATTACTAGGGATCAGGCCTGGTCCGTTAGGTAGGCGCAGATAGATTTATTGCACCTCAGGGGTGCATAGCAGACGGTCGCCACGCTTGGCGCTCCGTTTCCCCATTGTTAGCTTCATATACCTGTGTACATGTTTAAAGTGCATATTGCAGGGACCTGCTAAAGTATTGTGAGATATATGTTTAAATGCATGTTGCTATTCTTTTTCCTTACTGACAAAAGTAAAGCCAGTTATTCTTATCTCAGCAGTCTGCTTGTGAGTTCATACCAATTACACTTAGAGTATAAGCTAAGTTTTATGTGCATAGGGACGTACCCCTTTACTAACTGTGCCAGAGCGGGTAGAGCCAAATTGCCGGGGGTTGGTGGAGCTGTACTCAGGGACCCAAAACAAACCAGCGGCTCTCTTAACTGGGGGTAGCGCTACACGTGGGGGCTCGTCCGGGATCCTGAGTCAGCGGGAAAAGCCGCCAGAAGGTACCGGCATGGACCCAATAGAAGTGGGACGGTGGTCCGCAACATGGGCCGCTGACCCAGCCGCAGCAGCAGTTATTGAACTGCCAGGGATATGGCAGAGAGAGGCAGTCAAGCAGCTCATAATGTCATTATCCCCATGCCAGAAGTCATGGATAATGGACATGAGAAATGATGCTGGGTACACATACGCCTTAATAGAATGGAAGGAAGAGACTCCAGAGCAGTTCAGGAGCCAAAGCATACAAGCACCGAATGGTCAGGCCTACCAAGTGCTGCATGCGCTGCCGCGGAAGGGAGACTACTCTCCTATGAAAGCCATTCTATCCCCAAAGAAGGAGGAGCAGAAGGGCGCGGAAAGTCCCGCACCCACACACACTACTCTTAGTGCAGAACTGTGTGCTGTCCTAGGGGAAATTGTAACCCAGTGCAGAAGAGACCCCGGGGATTACCCAATGTCGGGATACAGGAAACTCCGGATGTTTTCAGGGAGGACACCTGTACCCTCGGGAGAAGAGGGATTTGAAGAGTGGTTAGATGGTGCCACGCAGGCCCTCGAAGAATGGGAGGTCTCAGAGGGCCGAAAGAAACAAAGGATTGTTGAAAGCCTAAAAGGACCTGCCTTAGAGGCCATACGCAATCTGAAGACGAGTAAAAAGGATTGCACTGCCCAGGACTACATAGACATCCTGGAAGGTGTGTTTGGTGGGACAGAAAAAGTCACAGAACTTACCTATCAACTGGAACACTGTTACCAGAAGACAGGGGAGAAGCTGTCAGAGTACATGGGACGCATAGACAAGATCCTGCATAGGATTATCCTGAAGAAGGGGATAGATCCAGGGAAGGTAGATGAAGCCCGTGCCCAGCAGGTGATGAGGGGAGCCCAACCCTTGGACCCTGTCGCACTAATTCTACGTACCCGCCAGGATGGGAAGAGCCTGGACTACCCTGACCTCATCCGAATGGTCAGAGAAGAAGAGGCCATGTTGGAAGAGAAAAGGGAGAAGCAAGTGATGGGGTCTACAAAGTTTCCAGTGGCCACGGTCAGGTCGGCCTTAACCCCTGAAAGAGACACAGAGGTAGATGCCCTGAAGTTGCAGATGTCCCAGATGATGGAGATACTGACGTCTCTAGTGGCGAAGGAGACGCCCAGTCCCAAGAAAGAAACAACCAGGAGGGAATTGTTTCCAGCTGTCCCAGCACCAGCATCCCCACCAGACTACGGTGAGATGATTTGCTTTAATTGTGGAGGAATTGGTCATATTGCAGCTGTATGTTCCAGTCCCAAGAAGAAGAAGGCAGGAAACCGCCAGCCGGCGGGAAACGCCAAAGGGCCCCGGTGAAGGAGTCAACCGGGTGCCCATCACCTTCAGTGAGCTCCAAGAAGCACAACAGGAAGAGAAAGCGAGGAGACCAAACCCCTCAGAAGGGGCCCAGGGATCCTCAACCAAGGTGCACTCCAGAGAAAGGGGGCAAGACCCCTCTGAAGAGACACAGCACCCCAAAGCAACAACCCTTGCAAGTGAGAGATAACAATATCCCTCAACGGGTTCACACTCCCAGTAAGAGGGAGAAAGTCAATGCATACCAGGCTCAAGAAAGGAGCAAGTGCAAATCAAGTGCTGGCAAAGCAAAGAGTCCAAAGAAGAGGACAGCATCAACTAGGCCCTACCCAGAAGAGCTAGTTGGTCCATCCCCTACTGTACCCATCCAGGTGGAAGGAGTGTACACAAAGGCTCTTCTGGACACTGGAGCACAAGTGACCCTGTTGTACAGGGACTTCTATGACAGATACCTGAGTCATCTGCCTATACAGAAGATAGAAGAGCTGGAGATAAGGGGATTGGGAACTCAGAGTTTCCCCTATGATGGATACTTACCCATCAGATTGACGTTTGACCCATCCGTAGCTGGGAAGTCTGAAGTGTTCGACACCTTAGCAGTGGTGTGTCCCCGCCCACCAGGAACCAGCAAGACTTCCCTGATCATAGGGACGAACACGGACCTAGTCAGAAGGCTTCTGACCCCCCTGGTGAAGAAAGAGAATCTTTCAACTCCCAAGATCCATCCCATGCTGAAGGCAGCCTATCAGCGGTTGGTCCTAGAGCAGAAGACCCCAAGTGAGGGGATAGGAAGGGTATGGAGGCTTGGAAAAGAAGGAGCAGTGTTACAGCCTGGAGAGGTGACCTGCATGAGAGCCACGGTAAAACTTACCTGGGAGCAGCCTGGCCCCTTTGTAATGTTGGAACCTGACCCAATGGAGGGTCACTCAGGTCTGGAGGTGATACCAGAAGTAATTTCACTGAAGGACCTGAAGAAGGCTAAAGGAAGAGTCCCTGTCAGTGTGAGGAACCCCACGGAGCGGCCCGTGGAGATCCCTGCCAGGATGCTTCTGGGACAGGTGAGTCCTGCTGTCCCAGTTGGCTGGTCAGAAGTGAAGGGGACGGGTGAAGGAGAAGAGGTTTGGAAGAAACTCTCCATGGAAAACCCAAACCTACCTGGAGCTTGGAAAGAGAGAGCCAAGGCCCAGCTGACCAGATGGGAGAAGATTTTCTCTAAAGATGAGTTTGATGTGGGGTGTGCGAGGAGTGCCACCCACCGAATCCGCATGCAAGAGGACAAGCCATTCAGAGAAAGAGTGAGGCGAGTCCCGCTAGCAGATCTGGAGGATCTGAGGGAGCAGCTTGCGGAACTGAAGAAGACGGGAGTGATTAGGGAGTCCAGAAGCCCCTACGCCTCCCCAATTGTGGTAGTCAGGAAGAAGAATGGGTCATTGAGACTCTGCATTGACTACAGAACTCTCAACAGGAGGACCATTCCTGACCAGTACACCACGCCAAGGATAGAAGATGCCTTACAGAGTTTATCTGGAGCTAAGTGGTTCAGTGTGATGGACCTCAAGAGTGGGTATTACCAGATCCCCATGCATCCAGAGGATAGAGAAAAGACTGCCTTCATAACCCCAGTGGGATTCTTTGAGTTCAACAGGATGCCCCAGGGCCTATCTGGAGCTCCTGCTACGTTTCAACGCCTAATGGAAAGGACAGTTGGAGACATGAACCTCATAGAAGTCCTTGTGTACCTGGACGATGTCATTGTCTTTGGAAAGACTTTGGAAGAACATGAAGCCAGATTGGAGAAAGTACTGAAGAGGCTCAGTGAAGAGGGACTTAAACTTTCTCCAGAGAAGTGTCGGTTCTATCAGTCTTCTGTGAACTATCTGGGACACATAGTGTCTGAAAAAGGAGTGGCTACAGACCCTGAGAAGCTGGAGGCAGTTACTTCGTGGCCAAGGCCCACAACAGTTACAGAACTTCGATCTTTCTTGGGGTTCTGCTCCTACTACCGCAGGTTTGTGGATGGATTTGCCCGCATTGCCAAACCCCTCAACGAGCTGCTGAAGACAGAAGGAGAGGAGGATGGAATGGGGCCTAGGAGGTCCAGTGAGTCGGTCCAAGACCAGTGGAATTCAAGGTGTGAAGAGGCTTTCAGAACCTTGAAGAGAAGTCTCACCACAGCCCCAGTTTTGGCCTACGCTGATCCCACTAGACCCTATGAGCTACATGTTGATGCCAGCCATGAGGGCCTAGGTGGAGTACTCTACCAGGAGCATGAAGACCAGCTACGACCAGTGGCCTATGTGAGCCGGAGCCTGACCCCCTCCGAGAAGAACTATCCCACCCACAAGTTGGAGTTCTTAGCCCTCAAGTGGGCAGTTGTTGACAAGTTGAGAGACTACTTGTATGGGGCCGAGTTTACTGTAAAGACAGATAACAACCCCTTGACCTATCTATTCACCACCGCCAAGCTGGATGCAACTGGACACAGATGGTTGGCGGCGTTGTCTGGATTCAATTTCAGTCTCAAGTACAGACCAGGGGCTGGAAATAGGGATGCAGATGCCCTGTCCCGAAGATCCCATGTCATGGTCGATGACTGGGAAGACTGGACCCAAGTGGCACCAGATGGAGTGCGAGCCCTTTGTCAGGGGGCTGAACTCCAAGCCAGAGGAGGATCCAGAGCTGAAGAAATAGGAGTTACCACAGTGGGAGTCCCAAAGTGTTACTGTGGGGTAACTCAACTGGCAGAAGAGTGTCTGCCGAAGCTGTCCAAGAAGGAGTTAAGGTGTGACCAATTGGAAGACCCCATGGGGAGATTGGTCCTGGAAGCCCTGGAAGACCAGAGTCCAGAGGGACTTCGCCTTCACCCTTCTAAAGAAGCTCGCCTACTGAGGAGAGAATTGGACAAGTTACAGGTGCATCAGGGGGTAGTCTACCGAAGGGGCCCCTCTGATGGCCCAGAAGACAAATGGCAGTTGTTTCTCCCCGAAAAGCATCGAGAGACTGTGCTGATTGCCCTACATGACCAGCATGGTCACTTGGGAGCAGAGAGAACCTCCCAACTTGTCAGAGACCGGTTTTATTGGCCCTGCATGAGGGCCGAAGTGGAGGAGTATTGCCATTCCTGTGCAAGATGCATTCAGAGGAAGACATTACCCCATCAAGCTGCCCCAATGGGCCACCTACAGAGTGAAGGCCCAATGGATCTGGTATGCATTGATTTTCTCTGCCTTGAACCCGATTTGAGCGGATTGGGAAATGTTCTGGTGGTAACCGACCATTTCACTCGTTATGCTCAGGCTTTCCCAACCAAGGACCAGAAGGCCTCTACAGTAGCCAAGGTACTTTTGGAGAAGTACTTTGTTCACTATGGACTGCCACAGAGAATCCATTCAGACCAAGGAAGGGACTTTGAGAGTCGCCTGATCAGGAAGCTACTAGATTCTCTGGGAGTAGAGAAGACTAGGACTACACCATATCACCCTCAAGGTGATGCCCAGCCTGAAAGGTTCAACAGGACCCTATTGAACATGTTGGGAACTTTAGAGACCGAGAAGAAGCAACACTGGAGCCAACACATTTCAGCTCTAGTGCATGCCTACAATTGCACCACAAGTGATGTGACAGGTTTTTCCCCTTACCGACTTATGTTTGGGAGAGAAGCAAGATTGCCAGTGGATTTGGCCTTCGGCATTTCCTTGGACCATGCCTCAGCTGCCTCCCACAAAGGATATGTGGACAGACTGAGGCGCAGTCTGAAGATAGCTTACGAGAAAGCTCAAGCGGCCTCTGACCAGAGGGGGGCCCGAAATAAGAGGAACTTTGATTTGAAAGTTAGAGTACAGGACCTACAGCCTGGGGACCGTGTACTCTTACGGAACCTAGGGATCCCTGGGAAACACAAGATTGCTGATAGATGGAGATCAGAGCCATATATCATCTGTAGGAAACTTCCAGGATTGCCTGTCTACAAGTTGAAGCCAGAAGGGAGATTGGGGCCTTTGAAGACCTGGCATAGGAATCATTTGCTCCCACTCACTGAAGCAGTCAGAATGCCTCCAGTAAGAGACGTACCTGAATCTGTTTCCATTCTGGATACCCCCAGGCCTAACACTAGGTCTCAGACGTCCCAAGTTAGGGGTGGTGAGGACCCCCAACCTGAAGAAGAAAGAGGAGAACTTGAATGGCTATGGCCTTCCTCAACCCCAGGAAATTCCGCCATAGATCTTCCACCTACTGAAGATGTGGAAGATAACACATTGAACCCAGAGGCCACAGAGTTTGTGCCATTCGGTGATGTGCCTGAATGCTGGGAAGACATCCCTGGTCTCTACCCAGAACAAGAAGAAGATGTTCCAGAACCAGAGATGTTGCCAGAATGTGTTCCTGAAGAAGTTCCAAGAGAACAGAGAGCTCGCAGGAGTGTGAAGCCTCCCAAGAAGCTAACTTACCCCAAGATGGGAGAAAGTTCAGAGGACTCTGTTACCACAGCAAGGAGAAGTGCTGAGAGCCCTGACCCTTCCGCTGTTCATTTAGTGGAGGGCAACCCCAGCTCACTCTCTGGCACAGTTAAGCAGGTCGCACACACTGAAGTGACCTGTCGACAGGACAGCTCCCCATCTCATGCCAATTGGTGGGAAGCTCCTCTGTCCAAATTATGTGAAAATGTTGTTCCCGAGAAAGTTTGTAGTTTGAGCACTATCTTTGGGGACCAAAGATTCAAAGTGGGGGGAGTGTGTAGCGGGGTTCTACCCCTTTTTCTGTTAGAGACTACATCTCCCATGATTCCCCAGGCCCCAGGGCTGCTGACTTCCGCCCGGGAGGCTGCTGGGGGAGATTATAAAAGGGAAGAGCGGAGACCGCCTCTTCCTCTTGGGACACTTCCTCTTCAGAGGCCTGACAGGACTGGCCTGCCTCTGCTGACAGAGCGTGTGACGCGGAGACTGCAGCCAGCAGAGACACCTGTGCGGACCGGAGCTGAAGGCCTGAAGCCTGGGCCTTGCAGCCGATGGAGTGAGACTCTCACCCCTCAGAGTCCACAGCAGCGGAGCGGAGACTTCCCCTTACTGTCGGTCGGACGGAGCTGATGACCGGAGTGCAGGGCTGTGACTGAGGAGATCGGACGCCGCCATTGAAGAGACCAGAGCCGCCATTAGAGGGACCGGATCGGAGGACGGTACCCCAAGGATTGGTGAGAGAGCCTGTAGGCTCAATCCTGCATTGACACACAAGTTTTATGCCTATTGAACTGCCTAGGCGCAATTTACCTCAGAGCAGCAATGTTACTTTTTGTGGATTACAAATGACACCATTTAAAGCTACATGTGCACCACCTCTACAGATTTATTGCCGGTGAAGAACACTGTACTAGTACAAGGACTGAGCTCTATTACTAGGGATCAGGCCTGGTCCGTTAGGTAGGCGCAGATAGATTTATTGCACCTCAGGGGTGCATAGCAGACGGTCGCCACGCTTGGCGCTCCGTTTCCCCATTGTTAGCTTCATATACCTGTGTACATGTTTAAAGTGCATATTGCAGGGACCTGCTAAAGTATTGTGAGATATATGTTTAAATGCATGTTGCTATTCTTTTTCCTTACTGACAAAAGTAAAGCCAGTTATTCTTATCTCAGCAGTCTGCTTGTGAGTTCATACCAATTACACTTAGAGTATAAGCTAAGTTTTATGTGCATAGGGACGTACCCCTTTACTAACTGTGCCAGAGCGGGTAGAGCCAAATTGCCGGGGGTTGGTGGAGCTGTACTCAGGGACCCAAAACAAACCAGCGGCTCTCTTAACTGGGGGTAGCGCTACATATATATATATATATATATATATATATATATACACACACACAGTATCTCACAAAAGTGAGTACACCCATCACATTTTTGTAAATATTTTATTATATCTTTTCATGTGACAACACTGAAGAAATTACACTTTGCTACAATGTAAAAGTAGTGAGTGTACAGCTTGTATAACAGTGTACATTTTCTGTCCCCTCAAAATAACTCAACACACAGCCAATAATGTCTAAACCGCTGGCAACAAAAGTGAGTACACCCCTAAGTGAAAGTGTCCAAATTGGGCCCAAAGTGTCAATATTTTGTGTGGCCACCACTATTTTCCAGCACTGCCTTAACCCTCTTGGGCATGGAGTTCACCAGAGCTTCACAGGTTGCCACTGGAGTCCTCTGCCACTCCTCCATGACGACATCATGGAGCTGGTGGATGTTAGAGACCTTGCGCTCCTCCACCTTCCATTTGAGGATGCCCCACAGATGCTTAATAGGGTTTAGGTCTGGAGACATGCTTGGCCAGTCCATCACCTTTACCCTCAGATTCTTTTGCAGGCAGTGGTCGTCTTGGAGGTGTGTTTGGGGTCGTTATGTTGGAATACTGCCCTGTGGCCCAGTCTTCGAAGGGAGGGGATCATGCTCTGCTTCAGTATGTCACAGTACATGTTGGCATTCATGGTTTCCTCAATGAATTGTAGCTCCCCAATGCTGGCAGGACTTATGCAGCCCCAGACCATGACACTTCCACCACCATGCTTGACTGTAGGCAAGACACACTTGTCTTTGTACTCCTCACCTGGTTGCCACCACACACGCTTGACACCATCTGAACCAAATAAGTTTATCTTGGTCTCATTAGACAACAGGACATGGTTCCAGTAATCCATGTCCTTAGTCTGCTTGTCTTCAGCAAACTGTTTGCGGGCTTTCTTGTGCATCATCCTTAGAAGAGGCTTCCTCCTGGGACAACAGCCATGCAGACCAATTTAATGCAGTGTGTGGCGTATGGTCTGAGCACTGACAGGCTGAACCCCCCACCCCTTCAACCACTGCAGCAATGCTGTCAGCACTCATACGTCTATTTCCCAAAGACAACCTCTAGATATGACGCTGAGCACGTGCACTCAACTTCTTTGGTTGACCATAGCAAGGCCTGTTCTGAGTGGAACCTGTCAAACCACTGTATGGTCTTGGCTACCGTGCTGCAGCTCAGTTTCAGGGTCTTGTTAATGTTCTTATAGCCTAGACCATCTTTATGTAGAGCAAGAATATTTTTTTTCAGCTCCTAAGAGAGTTCTTTGCCATGAGGTGCCATGTGCCACTGTGTTCTTTTTTATTTACCGGGCATGGAGGAGGAGGGAGGGACTGGGCTGTCATTTAGGATCTGTATACAAGCCCAAATGCGTGATGTCAATACCATGTGACCTGAACAGCTCAGCTCAACAAGGAAATGTTCTCTCCAGCAATAGAGACCAAACTGAGCATGTGCAGCTTTACTACTCTTTAAGTGCTTTTTAGTGTAAATGTATTACTTTTATCTTTCGCATTAAGGCTGGGTTTACACCTCCAACAGATGCGGCTCACAGCAGGGGTCCGGTGCATTTTTATGATGTTGATTCACTTCAAGAAGTTTGATATGATCATTCAATATGGACAGTTATGCACTTTATCCACTTCAGCCCCGGACCATTTGGCAGCCAAAGGACCAGAGGTCTTTTTTCAATTTCGCACTGCACTACTTTAACTGGTAATTGCGCGGTCATGCAATTTTGTAACCAAACGAAATTTGCGTCCTTTTCTTCCCACAAATAGAGCTTTCTTTTGATGGTATTTGATTGCCTCTGTGATTTTTATTTTTTGCGATATAAACGGAAAAGGAGCGAAAATTTTGAAAAAAAAAGAGATTTTCTACTTTTTGTTATACAAAAAATCTAATAAACTCAATTTTAGTCAAACATTTGGGCCAAAATGTATTCAGCCACATGTCTTTAGTAAAAAAAAAATGCCAATAAGCGTATATTTATTGGTTTGCGCAAAAGTTATAGCGTCTACAAACTAGAGTACATTTTCTGGAATTTACACGGCTTTTAATTTATGACTACCTATCTCATTTCTTGAGGTGCTAAAATGGCAGGGAAGTACAAAACCCCCCCAAATGACCCCATTTTGGAAAGTAGACACCCCAAGCTATTTGCTGAGAGGCATGTTGAGCCCATTGAATATTTTTTTTTTTAGTCCCAAGGGATTGAATAAAGACAAAAAAAAAAAAAAAAAAATTTTTTTTTTTCATAAAGTTGTCACTAAATGATATATTGGTAACACATGCCATGGTTATATGTGGAGATGCACCCCAAAATACATTTTGCTGCTTCTCCCGAGTATGGGGATACCACATGTGTGGGACTTTTTGGGAGCCTAGCCGCGCACGGGGCCCCGAAACCCAATCAACGCCTTCAGGGTTTCTAAGGGTGCAAATTTTTGATTTCACTCCTCACTACCTATCACAGTTTTGAAGGCCATAAAATGCCAAAATAGCACAAAACCCCCCCAAATGACCCCATTTTGGAAAGTAGACACCCCAAGCTATTTGCTGAGAGGCATGTTGAGTACATGGAATATTTTATATTTTGCCACAAGTTGAGGGAATATTACAAACTTTTTTTTTTTTTGCCCAAAGTTGTCACTAAATGATATATTGCCCACACATGCCATGGGCATATGTGGAATTACACCCCAAAATACATTCTGCTGCTTCTCCTGAGTACGAGGATACCACATGTGTGGGACTTTTTGGGAGCCTATCCGCATACGGGACCCCGAAAACCAAGCACCGCCTTCAGGATTTCTAAGGGCATAAATTTTTGATTTCACTCCTCACTACCTATCACTACCTATCACAGTTTTGAAGGCCATAAAATGCCAAGATGGCACAAAACCCCCCCAAATGACCCCATTTTGGAAAGTAGACACCCCAAGCTATTTGCTGAGAGGCATGTTGAGCCCATTGAATATTTTTTTTTTTAGTCCCAAGTGATTGAATAAAGACAAAAAAAAAAAAAAAATGTATTCAAAAAGTTGTCACTAAATGATATATTGCTCACACATGCCATGGTTATATGTGGAATTGCACCCCAAAATACATTTTGCCACTTCTCCTGAGTACGGGGATACCACATGTGTGGGACTTTTTGGGAGCCTAGCCGCGTACGGGGCCCCGAAACCCAAGCACCACCTTCAGCATTTCTAAGGGTGTAAATTTTTGATTTCACTCCTCACTACCTATCACAGTTTCGAAGGCCATAAAATGCCAAAATTGCACAAAACCCCCCCAAATGACCCCATTTTGGAAAGTAGACACCCCAAGCTATTTGCTGAGAGGCATGTTGAGTACATGGAATATTTTATATTTTGCCACAAGTTGCGGGAATATTACAAACTTTTTTTTTTTTTGCCCAAAGTTGTCACTAAATGATATATTGCCCACACATGCCATGGGCATATGTGGAATTACACCCCAAAATACATTCTGCTGCTTCTCCTGAGTACGGGGATACCACATGTGTGGGACTTTTTGGGAGCCTATCCGCATACGGGACCCCGAAAACCAAGCACCGCTTTCAGGATTTCTAAGGGCATAAATTTTTGATTTCACTCCTCACTACCTATCACTACCTATCACAGTTTTGAAGACCATAAAATGCCAAGATGGCACAAAACCCCCCAAATGACCCCATTTTGGAAAGTAGACACCCCAAGCTATTTGCTGAGAGGCATGTTGAGCCCGTTGAATATTTTTTTTTTTAGTCCCAAGTGATTGAATAAAGACAAAAAAAAAAAATAAAAAAAATGTATTCAAAAAGTTGTCACTAAATGATATATTGCTCACACATGCCATGGTTATATGTGGAATTGCACCCCAAAATACATTTTGCTGCTTCTCCTGAGTATGGGGATACCACATGTGTGGGACTTTTTGGGAGCCTAGCCGCGTACGGGGCCCCGAAACCCAAGCACCGCCTTCAGGATTTCTAAGGGTGCAAATTTTTGATTTCACTCCTCACTACCTATCACAGTTTCGAAGGCCATAAAATGCCAAAATAGCACAAAACCCCCCCAAATGACCCCATTTTGGAAAGTAGACACCCCAAGCTATTTGTTGAGAGGCATGGTGAGTATTTTACAGCTCTCATGTGTTTTTGAAAATGAAGAAAGTAAAGAAAAAAAAAATTTTTTTTTCTTTTTTCAATTTTCAAAACATTGTGACAAAAAGCGAGATCTGCAAAATACTCACCATACCTCTCAGCAAATAGCTTGGGGTGTCTACTTTCCAAAATGGGGTCATTTGGGGGTGGTTTGTGCCATCTGGGCATTCCATGGCCTCCGAAACTGTGATTGGCAGTGAGGAGTGAAATAAAAAAATTACACCCTTAGAAAGCCTGAAAGCGGTGCTTGGATTTTGGGGTCCCGTACGCGGCTAGGCTCCCAAAAAGTCCCACACATGTGGTATCCCCGTACTCAGGAGAAGCAACAGAATGTATTTTGGGGTGTATCTCCACATATGCCCATGGCATGTTTGAGCAATATATCATTTAGTGACAAGTTTTTGTAAAAAAAAATATTATTTTTTTTTTTTTCATTATTCAATCTCTTGGGACCAAAAAAAAAAATATTTAATGGGCTCAACATTGCTCTCAGCAAATAGCTTGGGGTGTCTACTTTCCAAAATGGGGTCATTTGGGGGGGGTTTGAACTGTCCTGGCATTTTATGCACAACATTTAGAAGCCTATGTCACACGTCACCCACTCTTCTAACCACTTGAAGATAAAGCCCTTTCTGACACTTTTTGTTTACATGAAAACATATTTTTTTTTTGCAAGAAAATTACGTTGAACCCCCAAACACTATATATATTGTTAAAGCAAAGGCCCTACAGATTAAAATGGTGGGTGTTGCATTTTTTTTTTCCACACAGTATTTGCGCAGCGATTTTTCAAACGCATTTTTTGTGGAAAAAATACACTTTTTTTTATTTTAATGCACTTAAACACACTATATTGCTCAAATTTTTGATGAAATAAAAAATATGATCTTAGGCCGAGTACATGGATACCAAACACGACATGCTTTAAAATTGCGCACAAACACGCAGTGGCGACAAACTACATACATTTTTAAAAGCCTTTAAAAGCCTTTACAGGTTACCACATTAGATTCACGGAGGAGGTCTACTGCTAAAATTACTGCCCTCGATCTGACCTTCGCGGTGATACCTCACATGCATGGTGCAATTGCTGTTTACATATGACGCCAGACCAACGCTTGTGTTCGCCTTTGCGCAAAAGAAGGGGGGGCAGGGGTGCTTTTTTTTTTTTTTTTTTAGTTTTTCTTTTTCTTTAGCTTTTTTATTTTATTTTTAAACTGTTCCTTCCATTTTTTTTTTCTTAGTTGTCATTTTTATTGTTATCGCAGGGAATGTAAATATCCCCTATGATAGCAATAGGCAGTGACAGGTACTCTTTTTTTGAAAAAATTGGGGTCTATTAGACCCTAGATCTTTCCTGTGCCCTCAAAGCATCTGACCACACCAAGATCGGTGTGATAAAATGCTTTCCCAATTTCCCAATGGCGCGGTGGGTATGCCCACCATTAGAATACCTCCCTTCATCCACCCACTTCTAATGATGGGCATACATGCACCATTTATATATGCCGAAGCATGGGGGCATCCTCCCGCAAAAAAAGTTATGCCACGTACACATGGTCGGACTTTTTTCGACCGTATGTACGTGGCATTAGGAGCAAAATCGCTCCTCCGCCCTCTGCTGCCCCCATGCTTCGGCATATATGCTCTTTTTTTTAACTGTGGTGGTGAAATCACCTCCTACAGCATTGGAGTCGCGGCTTTATGTATCGTGGGAGCAAACGCTGTTGCTGTCAAGATAAATAAATCCACGCTGCAACTGAATGGCGTACCTGCTAAGCAAATAATGGTTAACATTAAAACAAAGTAACATTACAGTATAACAGTAAGACCTTACCATACCATACCTGCAAAGCAAATACCAAAAAAAAAACATAGTAAAAAATAAAACATTTTGTTAACGCAACCGGTGCCTAAAATATATATATGCCGAAGCATGGGGGCATCCTCCCGCAAAAAAGTTATGCCACGTACACATGGTCGGACTTTTTTCGACCGTATGTACGTGGCATTAGGAGCAAAATCGCTCCTCCGCCCTCTGCTGCCCCCATGCTTCGGCATATATGCTCTTTTTTTTTAACTGTGGTGGTGAAATCACCTCCTACAGCGTTGGAGTCGCGGCTTTATGTATCGTGGGAGCAAACGCTGTTGCTGTCAAGATAAATAAATCCACGCTGCAACTGAATGGCGTACCTGCTAAGCAAATAATGGTTAACATTAAAACAAAGTAACATTAGAGTATAACAGTAAGACCTTACCATACCATACCTGCAAAGCAAATACCAAAAAAAAAAACATAGTAAAAAATAAAACATTTTGTTAACGCAACCGGTGCCTAAAATATATATATGCCGAAGCATGGGGGCATCCTCCCGCAAAAAAGTTATGCCACGTACACATGGTCGGACTTTTTTCGACCGTATGTACGTGGCATTAGGAGCAAAATCGCTCCTCCGCCCTCTGCTGCCCCCATGCTTTGGCATATATGCTCTTTTTTTTAACTGTGGTGGTGAAATCACCTCCTACAGTGTTGGAGTCGCGGCTTTATGTATCGTGGGAGCAAACGCTGTTGCTGTCAAGATAAATAAATCCGCGCTGCAACTGAATGGCGCACCTGAAAACAAAAAAATGGTTAACAATAAAACATACCTGAAAAGCAAGCATGATAAAACATAATAAAACATTGCAGAATAGAATAGAGTAAAAAAGAGCAACAATAGAGAGAGAACAATAAAACGACAACTATTTTTGGTTTTTTATTTTATATTTTTTTGGGTTTTTTTTTTTTTTTTTTTTTTGTACTTTTTTTTTTTATTTTTATTTTTTACACTTTTTTTTTAAACTATAACTATAATTTTAACTGTAACGGTCGGGTCTCAAAATGCGATGGCATTCTTGAGACCCTGTAACTATAATTTTAACTGCAACGGTCGGGTCTCAAAATGCGATGGCATTCTTGAGACCCTGTGAAAGTGTATCCTAGCCTGTGAAATGCTGTACCCTACGCTAATACCTCACTAGTTCGTGGTAGCGTTCAAAGCATTCACCAACGCAGAGACCAGGATTGTCAGGACAGCGTGGACAATAATAACGGGTGTCACGCCTAAATCCGCGCTTGCTACAGACACGACATCTTCTTTGGGGGGCTCGTTGGGTAGGGGTACTCTGGAGGACATGAGGATAATGCCTCTCATGCAGCCGGCTTACTGCATTTGGTAGGGGATGGTGAGGTGTGGAATCGCCTGGATACAGGAGTTCCATGACAACCGCTCCCTGGAATTCAAGGAAGGGTAACGTCCCGCCTGAAGCTCCGTATAGCACATGAGCATTCAGCAAAGCCAATTGGAATAAATAAATAGACACTTTTTTGTACCAGCGTCTAGCCTTACGGACAACTAGGTACGGCGCCAACAACTGGTCGTTGAGGTCCACCCCCCCCCATATTAAGGTTGTATTCGTGGATACAGAGGGGTTTCGTCACAACACCAGCCGCCGTACGAATTTGGACTGTCGTGTCTGCATGAAGGGAGGTAAGAACGAAAACATTCCTATTATCCCTCCACTTCACAGCGAGCAAGTTATTACACTTCAAGCAGGCTCTCTCCCCCAGCCTAAGACGGGAATCTACAAGCCGCTGGGGAAAGCCCCGGCGATTAGGTCGCACGGTGCCACATGCTCCAATCTGATGATCAAACAAGTGACTAAACAGTGGCACGCTCGTATAATAATTGTCCACGTACAAGTGGTACCCCTTTCCGAATAAGGGTGACACCAAGTTCCACACTATCTTGCCAGCGCTCCCTATGTAATCTGGACAGTTCTCCGGCTCTACGTGACTATCTTTTCCCTCATAAACCGAAAAGCTCCACGTATAGCCTGTTGCCCTGTCACAGAGCTTGTAGAGCTTGACCCCGTATCTGGCACGCTTGCTGGGAAGGAACTGTTTGAAAGACAAGCGGCCAGAAAACTTAATCAGGGACTCGTCAACGCAGACAACTTGATTGGGCGTAAACAAGGCTGCAAAACATTGGTTGAAGTGGTTTATGAGGGGCCGAATTTTGTAGAGCCGATCAAATTCAGGGTCTCCACGAGGACGACAAAGTTCATTGTCACTGAAGTGCATGAACCGCAAGATCTGTTCGTATCGTGCCCTGGACATGGAGGCAGAGAACACGGGCATATGGTGGTGCGGTGAGGTGGACCAATAAGACCTCAGAGTCGGGAATTTGTGTATGCCCATGTTGAGGGAAAGGCCCAGAAAGGTCTTAAATTCGGAAACCGTAATTGGTTTCCAATCTCTGGCAAGGGAAGGCACTTGGGGATTAGCGGCGATGTGTTGACCAGCGTATATATTACTTTGGTCCACAATAGATCTATAGAGATCTTCCGTGAAAAACAGCGAATAAAAATCGGATGGCTTAAAATCAGCTGTTTCCACCTGAATACCGGGTTGGCCAGTGAATGGGGGAAGTACGGGTTCTGCAGAAGTGGTGGGCACCCAATCAGGATTGGCGAATTCTGCAGGAAGGACACTATGTGATCGACGGACCTGCCTTTGTCTTCTTCTTGGTGGCAGCGGGACACTACTTGTGCTTGCCACCTCGCCAGCTTGAACTGCACTTATGGGACTCGCCACGTCACCAAGTGTTACTGCAGTGCTGGTTTGACTACGTCCAGGGTGTACTAGGCCGCTGGTGCTTGCCAGTTCACCAGAAGGAATAGCGGCGCTAGTACTTCTCTGCTCCATACGAGAGACCTGCGGTTCCTGCACCTCAACAACATCAGAAGATCGGGATCGGGTACGCCTGACCTTAGCAGGGACCACACCTTCGTCGCCAGAGCTATCTGTCATGGAGCCGCTGTCGTCTACTGGATCGTATTCTGAGCCTGATTCTGACAGATGAGTGACCTCCTCTTCACTATATGACATACTCAGAAACAAGTAGGCCTGTTCACTAGTGTACTTGCGATTTGCCATTTTGGGCTCTAAATTTAGTAGTACACTAGTGAGATTCACAGGAAAAAAAGCTCCTAGGCTGCTGGCGAATGAATCAAAACGCTACCAAAAAAACTGTTAGCGATCGCAGGGATCAGGCCTGACTCTGCGAACGCTGCAGTTATGTGTGCTTAGTGTTTTGGAAGTGACAGTGATCGATCGATACTGCACTTGGGTGGGCTGGGCTGGGCTGGGCGGAGGGGGAAAACGCAGGTGCTAGCAGGTATCTGGGCTGATCCCGCTAACAATGCGTTTTTTGGAACCCTAAACTGCTGGGACGCTAGTATAGATCTGATCAGATCAGATATTGATCTGTTCAGATACTATACCACTAAGGGAGGTGTATGCTTTGCGCGTGGGTGTTTGCGGTACTGGCACTAACCTGGGGCGACGCAGACCTTATTTGACCCTAACACCTAATTGATATCACCCGCCGGGCGATCAGGGGGTTAAACCGATAGTTGGGTAATAAATGGCGGGTGCCCTGACAGTATAAAAAAACAAGCTAACTAACCAGCGTCACCCGTAACAGTTATACGGTGATCACTGGTGAAAGGGTTAACTAGGGGCAATCAGGGGGTTAAAACCTTTATTAGGTAATATATGGGGGTACCTGACACTATATAAAAACCTGACGGGGAACCTAAATAACTAAATAACTAACTGGCTAACCAGCGTCACCAGTGACACTTATACTGTGATCACTGGTGAAAGAGTTAACTCTAGGGGCAATCAAGGGGTTAAAACCTTTATTTAGGTTGTAATATGGGGGTACCTGACCTATAAACCTATTTATAATCCTATATAAACCTGGCGGTTACCTAAAAAAAAAAACTGGCTACCTAGCGGCACCAGTGACACTAATAGAGCGATCAAAAAAAACGATCGCTTAGTGACACTGGCAAAAGGGGGTGAAAGGGTTACCTAGGGGGCAATCAAGGGGTTAAACCTTTATTGGGGGGGGGGTAGGGGGCTACCTTGGACCTAAAGGGGCCTAAAACTAACTGCCCTGACAGTTATTGCAGTCACACTGACACTAAATGCAGTGATCAGTAAAATAAATGATCACTGCAATCAGTGACACTGTGACAGGGGGGGCAGGGGGTGATCTGGGGGGTGATCAGGGGGTGACAGGGGGGTGAAATGTGTGCCTATGTGTGCCTGGTGTCAGTGTAGTGTTTGTGCACTTACTTGATGTCTTCTCCGCTCGGCGTCCCGGTCAGAAAGACCGACACGAGGAGCGTGACATCACTTCCCCTTGCCTGTGTTTACAATTACACAGGAAGGGGAAGGAAGCGGACGAATCCCATTGGCCAGAGCGATCGGGAGGGGGTGGCCAGAAACGACTGGCCGTTACCTCGTCCCGCATCGCTTCTGAAGCCATCCCGACCGTCCCCGCCGGCGGAGGGGGGTCCGATCGGACCCCCCAACCGCCGGAAGAATGTCACGTACAGGTACGTGATTCTGCCTGTACGTGCCATTCTGCCGACGTATATATACAGGGGGCGGTCGGGAAGTGGTTATTATTGATTGTATTTATATATATATTTATATATTTTTTTGTATACATGTATTATATGTTCATTATATGTTTTGGAGGTATACTATTAATATTGGTATGAATTATTAAGGCCATTGGAGTTGCACTACACTTTATTTTCTATTTATATACCTGTATTGAGTGTGGTGAAATCACTTTTATTGGTGTGAGCTGCAATAACTTTATTATTTAAAGTGGAGGTCCGCCAACATTTTTTTTTTTTTTCAAAGTCAGCAGCTACAAATACTCCAGCTGCTGACTTAAAATATGGACACTTTCCTGTCCAGGGCACCCGCGATGTCGGCACCCAAAGCCGATCTGTCGCTCGGCTCTCGGGTACTGTCGTTGCCATTTTCGGTGAGGAAATCAGGAAGTGAAGCCTTGCGGCTTCCCTTCCCGGTTTCCTACTGCGCATGGGCGAGGCACGCTGCACAATCCAGATGGTTCCTGCTGTCTCTGGGACCCGTGTGTTTCCCAGCAGGGGGGGGGGGGTGGGATGGGAAGAGGCGTATTATACAGGTATCTGCACCCCCCTTCCCCCTGAAAGGTGCCAAATGTGACGCTGGAGGGGGGGTTCCGAAAAGCAGAGGTTCCATTTTTGTGTAAACCTCTGCTTTAAGTTAGAGATTGGTTAGGCTAATTGAGTTTATTTGTTTGTATTAGGTGAGTATAACATGTTTATTATTAAAAAAAATTACTGTATTTATCGGCGTATAACACGCACAGGCGTATAACACGCACCCCAATTTAAGAGAGAAGTTTCAGGAAAAAATACTTTTTTTTAAATAAACCACTTTGAAGCAAAATAATGGTCAGTGAGCATCAATGCAGCCTGATTAGTGCCCATCTGCAGCCTCAATGCAGCCTAATCTGTGCCCATCTGCAGCTTCATTGCAGCCTGTTCTGTGCCCATCTGCTGCCTGATCTGTGCCAATCTGCTGCTTGATCTGTGCCCATCTCCCCCTTCAATGCAGCTCACCATCTCTCATCTCTTGCAGAAAATCACTGAGCTGTCATCTCCTGTTTACTCGGCTCTCGGTCAGCATTCACATACACAATCCCGCATCCACCATCAGCATTGGACCAGCTCCTGTGATAGACAGAACACTGGTCCAATGCTGGTGGAAGAGGCGGGACTGTGTGTGTGACGTGAGAGCCAAGTTAGAGCCGAGTGGAGAGAAAATGACGGCTCAGTGAATCCAGCAGCACTCGTTCCCCTCCTTCCCCTCCCAGGTACACTGTCGGCGTATAACACGCACTTGTGATTTTCCCCCTATTTTCAGGGGAAAAAAGTGCGTATTATATGCCAATAAATACAGTAAGTCAAATAGCACTTTTTTTTAATGGGAGGCCATAGTTCTACTTTAAAAGAGATTCCAGGGAAAAGGCACAGATTGGGTGAGAGTGCAGTCATAACCACTTGTCCTGTTGCTTTGCTTGGGATACATACAGACAACCATATCATCAGAAACCCCTTGCAAGCTGGTTATTAAAATTGCAGAGACAATTTAATTATTTATGGCAGTTGCACCTTAATGCAGTATACAAACATTTTGGCCAAGAAACAGTATTTTCAGAATTAAAGCACACAAAATCCAGTACAGCCCAGAAAGTTTATAAAAGAGTTAAATACAGGCTATCCACACACATTAACATGGGACTGCACTAGAATCCTTTCGAGTGAGAACACAGCATTGTTCTAGCTAATCGGAGCACAGAAGCCTTATCTTACACTTTCAAATGGATACCTGTTTACACAGTTTCTGAGCAGAATCAATATTTATATTTTAAGGTACATGCACACTGATGTAGTCAATGCAGTTATCACGCTAATTCACAAACTGGTGAGCACAAAGCAACCAAGGTCATAAAAATGAAATCACAGCTATTTATCATAGTCACTGTTGTAACTAATAGGCTCTCACCTTCAGCGGTCTCACTGGTGTCCTTGGACTTTTTCCTGGTCCTTCCCGTTATCTTCTTCTCCTTTAACCCTACCTTAAGAGTATCAAAAGCTACTGTAGCCAACTAAGCTGCTATGGGGCCTGTAAGGGGGCAAAAGTGGCCACCTCCTAATTAAGTAATTTTTATTGTATTCTGTACCCTGCACTCTGCATTATGCACTCCTGAGCCATGCACTGTCTGCATCAGTGGCCATGAGGGCACACGGGCACCGCCCTCTCTCTCTAGCCACCCCATCTATCACCAATAGATAGATTCATGCATTGTATGAATCTATCCATGGCCACCGCTGCCACCCCCTATTCAGGTGCCCGGTCCCTTTTCAGGCGCCTGGGTGCCTGAATTACAGCGGCAGGGGGTGTCTTTGAATCAGCTGATTAGAGCCATAGGCTCTAATAGTCGTCAGAAAAGGTAAACAGCGAGCGCCAAGATTGTCTAAATGGGATCTTCCCCTTGTCCTGGATTTCTTCTCAGGAAAAGTGATGGAACACACTGATCAGTTCTCTATCAAGGAACTTTCTCTAACAGTTGCCTTTCTGGTGGCCATAACATTGGCCAAGAGGGTCTCCGAAATCAGCTCTCTGGGATGCAAGGAATCATTTCTAACCTTTTTCCCTGATCGGGTAGTTTTGATTCCTATGTTGGGTTCCAACCCCATAGTATCATCTGTTTTTCACGACAATCAGGAGATTGCTCTTCCGACGTTCAGATCAACTGAAAATTCCAGTGTTCATCCCCTAGATGTCGGGAAAGCTCTGAGAAAGTATCTAGAAACTACAGCTCCGTTCCGTCAGTCCGACCATCTGTTCGTTCTTTTTCATGGAAAGAATAAGGGATTGTGTGCCTCTTCCAGATCTATCGCAGCACAGATTGTTCAGGCCATTCAGTGGGCCTACAAAGCTAAGGGTTTGACACCTCACTCGACCAGAAGCGTGTCACCGTCATCTTTGAAATGAATGGGAAGCGCTTCAAAAGCACCTAGAAACAGAGTACGAAAAGTGCCTCAAAGTTCTTTCGAGTCATGTGACCTTCAAAAAAAGCACACTGCCAACGCCTCAAAAGCACTTAAAAAGAACCTCAAAAGGGCCACAAAAGCGCCCAGCATTTTACAGGCAGTTTTCAAGTGCCTCAGTGTGAAAGGGGTCTAAGTGGTTAAACTTACCTCATTTACAGACTGAAGTTCATCTGTCAGGAAAGAAGCAAGTACCAGCCTCGCCAATATCGCCACTTTCCTACGCACATGCGTGGTAAAGCAGCACTCCGGCGCATACCTGGGCACAATACAGCGGAACGGCTAATGTGCGTGCGCAATTCAGCGGAATGGTGAATGCGCGCGTACAATTCAGCGGAACGGCGAACGCGCACAACCTGAGCCTCCCACTGCCTATAAAAGCCACTCTGTGCCATGGCCAAGTTGCTGGTTTGTCTTTCAGCTTCCTGTGTGTTTCCTGCTTGTATCCTGATTCTTGATTACCCATTGTGACCCGGATTGACCTTGACTTACGCTGATCTCTTCCTGCATCTGACCTTCGGCTTGCCTCTCGGACCTCGCTACTTGCCTCCAGTGTTTAACCCTCGGCCTGTCTATGGATATCGCTTCCTGTCTCCAGTGATTGATCCTCAGCCTGCTCCCAGACTCTGCTATTTGTCTCCAGTGCTTGACCCCTGGCTTGCTCACAGACTTTGCCTCCAGTTATCTGTGTTTGAGCCTCGGCCTGTTTTATAAGTCTTCAGCATTTAATCATCAGCCTGTTTACAGACCTGCTATCAGTCTCCAGCACAAGACTGTTCTGCCTATCTAAGAGACTCTTGTCAGTTATCAGTGTTTGACCCCCGGCCTATTGTTGGACTAGCTGTTCATCTACCTCCCTGAGCTTCAGCATCTTCCAGTCCTGCACAGCTGTCTCCTTCCTGGTGACTCGTGCCTCTTTGTGCCCTTCACCCCCTGTACCATCTCCATTATTGGAGTGCACTTAGTCGCAACAGTTTACCGCTCTCAGCATCTCGGCCTCGTGAGTAGCCATATCTGACATCATCCCTTTGATAAGAAACAAAAAAAGGGATACTAACTAGGTATCCCTAGGTCGGACTTTAAAGACATACGAAACAATAGCGAAGTATAGAGAAATAACAATATTTATTGAACAAAATACAATATATGAATAGAGCTTTCAACGAGTTAAAAATCATATATAATGATACAGAGTATACAGTGAGCCCTTGAGCGTCTATGCGTTTCACCGCTTCTTCAGGACACAATCAAGGTTTCAAAGGATAACAGAGGAAAGAACGGATCTCACTGTCTTGCAGGAGAGTGAGCCTCGTGCGCAGGTATCCAGATAATATGGGTATTCGCTGATACTTCCTACGGTATGGATACAGATAGGTGACAACGACCAGATCTGCTAATATAAGTAGATCAAACGTAACCAAATGGTTCCCAAACAGGGGCAAAACACTGTCCTATGGAATAATCCAAGACCGGTGACCACAATAGAGGGGACTCGAACAACAAAGCCAAGTTATCTCAGCGCACCGCATATAGAATCCTGTACCTAGATAGGTAAAATAATTCCCATGCGGTGATACCAAAAATGGACAGGTATAGAATAGCCCCTGGGAGACAGCCTACCACTGGTCTTTGTGACGGCTCCTGCTGCTGTCAATCAAAGTCAGTTAGCGTGTTGCTGTGGGGGCACTCGCCAGGAGGGAGGGGCCAGAAGCAGCGAAGAGGGATGCGAGAAGAGGAGGATTCAGGCTGCCCTGTGCAAACCCACTGCACAGAGCAGGTAAGTATAAGATGTTTGTTATAAAAAAACAAAAAAAACAAGACTTTACAATTACTTTATAGCATTTGTTAACCTAAAAAAAAAAAAAGGATCCTGTCCCTTAAAAACATGTTACACAGCACAGTGCTTGTGCTATGTCATTTGGCCCCTTGTATCACCTGAAATACCTGCCTGATCCTGCCAGTTTCTGCCCTCCCCCCTGCAAGATGACCACGGTATATCAGGGCTGCTGAGCCCTGACACAGTGGTCAGCTTACGTGCCTCTGTCATCCGCAGCTCTCCTGTCCTCCTCTGTCCTCTCTCCCCCTCCCTCCCTGCCTGTCGTCTCCTGTGACAATACCTGCCCCCGCAACGCCTGCTGCTCTCATAACTGTTAAAATCTTACTCAAATCTTACAAAAATCTTCTTCCCTAATGACAAGAAAATTTCTCCTTTACTGTATTTCAGAGCAGTTCCCTGCGATCACGTGACTGCCCGTCTCTCTCTCTCTCCTCTCATCCTCCCTTCCCGGCTGACGTCAGCGGGGGAATCTCAGCCCCGTCCACTGCACCTGTCAGCTGGGCAGAGGAGAGAGCTGATGGGTCACGTGATAGCGGGGAACCGCTCTGAAATATGATAAAGGAGGCATTTTTTTTTCATAACACACACAGACAGGGGCTCCTGTCATTAAGGAACAAGGAGAATTATGTAAAGTTGGTAAAGTGGGTTAACAACCACTTTAAGCTGATTTTGTATGTAAGTTGAAACAGCTACATTTTGTAAGTGTAACTCCAGCCAAAAAAAAACTATTTTTAAGTTCTTTGGAAAGCATGGGGAAGGGTTAACACCCCTGTAACATTAGTTCTGCTGTCTGTGCCCCTATTCAGAAGATTTCGCCTAACTTTCTATCCCTGTGATAATTGGATTTTGAACATTTTGGGCTGTGGAAACAAAGATTGGTGATAAAGCTTCAGTGGAGACACCTTTTTCCCAAGGAAACTCTAATGCCGCATACACATGAGCGGAATTTCCGACAGAAAGAGTCCGATGGGAGCTTTTCATCGTATATTCCGACCGCCTGTATTTCCGTCGACAATTCAGACGGACTTAGGTAGAAAACAAGTTCTATATTTTTATGACGGAAAAAATTACTATCGGAAAAACCGCTTGTCTGTATGCTGTTCCAAAAACGACGCATGCTCTGAAGCAAGTATGTGACGGAAGCTATTGGCTACTGGCTATTGAACTTCCGTTTTCTAGTCGGGCACTTTTAACTCTAAAGAAGGGGTTTAAAATGGCTGCGTTGTGGCTCTTCTGAAGTCCTTTTGAGGCGCTTTGGAAGCACTGCCCATTAATTTCAATGGGCAGGCCAGTTTGAGAGCTCTGTATGCAGTGTTCCCAAAATGCCCCAAAGATGCTGCCTGCAGGACTTTTCCTAATGTCCCGCAATCGCACCGCCCCAGTGTGAAAAGACACACTGAAATGAACGGGAGGCGGTTTTCAGGCGTTATTTAGAGGCTATTTCTAGCGCTAAAATGCCTGAAAACTGCCTCAGTGTGAAAGGGGTCTTACAGGGGTAAATTTCCCCTCCTACGAGTAGATTTCCTCACACTTCCTGTTGTCTCCCTCTGTTTGTAAGTATGAGTCGAACGTAAGTCGGATGTTTGTAACTCAGGGACTGCCTTTATATATAAAATCAAATAACACAACTTCTCACATTTGAACTATAGAATGAAACTCCCCATTTACACTTTGTATAGCAGGAACTCGCATTCTCGTGCATGATTTTTGGTGATACGTTTCTCCGTGTTAAGCGCCTGCTCCCTTTTTGTGACGAGCTTTGCATGATTTTTTTTGTTTTGCTGTGATTTCCACAAGTTTTTGTTGTGTGACAATGGTGGCAAAATTGCAATTAAGAATAAATGGCACCCAAATGCGGGTTTAGCTGTAATTTTAGTGCGATTTGGAATCACGGGTAGGATTGTGTCCGGGATTCCAATTTGCTAGGTGTGAATAGGGCCTCAGCCTCAGGTAAGGACAATTTTTCAACTACTGTAATGCAATCCTGCTGAGGGAACACCAAGTGGGTTAGCTGTAGTGGAGATCCTCCACACTAGAGGGCAGCACTAGATCTCTCGTGTATTTACTCTTGTTTTTCCTGTCTGTAAAGTCATAGTGCTTGAAGAGAAAGGAGGAGGACTGCCATGAGTAAACTTCAGTGTCTGCTCCGAGCTGGGAGGGGGCCGTGCACAGCTGCAGCCATTGTGAGGAGATGTAGCAGCACCGTGCAGCATGAGCCCCCTCCTCTTACTGTCACTGTACAGGAGGGGGGCGTCAGGTAAAGTGCTGCACAGGACACCCAACACAAACTTCTCTGCCAGGGGGAGGGGAGGTAAATCATGAGGCAAGCCTGTCCCGTTAATAGTGCAAATACATACACTTTGGTATGCATACACACACTATATATATATATATATATATATATATATATATATATATATATATATATATATATATATATTATTATAAACAACACACCCCACATGCCTATAAACAAACATATGGGAATGAACTACCCAATACCAAGCATTTAAGCTGCACACTGAGGCGCTGTTCACATTTCTCGAGTGAACACGTGTTCCGGCTCGCAATTAAAAAATTTTTTTGCGCAATTCACGCTTGTTTCTGCAAGCCATGCATAGGGTAGCCCGTTCACTTGAAAGGGCTGCTCTATGTGCGCTTGTAGCGCCAAACAGGCTCAAGGACCAAGTTTTGGCCCTGTACCAGGCACATGTTGCCATGTGACGATCTCGGCAAAATCGCACCGCGTTTGGGGTGTCATTAGGAATGAATAGCACGGCAGCCTATTCATTTGCAATGGGTTGCTGTGCATGCTTTTCATGCACTAAAAAGTTTCCTGCACCTTTTTTTTTTTTTCCCAAATGCAGCCAGAGCGAAAATCGCTTGTGATTTCACGCAACTGAATACACCCTGCGATTTCAGATACTTGAAGGTGCTATTAAGAATGAATTGCAGCCCCGCATGTCTCAAAGGAGCAGCACAGTTTAAGTTTGGGAACAGGTGTGATTTTACCGGTTACATGTCCTGCATTCGCACAAGTGGGAACCTTCTCTAGGGAAAGCGCAGTTATTGCTGACACAATAATTACAAAGTAAAAAAAAAAAAAGACATGGTGGATCTTTCCTATGTACATGTATCAATTTAGAGATTGTAACATGTAAAACAGGGGTAGGCAACCTTAAAGTGGAGTTCCACCCTAAAAAAAATAATGTAATTTATGTGCATAAAAAAAAAAAAAGTTGTGGGGGTGAAGATGGGGCTTGGTATACATGTATATACCGACCACCCCCCCCCCCCCCTGTACAATGGCTATAGTGCTATAGCCACTGACAGCTGATCATTGTAACTGCGAGTGTTACAATGTATCAGACTGTAATTTCATGAATGAATGGGATCTCTATTCCATTCATTCACGTAAAGTGCTACAGAGGAAGGGACTATCTTCACCAATCCCTTTCCCAGTCTCAAAAAAAGAGATATAGGGGTCTGTTTAGACCTCTGATATCTCACCAAAGAACCCATCCCCCCCCCTCCAAAATAAAAACTGTAAAAAGTAAAAGTCCCCCCCCCGCGCACTCTCTCCCCCATGGTGACAGTCCCCCCCCCCACGGCTTCCTCAGCTACTCCTCCCGGCCAGCCCGATCCAACCTAATTGGCCAGGAGGAGAAGCCGGAAGACAATAGCTAATATTACTTCGCTATTGTCACAAGTGGGTGGGTTCCGGGTGCAATGCCCTGAGCCCAACCTTTTTCAAGCCAATTGGAGCTTCAGGCTCTAATCATGCAGCTTTAAAAATAAAATAATACAAACGCCCCTGTGCCCCTATTAGTCCGGCCGCTCCTGGTAAGACCCTTTTCACATGGAGCGGACTCTGTCAAGAAGATCCGCCTGCTGATCCCTGCTGAGCAGGCGGATGACAGTTCCACGTCCTCTCTGCTGATGCAGAGCAGATACGGACACAGCTCGCTATTCTGTGATGTGGTCGGATGGAAACAGACCGCCTGTCCATTTCTATACATTCTGCTAGATGGATGGGGAATAGAATCCCCATCGGTCTGTTTTTAGCGGACTGGACTGGATCTGATGCAACAGGTGTAAACGAACACATGTCAATTTACATCAGCTTCTCCATAGAGAACAATGGGTGGTCTGATTGGTTTTGCCTGTCCGTTTTTCAGGAGGGCCCAATCGGCCTGCTTGTGTGAAAGGGGCCTTTGGCCTTGTTCACACAGGGCATACACAGCGTACCTTTACGGAGATGCACAGGTGTTCCATGCATCTCTGTGCAGGCAGTCCCATTGATGTAATTTGGGATGTAGCACCTGCACAAACAGCCGTTGCTCCCAATTTTACATCCATGTAGGTCCGCATGCATGTCCCTGAGCTCACACTGCCGGTGTTCGGGGTCATGTACCCACATGCACACGGATGTCAGACTGGGAACAGCAGCTATGCCTGTGCAGCCGTTGCATCCCAATTGACATAAATGGGACTGCCTGTACGGGGATGCACGAAAAACCTGTGCATGCCTGTGCGGGTAAACATGGCCCTCCATGGGCGTACACTTTATTATGCCATATGTGAACGATGATTTACTAGCAATTTAGCAGGAATTTTGTTATGTTGTGTTTATGTACACTATTTTTAGCGAAAATATTGATTTCATAAACATTTGCGCAAATATTGCGCTGCCTTAAAAATCAGTAGCACCTTCTTTTTATTCTACTGACCTTGTGCTTTCAGACAATGTATGATTTGGGGGGTGTTTTACAAATTCTGAAAGCTGTAAGTGAAAAATGAAAACCTCCAGATTGTTAGAGAAATTTTTGGGTACGTTCGATTTTCACCATTTTGCAAAAAGGCGCAATTTAAAATGTACAAATATTTGTTATTAACTCCATACGGGTTACGCTTTTATATTTAGTTTAGGATTTAGCAGGAATTTTGTAAAATTAGCTGTGTTTTTATCTTCTAATAATGGTTTTAGTGTATTTTTTTGCGAATATATTGGTTTGATAAACATTTGCGCAAATACCGCAGGGTCTAAAAAATCAGTAGCACCTTCTTTTTATTATTTTGGAGGTCATGTGCTTTCAGAAAATATATGGTTGGGGGGGGGGGGGGGGGGGGGGGGGGTCTTTCACAAATTCAGAAAGCTGTAAGGGAAAAATAAAAACCTTCAGATTTTTAGAGAAATTTGGATATTTACATTTTTAGGTACGTTCGATTTTCACAATTTTGCAAAAAGGCGCAATGTAAAAATTACAAATATTATTTATCAACTCAATACAGGTTAGGCTTTTATATTTAGTAGGAATTTTGTAAAATTTGCTATGTATTTATCTGCTAATCGTGATTTTAGTGGATTTTTTGTAAAAATATTGTTTTGATAAACATTTGTGCAAATATCGTGGGACCTTAGAAATCAGTAGCACCTTCTTTTTATTCTACTGGTCATGTTCTTTCAGAACATATATAGTTTGGGGGGTGTTTTACAAACTTTGAAAGCTATAAGTGAAAAATAAAAAAGCAAAGGAAAAAATTGCAAAAATGGTCTGGCCACCTGAGGGTAAAAATGAAGCACAGGGCCTGGCAGTGAAAGGGTTAATATAATTGGACGCTAGAAGGTACCATTTTCTTTGCTCTACTTTTCCTAAATCCACCACATTGATGTTTTAAGGTAAGGATACTCTTGTACGACAAGATTGCTGATATGTAAAATGCCCTCCTGATACTTTCTTTCCCTTTAGGCTGGGTTCACACCTATGCGAATTGGATGTGGATTTCTCCACATCCAATTCGCATGACAGGAGATTGTGACCGCCTCTCTATTGGGCCGGTTCACATATCTCAGTCGCGGCTGTGGAGCGGCTTGCACAGGAATGCTGTGCGTCTTTGGCTCTGTTTCAGGGCTGAATTCAGGCAAAAATTCGGGCCTGATTCATCCCTAAAACAGAGAACAGGGACACACCGGACCCCTGCTGCGAGCCCCATCCATCGGAGGTGTGAACCCAGCCTCGCTGACATTGAGAAATATTTGGAGATCCTCATGGGTGGAAAGTACATCAGACTGCTGTAAATCCTCACAACTAGACTATGGAGGTTTATATAATCGATTGTTCATTCAAACTGCGCTCTTTTTTTTTTCTTAAAGTGGTGGGCCACCCTGAAAAAAAAACTTTAAAAAAATCTTAATAAAAATTTTAAATGAAAAAAAAAATATATATATTTTTTTTTTTTTTTTTTTACTTACCAGAAATGGCTGTTGCTAGGCAGATCGTCCTAATCTGCCTCTTCCTGCTCCGCGGTGATGTTCTCTCCTCTGCTCCGAGTGCCGTCTACTAGTGAATGGGGCGCGGTGTGTTATGGGAACTGTGTCCCACAACACATCGCGTTCCCCATTCACAAATTTGACTTGCGCATGCGCAGTAGGCCGCGCGCCGACTTGCGCATGCGCAGTAGGTAACGGGCAGCGCTCGCTGCCTGTTTCCCTTACTGAGGATGGCTTCGCTGGAACCGGATCGCCGAGGGACATCTTGGCCTCCACGACCGAAATCGCGGGCGCCCTGGGAGGGTAAGTGTACTTACTAAAAGTCAGCAGCTAATTTTTTTTTTAGCTGCTGACTTTTAAAAAAAATTTTTTTTTTAGGTGAAACACCGCTTTAACAAAGTAAAGAACAATAAATAATAACCAATTAGCAATCTTCTATCTGTTTGGACTGCTTCATATTGGTAAAAGGTAAAATCTGGTTGTAGCAATTTGTATTCTGTATAAAAAAAAAAAAAGATCTTCCCAAAAATCAGTATAACCCATACACTAGCTAGACATTTTGCAATGGAATGTCATGAATAATTAGCTCTTCAGTCTATTTGGCAGTTAGCTATGATTTTTTTAAACTGTCAAATATTAGCCATGCAACACTGGGGAGGGTTATGTACACTGTTTCCATATAGAATATCCTCAGAAATCGAATTTCTTGCTTAAAGAGGTGTTCTGGGGAAAAAATTTTTTTTAAACCAGCAGCTACACATACTGCAGCTGCTGGCTTTTAATAAATGGACACTTACCTTTCCTGCAGTCCCTCGATGTCGGCACCGCAGCTGATGTCTCCATCAGCTGTCGGGTGCTGCCGCCACCATTGCGAGTAAGGTAACCCAGCAGTGTAGCCTTTCGGCTTCACGCCGGGAACCCTACTGCGCATGCGCGAGGCACCGCTCCTCTCTCCTATTAGCCCGGCGGCCCGAGGGAGGAGGAGGAGGTAGCCCCGCGGTGACGTCACGGCCGCAGCGTACTTCTGGAGGTGGGAAAGGTTACCTGTCATAGACAGTTTTCCTGTCCCCCCTCCTCCCCGAAAGGTGCCAATTGTGACACCGGAAGGGGGGAGGAATCAGATGAGCGGAAGTACCACTTTAGGGTGGAGCTCTGCTTTAAGGAGTAACTTTTGTTGAGGGAAAAAAATATTCCCCTCTGTGTACATTGCAGGGATTTTAACAAACTTTGTTGCAGATTCCTACCTTTTGTTATTCTGAAGAAATAAATGTTTGTGTCCATGTGCAAAGTAAATCTGTATGGGAGTGGTTTTATAATTATTCAGCTGCTGCACTTGCAGGGTTCTAATGAGTAAATTGACAGGGTCTGCATCCCTTTAGACGTGATTTCCCTTTGGGATTTTAACACTGAAACTTACATATTTGTTTCAGGGGATGTCTGAAATCAGATTAGTATCTTAGTGCAGACTTCTGGTTAAGTCAGTAAGCCAATCACACAAGCAGGAGATGACCTCTCTGTGGGCGTTCCATACACCATCTGTGTACAGAACTCCTCCAGTTAGCAATATTGCATTGTATTTTACAGAACATTACAGAGCTGTAGATTGAAAAGGAAAAGTCATTTTTTTTTTTTTTTTAATTCAATTACAATATGACGTATCGCAATTGTATACGCTATATGCAGTTATTTTTTTTGGCAATTTTTTTTATGAAAGTGGAGTTACCCTTTAACCACTTACCCACTGGGCACTTAAAACCCCTTCCTAACCAGACCAATTTTCAGCATTCAGTGCTCTCACACTTTGAATGACAATTATTCAGTCATGCAACACTGTACCCAAATTAATTTTGTGTCCTTTTTTTCCACACAAATAGAGCCTTCTTTTGGTGGTATTTAATCACTGCTAGGTTTTTTAATTTTTACGCTATAAATAAAAAAATACTGAAAATTCGGTAAAAATAAATAAAAAAATTCTTTGTTTCTATTAAAATTTATGGCAGAGTATTGGCAGAGTATTGGCAGAGTATTGGCAGAGTATTGGCAGAGCATTGCACAGTGGTGGCAGAGCATTGCACAGTGGTGGCAGAGCAGGCAGTGTATTGCACAGTGGTGGCAGAGCAGGCAGTGTATTGCACAGTGGTGGCAGTGTATTACTGTCACTGACCAGCGCTGTGGGCACTACACATCCAGCCCACAGCGCTGGTCCCATCTCATCCCTTTCCGCTTCTCCCTTCTCACTGTACCTGGGGCGCGCGGGAGCAAGTTTCTGGGAGGATGTCCATAGGACATCCACTCAGGATAAGCCGACCGCGCTGTAGCCGTCTTTTGGCTATGGCCCAGTCGGCATGTGGTTAATTGTAGTTCAGTACTTTCCTTTGAATATGATTGAAGTAAAAGTGCGGGCATCCCCAGCTCTGTCCTTAAAGCGGAGTTCCACGCAAAAGTGAAAGTTCTGCTTTAAGGACTCCTAACCCACTGACATGCCACATTTGGCATGTCATTTTTTGGAGGGGGAGTGGGTACCTGGTTTTGACAGGTACCCAGCCCCCACTTCCGCTCGGGCTGTCTAGGTGACTCGAAGAGAAGTTCTCCTCTCCCCCTCCCTCCCTGCAATCCATGTGACCTGTGACATGTCCCAGAAGATTGCTCGGTCATTGAGAAGGCGCACTTGGCTGAGGAATGGTATTGTAGATACAGGGGTTGCAGGAGTCAGGCAGAGGAAAAGGGCTTTAGTAGTTCAGGGGAGAAATGTAGACTGTGTCACATGATTCAATTCGTTATTTAAACCCAAGTATGACGTGATCACATTGCTTGAGTTTAAATAGAGAATTGAATCATGTGACACATCATGCGTTGTGGTCATGACACTCCAGCTAAAACTAGGACATGCCTGGTGACGTAGGAGGTAGAGGAGGCCCTGGAATAGAGAAGGTAAGTGACTTTGACAGGTGCAATTACACCACATTGTGCCACAATGGGGGAGAGTTGTTAAAACTGGAGAACTCAAAATCTGGTGCAACTGTGCATTGTAGTCAGTCAGATTCTAACTTCAGCTTCCTCATTTAAATTTTGACAACAAAACCTGGAAGCTGATTGGTCGCTATGCAGAGCTGCACCAGATTTTGCGCTCTTCAGTTTTAAAAAAAATCTCCCCCAATGTGTCTGTGCCGAAGCGCGCCACAACACACACTTGCAGGTTCTCTGTGGATATAAATGATTGTCTTGTGCCCAGGTACACTTTACCTTTTAATAAGCCCAGTTGAGTTTTAAAGGTAAGGAAATCCGTAACTCCCAACCTCCTAGTGTGACATTACTGAATGACCAGTCAAAACCCAAGTATCAACTACATTTAGGCTAAATAATAACAAAACAAAATAATTTTACAGAAAAATAAAAACCAATTAAAACTTTCTGTATCTAGTTCTTGTTTTAGAGCACCTCATTCAATTACTTTGCAAACCCAAATACAGTATATTGTAGATTTGTCTAAACATAATAGAGTGCGGAATCTGCGGAAGTAACACCACCAAGGCACCAACAAATAGTTGGGAAATGTTCCCATATGTCCTGCAGTTCAAATTCAGTTAAGTGTACTTTAAGGATTATTCTATAAACGGTAGAAAAGCCAACAAGGGTGTGCAGAAAGCAGTAACTCGTAACAACAGTTTAGATTACTGGAGTCGGCTATTACATGAGTTCTCTTTACTGGGGGTTACATCATTTTGTACATCATTCATCATCATTGCTCTGTGTTTGTCTTATTGTTTATCTTCTCCTTACCCGGATGTGAAAGTCTTGGGTGGAGCTCTAATTTAAAGGACAGATACAATAAATTTTCTTTTTTCCATTTGTAAATTGAGACTAAAATGAATGTTCTTCTACACAGGAAAATAACTATGAATAATCCACAGAAACGTAATGCCTTATCACTATCCATGCTGCAGTCCCTTCAGAAAGATATTTCATATGAAGTTGATGATATGAATTTAAGAGTCATTGTGATTGCAGGTATCTATATTTACATTTTCAATGCATTTTGTTTGACCCTTGTTAGTATACTTTTCCATTGAGGGATACAGCTTGATGATATTAAGCAACCTAGACGGTAGTATAACCCTAAAGCTGGCCATACACCTATAGATTATCTGCAGATTTTCTATGGTTAGATGGAAAAAGTGGGAGATTCCTCCATCCACACAGTTTAGCGAACATGGAGAAATCTGTTGCACTTTTTCCATCTAACCATAGAAAATCTGCAGATAATCTATAGGTGTATGGCCAGCTTTAGTCGCTTAAACCTCTTACCACTACCGCCTAACGACTGTGGCAGCGGGGGTTTTACACACACACACACACACACACACACACACCCGGCAGCTGCAGCCACCTGGAAGTGTGTGTACACTTCACAAGCCAACTGTCGGCTTTCTATTGAAAGTGATCGAGCATCTTTACAGCTAGCCAATTGCTTTCTATGACCCCAAGAGTGTGCCCCCCAAGCATAACACCTCCTTGCCATGCTATCCAGACTCTGCTGTCCCACCTGCGGGCCTGGGACCTGCATGCTGGGCGTTGCTAGGTTGTGGGAAGAAAGACCAATGAACATCCATTCTCTGACCTTTCTCAGCTAGAATGAACCCAGAAGCGACATGTAAACTGTGAGAAACTCTCTAAGGGTTAATTACATCTAAAAGAATGCAAACACTGCAACTTTTCCTAACAAAACCCTGAAAGTACGTCACCTTGTTATAATAAACCAGTCACACCCATTCAGGATCAGTATGTAAAAGACATGGCCAAACAAACAGTTGTTTCTACAAAGCAGAAACAGGTATGAGTTTGCAACCAAGCTTGTGAAAATCCTTGCAATGTACATTGATCACACAGAGGGGATTGCTTTTTTCCTCAACAAAAGTGGAGTTACTCTTTAACTATCAAGCTGTGTCCCTCAGTGGACTATAGAGACCTATAACCTCCCTCTGTTACTGACAGCAGTACTTGTTTCTTTTAGAATAGGTATATATTCTGCTAACTTCCAGTTGATTAGTAGTGGTGGTGCATGAGAATCCAACAGAGTGAAATACATACTCTGAAAAGTGAGAAGTTAAAGCTGACTTTCAGGAATTCAGATACTTTGTAGAAAATGCAGGTATAACATGAGTCTAATGAGGTGCTTGCCACCTGTAGACTTTTCTCCATTATTCACATCTGACAGGTTTATTATGCTCCAGGAAGATAACTTTTGAAGCTCCAACATTGCTTACTGTGGTCTCCGGTCCTTCAAAAGCAGAGTCACTGGAACTGCTATACACGTCCCTCTGCTCCTTCTGCCCATTCACAGAAGCCTTTGTATTATGTGAATTAATTCACAAAAGACAAAATCTTCTGTGAATAGGCAGCTGAGAAGAGGGACAGGCGTAGCTGATCTGTGTGCTTCTTTCGCCTCAAAAGTGTATCCTCCAAAAAACTGCAAAAAAAAAACTGTCATATGAGTGATAGAGGTGACCGGCATCTAATTGCACTCATAGTGTGCCTGCACTTTTTGCAAAGTTGCTGATTTCCTTAAATTCACCTTTAAGTTTTGCTTGCCACTGCTGTGTTAAAGCAGTTGTAAACCCATTCAGACCAGTTTCTTTCAAATGAATTAGTGCAGCCTATAGTACGGTGTGCTCTGTCTTTATCCCTTCTTACCTGCTTGCTTTCGGTGTAATCCTTCTATTTCTTTTCATGTGACCGGTGCATGCGCTGTTAGCCCTATTTTTCCGGCAAGCTTATGCTGTGTATATGCCGGGGCTGCGTCATTTCCCAATGTTGGCGTCAGCCTTGAGTTTCTGCAGCACTCCTTCCGCATCGAGAAGCTGGGCAGCAGCAGGATTGGCTCCTGTTCACTGGACACAGTTTCCATAGTAGCAATAGATGAAAAACGAGGCTTGGCTTTGGGGAATAATAGGATTATGGACACGGAGAAAGAGAGTGAGGGTGGAAATACATTATTGTTGGGCGCAGAAGACAGAAATTATAATGGTGGCAGCTGCATACAAGCTGGAGTGTTCAGAAAAAGTTTATTGGAGCAAGTAAGAATGTTTTATTTGTATACTGTATGGGGCGCAATGAATATAAAAAGCAACATAAAGTTGCATATTGCAGATTTGGAGTAAGGTTGTCTGAGTTTACTACCGCTTTAACATAATGGTACACTCATATTATTCCTCTACCAAAACAAAACAGTTCTGGATGGAGTTATTCTTTAAGCAGTAGGATTGTATGAGCATTAAATTCATAGTTTCATAGTTAGTAAGGTTGAATAAAGACATCAGTCCATCCAGTTCAACCTGAGTGAGTGTCTACAATTGTCCCTATCCCTGTACATTGCACACTCACATCGGTCCCTACCCTCAAGAAGACCACAATCCAAGGTCCCCATTCATACACTAGGGCCAATTTTTTGGACAGAAGCCAATTAACCTACCTGCATGTCGTTGGATTGTGGGAGGAAACCGGAGTACCCGGAGGAAACCCACGCAGGCACAGGGAGAACATGCAAACTCCAGGCAGGAAGTGTCGTGGTTGGGATTCGAACCAGCGACCCTTCTTACTGCTAGGTGAGAGTGCTAACCACTACACCACTGTGCTGCCATGTATGTGCAACCATTAGGAAGACCGCATCTTCACCATATGAGGAAGTTATAAAAGAATTTGCCCTCATACCACCACCAGCCAATCAATCTTTTTAGTATCTAAGAGGTTATCTGTAAGCGCAAGTACTTTTTAACCCCAAAATAGTCTATTAATAGTCCTAATAGTCTCCCACCTCCAAAGCACATGCCATACATAACATTTGATCCAAAATGTGCCCTCTCTAAAAACACCACCTACAGCATCTTAGTACGGAGAACTTCTGTAGACAACTGAGAAGTTTACGTTATACAATTGAATGGAGGGGGGTTTATTTTTACGACATTAATATCCAAGTTTTTTTGTATAACATTTTCCTAGAAATGAGAGGCTCCCAAGACATACAGAATGATTTCACATTTGACATTTGGTGCCTAAAGACGTATTGTGTGTCTCATTTTATTTACTGATATGCTTACTTAAGGCCTGTACCTGATCCTTGTGTAAAGTGTACCTGGCCTTCAGATTTTCAGTACCCTGAGAACAAAATGTTCCAGTTGCAGCCATGTATAGATCAGAGATTGTGGGGAAAAAAATGTGGTACGATATTGTTTTTAAGTTCTCACACAACCAAAAACATTTATTTTATGTGTCTGGTTTAAAGCTGAAGGCCCGGTCTTCTCTTCTGGCCATAATCTGAAAGAATTTACATCTGCACAAGGAAAAGCTTATCACACAGAAGTATTTAATGCTTGTGTCAAGGTAAACACTATCCTTTTATTTTATTCTGAATGAAGATAGATTTTTGCATTGTTTGATTGACGCTTTTATAAAATCTCTGTGACACTCATGGCCAAGTGCATCTTTAAAGGAGTTGTAAAGGCAGAAGGTTTTTTATCTTAATGCATTCTATGCATTAAGATAAAAAACTTTCTGTGTGCAGCAGCCTCCCAGCATCTCCTTATTACTTACCTGAGCCCCATCTCTGTCCAGCGATGTCCACGAATGTCTAAGCTGTCTGGGACACTCCTCCTGATTGGCTGAGACACAGCAGCGGCGCCATTGGCTCCTGTGGCTGTAAATCAAAGTCAGTCAGCCAGCCAATTGGGGGGGGGGGGGGGGCAGTCAGGGCTCTGTGTCTGAATGGACACATGGAGTTGTGACTCGGATCCAGTGTACCCATAGGAAGCTGCTGACTGTGGAGGCACTCGATAGGAGGGAGGGGCCAGGAGCAGCAAAGAGGGGCCTGAGAAGCAGAGGATCCAGGCTGCTCTGTGCAAAACCAACTGCACAGAGGAGGTAAGTATAACATGTTTGTTATTTAAAAATAAAAATAAAAAATAAGACTTTACAATCACTTTAACAACTTGAACTGAAGGTTTTCCCCCCTTCATGACCAGGCCATGTTTTGCTGTGCAGCACTGTGCTGCTTTAACTGATAAAATTGTGCTGTCATGCAACACTCTACACAAATTAAATTTATTTAAATTTTTTTTTCACACAACTAGAGCTTTATTTTTGGTGGTATTTGATCACTGGGTTTTTTCTTTTTTTGCTATACAAGCAAGAAAAGACTGAAATTTTTGAAAAAAAGATGTTACTACTTTCTTTTATAAAATGTATCCAATGAAATCAAACTTCTTTATGAATTTAGGCCAAAATGTATTCTGCTACATGTCTTTGGTAAAAATGATATATATATTTGAAAACAGGGTTAAAGGTCAACATTCAGATTTGCACATATAATGGGTATGAGGTTTGGAGAATGTAACAGATATTAAACATGATGGTAAGCACTGTAGTGGGCGATAATAATATTCTGCCGTTATGTAGCCTGTCTGCAAATTTGGAGTATCATGCAGGAAGACCTCAATTTATGTGGTAGACAGATCATTCAACTGTTCAGAGACCTAGTGGGCTTGGGGCCAATTTGGACATTTTCATTTAGGGGTGTACTCGCATTTTTAATTTTAAGGGGACAGAAAATTGACACTGTTATGCAAGCTGTACACTCACTACTTTACATTGTAGCAAAGGGTCATTTCTTCAGTGTTGTCACATGAAAAGATATAATAAAATATCTACGAAAATGTGAGGGGTGTACTCACTTTTGTGAGATACCGTATATTTTTTTCTTGACGGGTTTACTTTAATTAGGTAGGCTACCCTCTTGAAGGATTTTCGACTTTGAGCAGAAAAACATAAAACTGGATTAGAACCCACAACTTCAACAATATAATCCTGGCACTCTAACCACTGTGCTATCACCTAGTTACACGAAAAGGAGGTAAAGTACACCTCCAGAACAGATAGATGGCGCACTGTAGCGCAATCATCCAAAAGGACCCTCCGTCTTGGTGCAAAGCCGCCAAAGTTTGCCTCATACCCCACCACAGCACTGTCTTTTTATTATGGGAAGGGTCATGTCAAGAAATTTTAGTGTTTATATGTGTTTTTACTAATTGAAATCAACATTAAGTAAACCCGTACATAAATCATAAGATCCTTTTCTGCTTTCAGTTTTGGTAAACCATATACTGTATTTGAGTGGTTAATAAAGATTGTTGTTGTTTGCAGCTTATGAAAACAATTCAGACCATTCCAGTTCCTGTTATAGCTCAAGTTAATGGATTGGCTACAGCCGCAGGATGCCAGCTTGTTGCCAGCTGTGACATAGCTGTGGCATCTGACAGGTCCAAGTTTGCTACACCTGGTGTGAATGTTGGTCTTTTCTGCTCCACGCCTGCTGTTGCTTTGGGAAGAGCCGTGCCAAGAAAGGTTAGCGTTCATCTATTTTTATTATTGCTGGTTTAAAACCACAAAAAGCAAGCCAGGCCAGGCTTGCTTTATTCCTGTGGTTTCTATCATCCAAAATGTCTACTATGTGTATGAAGACTGTGCCTTATCAGTGTGGAAAAAAAATTGCAGATTGCTTGTGCACTGCCGCCGTCTTGTTGTGACCTGATCCACAAATAAGCATCCAATTGTAGTCCCTCTTCCTTTCTGTATTTTGACTGTTTAACAAATAAGCACACTTTCTGCTAGACTTCATGTTTTTTTTTTTATATGAATAGAAAATCCATATGTGCAGCAAGACTAAATACTGAAGCGTTCTAGAATGTTATTCTTAAGTGCCCTGAAAATAAACGATTTGGCTCTGCTATAAGGTAACATGCAATCACATTGTTACAGTGTGACAATGAGCAGTGACTGGAGTTTTTATGCACTGGAAGAATGACCGTCGGCGCTAGGACACACAGAAAACATTTGTTTTCTGTGTGTCCTATTCACACTGCAAAGCAGCCCACAGCTGTTCTGCAGTAATCTGAGATAAAAAGCAGGCATGGTGCAGTGCACTTGACAGGATCATATGTCACTGTACAGCAGTGCAGCACACTTCTTTGCTGTACAGTGACATAAATGAAGTGTCACTTTTGTGTACTTTTAAATAAAGTTTGTTCAAAAAAGAAAGTGAGTTGTGTGATGCGCTGAATCGTGCCCCCTACCAGAACTGACACCTGCCGCAACAGTAAACTGCTGAGAATCCACCCCTCAGGTGCAGAAGCCTAATCACTGCTAAATGTACCTCATAGACATACTGATTAAAACTGAAGTTCATGATTTAAAAACAAACACACATACTCACCTATATGGCTGCAGCATCGATCCATTGCTGCAACTGTCCCCCACTGGGCTCTAAGCCTGAGAACTGAGTGATTACCTGACCGCTGATCACTCTGTCAGTCACTGCTCTGCCCCTTCAGCTTTCACTGAAGCACCAGGCTGTTGAAAGGGGCAGGAGCGGCTTAGCAGTGCACTGAGAGGCTGAGCTACTGGTCAGGGAACTGGGTAGATTCTGCTAATATTGTTTGGATCCCTGCAGAACCTGGACTGGCAGATTTTGGATCACAGGATTACACAAGTAAATGCACTCCTGTGACCCAGAAGAAAAGTATGACAAAAAGCTTGTGACATACTTCTCTTTTAAAAACCCTTGACTTCAGCTAGGTTGGGTGACAGTTTAATACATCAAAATACCAGCACACACTACCCCCACATCATTCTAATTGAAAAAGTTGACTCACTGGCTGAATATTTTTTTCCTGCTTATTGCATCTTCTTTCCAGATAATCCCAAAACCAAGGGCGTCTGCCATACACCTTCCCTATGTGCAGTGCTGATCCCCAAAGGGGCCACTGACAATATACCCAGGTCTTCCACATGGTACAGAGTCTGCCAGACACAAGTACAGTTTCATGCACACTGACAATTCAGGCTCAGTCTAGAGGATGTCTTTTTAGAATTTATTGCTAAATAAATTTAACAGGAGAGGGATCAGGATACTCCAAACGATAGAAAAAAATAATAGGATCACAGCTTCTCACCAAGCTTCTCTAAACTGCAATCACGCATAAAAACCCCAAATCAGGTCCTACTCGCACTATACCATGAGCTGACCACCGTCCTGCTTCCACCAGGAGATGCTCTGTGAGGGAAATAAAAGATCCTCCTCCAGACCAGGACTTCAGAATGGTCCTTCCAACAATAATCCCTCAGCCCAACACCCGCTGAGGCCCATTGCTTGTCTCACTAGCTATTTTCCAGGGGTAACAGCGCCAGGGGAACTGGAACACTCCCTGGAGAGGAATGAACACTCTGGAAAGGCTTCCCAAACATGAATCACCTTCTGTATGCCTCCTTCCAGGGATTGGCTGAGGCATGATAAATATTCATACTGGATATTTGACACTCCCTGCTCTGTATTCTGGAAACGCCTTCCAGAAGCCGGTAGGGAAAATCAAACGCCCAGCTGGGAATCCCAGACAAAAACAATGAATTGCTGTACAACTGATTACAGTGAAGCCAAAAACGAAATTTAGCCTAGCAGCCTAACTAGAGAAGGGTGCTAGGGATGTGAAAATGCATGCTTGGACAGCAGAAGCCTGCACATCCATCTAACGTTTTGTGCTTTGTTTCATTTACATTATACTGATTGTCAGATTGTTGCAGTGGAGAGACTTTTTCCACTTTTTCCTCACACTTGTTTAATCTTTCAGGTTGCCTTGGAAATGCTGTTTACAGGTGAACCAATATCCGCCTATGATGCTTTAATGCATGGCCTTGTCAGTAAAGTGGTGCCTGAAGAGAACGTAGAAACTGAAACAATGAGGATCGCTAGCAAAATTTGCAAGGCCAGCCGTTCTGTAGTTGCACTGGGAAAAGCTACTTTTTATAAGCAAATTTCACAAAGCCTAGAAGAGGCGTATGAGCTTACATCACAAGTCATGCTTGAAAACCTTGACCTAAAGGATGGCCAAGAAGGAATAGAGGCCTTCACACAAAAAAGGAAGCCAGTGTGGACTAATTAATATTGCCATAATTATTTTAACAAATATACACTGAACTATTATCTCTAAATAACACAATGTTTGATAATAAAAAGAAAATTACTTTACCTCAAACTATTTACCTGTGATTTTAAAACACTATTAAAGTTAAATTTATAAAATATAGGCTGCGATGTGGAGATTTGTTGCCTTATGAAGTTCTTTCTCTTTGTAAAGCAGCGCAGAGAATTCTGCAGAAGAGCTGGTCAAGTCACGTGATTGGGCTTTCCTTACAAGTTTTTTTTTTTTTATTTGAAATTTCATTTTCACTACTCACTACTAAAAGTATTTGATCCCCTGCTGATTTTGTACATTTGCCCACTGACAAAGAAATGATCAGTATATAATTTTAATGGTAGGTTTATTTTAACAGAGAATAACCACAAAATTTATCCAGAAAAACGCATTTCAAAAAAGTTATAAATTGATTTGCATTTTAATGAGTGAAATAAGTATTTGATCCCCTATCAATCAGCAAGATTTCTGTCTCCCAGGTGATTTCAATCCAGGTAACGAGCTGAACTCTCTCTTAAAGGGAGTGCTCCTAATCTCGGCTTGTTACCTGTATAAAAGACACCTGTCCACAGAAGAAATCAATCAGATTCCAATCGCTCCACCATGGCCAAAACCAAAGAGCTGTCCAAGGATGTCGGGGACAAGATTGTAGGCTGGAATGGGCTACAAGACCATCGCTAAGCAGCTTGGTGAGAGGGTGACAACAGTTGGTGAGATTATTCGCAAATGGAAGAAACACAAAATAACTATCAATCTCCCTCGGTCTGGGGCTCCATACAAGATCTCGCCTCGTGGAGTTTCAATGATCATGAGAATGGTGAGGAATCAGCCCAGAACCACATGGGAGAATCTTGTCAATGATCTCAAAGCAGTTGGGACTATAGTCCCCAAGAAACAACTGGTAACACACTACGCCATGAATGACTGAAATCATGCAGCCTCCGCAAAGTCCCCCTGTTCAAGAAAGCAAACTTCAGACAGGTGACCTGTACATGTGCTAACGAACATCTATCTGAATGATTCAGAGGAGAACTAGGTGAAAGCGTTGTGGTCAGATAAGACCAAAATCAAGCTCTTGGCATCAACTTAACTCGCTGTGTTTGGAGGAGGGGGAATGCTGCCTATGACCCCAAGAACACCATCCCCACCATTAAACATGGGGGTGGAAACATGATTTGGGTTTTTTTTTCCACTAAGAAGATAGGACAACTACATTATCCTGGAGCAAAACTCGACTCTGGTGGGATTCCACGGTCTTCCGCCTGTGACGTCATTGATGAAGTCTTGTGCATTCGCAGAGCGAGTGAGGCAGAATCTGACGATCAGATTCTGCCTTCATGGTTTGCTGATCGTCAGATAATGCCTCAGACAATGTGCGCATGTGCAGTGTTGATGTCACGCCAGCTGATCGGTAGATCAGCTGGCATGACGTCACTACTGCGCATGCGCAAATCGTTGGAGGCATTATCCAACGATCTGCAGTAATCAACAGAACAGATCAGTTTAGGTGGACGGCCATGTCTTGGTAGGTTTGCAGTTGTGTCATACTCCTTTCCGTTTTTGGATGATGAATTGAACAGTGCTCCGTGAGATGTTCAAAGCTTGGGATATTTTTTATAACCTAACCCTGCTTTAAACTTCTCCTCAACGTTATCCCTGACCTGTCTGGTGTGTTCCTTGGCCTTCATGATGCTGTTTGTTCACTAAGGCCTCTTTCACGCGGCCGATCTGTTCAGATCCACCTGTCAGTTTTTCAGGCAGACCTGAACGGATGCTCCAACGGACGCTGACATCCGACCCGCTCCGATGCAAAAAAGTGTGACGGAGGAAAAAGCTATTTTTCCATCCGTCATCGGAGCGGATAACGACGGACTCTACGGTCCGTCGTCACCTGATCTCCCATGGGGGAGAGCGGCGCTCTGACAGGTCCATCCCTGCACAGTGTGCAGAGAGGGACCTGTCATCTTCCTGCTCAGCGGAGATCACTCCGGCGATCCCCGCTGAGCAAGCGGATATCCACGGGGCGGATCAGCACTGGTCCGCCCCGTGTGAAAGAGGCCTAAAGTCTCTCTAACAAACCTCTGAGGGTTTCACAAAACAGCTGTATTTATACTGAGATTAAATTACACACAGGTGGACTCTATTTACTAATAAGGTGACTTCTGAAGGCAATTGGTTTCACCAGATTTAAGTTAGGGGTGTCAGAGTAAAGAGGGCTGAATACAAATGCACGCCACACTTTTCAGATGTTTGTAAAAAAAAAAAAAAAATTTGAAAACCATTTATGATTTTCCTTCCACTTCACACGTGCCACTTTGTGTTGGTCTATTACATACAATTCCAATAAAATACATTCACGCTTTTGGTTGTAACATGACAAAATGTGGAAAATTTCAAGGGGAATGAATAATTTATTTTTTTAACTTTTAAAGATTTTTATTAATTTTTCAGGAAATAAACAACAATTGTACAGGTACATAGTCTATCTTCTACTTTTCCAGAATGACTGGATTAGTTTCAAAAAAAAAAAAAAGGAAAAGTTCTGTGTTGTTAACCACTTGCCGACCGCCCCATGTATATATACGTCGGCAGAATGGCACGTACAGGCAAAATCACGTACCTGTACGTGACATTCTTCCGGCGGGTGGGGTGTCCGATCGGAACCCCCTCCGCCGGCGGGGACGGTCGGCATCGCTTCAGGAGCGATCCGGGACGAGGGGACGGCCAGTGGTTTCTGGCCACCCCCTCGCGATCGCTCCTGGCGAATGAAAAGCTTCCCCTTCCTGTCTATTGTATAGACAGGAAGGCGGAAGTGATGTCACGCTCGGTGCGCCGGTCTATGTGACCGGAACGCCGAGGAGAGAACGTGTAAAGGTTAGTGCACAAACAGTACACTGACACCAGTACATTTTAGGCACACAATCCACCCCCCTGTCACCCCCTGATCACCCCCCAGATAACCCCCTGCCCCCCCAGTCACAGTGTCACTAATTGCAGTGATCATTTATTTACTGATCACTGCATTTAGTGTCAGTGTAACTGTAATAACTGTCAGGGCAGTTAGTTTTAGGTCCAAGGTAGCCCCCTACCCCCCCCTAATAAAGGTTTAACCCCCTGATTGCCCCTAGTTAACCCCTTCACCCCCTTTTGCCAGTGTCACTAATCGATCGTTTTTCTGATCGCTGCATTAGTGTCGCTAGGTAACCATTTTTATTTTATTTTAACCGCCATGTTTATATAGGTTCATAAATAGGTTTATAGGTCAGGTACCCCCATATTACAACCTAAATAAAGGTTTTAACCCCCTGATTGCCCCTAGAGTTAACCCTTTCACCAGTGATCACCGTATAAGTGTCACTGGTGACGCTGGTTAGCCAGTTAGTTATTTAGGTTCCCCGTCGGGTTTTTATATAGCGTCAGGTACCCCCATATATTACCTAATAAAGGTTTTAACCCCCTGATTGCCCCTAGTTAACCCTTTCACCCCCTTTTGCCAGTGTCACTAAGCAATTGTTTTTCTGATCGCTGCATTAGTGTCACTGGTGCCGCTAGGTAGCCAGTTTTTTTTTGTATTACTGTTACGGGTGACGCTGGTTAGTTAGCTTGTTTTTTTATACTGTCAGGGCACCCGCCATTTATTACCCAATAATGGTTTAACCCCCTGATCGCCCGGCGGGTGATATCAATTAGGTTTAGGGTCAAATAAGGTCTGCGTCGCCCCAGGTTAGTGCCAGTACCGCAAACACCCACGCGCAAAGCATACACCTCCCTTAGTGGCACAGTATCTGAACAGATCAATATCTGATCTGATCAGATATATACTAGCGTCCCAGCAGTTTAGGGTTCCAAAAAAAACGCATTGTTAGCGGGATCAGCCCAGATACCTGCTAGCACCTGCGTTTTCCCCCTCCGCCCAGCCCACCCAAGTGCAGTATCGATCGATCACTGTCACTTACAAAACACTAAGCACACATAACTGCAGCGTTCGCAGAGTCAGGCCTGATCCCTGCGATCGCTAACATTTTTTTTGTGGTAGCGTTTTGATTCAGTCGCTAACAGTCAGGAGCTTTTTTACCTGTGAATCTCAAAAAAATAAAAAAAACAAAAATAGTTGTCGTTTTATTGTTCTCTCTCTCTCTCTATTCTCTCTCTATTGTTGCTCTTTTTTTACTCCATTCTATTCTGCAATGTTTTATTATGTTTTATCATGCTTGCTTTTCAGGTATGTAATTTTGTTTACTGTGTTTTAGTGTAAAGCATTTTTTTGTTTTCAGGTGCGCCATTCAGTTGCAGCGCGGATTTATTTATCTTGACAGCAACAGCGTTTGCTCCCACGATACATAAAGCCGCGACTCCAACTCTGTAGGAGGTGATTTCACCACCACAGTTAAAAAAAAGAGCATATGTGCCGAAGCATGGGGGCAGCAGGGGGGTGGGGGAGCGATTGGCTCCTAATGCCACGTACATACGGTCGAAATTCCGACCGTGTGTACACGGCATAACTTTTGCGGGAGGATGCCCCCATGCATCGGCATATATAAATGGTGCATGTATGCCCATCATTAGAAGTGGGTGGATGAAGGGAGGTATTCTAATGGTGGGCATACCCACCAATCAATCTCTTTTTTTCGTTCAGCCAAGAGGCTGCATGAAAAAAAAAAAATATTACAATATATGTCCAGTATGTTGCTGGACTTTGAATGGTTATACCAGTATGAATCAAAGAGGGAGGGGAAGAATTGGCCCTTGGCAAATCCCCAACAAGGATGCTATGCCTCCACAAAGAGAAAACGGGGTTGCAGGGCAGGCAAACGAATATCCTCCCAAAAAAAGGATGAGAGCTGTATGAACATAGGGATATTTAATATTAGTGAAATAGAACTGAATAAAAAGGAGCTTAATATTTTGAATCTTGGTTTAAAGTGTGCACAGAAGAAAGTGATGAACAAATTCGAGGTCTATATAGACACGCATAAGTTCATCAGAACTATGAATATTAAAAAGTATTTCCTGAACCAACCTATTAACCCTATGATTAGAACCAGCAAGAATGGGATGGTGGACAGTGGCCTGAAGAATAGATCCATATTCAACCCCCAGAACCCTAGTAATCACTATATAGAAGTGTTCAAAAATCTGGTACTGAAAGACATTGAAGAATTACCCCAACAAAAAAGAGTCAACCCTGAATATATTAGAGAAGGGATTAAATCTTTAGAAGGGAGAAAAAACATAATCATCCGCCCTGCAGATAAGGGAGGAGGGGTTGTAGTTATGGACAAAGTATTTTATCAGAATCAGTTATTGGAACTTCTAAGTGATGAAGTGACCTACAAGAAGTTATCAGCTGACCCAACAGAGCCATACACAACACAGTTAACGTCTTTGGTAGAGTGGGGGTATAGGATCAGTGCTCTAAACTTAAAAGAGAAGAAGTATTTGGCCCCCAGCATGTGTAGAATACCTATTATTTACACATTGCCGAAGGTCCATAAAAACACTAAGACACCACCCCCACGACCAATTGTTAACGGGATTGGCTCTGTGACATCTAGGTTAGGGGAATATTTAGATAAATTTCTTCAGCCAAGTGTTAAAGCAACTAAAGCCTATCTGAAGGATACCTCGGAACTATTGGTATTATTACAAGAGGTTAAGTTGAATGGAGCCACTACATCCTTTTTAGTAACAGCTGATGTCGCGTCGCTGTATACCATTATACAGCATGAGGATGCGGCATTAGCCTTAAATTGGGCTCTAAGTAGGCGTGAGGATATCCCACACACTCAAAAGCAGTTTTTGGGACATATCCTAGACTTCTGTATGTCGCATAACTACTTTTGGTTTGGAGGACAGTTCTACTCCCAGCAGGTTGGCGTGGCAATGGGAGCTAAATATGCCCCTAGCCTCGCCAACCTGTTTATGGCTGAGTGGGAAGATAGACAGATCTTCAATAATCCACTACCACAATTAAAATTTTACCGAAGATTTATAGATGACCTCCTGTTCATATGGGAGGGATCTAGAGAATCTGTGTTAGAATTCCTGAATGCTTTAAATTGCAATAACAATAACATCAAGTTGGAATATCAAATCAGTGAGGAATCTGTAAATTTCTTGGATGTCACTATAAATAAGAATTTAAACATTCTCAGCACTAAGGTATATTTCAAAGCAACGGATCGGAACAGCTATTTGTCCATCAGGAGTGGTCATCACCCTGCATGGATAAGGAATATACCTAAAGGCCAAATTCTACGTGTCCGACGAAATTGCACAGAATTAGACGATTTTTTTATCCAGGCTGATGTCTTAAAAAATAAGTTTGTTCAGAAGGGGTATAAAGAGTGTACTATTGATGGGCTAATTAATGAAGTGGCCGAAATACCTAGAACTGAGTGTCTCAAGAAAAAAGATAAGCAATTGGTACCTGATCAACACCAATTAGGATTTATTTCAAGTTTTCATTGCCAATATAAGGAGATTGAAAATATTTATAAGAAATATTGGCATATTTTATGTAGGGATAAACATCTGGGGGGGATTTTACCACAACAACCGAAGTTTATATATAAGAAGGCACCGAGCTTCGGTGATCAAGTTGTTAGAAAGATCTTGAACCCCCCGGATGAAAGCATTATTAGGATTGATTTTAAAGGTTTCTTCTGCTGTAGAAAGTGCATCTGCTGCCGGACAGTTAAAGTACAAAATAGGGGGGTTACAGAGGTGACGAATAGGGACAATGAAAGTTTTACCATCAAAGAGTTTATCACCTGTAACTCATCCTTTGTGGTATATCTCATGTGGTGCCCCTGTGGGTTATTCTACATAGGGAGAACCAAGAGATTATTAAGAGTGCGTATAGCTGAGCACCTGGCAAACATACGAAAGGGTTTCAAATTTCACAGTGTGTCATTGCACTTTAGAGAAAAGCACCAGCAGGACCCCAGCCTATTACAATTCGTTGGTATTGATATAGTGCACCCATCATGGAGGGGGTCAAATAGAGTGAGAGACCTATCACAGAGGGAAACCAGGTGGATCTTCCTCTTTAAATGTTTAACTCCTAGGGGGTTGAATATTGAGGTAGATCTTAACTGTTTTATCAATAATTTTTAATTAAGAATTATAATCAATATTTTTATTCTCTAGGAAACAATTAATATATTTTTTAGCCCCCATATGAATAAATTTTTTTAATAAGCATTTAATTATATTTTTTTGATATATAGTAGATAATCATCCCTCATTAATTAACTCCCATGATTCATTGATATAATTTTTCGCAGATATACTTATATGTATATTCTCGTAATATATACAATAAGATGCCGCATATCAATATACGGCACCTTATATGAATTAATTTTAACATGGGGTGTTGATTTGACCATTATTAGTTCTTCAACTGATGGGCTGATGGAATATTTCATCAATTGATGAATTGGTGTACTGTAGTCATTCATACTTTCAGATAGATAAACCTCCAAAATTAATAAATTGGTTTAATATTACATATTTTACAATCATTTTTAATTTATTTTAAAATAAATATTTTATATAGAGTGCAGCGGCACCAGCTTATATGTATATAGTGCACTGTTTCACATTTGTGCTGTTATGCCAACTAAAGTATGTTTCCCCGGGTGATTGGGGAATTTACATGGTTTGATTTATACATATACTGACCGCCTAGTTTGAATATCTCTATTATGAGATCAAAGTCCGCCGATAAGGATTGTGATATAGCCCATGTAATCTATGGGTATAGTGTCTAGTATACAGCCATCTGAGGCAAGGATATAGGTCGCTTTAGCGCAACCATGGGTTATGCTATTGCACTGCCTTTAGATACCCACTGATGCTCAGGAGGGGGCGTGAGATAGGTGGGGTGTCTAGTGATTGATTGTATATGCTAACATGCAAACAACCAATGATTATGTGGAACTATGTTATGTACACGAACGGGGACACGAGGAGTGCGCAGGCGCCGAGGTTGTCAGGCGCATGCGCAAGTTTTTCCAGCTGCGCATGCGCAATGCGGCCCGTACGGGGGTGGGAGGGTATATATAGGTTGAGTGACATGCCGTTCGACCAACCCCATGATTAAGTCGATTCTCAATGACGAAACATGTCGGGGGCGTGGCTGAGCGGCAACTAATCGTTTGATTCTGACGCTAGAAGCTCACGGAGGAGAGGCACTTTTCGTTCCTACAGCACGGGCAGTGAGGAGGGGGTGAGATACATCTTTGAACAGCTTGTGCACACCTCGAGTCCGCCGTGACTGTTGGTTCTCAATTGTTTTGTGGTTTTGAAGTGGAGCGTGCAGTGCAGTGCTGTTTATACCCTAATCAATGCTGGCTTTGACTTTTAAACATGTGAGTGAAATGGTTGAAGGTTTTATTTGATTTTGAAAATAAAATTTTAAATGGTTTTACACTATTTTGAGCATTTCTTTTCTCACATATGGAGAGATCCTGTCGCATTATTGTTTGAAGAGTGATCACCTTAAACCCCTATGGTGGGTTTCTATGCGCAACTGCCTGACACGAGAGTGCGGGCTAATTTTCTGGTGAGTGCGTTTCTGTTGGGGGAGGAAATAACACTTAATCACTGCGGTGTGGTGGAAGACTGAAAAAGAAGAAAATTGTGCACATTTTTTAGAGGAGCTATATATGGACTTTATATCTCACTGTATATTCTGGCATCACTAGTTTTACTGGTGGTCACACTAGTAATTATCCTTTTCATCTTATGTTCACTATTTTTTATTATTTTTTCTCACGTACACATGGTGTCTTGATTTTGATGTTTGATATGTTTTGTTCATTATTTCACTGAACATTAGGTGGTGAAATTTGTTTAGTATTAGCTATTTGTATGTGCTTTTTTAGTATATATATATATAGAGCGCCACTGTTTATTCTAATTTTTTCTATAAGATATTGGTTTAAACTCATCACTCATACCAGAATGATGCCTGCAGGTTTAGGTATCATCTTGGTATCATTCTTTTCAGCCAGTGATCGGCTTTCATGTAAAAGCAATTCTAGCGGGTAATTAGCCTCTAGACTGCTTTTACAAGCAATGGGAGGGAATGTCCCCCCTCCCGGATATAAACCGCGCCATTGGGAAATTGGGAAAGCATTTTATCACACCAATCTTGGTGTGGTCAGATGCTTTGAGGGCAGAGGAAAGATCTAGGGTCTAATAGACCCCAATTTTTTCAAAAAAAGAGTACCTGTCACTGCCTATTGCTATCATAGGGGATAAAAGTGGAAGGAACAGTTTAAAAATAAAATAAAAAAGCTAAATAAAAATAAAAAAAAAACTAAAAAAAAAAAAAAGCACCCCTGCCCCCCTTCTCTTGCGCAAAGGCGTACACAAGCGTTGGTCTGGCGTCATATGTAAACAGCAATTGCACCATGCATGTGAGGTATCACCGCGAAGGTCCGATCGAGGGCAGTAATTTTAGCAGTAGACCTCCTCCGTGAATCTAATGTGGTATCATGTAAAGGCTTTTAAAGGCTTTTAAAAATGTATGTAGTTTGTCGCCACTGCGTGTTTGTGCGCAATTTTAAAGCATGTTTTAAACCCACCATTTTAATCTGTAGGACCTTTGCTTTAACAATATATATAGTGTTTGGGGGTTCAACGTAATTTTCTTGCAAAAAAAAATATGTTTTCATGTAAACAAAAAGTGTCAGAAAGGGCTTTGTCTTCAAGTGGTTAGAAGAGTGGGTGACGTGTGACATAGGCTTCTAAATGTTGTGCATAAAATGCCAGGACAGTTCAACCCCCCCCCCCCCCCAAATGACCCCATTTTGGAAAGTAGACACCCCAAGCTATTTGCTGAGAGCAATGTTGAGCCCATTAAATATTTTTTTTTTTGTCCCAAGAGATTGAATAATGAAAAAAAAAAATATATATATATTTTTTTTACAAAAAGTTGTCACTAAATGATATATTGCTCAAACATGTCATGGGCATATGTGGAAATACACCCCAAAATACATTCTGTTGCTTCTCCTGAGTACGGGGATACCACATGTGTGGGACTTTTTGGGAGCCTAGCTGCGTACGGAACCCCAAAAACCAATCACCGCCTTCAGGCTTTCTAAGGGTGTAATTTTTTTATTTCACTTCTCACTGCCAATCACAGTTTCGGAGGCCATGGAATGCCCAGATGGCATAAAACCCCCCAAAATGACCCCATTTTGGAAAGTAGACACCCCAAGCTATTTGCTGAGAGGTATGGTGAGTATTTTGCAGATCTCGCTTTTTGTCACAAAGTTTTGAAAATTGAAAAAAGAAAAAAAAAAATGTTTTTTCTTTACTTTCTTCATTTTAAAAAACAAATGAGAGCTGTAAAATACTCACCATGCCTCTCAACAAATAGCTTGGGGTGTCTACTTTCCAAAATGGGGTCATTTGGGGGGGTTTTGTGCTATTTTGGCATTTTATGGCCTTCGAAACTGTGATAGGTAGTGAGGAGTGAAATCAAAAATTTGCACCCTTAGAAATCCTGAAGGCGGTGCTTGGGTTTCGGGGCCCCGTACGCGGCTAGGCTCCCAAAAAGTCCCACACATGTGGTATCCCCATACTCAGGAGAAGCAGCAAAATGTATTTTGGGGTGCAATTCCACATATAACTATGGCATGTGTGAGCAATATATCATTTAGTGACAACTTTTTGAAAAAAAAAAAAAATCTTTTTTATTTTTGTCTTTATTCAATCACTTGGAACAAAAAAAAAAAATATTCAATGGGCTCAACATGCCTCTCAGCAAATAGCTTGGGGTGTCTACTTTCCAAAATGTGGTCATTTGGGGGGGGTTTGTACTTCTCTGCCATTTTAGCACCTCAAGAAATGAAATAGGCAGTCATAAATTAAAAGCGGTGTAAATTCCAGAAAATGTACTCTAGTTTGTAGACGCTATAACTTTTGCGCAAACCAATAAATATACGCTTATTGGCATTTTTTTTACTAAAGACATGTGGCTGAATACATTTTGGCCCAAATGTTTGACTAAAATTGAGTTTATTAGATTTTTCTTATAACAAAAAGTAGAAAATCTCTTTTTTTTTCAAAATTTTCGCTCTTTTTCCGTTTATATCGCAAAAAATAAAAAGCACAGAGGCAATCAAATACCATCAAAAGAAAGCTCTATTTGTGGGAAGAAAAGGACGCAAATTTCGTTTGGTTACAAAATTGCATGACCGCGCAATTACCAGTTAAAGTAGTGCAGTGTGAAATTGAAAAAAGACCTCTGGTCCTTAAGCTGACAATTGGTCCGGCGCTGAAGTGGTTAATAAGAAACAATAATAGTTTAAATACTCATACTAAATGGATATACTCATAGAACCAGAGAAAAGAAAAAAATAAAAAAAAATACATCTACCAATAAAATAGATTAGATCAATAATAATAATTCCCTGTTTACCCCTATCGGGAACATACTATAAACATAGGATACTGGTTCAGCGTAGACCATACAAATGGGGGGAATCAGAATGAGGGGAGTAAGGAAGGGGGGGGGGGGAAAGGGGAGGGGATGGTTGTATGGAAGTTATCATATACATCCGACTAATTTTTAATAATACTTAGGAAAGAGGATGAAGGAAGAGTCATCTTTCAGGGACCTATTTAGTAGTTCTTAGGGTCTTTCAGAAAATTGGAAGCTCTAGGGTGTCTTATCCAATCGTTCCATTTTTTAAGGAAATTGCATGTGGATCCCTTTTTATGTGCTAACATTATTTCGTGGTGCGCCTGATTATTCAGCCTCAGTATAACATCAGACAGGTTAGGTGCTAGGGAAGATTTCCATAATTTAGTTATGGTGAGCCTTGCTGCTATGAGGATATTGGCAACTATAGTTCTATGCTGAGAAGGATAGATGTCAAGGTCTATCCCTAGTAAGGCCATTTCGGGTGTGAGTCTTTTCAGATTACCAGTGAGAGATGCTATGAAAGAGGAGACAGATTTCCAAACGCTAGAAAGGGCTTTACAACTCCATAATGTGTGAAGTAGATTACCTGTATGAGTATCACATCTCCAACATGTAGGGGATGCAGAGGGGAATATTTTACTGAGTCTGTGTGGAGTTAGATACCAACGGTTCAGGATTTTTTGGGCATTTTCCCAGTGTTCAATACATGCTGTTGCGGTGCTATTAACCTGTAAGGCTTTCTGCCACTGTTCCCATGAGAAGGTAAGAGAAAGGTCTTTTTCCCATTTGAGCATATTTGCGGTTTTGGTATGGAGTGGGAAGGAAGAAAGTAATTTATATATATAGGAAATGCCCCTTTTTCCCCTGTTCTCGTGGGAAAGGAAAAATTCCCATAGTTCGCTAGGGATTACTATACTTTTTCCCGGGTCAAAATTCTTAGTAAAGGGCTTGGTGGAGAATTTATTTGTTATCTTACGTTTCTGATCATTCGGCAGGTGTATAAAGAAATTGAATCCCTGCTCGGCCCAGGATGATGTGTTTATACGTGCTTTGCAATATTCTATTACTCTTAATGGAATTGGTATAAGTGCTGGGGCTTTCATTGGTTGTAATTTCGCTAAAGCAAACTTCCATGCTGCCAAAGTGGATTTAATTGTCAAAAAGTTTGGTACATTTATTTTGCTTAAAATATGACTGGCCATTGATAGGGAGAAAAGGTCATGTCCTTTAGTCATTTGCCTTTCAATATTCAACCACAATTTATCATTAGAATATTTGAACCAGAATTTCATTTGGTCTAGGAGTGTGGCGTAATAATATACACGTATATCGGGGAGATTTAATCCCCCTTTATTTTTTGGTGTTGACAAAATAGATAGTGCAATTCTAGGTTTTTTCCCCAGCCAGACCAAGCTGCTAAGCTTTGAGTTGATTTGGGTAAAGAATTTCGCTGGTAATGGAATTGGAAGGGAGCGGAAATAGTATAGGATCTTCGGGAGGGTTTTCATTTTAAATGCTGCTATTCTTCCTATCCAGGATAGTTGCGTTTTTTTAATTGAATGCATATCTTGACTTATTTGAGTTAGCAGGGAAGGGTAATTGGCTTCATACAGCTTATTTGGAGGGTAGGCAAGTTGAATGCCCAAGTAGGTAATGGAGGGGTTGTCCCAGTTATAATTAGACTGTTTTCTCAGTTTGGCAACTTGGTCTGGTGGAATGTTCATAGGTAAAATATAACATTTACTGGGATTAACCTTATAATAAGAAATAGAAGCAAACTTCTCTAGAGTATTAGATACTTTGCTTAGAACATTGTCTGTCGCAGATAAGGATAGAAGGACATCATCTGCAAATAAACCTATTTTATGCTCTACTTGGTCTATTTTAATCCCTGTGATTTTGGGGTTGGTTCTAAAAGATATTGCGAGGGGTTCAATAGCTAATGAAAATATGATGGGTGATAAGGGGCACCCCTGTCTGGTTCCATTTGTTAGATTAAAACGTTTAGATATATTGCCTGCTGTGTATACTCTAGCGGAAGGAATAGTGTAGAGTGACATTATGGCTTCAAAAATAAATCCCGAAAAACCAAATTTCTTAAGAGTTTCTGCTATATAACCCCAATGCACTCTGTCGAATGCCTTCTCTGCGTCCAAACCAAGAAGCAGGGAAGGCATTCGACCGCGTTCTATAAGACCAAGCAGGTCAATCATGCGTCTAGTGCTATCTGGGCCTTGACGCCCCCTGACAAATCCAACCTGGTCCGGTTCAATTAGATAGGGTGTAATTTCTAATAAACGGTTGGCAATAACCTTTGCAAAGATTTTCAAGTCTGAATTGAGAAGTGATATGGGTCTATAGTTAATTGGCAATGTCGGGTCCTTTCCTTGTTTCGGGATAGTGACAATAACTGCCTCAAGCATTTCTTTGGGGAATTAGTGATTGGTGACTGCTTGGTTGAATATTTTAGCTAGATAAGGGGTGAGTGTCGTGTCAAACGCCTTATAGTACTCACTGGACAAGCCGTCTGCTCCGGGGGTTTTATTTGGTGGCAGCTTTTGAATAACCTTTTTAATTTCTTCAATAGTTATTGGGTCGTTTAGTTTTCCTAGAGCGCTACTATCTATTGCCGGGACATTAATTTTATTCAGGAATTGGCATATTTCTATATATATATATATACACACACACTGCTTACGCATACATGCACACAACATACACTTTAAAAGACCTTAGTGTATTAAATAGTTATGTATAATTTGGACTTTGTTAGTGTTAGGCTGCTTTCACACTGGGGCGGTTTTCAGGCGGTACAGCGCTAAAAATAGCGCCTGTACACCGCCTGAAAAAAACGGCCCCATTCACTCCAGTGTGAAAGCCGGCGGGCTTTCACACTGGAGCGGTGCGCTAGCAGGACAGCAACAAAAGTCCTGCTAGCTGCATCTTTGGAGCGGTGAAGGAGCGGTGTATTTACCGCTCCTATACCGCTCCTTCCCATTGAAATCAATGGGAAACCGCGGGGATACCGCCCGCAAACCGCCGCTGCAGCGGCGCTTTGCGGAGGTTTTTAACCCTTTTGCGGCCGCTAGCGGGGGTTAAAACCACCCCGCTAGCGGCCACATACCGCGGGTAAAACGATGGTAAAGCAGCGCTAAATATAGCGCTGCTTTACCGTCGCCGCCCCGCCCCAGTGTGAAAGCAGCCTTACTTTAAAGAAAAATGATTTATTATTTATGATCCTAAAAGCTAACATGCTATTGTATCATGCAGAAGAATCAGGGTTGCAAACCTCCCGCAGCATTTTTTACTGACAAAACATAGAAAATTTACTGGCAGAGCACCACTTTTTTTTTTTTTTTTTTTTTACTGGCAACCTGAGAAATTACAGAACTTCTATTGAAAACGCAGTGAATATTTGAACAGTATAAACATGATATGGAAACTCTGATAATACCTATAACAAAGTAATTTGCTCGATTTACACTTAAAAGGTCAACACAGCATGAAATTATCAGCCCCTAATATTTACTGGCAGTTGTAAAAAAAAAAAATCACAGATTTTTACAAACTGTCAGTAGATTTACTGGCATTTGGCAACCCTGAGAAGAAGAATCCATACCTCTCAAACTTGAGAGTAAAGTAATCTATGCCGCCTGCACATGGATGTGATGCACATCAGATAAAAGCCATTAAAAGGAGTTTAAACTGCCTTGTGCTAAATATCACGTAGTCTCAACTCAGAGGATTTTAATTGCAACAAAATAGCAGATGTGACTTCACAGTGACAGCAGCAATAAAGAAAAAATCTCCATATTTGAAATGTTGCCGTTGTAAGTAGGTAAAGTTTTTACATAGTAGACTTCAGAATTATCTGTTATGATGATAATGTTCACCTGTGGCAGCATGGGAAATTATTCTTTTCCACAAGTCATGAAAGCAATAACGTTTTCCAATAAACACCTCTGGGTACAGATACATCTTTAAAAAAAAAAAAAAAAAATAATCCGTTGTTGCTATCCGGCACTAGTTTTATATTCTAGCCTCACAGAAAATAGCGTAAACCGATCAGAAGATGTCTACTGAGTACCGGTTTAATGAATGTTGCAGAAAAGAAGATGAGTATAGGAAACTGAATTAGATTGAAGGATCTTCTAAGGCCGACAACGGCTCGAGTGCTTCTTTTGGAGTGGAGTTTCAAGTTACCCACAGCAACTGGTTTCATTAGCATTGAAATAGTCTCAGACAGAAACCGCATTTAAAAGGGGACGTAAAGCTTGTAAATAAAATTGACATCTTCCTTATAAAATTATACTCCTACAGCTCAAAATATAGTTAATAATCAAAATAATAAATATAGAAAACGTATTTATAAAAAACAGAACAGATGAAAATTGTAGCTGTTCCTCATTGCAAGTTGAGATCTCGTTTTTGGTGCAGTCCAGTGCATTTCTTCACCCTCTTTTTTTCTCAACCTAGGACATGTGTGTTCCAGTGCGTTTCGATGGGTTTCAGTGCGTCTTTGATGCGTTTTACAGCGTTCCCATGCAGGAAAAATGCAGCATGTTCTAGTTTTGTTTCTGGAACTGGAACGCCTTGGAACTGACTGCACTGGTGTGAACTATGCCATTGAAAACCATATAACCTACTTTTTATGTGTTTTTGATGCATTAAAAAAACGCTGTTTAGGACATATTCATCTTGCATGCAGCAACTGACGTCAACAGCGCATGCGCTCTGAAGGTCCGGCGTATCGTGCCGAAACTTCAGAGCTTCTTGCCGGAATCGAAGGCAACAGTGCAGAAGCCCACGAACCCAGACGAGATGCGGGGGAACATGTCAGCCCCTTCAGCGGCGCGGGCTTCGTTCTAAGGTAAGTATTTCATAACGTGCTAGTATGTGATGCATACTAGCACATTATGCCATTATCTTGCAGGGTTTTTCTTGGGGGGGGGGGGTTCCCCCCAGTTCCCATCACATACTAGCACATTATACCATTATCTTGCAGGGTTTTTCTTGGGGGGGGGGGTTCCCCCCAGTTCCCATCGCATACTAGCACATTATGTGAAACTTAGCTCAAAACGAAGCCCTTCCGCGATGCAATGTCATCACTGGAGACGACATCCATCTATACCAGGTCTTCCTTCCGGGTACACAGCTCTGTGATTGGCCAGAGCTGCGATGACGTCACTCCCACGCATGCATGCGGGAGCTGCCGGTCACGGCACACTGCTCTAAAGAAACTACACGCATGGCCGTCCCTTCAGAGTGCATGTGCACCAGTAACGTAACTATCTGCTAGGACAGTAAATATCTCCTAAACGGTGCATATTTAGGAGATGTTTACACTACCTATAGGTAAGACTTAATATAGGCTTATCTATAGGTAAAACTTAAAGATAGGAGTTTACTTTCTCTTTAACCACTTCCTGCCCGGCCTATAGCAGAATGATGGCCGGGCGGTGGTTCTGTTATCCTGACTGGGCGTCATATGACGTCCTTCAGGATAACATGCCGCCGCGCGCCCGTGGGGGCATGCATCGCGGCGATCGGTGAAGCTGTGTGTCAGTCTGACACACGCTACACTGATCTCGGTAAAGAGCCTCTGGCGGAGGCTCTTTACCATGTGATCAGCCATGTCCAATCACGACTGATCAGGATGTCAACATGAAAAGCCGGTGATCGGCTTTTCCTCACTCGCGTCTGACAGACGCGAGTAGAGGAGAGCCGTTCGGCGGCTCTCCTGACAGGGGGGGGGGGGTTCTGCGCTGATTGCCTGCACTGGACCAACAGGGACTCCACTATAACCACCAGGGAAGTGGGCAACATGTGGATGGCCAGGTATGTACCCCATGGCCATCCACATGTGAAAATGATGGCCAAATGGGCACTGACTGGCACCATTATGTACCAAAAAAGATCAGTGATGCCAAGCAATGCCACCTATCAGTGCCCATTTGTGCCCATCTATCAGTGCCCACCCATGCCACCTATCAGTGCTGCCTATGAGTGCCCATCAGTGCCACCTATAAGTGCCCATCAGTGCTGCATACCAGTGCCACCTATCAGTGCCCATCAGTTTTGCCTGTCAGTGCCACCTCATCAGTGCCGCCTTATCACTGCCCGTCATTGAAGAAGAAAACTTATTTACAAAAAAATTTAACAGAAACAAAGAAAAACTTTTTTCCAAATTTTTGGTCTTTTTTTATTTGCGCAAAAAATAAAAATCGCAGAGGTGATCAAATACCACAAAAAGAAAGCTCTATTTGTGGGAACAAAATTATAAAAATTCTGTTTGGGTACAGTGTTGTATGACCGAACAATTGTCATTCAAAATGCGACAGCACTGAAAGATGAAAATTGGCGTGGGCAGGAATAAGTGCCTGGTATTGAAGCTATAAAAACTTTAGCCACACTTTAAGCAGCAGAGCCAGTTGCAGACAGTAGAGGGCAGCAGATCTGTGCAGCAGCAAACTATGAATGAATGAAACTGTGAATGTTGCCTAATTCATTAGAATATTTGTGTCAAGCTCCCAGCGCTGTCAGGGAAATTCAATAAAGCAGTAATGTCACTTTTCTGGTGGTATGGCCCTTTTATCATGGCCTATTCCTAATTCATGAAAGCTTCACACCAGTTTCAGTACAATTACTGACACGTGTGCTTGATAGGCAGGTCGTTTTTAAAACTATGTTCATTACTTTATCAATATTTGAATGTGTTTTACATCATTGGTTGCCAAGACGATCTCCTCTTACGTCTTGGCAACCAAGGATGCAAGCAGGGGCGGACTGACCATTCGGCCACTCGGGCACTGCCCGAGGGCCCTGAGCCACTAGAGGTCCCCATCAGGGTTGCTAGCCTGAGTAAAACCAGGGACAGCATGTAAAAATCTGTGTTTTTTTTACATCTGTTTCTGAAATGTCCCTTACCGACATCCTTTTGGTCTAAAAATATAGCTGCCCCACCTCTCCAGTATCTTCTTAGCCAATAGAAACATGTCTTCTGTGTATACTGTGTGTACATGTATGTGTATACTGTGTGATTGTATACTGTGTGTGTGTATACTGTGTGGCCCCATAATCTCTGATTGCCTGGGGACCCCATAATCCCCTATTGCCCGGGGGCTCCATGAGTTGTCAGTCCACTCCTGGATGCAAGTTGCACTAAACTGACAGTGGGCAGTGCCTGATGGGGATTTTTAAGAGGCTAGTTCCCCATCAGGTCCCCTTGGCCTGTGATTGACAGTGGACGGCAGATTCCAAAGCTGCTATTGGACTCAGTCCACCCACTGCCATCTGATATCAATCACAGGCAGGGTGGACCTAATGGGGAACTAGTCCCTTAGCATTCCCCACCAGGCTCCGCCCTTAAAACAATCCATGGCTGCTGTGCCTGTTGGGTGGGCGGAGACTGAAGGGGAACAGAGAAAAAGTTACTCATCAGGTCCGCCTTGCCTATGAGTGACAGTACACAGGAGGGGAAAGGTTCAAAAGCTGCTATTGGACTGAATAGCAGCTATGGAAATGCCTACTTCTGTCAATCCAATAAAGTGCTCCTGATGGGTAACTACTCTCTTAGTTCCCCATCAGGTTCCACCTGCTCCTAATACTTCCCCCCCCCCCCTTTTACTGTTTATAGACCACCTATTTTAGCACTAGGTGGCTGTGGCAGTGGAAGCGCTTGAGGGCCCATTCACATCTGTGCGTTGTAATATGTGACCCAAACAAGACAAAATGTAGGTGCCGCTCAGTTAAGCTGGCCATACACCATACAATTTTCTTATTCAATTTCCTTTAGATTTACCTTCAACTGTGTAGTACAACGGCCTGCCTGATTGCACACAAATTGAAAGTGTTTAGATTTGACCTCATATTATATGGTTTTGGTAAATCTAAAGGAAATCTATAGACAAAAGTTGTATAATGTATGGCCAGCCTTAGAGAGGTAAAGTTCAACTAGACCACTGTGATTGCAGGCAGGGACAGGGAGCAGTGTTAATTTTGTCGACTAAAACAATTTAGTGCACTGAATGAATATTATTTTAGTCGACTAAAATAAGACTAAAACTAAAACAACTGAAATGACTAAAATACGACTAAAACTAAAATGCCATTTTAGTCAAAAGACTAAAACTAAATTGAAATTTGACTTCAAAATTAACACTGGTCTGTAGTGCATGTTCATACCTCAATGTAATAATAAATAAGATATTCGATTTTTCACTCCAGCAGTATATAATGAGTTTGCAAATTGTAGAGAATTGTTAACTAATGCATTACAATTGAATTACACCCATTCGATTTTACATTTATATTTTACATAAAATTAATTTTAGTCAACTAAAATGTACTGGAGATTTAGTCGACTAAATACGACTAAAACTAAAACCATTGCAGAAAGCTAAAATGGGACTACAACTAAAATGCCATTTTAGTCCTAAGACTAAAACTAAATCGAAATTTGCTGCCAAAATTAACACTGACAGGGAGCTCATGGTAGCGTCAAGCTGTAGCAATGTCCAAGGAAAAGATCCATAAGCTGCACATCAAGAAGCAGATCCATGTGCATGGAGTGTGATGAATGGCAGCCTCAGCTCAGACTTCAGCTAGTTCATGAAGGGGGGTAAATCTTCCGGAGGTCAAATAGTTACTCTATCCCCATGATTAAGCTCCAAGGCGAAATGCATTGGGGGCGTGGCCTGCCTGGAGTCTGGACTGGGGCTGCCATTCACATTATGCACATGGGTCTGCTTCATGATCTGCGGCTTATGGATCTTTTCCTTTGATGTTATAACATGCATGTCATTTTTAATGCATTGCATTAAAATACAATACAACACATAATGCTTTTTATATGCGTTTTCCCCCTGGTCACTTAGAAAATATGGTTCCTGATTCAAAAAATGCACTTAAAAAAAAGCGCAGTATGTTTTTGGTATTTTTTCATAAAATATATATATATATATATACAGTGATGTAAGTAACTGAGTTAAAATAAACAGAGTTACATAACGCAGTTACTTTAGAGGGTAACGAGTAACTGATTACTTTTCCCCTCATGGTAACTCAGTTCCCATTACTTGGGCGGAGTTACCTCAATTACATCTACTGCCACTAGATGGCAGTAGTGTAATTCCGTTGTCCTGACGAAAAAGTTCCCCCGCCAGATAAGGACCCCCTGTACTGCGCAGGCGCAGCGCTTGCACAGTACGAAGGACTACTGAGCTTACGAAAATTGCCGAACCTAAACAGCTCTGAGTGAACTCTACACCGCGCAGGCGCAGTTAACATGTAATTGTATGAGGCGATGCCGCACGCTCGTGCTACTCTGCAAGGGGCGTCTATCGTGTAACTAGGGGCAGGTCTAGTATTACTGTAACCAAGGGCCGCATTTATTATTATTGTTATATATCGAGCTCTTCCCATTAATTTAACATTCGCCTCTTCTGTAGCCATCCGCCCCTTACACGATATAATAATAATAGACCCGCCCCTTGCTTACACGCTATAACAGATCTGCCCCTTGGTTAGAGTAATAATAGAGCAGCCCCTTGGTTACACGATATATAACAATAATAATAAATGTGCCCCTTGCTTACAGTAATACTAGACCCGCCCCTTAGTTACACGTATAGAATATTTAAAAAAAAGTCACAGTTACTTTGCTGCGTAACTAATTACTTTTCCAATGTAGTAACTGAGTTACTAACGCAATTACTTTTTGGGAGAAGTAATTTGTAACTTAACTAATTACTTTTTTAAAGTAAGATGACCAACACTGTATATATATATACACACATATATATATATATATATACACACACACAAAGCGGCTCCTGTGCGGATCACGTACCTGTATATGATTCTGCACTTCCAGGTCTGGGGCGCGCCTCTGGCGGATGCAATGTCCGCCGCGACCCACCGATTGTTCCCGAGAGAGAAAGAAACGGCGGTCTGTAAACAAGGCAGATCGCCATTCTGTGAGAAGGGGAGGTAGTGATCTTGTGTTTCTGCTAAGCAGGAACATGGATCTCTGCCTTCCCACAGTACAAGCACCCCCCCCACAGTTAGTAAGCACTCTAGGAACACATTTAACCCTTTAATCGCCCCTGATATTAACCTCTTTCCTGCCAGTGTTATTAGTACAATGACAGTGCATATTTTTTAGCACTGATCACTGTATTAGGCCCCTTTCACACTGGGGCGGGGAGCCGCGGTGACGGTAAAGCAGCGCTATATTTAGCGCTGCTTTACCGTCGTTTTAACCGCGGTTTTCGGCCGCTCGCGGTGCGGTTTTACCCCCCGCGAGCGGCGAAAAAGGGTTAAAGACCCCCCACAGAGCGCCGCCGTAGCGGCGCTTTGCGGCGGTATTGCCGCGGTTTCACCGCGGTGTCCCATTCTAATCAATGGGAAGGAGCGGTATAGGAGCGGTGAACACACCGCTCCTATCCCGCTCCAAAGATGCTGCTAGCAGGACTTTTTTTGTCATCCTGCTAGCGCACCGCTCCAGTGTGAAAGCCCGCCGGCTTTCACACTGGAGTTAAAGGGGCCGGATTTTTTCAGGCGGTGAACAGGCGCTATTTTTAGCGCTGTACCGCATGAAAAACGCCCCGGTGTGAAAGGGGCCTTAGTGTCACTGGTCTCCAAAAAGTGTCACTTAGTGCCCGATCCGCCGCAATGTTGCAGTCCCGCTATAAGTCACTGATCGCCACCATTACTAGTAAAAAAATAAATAAAATAAAAATAATCCATAAATATATCTCATAGTTTGTAGACGCTATAACTTTTGTGCAAACCAATCAATATACGCTTTTTTTTACCAAAAACATGTATCAGAATACATATTGGCCTAAACTGATGAAGAAATTAGATTTTTTAATTTTTTTTATTGGACATGTTTTATAGCAGAAAGTAAAAAATATTGTTTTTTTTTTTTTAATTGTCGTCGTTTTTTTGTTTATAGCGTGATCAAATACCATCAAAAGAAATCTCTATTTGTGGGAAAAAAAGACATAACTTTTATTTAGGTACAGTGTTGCACAACCGCGCAAATTGACAGTGAGCCCTTTCATACTGCTAGTGTGGCCGCGTTAGCGGTAACGCACCGCTAGTTTTACCGCTGGTATAGTGTCGCTTTTTGGCCGCTAGCAGAGCTCTTTTAACTTTTCTAGCGGCTGAGGAAAGGGTTAAAACCTGCCCGCAAATTGCCAATGCCGAAGCGCTTTGCAGGCGCTTTGGCAGCGCTGCCCATTGATTACAATGGCAGGGGCAGTTTATAGGCGATGTATACACCGCTCCAAAGATGCGGCTTGCAGGACTTTTTTTTCCGGTCCCGCAAGCGCACCGCCCAGTGTGAAAGCACTTGGACTTTCACACTGGGGAGGCTTGAGAGGCGCTATTTTTAGCACTAACACGCATGAAAAACGCCTTTAGTGTGAAAGGGGTCTTAAAGTAACATAGTGCCCTATCGCAAAAAATTGCCTGGTCATGAATGGGGAGGGGAAGTGGTTATTTTTCATGTGCTTTTGATGCACTTGGAAGCTGCAGTTTAGAATGGCACACAGGTGTGAACAGTGCCTACATTTCACAGTGCAGTCATTTTATATCATTGTTGATACTTTGCTAACTAAAAACAGCCTTATATTTTAGTATAATGTCGGGACTCGGGCGGTTCATAGACACACATCACTGTTGTGCTTTTGCTAACCATAACAATGGCGGCGCTCGCCCTGTTATTGTACATCGCAGGAGCTACGCCTTACAGTACGCCGGACGTAAATCAAGCCTACCCAGCGTGTGCTGTTATTGGTGGGATTGAGTGTGCTCTCGCAGTGTGTTGTGGGAAGTGTAGTCTCTTGTCTCCCAGCCGGCTGCTTTGCTGACGGGTTCAAAGACTACATTTCCCGGCTGCATTACAATGCAGGTTCGCCTGATGGCTAGTGGGCTACACAGACAGGAGGGACTGGGGGAGTATTGTTATTGCCTATGAGCACATATGGTGCTCTAGTTATGTCTTGTTCTCCTGGTCACTGATCAATATGATTGCTGGCAGACTGTGACCATGTGCTGAGCCGGTGATCTGCCCCGGTGCGGGGACAGCGGCCTCTGCGGCCAGGTACAGTATGACATTCATCTCACACCTGCCGGCCTGTTATTCATTCACTTAGTGCATGTCTCCTGTAGTGTGCATTCCAATGGTGACACGTCATTTATAGCCCTCCCACTAGAATGTAATGGCTGAAGGTGCCTGGAGAGTTCTCCTCCTTCTGGACGTTATGTATTAAAGACGAACATTGGCTAAAACTTTTCTTCAGTTATCTGTGTCCCCATAGGGGACATTCATTTCACTTCCAGTGTCAGTGGTCACCGGGACAGGAAGTGAGGGTCTGTGCACACTAAGTCTAGGTTCACACTATTGCGGGGGCAATTGCATGTGCAGCCGCAACCAAAACGCATTGCTCTTTAGCAGAAGTGCGGGAGTGACCTTATTAATGACGCTCCCACACATCTGAAAACAGTGTTTTTCGGCCCGTGGTTTCTTATGGCTGCTCTGCTAGTGCCTTTTAGAAAAAGTATCAGGGACCATTTCCCACAGGTGCAGTAGGCCATTAAAATGAATGGGTAGCACGCACCAACAGCATCAGTGTGAACCTAGGTTAAGGGCTCCTTTAGATGTGCGCTATTGTGAACCGTCCCTCTGAAAAGTGATCTGTTGCCTCCTGAACGTCTGTTGAAACCTAGAAAAAGCCCACCCCAACCATGTGTGTTACATTAAAGTGTTACTAAACCCAGGACCCTGCATTCACTATATCTGGTCTTTCACCGTACACAGAACATGATCATTTTAGTAAATATGAACTGCTAAATACTTTTTCTCATCAGCATTATATAGCAGTCTTATGACTTCTATCAGTGTCTGGTTAAAGCTTGTAGGAGGAGTTTTTTTTTCCTCCTTTGACTGTCCTATGAGACCACAGGACCTCTGACCCTCTGTCTGGACAATACTGATTGGCCCTGTGCTGATCACATGCACCCTCCCAAGAAAAAAAAAAACTCTCTAGCAATATGCACCAAACTGAGCATGTGCAGCTTGTCCCCAAGGCTTTGTTCTATTAGGGGACTGTAGAAGAAGGGGAGGATCAGAGAAGACAGAAACAAACAGCCTTTTTACACAATGCAGAGGATTAACCCCTTAGGTTCCACAGTGAGTATAACAAGCATGCTTTGCCGCTTATATAGACAGATTTTACTGTTGTGGGTTTAGTAACACTTTAAAGGGGCTGTAAACCCTAGTTTTCACCTTAATGCATTCTATGCATTAAGGTGAGAAACCTTCTTTAGTGCAGTAGCACCCCAGGGAGGGCCCCTCTTTTGCTTACCTGAGCCCGGTCTTTCCCGCGACAGGGACAAGCCCAGCAGTTCCAGGCAGTGTCTCGGGTCCTCATTGGATAGATTGATAGCAGCAGGAACCATTGGCACATCAATCTAATGATGTGGGAGCCAGGGGGGGCGGAGCCGTGTCCTGCTGTCTGTGTCAATAGACGCAGCAGCAGGACACAGGAGCGCGCCCACACAAGTGCCCCGAGGGAGAGCGCTTCTCCAACGGTGCACTCGAGAAGAGGAGGAGCCAGGAGCAGCACTGAGGGACCCCAGAATAGGAGGATTGGGGGCCCCTCTGTGCAAAACCAACTGCACAGAGGAGGTAAGTATGACATATTTGTTATTTAACCACTTTTCCCCCTTCCTGCCCAGGACAATTTTCAGCTTTCATCGCTGTTACACTTTGAATGATAATTGCGCGGTCATGCAACACTGTACCCAAACTAAATTTTTTATAATTTTCTTCCCAAAAATAGCTGGTATTTGATCACCTCCTGCGGTTTTTATTTTTTACGCTATAAACAAAAAAAGACCGACAATTTTGAAAAAAAAAAAAACTGATGGAAACTGATAGGCGGCACTGATAGGTGTCACTGGATAGACAGCACTGATGAGATACTGAGTGGCATCTGAAGGGCACTGACAGGCATTACTGATGGGGCACTGATTGGTACTGTTGGGGGCACTGATTGGCAGCTGATGGGCACCTCTGATGGGGGCTGCACTGATAATCATGTTGCTGATTATCAGAGCAGCAGACCCCCCACTCTGACAGGGAGAGCCGCCGACCGGCTCTCCCTGTCAGCGTGAACCGAGGAAAGCTGTTTACCTGCACTTCCTGGTTCACGCGCTGATCAGCTGTGATTGGTCACAGCTGTCACTTGTAAACAAAGGAACTGGACTTCTGTGTTTACAAGTGATTGTGGTGAGCAGCCCCCCCCCCCCCCCCCCAAGGGTCTGAGCCAGAGGTGATGGAACTGAGTTCCACCAAGTTCCCCCTGAAAAAAAGTCCTGGCAGCACCAAAGTGTTATGCACGTGATATGCAGCCATATTTTTTTTTTTTTGCCCAGCATAGCACATATAAATATTGATATGATGTGTCAGGATTTGCTGTTGTAGAGGAAAGGTTTAATAAGGGCACATATGATTCGTCCTGGGGGAACATGTTCACTGTTTAACCCGTTTTTTTCCCCAGACTCAGTGGTAGTGACCTTGTCTTCAAAGCACACCGTGGGAATGTGCCCCTGAGGGGTAACTATCTTACTCTCCCTTGTGGGTGGGGACACCTGCCGGGCGACCAGTTCTGGCTTAACTGGTACCTGTTGACAATCCTCTTCACGTCTGCTTTAGGCCTTACACCAACGGACTCTACTTTGCCACATGAACACAAGTTTTTTTTGGCCCCAAAAAGAAAGCTAAACGAATAAGGCCTAACTAACAACAAGAAGTTCTCAAAGGATCACTTATCCGGCGCTTAGGAACATTATTATACTAGAGAAGCAGCTGCTATAATATAACTAAACGTTTCTAAATAGGAAGCAATTAAAACTATAATTCCAATAAAATCAAAAAAATAGTCTATCAAATTTCAGCAGCGCTAAATTTAATTATTAATAAAGAGTCAATAATCTATAAATCCAAATAAAATCGAAGTTCAAAAAATGTCTTTTGCATGTAGTGGTTCATAAATGCTTCATCAGCTGTTTAAACGTTCGATCATTAATGTCCACCCACAGGAAAAAACAGTAACCACCCTCCTTGTGGCAACTAACCCAGGAGCTCTCTGCCTTCCTAATATATCCTTACCCTGGCTGTTCTTCTCCTAGCAGGGGCAAGGCTGGCACCTATTATATAATCAATATTATCTATTTTTAGAACTTGCATCTATTTTTAGAACCTGGATCTATTTTTAGATCTTGGATCTATTTTTAGAACTTGGTCTAAACAGTTCGATCTCTTTTTAGAACCTGGATCTAGAACTTGGATCTATTTTTAGAACTTGGATCTAGAACCAGGATCTATTTTTAGAACCTGGATCTAGAACCATGATCTATTTTTTTAGAACCTAAATCCATTTTTAGAATTTGGATCTAGAACCTGGGTCTATTTTTAGAACGTGGATCTAGAACATGTATCTATATTTAGCACTTGGATTTAGAACCAGGATCTATTTTTAGATCTTGGTCTAAACAGTAAAATCAATTTTTAGCTTCATTCGTTTTCTAGATCCAAGTTCTAAAAATAGATCCATGTTCTAAAAAATAGATCCAACTGTTTAGACCAAGTTCTAAAAATAGATCCAAGTTCTAAAAATAGATCCAACTGTTTAGACCAAGTTCTAAAAATAGATCCTGGTTCTAGATCCAAGTTCTAAAAATAGATCCAAGTTCTAGATCGAACTGTTTAGACCAAGTTCTAAAAATAGATCCAGGTTCTAAAATCGATTAGATTCAAAGTGTAAATAGATCCCGGTTCTAAAAATAGATCCAAGTTCTAGATCCAGGTTCTAAAAATAGATCCAGGTTCTAAAAATTGATCAAACTTTTTAGACCAAGATCTAAAAATAGATCCTGGTTATAGATCCAAGTTAAAAAAAAATAGCTCCAGGTTCTAGATCCAAGTTCTAAAAATAGATCCACGTTCTAGATCCACGTTCTAAAAATATAATCAGGATCTAAAACTTGGATCTATTTGTACTGAACTGTACTGTAATTGTGTTGTCCCCCTATACATTGTAAAGCGCTGCGTAAACTGTTGGCGCTATATAAATCGTGTATAATAATAGAACTTGGATCTAGAACCTGGATCTATTTTTAGAATGTGGGTCTATTTTTAGAACGTGGATCTATTTTTAGAATGTGGATCTAGAACCTGGATCTATTTTAGATCCTGGATCTATTTTTAGATCCTGGATCTATTTTTAGAACTTGGTCTAAACTGTTCGATCTAAAACTTGGGATCTATTTTTAGAACTTGGATCTAGAACCAGGACCTATTTTTAGCACTTGGATCTAGAACCAGGATCTATTTTTAGATCTTGGTCTAAACAGTTCGATCTATTTTTAGAACTTGGATCTATTTTTAGAACTTGGATCTATTTTTAGAACTTGGATCTATTTTTAGAACTTGGATCTATTTTTAGAACTTGGATCTATTTTTAGAACTTGGTATTTTTAGAACTTGACTTAGAGTTGGATCTATTTTTAGAACCTGGATCTAGAACTTGGATCTATTTTTAGAACTTGGATCTATATTTAGAACTTGGATCTAGAACCAGGATCTATTTTTAGAACCTAAATCTATTTTAGGAACCTGGATCTAGAACCTGGGTCTATTTTTAGAACTTGGATCTAGAACATGTATCTATTTTTAGCACTTGGATCTATTGGATCTATTTTTAGATCTTGGTCTAAACAGTTCGATCTATTTTTAGAACCTGGATCTATTTTTAGAACTTGGATCTATTTTTAGAACTTGGTCTAAACAGTTGGATCTATTTTTAGAACGTGGATCTATTTTTAGAACTTGGATCTAGAATCTGGATCTATTTTTAGAACCCGGATCCATTTTTAGAACTTGGATCTATTTTTAGAATGTGGATCTATTTTTAGAACTTGGTCTAAACAGCATAATCTATTTTTAGAACGTGGATCTATTTTTAGAACTTGGATCTATTTTTAAGGTTGAATATATATTTTATTAAAGTTTCAAACATACAAAATATATACATATCTTCAGTATGAACAGTTCCGTAAAGCTTAAACATATAAACAGTTTTATCAAGGGAAAGAGAGGGGGACGGGGGGTGAAGGGGGTGGGGAGGGGGGGGGGTTAGGGATGAGTGGAAGGGAAGGGGTAGTGTGGGAGGGAGGAGGAGGGGAAGCATAAAGGAGTTATTGCTTTACGTTTTAAAGTGCGTGAACATCGCATTCAACTGTAACCGATAGGTGCAACTTGGGCACAGGGGTCGTCAATCTATTTGCTTGTCTCTGTGTGGCGTCGTCTCTCTATGGACACCACCCAGAGCACTGTCGACATAGTTATCTCTGTGCCTCTTATATAATAGGGGAGGAGGGGGCATGGTAGCATAGGGAGAGAGGGAGAAAGAGGGAGAGGAAAAGAGAAGGGAGAGAAGAGTGGGGAGGGAGGGGGAGGGCAGCTCAGTTAACATGTCTTAGCGATAGGAAAGCCTGAGTTACGTCTCGGCTTTTGTAAGGGTACCGGGGGAAGTTCAGAGCTGTAGGTTGTCTAGGAACCGACTCGAAGTCGAGTGGTGTCTCCATATAGACCATAAGGTGTTAAATTTATCATAGGTGTCATCCGTTTTGGCTTGTAGCTCCTCCATCAGCATCATATCGTTTAGGATGCTCACCCAACCTGGCATAGGGGGAATGGAATCTTTTTTCCAGTATAGGGATATGTTGTGTCTAGCTGCTGAGAGCATAAATCTCAGGAGGCATTTTTTTTGTGCTTGGATTGCGCCTGGTATGATGGATAAAAGAGTGATCAGGGGTGTGGGGGACAGAGAAGACTGGTACATATCATTGTATACCTCAAATATTTTGTCCCAGAATAGGCGTACCTTGGTGCATCCCCACCATGTGTGGATGTAGGATCCCTCTCCTCCGTGGCACCTCCAGCAGACGTCTGTTGAACTGGGGAACATCCTGTGCACCGAGGAAGGAACTCTGTACCACCTAGATATCAGTTTATAGTTTTTCTCTTGCGTAAAGCCTGATCTGGATGCCTGGTGTGTGTGGATAAAGGAGGTGTTCCATTGGGCCGGTGATATGTCTATTCCTAAATCTCTAGCCCACTTTTGGGTGTATGTTGGTGGCGCTTGGATCTATTTTTAGAACTTGGATCTAGAACCTGGATCTATTTTTAGAACCTGGATCTATTTTTAGAACTTGGGTCTATTTATAGAACTTGGATCTAGAACCGGGATCTATTTTTAGAACTTGGGTCTATTTTTAGAACCTGGATCTAGAACCAGGATCTATTTTTAGAACTTTGGATCTAGAACCAGGATCTATTTTTAAAACCTAAATATATTTTTATAACTTGGATCTAGAATATGTATCTATTTTTAGCACTTGGATCTAGAACCAGTATCTATTTTTAGATCTTGGTCTAAACAGTTCGATCTATTTTTAGAACCAGTATCTATTTTTAGATCTTGGTCTAAACAGTTCGATCTATTTTTAGAACCTGGATCTATTTTTAGATCTTGGTCTAAACAGTTCGATCTATTTTTAGAACCTGGATCTATTTTTAGAACAATAATAATAAAGGAGGTGTTCCATTGGGCCGGTGATATGTCTATTCCTAAATCTCTAGCCCACTTTTGGGTGTATGTTGGTGGTGCTTGGATCTATTTTTAGAACTTGGATCTAGAACCTGGATCTATTTTTAGAACTTGGGTCTATTTTTAGAACTTGGATCTAGAACCAGGATCTATTTTTAAAACCTAAATATATTTTTATAACTTGGATCTAGAACCAGTATCTATTTTTAGATCTTGGTCTAAACAGTTCGATCTATTTTTAGAACCTGGATCTATTTTTAGAACGTGGATCTAGAACCTGGATCTATTTTTAAAACTTGGATCTATCTTTAGAACTTGAATCTAGAACTTGGATCTAGAACATTGGTCTGTTTTTATAAGTTGGATCTAGAACATGTATCTATTTTTAGCACTTGGATCTAGAACCAGTATCTATTTTTAGATCTTGGTCTAAACAGTGCGATCTATTTTTAGAACGTGAATCTATTTTTAGAACGTGGATCTATTTTTAGAACTTGGATCTAGAACCAGGATCTATTTTTAGAACTTGGATCTAGAACCAGGATCTATTTTTAGAACTTGGATCTATTTTTAGAACTTGGATCTATCTTTAGAACTTGGATCTAGAACCTGGATCTATTTTTAGAACTTGGATCTAGAACTTGTATCTATTTTTAGCACACAGCTTGGATCTATTATTAGAACTTGGTCTAAACAGTTGGATCTATTTTTAGATCTTGGTCTAAACAGTTCAATCTATTTTTAGAACTTGGATCTATTATTAGAACTTGGATCTATTTTGGATCTAGAACCTGGATCTATCTTTAGAACTTTGATCTAGAACCTGGATCTATTTTTAGAACTTGGATCTAGAACATGTGTCTATTTTTAGCACTTGGATTTAGAACCAGGATCTATTTTTAGATCTTGGTCTAAACAGTTCGATCTATTTTTGGAACGTGGATCTATTTTTAGAACCTGGATCTATTTTTAGAACTTGGATCTATTTTTAGAACTTGGATCTAGAACTTGGATCTAGAACATTGGTCTATTTTTTTTTTTAGAACTTGGATCTAGAACTTGGATCTAGAACATTGGTCTATTTTTTTTAGAACTTGGATCTAGAACATTGGTCTATTTTTAGAACTTGGATCTAGAACATTGGTCTATTTTTAGCACACAGCTTGGATCTATTATTAGAACTTGGTCTAAACAGTTGGATCTATTTTTAGATCTTGGTCTAAACAGTTCAATCTATTTTTAGAACTTGGATCTATTATTAGACCTTGGATCTATTTTTAGAACTTGGATCTAGAACCTGGATCTATTTTTAGAACCTGGATCTATTTTTAGAACCTGGATCTAACTGTTACATTTGCTTGTGCTCTCAAAAAACTGTCAAACCATCAAATGTCTGGTGTCATAACTGATCACATGTGCAGCACCATAGCAGTTGCAAATCAAACAGAAACAAAGATGGCAGCTTCTTTGGCTGAAAAAGATAGGAGGGTTTAGTTCCACTTTAACTCTACTTTTGCCTGTGTCTCCCTTAATTCCTGGCTATGGGGACAACTAGTGGCCAAAAGGGGAATTGCAATGGGCCATCTCTGTGCCCTACCCTACAAAACCATCCCAGATGTGTTCCTGATCCCCATATGGGTTATATAAGTAGAAGTACAGTCTTCGAGTTCCCCATGCCACAATCGTTAGCTGGGGAATTAGGTGGATTCTGTCTTGAAACAGGTTTATGGGTGCAGAAATCTCTGCAAAGGGGTCTCCATGGAACTACTTGTCCTAAATGATGTCACAGGTAGCCTTGGGTCATTCCCTCCTCGGAGCTCCTCAAGGCTGTTTATATTCACTATCCCACCTGCTCTGCAACTGGGGCATAGGGGGATTCTAGTACTGTGCTCTTCCTTGTTCAGCCTGCTTAGAGTTTGGATCTTGGTATACTCGTAAAGCATTGGCTGCTGGCTTGTACATGTAGTACGTGTAACAGCGTTATATTTGTATGTTTCCAACAATCGTGTGTGTTCCCTAAGGCAGTGGTTCTCAACCTCAGTCCTCAAGTACCCCCAACAGGTTTTCCTTTATCTTGCACAGGTGCTTTATATGAGAGTCAATGGCTTGGTATGTTAGACAGCTATTATATCTTAGAGAAATTCCCAAAACATGGCCTGTTGGGGGTACTTGAGGACTGAGGTTGGGAACCACTGTGCTGTATGAACAGAGTACAAAATAATTCCCCTACTGCACTAATGTTTTACACCTTTAACCCAACTTTCTTTACACAGGCTTCTGCGATTACAAAGACAAGAATGAACCTGTTGTACCCTTGGTCCATGTCGGTGACGGGGCACAGTGCCTGGCTGGTGTCGTGAAGCTTGATTTCTCAGCGTGATTGAAATGCGAGGTAACATTTCTTAAAGTGATTGTAAAGCTTTTTTTTTTTTTTTTTGCTTAAATAACAAACATGTCATACTTACCTGCTCTGTTGTGCAAGGGTTTTGCACAGAGGGGCACCGATCCTCCTCCTCTGGGGTCCCCTGGCGGCGCACCCGGCTCCTCCTCTTCTCGAGTGCCCCCTCAGAGACCCGCGTTCCATGGAGGAACCCATGTGGGTCCATTGACACAGACAGCAGGACTCGGCCCCACCCCGGTTTCCGTGTTACTGGGTTTATTTGACAGCAGCAGGAGGCAATGGCTGCGCTGCTATCAATCTGTCCAATCAGGACCCGAGACACCGACTGGAGCTGCTGTGCTCGTCCCCGTCGCTGGAAAGATCGGCTCAGATAAGAAAAAGGGGGGCTCTGGGGGGGGGGGGGGGGGTGCTGCAGCATAAAAGGTTTTTCACCTTAATACATAGAATGCATTGTGGTGGAAAACCATGTGGGTTTACAACCCCTTTAAAGCAAACTTTTAGTGAGAGAATATAAGTGCTGCCATTGCTGGGCTTTGTTTAACCACTATGGACCTAAGACATTTTTACAGTTTTGCTATCGACTTGTTTATTCGGCAATATCTTTGTCATTACTTAAAGAGGAACTGCAGTCTGCTCACATCATTTGTAATAAAAACATCTTTGCCATTCTGAAGCTTCCCTCCAACCACTTTGCATATTATTTTATATATACTGTGACTCTGTACTTGCCAAATATGCTGCAGAAATCTCCCTCCACTGAGTCTGGCTGAAACCATTTTAAGTGTGGGTAGCTGAAGCTGCTGCCTGTTCACTTCCTGGATTTACACAGAGGCACACCTCCAGCTCTGCAGCTTTCATTGGCCCTCTTATGGCTCATCCCCCTCCCTTCCTGGCAAACTCTCACCAGAGGGAGAGTGAAAGGTGTGCATGACGTCATAAGCCTAGGCTTTTTACCAGACAAGAAACCGGAAGTGGGCTGTATAAGGTATTTACTGGCAGAATTTTTTTTTTTTACTATCCAAAGTTAAAACAACAAGGGCAGAAGATTTAATAGATGGAAAGATGAAAAAATTACTGAAGTTTTGCTTTAATATAACAAGGGAACACATACACTATATTGCCAAAAGTAGGCTGTCCACAAGGTTTAGGAGTGTGTCTATGGGAATGTTTGACCATTCTTCCAGAAGAGCATTTGTGAGGTCAGGTACTGATGTTAGACGAGAAGGCCTGGCTCGCAGTCTCCACTTTTAATTCATCCCAAAGGTGTTCTATCAAGTTGAGGTCAGGACTCGGTGCAGGCCAGTCATGTTCCTCCACCCCAAACTCGCTCATCCATGTCTTTATGGACCTTGCTTTGTGCAGTGGTGCACAGTCATGTTGGAACAGGAAGAGGCCAAAATGTCCAAAATGTCTTGGTATGCTGATGCCTTAAGAGTACCCTTCAAGGGGCCAAGCCCAACCCCTGAAAAACAACCCAACACCGTAATCCCCCCCTCCACCAAATGATCAAGATCCCTGTTCTGGAACAAGTATGCAGCAAGTGAAATCAAGATGTATGATCTGCATCCTTGTTCAGGTCATTTACTTAGAAAGCACTGATGCCATTGGGTCACTGTGACAGCAAAGCAGCTACCATAACTAAAGCCCAACTTTGAGAAATTTGAAAATCATCCCTTGCGGTGGTGCTGCACTCACACTGAAAGGGATAACTGCTTGTTTTGTCCATGAAAGAGGAGTAGCTCTTTAACTTACCTGATCCTCTGCTCCTCCGCTCCTCCCACGCTGTGGTTGTGGACTGTTCCTCGGCCCCATCATGTCCAATGCAGGGCTATGGACCCTACTTTGGTTTTGATGAGGACAGGCCCTTGGACCAGCAGAGTGTGGGAGAAGACCCTACAAGGACCAGTCTAGCCGCACAGAGGAACAGGTCCTTTCTTCCCCCAGAGCTCAATTAACCCTTGAAGTGTGGGCACAGCCCACTGCAATGGATCATTTTCAAGTTTTCTAGAGTTGGGCTTTAAAGAAAGGTCGGCATTTACTACTCACAATTCTCTCAGTCCAGGTTTCCTTTTAGAATTGTCTTTAAATTTTTGCTTTATGAATTCTAATCTGTATTAGCAGTAGTATTTACACCCTTTATTGTCGTATTATGTTTTCAGAACCACAAAAGTATGGTATTGCCCTACTTCCAAGACACAATGAGTGGTAATCATCATGATATCTCCCAATCAAGGATGTCCTATGTAAGTCAACGTATGTTAAAGCGGAACTTTTTTTATACATACTTTATTTAAATGTACTCCTACTTCCCTCTTTCTGCAATAAAGAAAAGCAAATTATGGTTGGGGGGGGGGGGATTTTTTTGTGGTGCGCAGCCTGCATTTCTTACAGTGGGACAGCACTGAATTTGCCGGGAGGGTGAGAATGATCAGTCAGCTCAACCCACCATACCAGGTAATGAGGGTTTTTTAGGGTTGCACCAATACCAGTATTGGTGCTGATACTAAGTATTTGCATGAATACTCGTACAAATGCTCCAATATCCAAAACTGATACCTTTTGCGGTGCGATTTGAGCTCATACAAAATTAATGGGCTCAGATCGCACTGCAAAGAATCGCATGTTATTTGAACAGGAATGCAGTGCGATTTTTGTTAAAAATAACATGCGGTTTTCCGCAGCGCTCCTGTGTGAACCCGGGCTTGTCATAGTGACTTCAGCCTGGGTTCACACAGGAGCGGTGCAAGAAACCTCATGCGATTCGGACAGGAATTGCACGACATTCCTGTTCAAATTGCATGTGATTCTTTGCAGTGCGATTCAATCTTATTCATTTTGTATGGGCTCAAATCTCACCGCATATGTATCAGTTCTGGTATCGGCAAACACTTGACTGAAAGTATCGGTACTCACGGTAACAAAAACAGTATCGGTGTAACCCTAGGGGCTATTAATACCCGGGGGTGAAGTTGCATTTAATAAACACATAGACTTGTACACAGTGTTTTCATTTATTGCAGTAGTGCATAAACTGCATACAAACTTCACTGGTTTATGACAAAGATAACTGTGTCTATTTACAGAAATCAGTGACATATAAAATGATATTGTTTTCATTGATTCCTTGTACTTTTATGCTTGTTAAAGGATATATTGACTAGACTGAAAAAAAAGGCTTCTACGTTTTTTTTTTTTTCAATATGCTTTTGATGTGTATACAAGTATGTAAAAAGTGTGGTTACTGCAATACATGTTTGAGGTGCAATGTCCACCCCTTTTACTGGCTATACACTGCGTCTAATTTAGTGGATATTATGGAGCCTGCAAGCTTGATAATTAACAATACTTCCAATGGCAGCGCTTGTACTTTTTTTTTTAGTGTTCTGTTCTGTCAGCAGTCAGCCTTTTCACCCAGCAACAATTTCCCACAGCAGAGAGAGCCCTCAGCATCAGTCAGCTGACATATAGGTCTGATACTAATAATGAGGTCTGACTACCAGGTAAGATGTGAACATAGGAATGAAGGCTTTATCTTACCCAAAGCTCTACAAAACCTCCTGGCTGCAGGACCTGGGAGAAGACCTATGGACTTAAGATTTTGAGAAAACAAGTGAGCAACTTAAATAACACATGTCCACGATCCTGACAGCCAGTGCCTTACAATAACTATATATATATATATATATATATATATATATATATATATATATATATATATATATATATAATGACACTATATCGCCAAAAGTATTGGAATGCCTGCCTTTACACACATATGAAGTTTAATGGCACCCAAGTCTTAGTCCGTAGGGTTCAATATTGAGTTGGCCCACCCTTTGCAGCTATAATAGCTTCAACTCTTCTGGGAAGGCTGTCCACAAGGTTTAGGAATGTGTCTATGGGAATGTTTAATCATTCTTCCAGAAACGCATTTGTGAGGTCAGACACTGATGTGGACAAGAAGGCTTGGCTCACAGTCTCCGCTCTACTTCATCATAAAGGTGTTCTATTGGGTTGAGGTCAGGACTCTCTGCAGGCCAGTCAAGTTCCTCCACCCCAAACTCTCTCATCCATGTCTTTATGGACCTTGCTTTGTGCACTTGTGTGCAGTAATTTTGGAACAGGAAGGGGCCATCTCCAAACTGTTCCCACAAAGTTGGGAGCATAAAATTGTCCAAAATGTCTTGGTATGCCGACGCCTTAAGAGGTCCCTTCACTGGAACTTAGGGGCCAACCCCTGAAAAACAACCCCACGTCATAACCCCCCCCTCCACCAAATGATTTGGACCAGTGCACAAAGCAAGGTCCATAAAGACATGGATGAGCAAGTTTGAGGTGGAGGAGCTGACCTCAACCCGATAGAACACCTTTGGGATGAATTAGTGCAGAGACTGCGAACCAGGCATTCTCATCCACATCAGTGCCTGACCTCACAAATGCACTTCTGGAAGAATGGTCAAACATTCCCATAGACACACTCCTAAACCTTGGAGACAGCCTTCCCAGAAGAGTTGAAGCTGTTATAGCTGCAAAGGGTGGGCCAACTCAATATTGAACCCTACAGACTAACACTGGGATGCCATTAAATGTGTGTGTAAAGGCAGGCGTCCCAATACTTTTGATAAGTGTGTGTGTGTGTGTGTGTGTATATATATATATATATATATATATATATATAATTTATTCACTCATTACAGACATCGGAATCATCTTGTGCCGACAGTTTATGCAGTGCTTTACATACTGTACATTCAATCAGTTCCTGCCATCAGGGAGCTCGCATCTCAAATTGGGCACACCTTGTTAATAGCACTTAGATTAAAACTGGTAAATCTGGCCATTGTGTAAAACTAAATACCAAGCACTGTGTTTTTTTTTTTTCTTTTACAGCCATTGAAGTGACCCTCCAATTAGGGGCAATCTATTCCTTCTATGCCTGGATGGTAATTCAAATTGCAGGAGAGATGAACGAAGATAAGCATGCAATCGCTGATGAGCTTTTGATGCTAAGCCTCCAAATTATGTGCCTTCTTACTGGAGAGGTGAGGTCAATGTTGTTACTTGTGTTTGCACATCTTTAATGATTAAATAATATGTTAAAAGAGAATCAAAGGCAATTTTTTAAATTACAGGAGTATATCTACAAACGTACCCCTTTGACCCAAAGTGAGCCAATAGCTGGCTAATGTCTGCTATCAGCTGTGGGGCACAGCCTTGCCATGGTCAACAAGGATCCTGACAATAGTGTTGTGATCCACCCTGGCTGCCTAATTAACAACTGTCCCTGTGTCAGCTGTGCACAGCTGAGAGCCATAGACATGCATCCGCCCCCCTCCCTTCAGCAGGACTGTACAGTTATCTATAGCAGTGTTTCTCAACTCCAGTCCTCAAGGGGCACCAACAGGTCATGTTTTCAGGATTTCTCTCAGATGAAATGGCTGTGGTAATTACTAAGGCAGTGAAACTGATCAAATCACCTGTGCAAAATAGTGGAAATCCTGAAAATATGACCTGTTGGTGCGCTTTGAGGACTGGAGTTGAGAAACACTGATATATAGGTTCAGTATTTTGTAGAATCTCTTTGGGAAGCTTGACTTTGTAATGCCCATAGCAGTTGGTTGGTGTTTATATGCTGTCACTAGGTTGCCTTGAGATTGAACTTTGTAGGCAAGCTTGCAAAACTGAAATAATAATGTGGTGTTGGCAAATGTGCATACTGTGTCCTAATATGGCTAAACAAAGGTCATGGATAGAATTTGCTGAGTGAAGGGCACCATAGGGAGTTTCATAGGTTTATTACATAGTTATCAAAGCGCAGTAAGGATTAAAACAGAGAGCTATGGATTTAACCAGATACTTGATTTATATGTGTGGTAGATAGTGCAGGGGCGCTAATTACTTACTAAAATTAAATAATATTTGTAAACCTTATATTCTGCCCAGAAATGGCTCTATGATTAATGGCCTGGTTCAGAATAAATACTACTTAATTGTGTAAAGTGCAACGTATTCAACATTGAAGTGATATATACAATAACACAATGGCCATCCAGTATTTAAGTAGCCACCATACACAAAAACCAATGCAAAAAAAATATATACTCAGTGACACCTTAACCACTACAATACTGGGCACTTTCGCTCCCTTCCTTCCCAGACCAATTTTCAGCTTTCAGCGCTCTTGCACTTTCAATGACAATTGCTCGGTCATGCAATGCTGTACCCAAATGACATTTTTATCATTTTGTTTGCACAAATAGAGCTTTAGTTTGGTGGTATTTATTCACGACTTCACGATTTGTTTGCGATATAAGGCGAAAAAATAGCGCAAATTTCTTTTTTAAAAGAAATCCAATAAAATCAAATTTTGTCATAAATTTAAGCCAAAATGTATTCTGCTACATGTTTTTAGTAAAAAAAATTACGTTAAGTGTATAATAATTGGTTCGCGTGATCACGGACATATGTACGCAAATGATCATGTACAGATGTGTGCAGGTGATCACGGACATATGTGTGCAGATAATCATTGGCACATGTTATTTTACTGGGACATATGTGGGGGACATGTGTTTTTATTATTTAGGGATATGTGTTTTTATTTGGGGACATGTGTTTTTATTATTTGGGGACATGTGTGTTTTGGGGACATGTGTGTTTTGGGGACATGTGTGTTTTGGGGACATGTGTGTTTTGGGGACATGTATGTTGTGGGGACATGTGTGTTTACACTAGACTGGTGATCAGTGAGTAAAAAGCTGTAAAAAAACAGCTAATACTCACTGATCCCCTGCCGGCTGCAGCTATCCGCTCTCCTCTCCTCAGCGACGACTTCCGTGTGAGGAGAGGAGAGCCGATTGCCTAGCAACCGGCTGTTTGCTTACATCACATGACGGCTGTGATTGGACACGGCCGTCATGTGATCAGGAGGGCCAATCACAGAGCCCTCCTGCCGATCCGAGATGCGCCGTGTCCGGGTGACACGAGCGCATCGGGATCGCGCCGCTGTGCGGGCACGCGCGCGCGATCCCCCTACTTCTGAAGGACGTTCAGGAACGTCCGATCAGAAGTAGACGGCTCCCACCCGGACGTATATATACAGTGGCCGGGTGGGAAGTAGTTAAATTAGGTGTGCCCTTGATATTCTCCAAAAGGTGCACCTTGGTGAACTCCAATCACCCAAACCAGTGTCTCTCAACAAAATAAATATCGCAACAATTGATTTTTGGAAACGCAAAAAATACATTAAAAAATTTACGCTTTTTTATCAATATGCTGTAAACCTCCACCGTTTAGACTTTGCATGCGACACCCAATTGTGTTGATAAATTGTTTCTGCTTACCAGATCCCTTTGACCACTTTATTTAAAAAGTAAGTCAAATATCGCTTTTACAGGTTTGTGCCTGTTCACATAGGCGTTGGCATGTATGTTAGGTTAATCTCCTCCTCTCAGACTCACGGAATATATGAAAGAGCCAGAGAAACTCTATAGTGTGATATTGCATTTAATATAAAAACTTTTTAAAAACAGAGTAGCCAAATGGCTCCTTACATGATTTGGTGCCCGACCCGCACTGGGGCTGCTCGCTTGGATTGGAAGCTACTTCATTTGCTTACACTCGCTAGTTGCCTATGCTGAGTGGCGGCTTCGGTGTGCGTTCCAGCGGGTCCGTCCAGCAAAAAAAGTTTGACAATTTATCAACACAATTGGGTGTCGCATGCAAAGTCTAAATGGTGGAGGTTTACAGCATATTGATAAAATAGCGTCACAGCCCGCAATGATCTCACGTTGACGGACTGTTTAATTATCCCTGTCAAGTTTCACAATAGATGAATGGGACTTGTTATATATAGATATATATATTTTTTTTTTATGCAATTTTTTGTGTTTCCAAAAATCAATTGTTGCGATATTTATTTTGTTGAGAGACACTGGTTTGGGTGATTGGAGTTCACCAAGGTGCACCTTTTGGAGAATATCAAGGGCACACCTAATTTAAGGTGTCACTGAGTATATATTTTTTTTGCATTGGTTTTTGTGTATGGTGGCTACCTAAATACTGGATGGCCATTGTGTTATTGTATATATCACTTCAATGTTGAATACGTTGCACTTTACACAATTAAGTAGTATTTATTCTGAACCAGGCAATTAATCATAGAGCCATTTCTGGGCAGAATATAAGGTTTACAAATATTATTTAATTTTAGTGAGTAATTAGCGCCCCTGCACTATCTACCACACACCATTGGGGAATACAATTAATTCCTTCCTAAGGGAGCAGCTACAATTATAGACACTTTGGGTAAAAATAGTATCACAATTCTAATCAATTTCTTTTGGCGCGGAGCTCACACAGTTGGTATCCAACTGTTTATCACACTTGATGATTTATATGGTTGGTTAAACCTTATTTACAATTCCCAAGGTGAACTTCCACTTTAGAGGTACTCTTATCCTATTAAAGTGGAATTTTATATACAGATTTTAAAAAGGGCAACCCGGAAGGCAGAAAGGACATAGTGGGGTAGATTTACTAAAGCTGGAGCACTCACAATCTGGTGCAGCTGTGCATGGTAGCCAATCAGCTTCTATCTTCAGTTTGTTCAATTAAGGCCCCTTTCACACATGCGGACCGTATGTCCGTTTTTCATCCATCCATTTTTGGATGAAAAACGGACATACATGTACCCCTATGGGATAGTGCGTGTCAGCGGATGAGCATCCGCTGACACCCGCTATCGTCCGCCTCCGCTTTTGTCCGATTCTGCAGACGGAGAAAAACCCTATTTTTTCCATCCGTCTGCAGAGCGGATCGGATGAACACGGACAGACAGTCCGTGTTCATCCGATCCCCCATAGGGGAGAGCGGAGATCTGACAGGGCGGTCCCTGCACAGTGTGCAGGGACCGCCCTGTCATCAGCCGGCTCAGTGGGGATCAGCTGAGCAGCGGATCTTCACGGGGCGGATCAATACGGATCCGTCCCGTGTGAAAGGGGCCTAAGTGTTTGCAATAAAACCTGGAAGCTGATTGGTTCCTATGCAGAAGTGAGCCTGATTTTGCGCCCTCCAACTTTAGTAAATAAACCCCAATATGTCTCTTGTGCAATAAAGGATTCTTACCTGCCTGTTGGCGACCTTCTTGACATCCTGTCATTCTCTGACACTTTGAGGACAGTTTGGATTTAGGTGTGCCCATACACAGGATTATCTAACTATTTGATGAAAGCATCCCTGTAACATTACATAACATGCTTTAAGAAAAGCTCCTATGAATTCCTGTATTGCATGTTGTTCTCATACGGTATTGTAATCCAAATACAAAATCATAGTTTATTTAGCAAGATATTGACCTTTGAAGCTGCATATACTGTCCATGCAGCAAAGTCAGCAGGCCATTCTTCTGCTACCTTTATGATGGTTAAAATCACAAATTTTCGCTCTGGAAAATCTTGAGCTATAATAGAGAACTGACAGCCTAGGGCCTAATTGACAGCCAACTGGCCACAGTAAATTACTGGTGTACATTAACAACAAAAGCATAGAAAAAATATATATATACCGTGTTCAAGTTTTGGAGGAAATTTTAAGGAAAAAAACTTACATTTAAATGCCCATCAATGAAGCCTTATCAGTGTTCATCTGCATGCTTGTCAGTGTCATTTGCTGCCTTGCAGCCTTCTCAGTGTCATTTTCAGCCTTGCAGCGTCCATCTGCAGCCTCCTTAGTGTCATTTGCAGCCTTGCCCAGGCTGCAGTCAAACTGCAGTGACATGTCAGTGTCACTGCAGTTTGAAAATGGTGCTGCCGAGATACACAGAGCCGGTCCTGTGTATCTCGGCTCCTCTCGGCTCTTCTCGGCTCCTCTCGTAGCAGAGGAGCGAGCACCGCTGATAGCTATACATATCTGAGTGTGCTTGGCTATCCTCGGCTAGTTCCACTCAGTCATGCCCAGTCCCACCCTATGATGGACATAACACAAGGACTGGGCGTGACTGTGAGTGGGGGGGAGCCCCACCCATATACATACATAGCCAAGTGTACTCGACTAGGCTCGGATAGCTCCGCTCACAGTCACGCCCAGTCCCTGTGTTATGTCCATCATAGGGCGTGACTGAGCGGAAATAGCCGAGAATAGCCAAGTACACTCGGCTATGTATAGATATCAGCGGGTGTTCGCTCCTCTGCTCACAATCAGCGGGGGATCGGCGTATAACACGCACCCACGATTTTTCCCTGATTTTAAGGGGAAAAAATTGCATGTTATACGCCGATAAATACGGTATATAATATATAAAACCCTTCCCCAGAACAACAGAACTCTTGCCTAGACCAGTGATGGCGAACCTTGGCACCCCAGATGTTTTGGAACTACATTTCCCATGATGCTAATGCCTTCTGCAGTGTAGTTGAGCATCATGGGAAATGTAGTTTCAAAACATCTGGGGTGCCAAGGTTCGCTATCACTGGCCTAGGCCTTCATCACAAGCAGGCTGCTTTTGATGCACGTGCAACTCCCTAAAAGCCCTCATATTTACTGTACCCAGTTATATAATCTGATGGTTCTTCCCTTTTTTGCCACATTCTTAGTGCATTCTACCTTATGTGGTCTGCAGTATATTATCATGATGTCCAGATCCTGAAAGGCCAATGAAGAATTGTTAGTGGCTTTTTCTAAAACAGAGATGTGCTTAGAGGTTATCTCAATGGAAATATCAGTTTATGCTTTTCTTAATTTATTCAGGATTACACAGTTGTGAAGAAACATGGGAAGCCTGGCATGGGCAGTGAAAACCCGTCTGCATCTGAAGAATCTTCTACTAACATAGAAATCCCCAGTTTAAATCTGGAAAACAAGCTCATGGTAGAGAAGCTGGCAGGGATAGCCTATAAAATAAGAAATGAGCTTGAAGAGGTGAGAATATTACTAATATGTTATAAAAATAAAATCTATCATAGCCAATCACTGCTATGATGTAATACACTTACATAATTGTTATTTTTTAAAACTATATCCTTCTTTGTTAAACAGTTTTATGAAACATCGGGTTTCCTGGAGAAAACGTGTGAGGGTAAGCAAAACCTATCAAGCTCTAGTACTGTGACACTAATTGAAGGGAATATATGATTGCTTTTGTCCATATTTTCTTTATCATTATGATCAGAACTAAAGAGAAGAAAAAGATTTTGACCAAGATCATTAAATTATTTGAATATAAAAAAGCAGATCATATAGTCTTTTGTCCAGCCTGCAAGAACAACTTGTTTTCATGTGATATTGTTTTTTTGTAATTATAGCACTGTAAACATCTTGATGTTTACAGATATCAGTAGCTCAAGCTGAGTGGCTCAACTTAATGATTTGTCAGCAGAGTGACATATCCTTTATGACAGGGATATGCAATTAGCGGACCTCCAGCTGTTGCAGAACTACAAGTCCCATGGCTCTGACAGCCACAAGCATGTCACCCAGAGGCAGAGGCTTGGTGGAACTTGTAGTTTTGCAACAGCTGGAGGTCCGCTAAGTGTATATCCCTGCTTTATGAGATAACTTAGTCTAAAATTTCAACCACATGGGGCAAACCCAAATGGAGAGAACTACTGCGTGTCTCTTTGGGGAACCCATGGTTCTCTGGGATTTTTTTGTGTTTTGTTAAAGAATATGTGTGTCTAGAAAAATAGATTCAAAACAAATTCAAACAGCAGCAATATGTAAACATGTAAGAATTTTGGGATTACTCGCATCCCCTGTCTAGGGATTTAGGACTCTGGGCAACCCTGATAAAGGTACAGACTACTCCCCAACTCTCTCACTTCTTATCAATTGTTCTGTTTTAGTCACTGGCCCAAAACAAGCATGTAGCAAGCAAACCGTAAAGTCATCATTTCTGATTTCTTCATTAAATGTTTCCCTTTAACAGTAGAATTTGATGTCAGAAATTTAAATCTGCATTTTATTTATAATGTATATTGAGGCGCATTAAAGTTGATATTTACGATCCCGTTTTTAAAAAGCTTATATTTTTGTATAGGTAACACACAGCCTAAGGATATATCGGAACATCTAACAAACTTGTTCAACTTGGTGAACAAGATGACTAAAGACAAAAATCAGATGATCGGAAATACTGTGACTCACACCCTGGAATTTATTTATCTCTTGATTGGAGAGGTGAGCAGATAGGAAAACAAGGTACATTATTTTGTAAAGTATGCATTAATGTTCTGTACTGTTTTCAAAACCACTTTCCTATTATCAGCTGTGTGTACAATACATATATATATATATATATATATATATATATATATATATATATATATATATATATATATGTGTGTGTAAAATATATTAAAGCACTAAGACATTGCATATCAGTTTATTAGCATCTGCCAAAATATGTACATGTGTGATGACGTGCCTTCCTTGCATGCACTTACATCACTTCTGGACTCATCAGGTGCAGCTCCTGACTATGGGATTTGTAATGTATTGAAGCTTGTAAGCACCAATATTACAGCGCTGCATCAAATGCTTTTTTCTATTTAATGCTAGTAACATTAAAACAATAATTTAAGGCGGCCGTAGACATTTTAAATCCTGTTGAACTGGCCGAGATTCAAACCATGTATGGGCAGGCTGAACATACCCAAGTTGATCAATAAACTTGGGTACAACCAGCCTCCCGGATTTTACATGCAATTATTGCTAGCGACTGTTATAGCCGCTAGCAATAATCACTGTCTCCCCCGCTAGCAGAACACAATAGCTCTGCAAGAAGAATTTCCCTGTCAACACTGTCTGTGTTGATGGGGGAATCGAGAACATTTGCTTAGTCTATGATCAGCTTTAGGCTGGCATATAAAGCTTGGTAAAATACGTTAATGCTGCCAACTTTGTGTATTTTTTTTACAGTTTTTGGGTAGCGTATTATGTGTTAGAGGGCAAAAGGAGCAAGTTAGTTATGTTTGATATGGTGCGGGTAGATTCTCCACCCTCTCAGTAGGTCTTGATTCTTCTCTTCTATGGAGAAAAGGATGAGGGATGGCAATGCCACTGATGGTATATGATCAAGACTACATCAGGTCCAGGTACTAGCAACCTGAACAAGCTACTCAGAGACAAGTAGATACCATTCAGTCTACAGCCAGCAAATAAATCATCAGAAAAATAAATTCCAAGTTACTTTACTTAGCCTTTAACAAACTTGCTCATTTGTATGTAAATCTAACCATAGAAATGAATGAACTGTCAAATTAACAGATATTGTGACTGCATTCTTGTTTACAGTCTAATGCCCGGTATACACATGATCGGAAATTCCACCAGCAAAAGTCCGATGTGAGCTTTTGGTTGGAAATTCCGACTGTGTGTATGCTCCATCGGACTTTTGCTGGTGGAATTCCCGCCAGCAAAAAAAATTTAGAGCCGGTTCTCAATTTTGCGGTCGGAAAAAGTTCTGATCGGAAATTCCGATCGTCTGTACCAATTCCAGCACGCAAAATTCCTACGCATGCCCGGAAACAATTCGACGCATGCTCTGAAGCATTTAACTTAATTTTCTCGGCTCGTCATAGTGTTGTACATCACTGCATTCTTGACGGTCGAAAGTTCAGAGAACTTTTGTGTGACCCTGTGTATGCAAGCCAAGCTTGAACGGAATTCCGTCGGAAAAACCATCCAAGTTTTTTCCAGCGAAAATCCGCTGATGTGTACGGGGCATTAGAGGTGAAAAGGGAAACGCGTGCTTATACCTCTGGCAATAGCTTATTTTTGGTAAAGTAGGGGTAATCGCAGTGGGGTTGATTTACTAAAACTGGATAGTGAAAAATCTGGTGCAGCTCTGCATAGAAACCAATTATCTTCCAGGTTTCTTGTCAAAACTTAATTGAACAAGCTGAAGTTAGAAGCTGATTGGCTACCATGCACAGCTGCACCAGATTTTGCACTCCAGTTCTAGTAAATCAACCCAAATGTGTCATGTTACCTGACATCTTTGTGATGTAGGAGTGCTAAACCTTGTTTGTGAATGGATATGCAGAGCGGTGGCTTGGGAACAAGCCTCCTTGGGTGCCCCCATTGCAAGTTGCTTGCTCTGGTGGCACTCGGCATAAGGGAGGGGGTGAGAGACCCGACTGCACAGAGCAGGTGAGTATGACGTTTGTTATGTATGGGAAAAAAAAAGCCTTTAATATCACTTTAAAAACGAATAAGTAGTTTAAGTTCTACATTAGTAAAAAAAAAAAAAAAAAAAAAAAGAAGGTGAGATAGGCAGCTACTCAGGATTTTGCGTGTACCACCTTTTGGTAGCGTGTTACCAGTCTGTTAAATTCAGCTCACAAATAGTAATCGCACTTTATGAAATTACGATCTACAGCTTGTAGTCCTATCCCAGTTTTAATTTGTCCTGTGCAGATGCTGTCTCTTGTTTAGGCAAATATTTCAGTTCACCTATAGGACACTAAGGCTGGATTCACACCTATGCAGTTTTAGTGCTTTTTTTTTTTTTTTCATTTTTCAGATTTGCACTACAGAACGTGTTCCATAGAAATCCATGGTAAATGGACTGTAGTGCAAATCTGCAAAATGCAAAAAGCACTAAAAATGCATGGGTGTGAATCCAGCCTAAAGACCTAAAGTTCCAGTAGATTATTTTCTAGAACCAACATACAGCCACCAATCCGATTTACAATTTCAGGACATGTTAAATCTAATTGGAAACAAATCCACTTAGTAAGAACTGTTGACACATGCCTAATTTATCTACCCCTCACCACCACGACTTTCTAGTACATGTATAAGCTGTGGTTGGCAAGAAATAGAGCATGCTTTCCCAGATGGATGTCAAGGTGGACCATCATGCCATGTTTCAATGTTATCTGTACCTCCTTTGCTTAGCTGTTATTTATAGATCCCCTAAGTTCAGCACCACTGTTATCAACCGATTAATCTGTTAACACTAAGCAATTATGTCCGCTTACACTAAATATATTTGCAAAAAGATACTAAGTAATCATTCATGACGCAGAGTAATAATCTCCATGCTCATAAACCTGAGGCCCCTTTCACACATGTGTGACTTTTTCTGCGACTTGTGACTGCAAAGTTGCATGACAAGTCGTACCCCATGATTTCCAAAGAGTACTGTTCATATCTGTGTGACTTCAAAGTACAGTAGTCCCTGCACTACTTTGGTCCGACTTTAATGCGACTTGAGGTCCATAGACCTCAAGATTACACAGGCATTGCTTCAAGTCGCTGCAAAGTTGCGGGACTTTCAGGTCGCCTAATTGTGAGTCTCTTGACTCAGATTTTTTGAAGTTTTAACCTGCTAATATAGAATTTCTACCATGAGCTTGTTCTAGAATTCTAAAAGTAAGTAGTAATAGAAGCATGACATGGTTTTGTGCGGCACACCATTTATCACGATTGCATTTTTTTATAAGAGTATGCAAAATCTGCATGACATGCTACTTGTTTCATACTATTCTAGGATAATATTGTTGTAAAGAAGGGTGGGAAGCTCACAAGCAACAATCATGCATCTGATGAAGATCGTAACTCAGTGCTATGTGAAAGAAGCAGAGTGAAGATTATCTTGGAATTGGCAAACAAAATAATTAAAATAGTTACTGAAAAGGTGAGCATCTATACACATGCAGGGACAAAATACAGGCCTAGTGCACAAGGCACAGCACATACCCCTTGGGATGTTTACGGTAGACAAACCAACCAGTATTTGCAAAAGTATATATTTATTTATTAGATAAACATTTGAAAAAAATTCTAAAATTTTGTACAAAATGCAGAAGTATCAAACATTGGCAGTAATGTCATATGTACATAAGGTGCAAACATGGGAAAGGACTTATCACATGTGTTGGGTAGAAACTAACACCGACATGTTTCGAACTGTTCGGTCCTTTTTCATAGGCGATTTACAGTTGTCTCAAGCACATAAAATCTATAATGCAAGTAATTGTCACAATGAGTAACAGAGATTAGAAAAGATCATAGGGTACATAGATGTATGGCTTTTATAACATTGATAATCAATAGGAAGATTTATTTAAATACTTACAAGTCAGGGATCCCCACTCAAAGCAGCACCATGGATTTTAAAAGCCTGCTAATGAAGCATATAGTAATGTAGGTAGCTGTAATTGCAGTACTCAGTGTACACATGCAGGGATTGCATATTGTCTTCTTGTAGAACAGACTGTATAACAAGTGTTTCATGTAATGTAAAATAGAACTATAGGAAAAACTTTTTTTGTTTTTTTTTATTTTTTTTTGGATTGAGCAAGCAAGGGAACCCCTGTCAGCTTTAAAAAAAAAAAAAAAAAAAAAAAAAAAAAAAAACTCTGTGTCTCATTGTGGAGATTTCCCTTCACTTCCTATCCCATAGCCAGACAGGAAGTGAGCGGAAATCCCTACAAATTAAAGTGATACTAAACACACACTGTTTCATTTACATTGTCGCTTCACTTTCTGTATGTGGATGATGGCACTTTAATTATTTTAATAAAAAAAAAAAAAACATCGAAGTACCTTTTTCCTAATCAATATGCAGCTGTCACATGACCCAGATCTTTCCCAGCCTGTTTGCAGGGAAATATAAGCAGGCAAAGCTTCTAGTCCTCTGCTGCTGGTCACATGTTCAAATAAAAAAAAACTGCCTTTGGAATACAAAGTAAAAATAAATAATTTGATATCAATAAACTGTTTTAAATTGTCGTACAAATATATATTTGTTATTAAATTTTTATTTTTTGGCAATAACATGGCATGGGGGGATTTCTGCCAGTCACAGGTGGTGTCACGCCCCTCCAGCCTGTGTTTTAGAAAAATAGGGAGGCGAAGCCTCCATCAATACACATGTAATATACCACCCCCAAAATTTGGGATTTTCCTTTATTTTCACTTTCAATGATAATAGTAAACAGAACAAACAGAGAGAGAGTGAATCTCCTTAACCAGTGCACAGACAGCAAAAAAAAAAAAAAAATCCATCTCCACTCTATCTAAAACTAAAACAAAACGTTTTGCCTTTAGTTATACTTTAAGGTAAAGCTGAACTCCAGCCATGCCTTCAGTCTTGTACAGGTGTACAGGCTCTTCTCTTGTACTGAAGTTGCTTAGTCTGTAGCTTCTAATGGACATTGTGCATTAGAAGCTGCAGCAAGTCAGATACAGCACACTTAATTTCCTGACTAGAGAATATCTAGCTTCATCTGGCTCTTTCCTCCTTATGCATAACTATCCCTGGCCTGCCTATTATATTCAGTGGATGTCAGTTCTTTAAAATAATGGAGGCTCAGTATCATTTGTGGGTATTACCTATTTTTATCGGCTTGAAAATGCAGCCTTCCTAGAAACACTCCCCAAGACTGGCACCTGCCCATCAAGGCATTTTGATATTGACATAACTTCTACCAGGAGCCATATGATGGAATCTTGGGCCTAAAATAGGATGTGTAATGAAAACTGAAAGGTTTAATTAAAAAATTCCATTAGGACGTTGATGACAGGGGGAGCGGTGGATCCAGGGGAGGCAAAATATAAGCAGATTAAACTATAGCTTTTATCACATGGTGCATACATTTATCACATGGTGCATACAGAACAGCCTTTCTCAATCTTTCCAACACAGAGGAACCCTTAGAAATGAATTTCCGGTCTCTGGGAACCCTGCAAAAAAAAATGACTATATCTACAACCCATGATACATTAGTGTGATGGTCATTGGGAAGAATTACTCTGTTACAGATAGCTAAAAAGATCAATGGTGTCAGTGAAAATGATCTGAGAGGCAGAAATTGCTCATTGCTCAAGGAACCCATAGCAACCTCTGGAGAAACCTTGCTTTAGAAACCCTGATATAGATTTTCTTAGCCTTACATAAGTACTTACCATGAAAGCTGTACTTTTTAGATGTTTCTAGCAGGGCTCAAAATTGCAAGTCCTGAGCTTATCCATGCCCACCAATGCAGCCTGCCTGTGCCCACCAATGCAGCCTGCCTGTGCCCAATGCAAGCTGCGTATGCCCACCAATGCAGCCTGTGCCCACCATCCACCATGCAACCTGGTCCCACCATCCACCTTGCAGCCTGGTCCCACCATCCACCATGCAGCCTGGTCCCACCATCCACCATGCAGCCTGGTCCCACCATTCACCATGCAGCCTGGTCCCACCATTCACCATGCAGCCTGGTCCCACCATCCACCATGCAGCCTGGTCCCACCATCCACCATGCAGCCTGGTCCCACCATCCACCATGCAGCCTGGTCCCACCATCCACCATGCAGCCTGGTCCCACCATCCACCATGCAGCCTGGTCCCACCATCCACCATGCAGCCTGGTCCCACCATCCACCATGCAGCCTGGTCCCACCATTCACCATGCAGCCTGGTCCCACCATCCACCATGCAGCCTGGTCCCACCATCCACCATGCAGCCTGGTCCCACCATCCACCATGCAGCCTGGTCCCACCATCCACCATGCAGCCTGGTCCCACCATCCACCATGCAGCCTGGTCCCACCATCCAGCACGTGCCCACCATGCAGCTTGTGTCCACCTGTGCAGGGGAGGAGAGGAACAGGAGAGCCACCCCAGATGTTCGCAGCGCTGGGAACACAGTGATAACAGCTTTAATTTTAATTTCTGTGTTCCCGCCGCTCAACGTCATATACAGCCCCGCCCCCTGGCTGGGCAACGTTGACTGACAGATCACCCGTCACCGGGATTGGACGTGTGATCTGGCTATCAAAGTCCCGGGACCAGGGGGTGGGGCTGTATATGACAGCGAGCGCCAGGGAACACAGAAATTAAAATGAAAACTGTTATCACTGTGTTCCCCGCGCTGCGAACATCCGGGCAGCTATCCCTCTTCCCCTCCGCAATCTCTGGGAGAAGGACTCCCATACCACCCAGGCTCGCGGCTTCACAGCCAGTTTCCTACTGCGCATGCGTAATGCGCACTGCGCTTTGTGAATGGCCCATCGGCGGGGAAAGGAGGAGGGGGCCGAACTTCCAGAAGTGGGAGCGGGTACCTGTCAAAACCAGGAGGAGACAGATCCACCCTTTTGGGTGGAGCTCCGCTTTAAGCTGTGCTGACTTTTAACCATTTAACATTCTTTATTTTCCTCTTGCACCTGTTTGAGTTTTTTGCAAAATGCAGGCAACCCCTTATAAATTCATTTAATATTGGAGAAAAATGTCTAGCAGTTAAAAGTGAATAATGTGATCTTTTATGTACTATATATCCACTTGTATTATTAACATTGAGACATATAACAAGAAAAGTGCAGTCTTGTGCTGTAATTCAAAACATTACCCATAGCAACTTGACAAAAATAATGTTCTTTAGCAAGGAACATACATTAATATTTACACCACCAAAATTTACAGTGTGTGCTGTAAATTGCCTCCAGCATTGCTCCTGTTTCTTCTTGCTGGAGGCTGCCATTTTGCTGAAGCCCAGAGCCCCTGAACAGCAGTAAATCATAAAGTGGAACTAAACCCATTGATTTAATGGTTTCAAAAAACAGTTACATTCCAGGATTGCTAACTGTCACATTTGCTTGTTTCCTCAACCAAACTGTCAAACCATCAGATGTCTGGTGTAAAAACTGATCACATGTGCAACACTGTGGCAGCTGCAGATCAAACAGAAGCAGCTTCCTTGGCTGTAAAAAGGATAGGAGGGTTTAATTCTGCTTTAAGGCTGTCAGCAGATCGGCCTCTAAAAACTCAGCAGTGCCTAAAAATGGAGAGAACTGAGCATGTGCGGAGCAGGGTGAGGCAGTGTATTACTTGATTTTAAACAGTATAGGCACTTATTTTAAGTCTTATTTACATCTAGCAGGACTTCTTTTTCTGACTAAAACTGTTGATTTTTATTCCAGATTACAGTAAAATCTGAAGATGCTGAAGTATATTCCACAATGGAAGCATATTTAAAAGGTTATAGGGAGTTTATTAAGGATGTGACAATGGACCGTGTGCAAAATCAGGAAACTATTGGTAAGAAGAATTGCTTTACGTGTTTAACCTTTGTAACATCGGGGGATGTTTTAGCTTAAAGGTAGAGCTTACCAGTGAGCGGAGTCCACGCCAGATATGCCGATTTAAGGGCTTGTAGGCCCACTTTTATTCAAGAAAGAAAATGTCCATAAAACAGACGAGTTGCCCACACAGGGGTTTCAGCTTTCCACAGCAACAATGCAAGTCAAACCAAAAATACCAAGCCACCTGGCTCTCTTTAGCAGTACGGCTGCTCAGACTTGTGCTTCAGCCCTCTCGGCTCTTTAACAGAGTTCCTGTACACCCAGTACCTCAGCACTCTTTTCCAGCTTCCTTTTCCAGCCCACAGACTTGGACCCTCTGTCTGCTCTGACAAACAGACCTGTGCAGACATGCACACTTCTCCCTTGCTTGGACTCCTCGGGAGGGTGGAGCCCAGAACCATGGTCAGGTGTGTACAAATAGCCCAGCACACACACACACACCTGATCAGTCAGTATGCTGGTGGATCTCAAGATCTGGACCCAGGACTGGGGATTTCATCCCACCCAGATCGCTATGAAATCCCCGGGCTCCAGATCCCAAAACAGATTTTAGTAAACAATGAGGAAACTGAAAAGCCAGTTTCCTCCCAAATAAACTGGAGCCCCTCAACCTGCCTGGTTGAGAATCCTCCGTCCAAACACTGGTGGGGTACCTCACTACCACATATCCCCCCCCCTTTGTTTCGATCCAGAGGGAGGAACACCAGCACCCGTCATGGTTGGGACACCTCTGTGCTGGCTGTCAGCCACGTAGGCCCAACCTTTTTTCCGGGTGCGCTTCCAGGCACGTCCCACCCTGGATCTTAACAGGGACCTAGATTTTCCCATCCTCAGCCTTCTCCCTCTTCTTCTTGGGTCCCTGGGCTTATTCATTTTTCTTGGGGAAACTCTGCTTTCCCTGATCCTTCCTCTCAACTCACTGACATCAGCTTTAACCTTCACTATACACCAGTACAACCTCCTACCTTTGGCATGACCATGCAAGCTGCCACCCTCATGGGCCAAATCTTGTCCCCTCAGGTTAATTTCTCCATGTCCCCCTGCTACGTCTACTTGGGCTCTACAAAGACACTCCCATGCCTTTTTAAGAGTGTGCTTCCAAAAGCGATGTTTTCCCAATCTTGGTACCTTTTTGCACATGAGGTTGATTTCTGAATTTTACGGGTCCAATACCATTAAGGTTATAAAGTGCTCCCTCAATTTCCATTAGACCACCCCTTTTCTCTTTACCTAATTTAGAAGAATCCACATTTTTAAACACTGGTTTAATGATAAGTGGGGGCTCTTTTATTAGGGTGACACTAGTCCCTCTCTGTACTCCAAGTAGGGGCACCCTCTTACTGTCCAAACTTAGCGTCACTTGTTTCCTCATGTACACTGCATGCTTATTTTTGTCAGTTTCATCACTAACATCCTCATATGACTGCAGCCTCATCCTAGTCTCCCTCTGAAGGACATACTGACTGTCTTGCGACTTTAAGGTTTTAAAGTCATGCAACACCTTGCTGAGCTTTGGGCCATTTTCCTGCGACCATTGTTTATCACGATCCTTCTAAGACCTCAGGAAATCTTCCCCAGAAATACCCTCCTGAACCTGTAGGGGGCTTAATTCTGCTGTAGCTTTTACCTCTTCTGTGTCAATCATACCATTCCCTATCATTACAATTTTCAGGGTTTGCTACAACCAGAGCAACTTGACCAAGATCTTCAGGTCTACCATTATTTTTGTTGTCACCCATGGTAATCAAACCATCAAAAATTGACAATGAGCTGCATTTTTCATCACGGTCAGAAATATCAATGCATTTGTCATATTTCATTTCACTCATGTTCGGCAGGGCAGTGTCTGGAGAGGAACTGCACCCAGCGGAGTGGTTGTCTACGGCAGCTTCACTATCCACCAACTCCACTGGCATGAGATCCTCTACCAACAACTGTCCTGACTCCTGACCATCATCACATAGAACATTTGGACCTGTGAATACAATCACTTCATTTATTGCTGTGCCATCTGGCACTTCCACCAACACATTTGGCACGGCATTATCCATTATCACATCATTGGGCCCTTTGTGGATCACAGACATGACCTCTTCTGTGCGTTTGTCCTTATTTTGCGTTTCCATCTCATGAACACCATCATCTGCAGTAGCAAGTGCATCCTTGCATACAAGTTGCTCTGCAGGTCCTTCATCTGGCACTGCAGAAGTCATGTCTGCTCCACTTTTACCAACAGAGGCCTTTTCCAACAAAGTCAACAGGCTTTTTGTCCACCTGTCCCAGTCTGTTATCTCTGTGCTCCCAGAGGTACCACACAGTACCGCTCCTACTGCACAAGGAGACCCAGAGGGACAGAGTGGTTCAGCAACAGACACATTGCACATATCACTTTGGTTCAAATAAGATTTTGGCACTACATTTTTAACCATAGCAGACTGCAATGCCACACCTTCACCACCTTGCTCTGGTGGCGCTTCATAAAACGCATTAGAGCTTTGATACCTGTCGTTGCTAGACTGCATTAACCCATTTCCACCATGAGTGTTTTCAAACATTTCAGTTTTAACATTTAACATCCTGTCATCACTATGTTCAGGTACCCTCTTATCCCTCAGAGCAGCACCAAAGTTGTCCCAGGCAACCTCCGGCTCCAAAACGCAGAGCTCCCTGGGGGTTTCTAGGGACCCCTCTATGGCCTTCACAGTTGCTAGGGGAGATAGCACATCTTTAACCGCATTCACAGCAAGGTTATCTCTAGTGAGCTGCACTAGCCCATTAGCAACTGGACCATTCACTTTAGCCAACACAATATTAGCAGTTTTACCCATCATATTGTCACATTCAAGTTTACCACTTGCCTCCCCACTGGACAGGGCACTGCAGCGAGGCAAGTCCTTTTCCAAACAGACAGTGGATCTCCCATTTGGGGCCACTCCAGTGTGCACAGTCACATATTCAGTCTCTTCTATGCATTTACCAGCACCAGTCTTTTTCAACATCAACCCAGCGGTTCCAGACATTATTTAATTAAAGACAGTCTTACCCACCGCAGTAGTAGGGGGTCACCATCTTCATTTGAGTACGTTGTCTCACAAACCAGTCCTCTGCTGCACTTTTACTGGCCCACTCTCCCTGGGGGCCACCAGATGAAATTACAGCAGGCATCTCCAACTGTTTAGCACCCCCTGCCGACACAACAGGAAAATCCTTGTTGCCAGGGGTGACTGCAAACATATTTGCACAGGCACCTGTGCCTGGAGATAAAGACCTTTGCTCAGGAACACCATCTCCAGTGGTATCCCATAACCTAGGGCAAAAAAACATGTCGTGCCCCAGATGTCCACATTCCAGGCATGGTACTGGATGATTTTTTTTCAGGTAACCTTCCTCCTGGTAATTTTGAAATGCATACGCATCTTTAGGTGGATGCTTAGCTACATATGCCCTGTAGCTCCTTCTTTCCTTTGGCAATCTTTCTCCCGTTGCCATGGGAGACCGCACTCTCCCAGCAGAGCTTTGCTGATTCTCCCAAACTCTTTGATGCATTGTGGCTTTCAACTTGCCACGACTCTCTGCAGGCAATACTTTTCTCATATGGTCTGCAGACTGGACATCACCGCCGTTGCTATGGGCAACCAAATACCTCTCCAACTTCCGTTCAGTCTGTCGGTCCATGATGCGATGGAACTCTCCTCTAAGAAGGATTTCCTCTTTAAACTTGCGGTAGTCATCCTGGTCACCGTCCATCAAATGGTAAACCGACCGGAACTCCAGCCGTAATAAGGTTTGCAGCAGTTTTGGCCACCAGTTCCTAGGCCATTTTCTCTTTACAGCAACTTTTTCAAATCTTACAAGGAAGTCCCCAACCTCCTCTGTAGGCAGCATGGGTTGCATATAGTCAGAGGCCAAGATCTGAGCCCCTTGCACTGCGCCACACTCTTTGCGATTCTGCTTGAACCATTCATTCACTGTCTCACACATCACTGGCCCCTTTTGACTGGCCCTCCAAGGTGGAGACATCTTCTCAGGCCACGCTGAGCTCACTTCCCCTTTAAATTGATTTAACATGAACTTCTTGTGTTTTGACTGCCTCATCCTTGCAGTCACATGCACAGCAGCTTGTTACACAGTTCACAGCTTCAAAAAAAAAATTCTCACAGGTACACTACCTGCACACAATGCAACACAGTCAATTGAACTCCCGCGCAATGCAGTTTGCCTGGCTGCCACACACAGCTAGCAGCAGTTCCTGAAATGACTCACTACTGGCGCAGAGACCGGATTTCACCGTCTGTATGCCCGCATTCGAACACCACTTGTAACATCGGGGGATGTTTTAGCTTAAGGGTAGAGCTTACCAGTGAGCGGAGTCCACGCCAGATATGCCGATTTAAAGGGTTGTAGGCCCACTTTTATTCAAGAAAGAAAATGTCCATAAAACAGACGAGTTGACCACACAGGGGTTTCAGCTTTCCACATCAACAATGCAAGTCAAACCAAAAATACCAAGCCACCTGGCTCTCTTTAGCAGTACGGCTGCTCAGACTTGTGCTTCAGCCCTCTCGGCTCTTTAACAGAGTTCCTGTACACCCAGTACCTCAGCACTCTTTTCCAGCTTCCTTTTCCAGCCCACAGACTTGGACCCTCTGTCTGCTCTGACAAACAGACCTGTGCAGACATGCACACTTCTCCCTTGCTTGCTTGGACTCCTCGGGAGGGTGGAGCCCAGAACCATGGTCAGGTGTGTACAAATAGCCCAGCACACACACACCTGACCAGTCAGTATGCTGGTGGATCTCAAGATCTGGACCCAGGACTGGGGATTTCATCTCACCCAGATCGCTATGAAATCCCCGGGCTCCAGATCCCAAAACGGATTTTAGTAAACAATGAGGAAACTGAAAAGCCAGTTTCCTCCCAAATAAACAGGAGCCCCTCAACCTGCCTGGTTGAGAATCCTCCGTCCAAACACTGATGGGGTACCTCACTACCACACCTTATAAAAGCATGATCCAGAAAACGGTTGTCTCTAGACTTATGGTGTGTAAAGCAAGCTTTTACAAGGCTTTCAGCATGCTTTGTGCAGTTTTCCTGCCATTTTTTTGTAATCCTCAGTGTAAAAATAATTCTCAAGTGGTGTATGCCTCTTGAAGTATCGCTGTCGATACTTTAATATTTTTAGGCTGGGTAGTATAGTTCTTATCATATTTCTGGTGCTGTGGCTCATATACAGAAGCTGTGATTTATATAGTTCCAACAGTTTGAGCAGCACTTTACATTATAGAAAGAGACTGTATAATTACAATATAATTCATAGCAAGAGAGTTGTGAGGGCCCTGCTCCTGAGAGCTTACAATCCTATAGGGAGGGACAAGTGGTACAAAAGGTAATAACTGTGAGGGATGAGCTAATGCGAGAATTTAAAGTTCAGTTGTTAGGTAGAGGAGGGATAGGCTTCCCTGAAGAGGTGAATTTTCAGGGATCGCCCTATAGTGAAAAGAGTAGGAGATAGCCAGACGGATTAGGGTAGAGAGTTCCAGAAGATGGGAGAAGCTCCGAAGAAGTCCCGGAGACGAGTGTGGAAGGAGGAGATGAGAGCTATAGAGCAGGAGGTCTTGGGAGGAGGGCTTGGGTGATATATTAGGGCAAAATTGGTGATGTAGCTGTAAAGATGTTAGTATTTAGAATTTCATTTTTTGGACAATTGGAAACCAATTAAAAATATAGATCTGATTAAAAGTAGAGGAAATATCATGTGACATAAAAATTGCACATTTTTTACAGGGTCTTTGCTTCAAGAAAATATTAAATGTTTTGGAGCATACAGTGAGTTTTCATGTAAAAAAAATAAATTTTAGGCGCAAAATGAGAAAGAATGGCTTCAAAAGGGTTAAAAGTGCTAATCAGTCAACACACATAAACTTGCCAGAAAAAGCTTAATGAATACAGCAAGTAAAATAAGTATTGAACACGTCACCGTTTTTCTAGGTAAATATCAGTGGCGGCTGGTGTTTTTTTTGGGGGGGGAGGGGTGGCAAACAACCCCCCCTCCCCGAGTGATCGGCGCAAAAAAATGGTGGCGTGTTTGGTTATTATTTTACCTGCTGTATATGAAGTTTTAATAAAGGTTTTACTAAAAATGTGGAGTTACACTTATAATATTAAAATTAAAAACACACAAATGTATTTAAAAAGCTCAGCAGCTGAACATTTGCTTACATCTCTTTTATGCATGGAATATTGATATTGATTTTCTTTTAATAGGCAAATCTGTCATCCAGAATCGTCTTAATGAATCAACCACCACTGTCATCGGCTTGAATTCTGTTAAAAAAGAAAATGTAAACCATCAGTCTGATATTGATGCAAAAATTCCAGAACAAACTAAAGTCAGTAAAAGAAAGAGTAAGCCTATGAGAATCATATCGAATGAATTTCCTTCACGTAAAAAGAAGGATCTCACAGACCCAACTGTTTATTCTATAAAGCAGCAAGACTCAATTAAAGGACCTGCTCCTGTCAATGACTGTGACCAGGAATACAGTCCTATACAAAAAGCTGATACTCATGTTGCAACAGAGGATTCCAAGCTCGGAAAGGAGGATAGGGGCTTAAATGGAGAATTGGATGGGGTAGATATTACTGAAACCATAAAAAAGGATGACCATAACCTGGCCTACTCTGAACATTCTGAAGCTTGCCAGTCGGAACCTATTCTACACTCCGTACGAGAAAAGACACACGAATGCACTGCATGTGGCAAATATTTTGCCAAAAAATCCCATCTTCAGTCTCACAGACGAGTTCACTCTGGAATAAGACCGTTTGCCTGTTTGGACTGTGGAAAGCGCTTTACCAGTAACTCTACTCTGGTGGACCACCAGAGGATTCATACAGGAGAAAAGCCATTTGTCTGTTCAGAATGTGGAAGGAGTTTTACTAAGAACTCTAACCTCATTGATCATCAGCGGACTCACACAGGAGAAAGGCCTTTTGCCTGTACAGCCTGTGGGAAGTGCTTTGCCAGGAGCTCCAACCTAGTAGAGCATCATAAGACTCACACAGGAGAAAAGTCCTTTGTGTGCTCGGAATGTGGCAAAGGCTTCTCCAGAAGCTCAACTCTTGCAGAGCACCAGAAGACTCACACGAGAGGAGAGACCTATATCTGCTCAGAATGTGGCCAGTGCTTCACTAAGAACTCCAGTCTGATTAGACACCAGAGTATTCACACCGGTCAGAAGCCATATATATGTACAGTATGTGGAAAAGGCTTCTCCAGTAGCTCCAATCTGGTGAGACATCATATCACGCATACAGGGGAAAAACCATTTGAATGCCCTATATGTGGCAGGACTTTCAACCAGAACTCTAATCTTATTTCCCATCAGAAAACACACAAAATCAAGACTTTTGAAGTAAAATAACTCTCTCCATATTTATTTTCCTGGTGAAACAAATGAACTGGAAATTATGTGATCCATCAAGATACATTTTTATTATATTTAAACTGAATTTGAATAAAGAGAGCTGATTTAAACAGATCCGGTCACCAGTTATTTTTTATTATTCAAAATTATAGTTGTCTTGTTTTTAATTTAGCTTTTTTTCCCCTTTTTTTAATTTTACGCTTTGAAGGAATTCGACACTTCTGGAAGTGTCAGATTCTACTGAATGCTGGCTTTCCCTACTGATATGTTATGACTAAAACCTCCCACTGATACTGACAGCAGGAGTGGCTTGCAGACAACTCTAATGAAAGTCTTGTTATCATGCAGCCCAGAGAGAGTCTCTCTGGAGCTGTCAGGGCTGTGTGAAAACCAGTACTTTCATTACAGCTGACCTCTCCCGAAATGGGAGCAGCAATGACAGTAACAGCTTGTACTGTCAGTATCAGCAGTTTTCAGAGGGCCACAACATGAGTTTCTCGAGAGCTGTGTGTAAGTGGGGTGACACCGCCAACTTTAGACAGACTTATACTGAGGAGATGACTGTCTGCAGTAATGGCCAGGGCTTGCAGCAAACCACTGATACTGTGAGCTGGAGAACAGCCTACGCAAGCTGGGTTTGTTGTCTGCAGCACCCTGCTGATGTGAAACAAGAGCAATGTGCAGACAGCTGTAATTAAAGCATGGTTATTACAGCCCTGATGACCCCAGAGAGAATTTCTTTTGAGCTGTATACATAACAGTACTTTGATTACAGTTATCTGAACACCATTCCTGCTGTCAGTGTAAATGGGAAGCTTTGCAGCAGCTGTAACATAATGCTGGGAGCCGGTGTCTTGCCGAGAAAGTTCCCCCGGCGGATAAGGACCCCCCTGTACTGCGCAGTACGAAGCACAGCGGAGTCTCCGAAAATAGCCGAAGCTGAACACAGTCAGTCAGCTGTACATGGCGCCTGCGCACTACATTCTAACCTATGTCCAGGTTCGAGCCCCACCATACAAGTGGACATAGAGTTAGAATAATAATATGCCGAGCGCAGCGAAGCCGTGCCCGAAGCGTGGCGAGCGAAGCCAGCACGCGAGGGGCCCTGTTACAGGTGCTGTTTACAGCTCACTTTCTGTCCTCAGCTTCGTACTGCGCAAGCGCTGCGCCTGGGCAGTACAGGGGGGTCTTTATCCGCCGGGGGGAACTTTCTCGGCAGAACACCGGCATTTAGTAAGATCTGACATTGTCAGAGGAAAAACCTAATTAAAGACATACATCAGATTGTGCTATTTTTACTTTATTAAATAAGATTGCGGATAAAAAAACCTGAACTGGTGACAGGTTCTCATATAAGGCAACCTATAGTCTTTTTTTAAAGTTTTTTTATATATATATATATATATATATATATATATATATATATATATTGTGATTAGCTTACTGTAAATAAACCTAACAATGAGTGTTAATGTTTAAAATAATAGGTCTCCTTAAAGTGGAGTTCCACCCAAAAGTTGAACTTCTGTTCATTTGTCTCCTCCCCCCCCTCCGGTGCCACATTTAGCACCTTTCGGGGGGGGGGGGGGGGGGGTTGGATACCTGTTTTTGACAGGTATCCTGTTCCCACTTCTGGGAGCCACAGCTTGGGCCAGTAGGAGAGAGGAGCGGAGCCTCGCGCATGCGCAGTAGGGTTCCCGGCATGAAGGCGTAAGGCTACACTGTCGGGTTCCCTTACCCGCAATGGCGGCGGCAGCACCAGACAGCTGCAGTGCCGACATCGCTGGACTCCAGAACAGGTAAGTGTCCTATTATTATGCGGTATGTGTAGCTGCTGGCTTTTAATTTTTGCAGCGGTGGGCAGACCTCTGCTTTTAACTACATGTTGCAGCCATATTTATTAAGCACATACATATTAGGTTCTTCCTCCTTAGTGGTGCTGCACAGTGATTTTTTTTTTTTGTATTATAGGTATTTATATAGCTCTGACAGTGTTACGCAGCCATTTACATTTTGTACATTCACATCATTCTTGCACTTCAATCAGTTCTGCAAAAATTAAACTTTGTGGGAACAGTTTGGGGATGGCCCCTTCCTGTTCCAACATGACTGCGCACTGGTACACAAAGCAAGGTCCATAAAGACATGGATGAGTGAGTTTGGGGTGGAGGAACTTGACTTGCCTGCACAGAGTCCTGACCTCAACCCGATTGAACACCTTTGGGATGAATTAGAGCAAAGACGGCGACCCAGGCCTTCTCGTCCAACATCACTGCCTGACTTCACAAATACGCTTCTGGAAGTATGGTCAAACATTCCCATAGGCACAATCCTAAAACTTGTGGAAAGCCTTCCTAGAAGAGTTGAAGCTGTTATAGCTGCAAAGGGTGGGCAATGTGAGAAACACCCAATACTTCTATGTATGATGGCTTTACCATCCCTCATTTGGTGCCCTGGGGGCCAATCTAAATGCTGACTTATGGATGCGCAAAGCCCCATGTAGGTTTTTTTTTATTACAATAAAGATTTATTGTTTTGTCAAAGGTACATACAGTTAAAGAAAAGCATTTCAGGTACATATTACTGTAAAATGTGAGAGAGTATATCATATAGTCACATTATAGACATCAGGGCACATAAATTATACAATCATAGTCTGTAATAGTCAGATACCATATAGTGGGATCTCAGGGTGTAAAACTGGAATTTTTAGTGCAAGATACAGCTATCATGGTTTGTTGTGGCAGGTTGGTAGCCATATGGAAGTCGAATAGCTGTGCATAGTCTATACATTCAAGCTTAGCTATTGTCAGTATTGTGTGGGCAATGGATGTGGAAAACCTAAGCAAAAGAGGGGACAGCAATAAGAAAGGATAGAGGAGGCAAGGAAGAGAAGAGGGGGAGAACTGGGTAATGGGCACTGGACTGGGAAAATACAGCCCCTTGCCATCAATTCTAGTGTGTGCACCCCAAACAATGTCACAAAATTGCACTGTGCCCATCAAATGCTGCCACTGTGCCCATTAAACGCTGCCACTGTGCCCATTAAACGCTGCCACTGTGCCATCAAAAGCTGCCATTGTGCCATCAAATGCTGTCACTGTGCCCATTAAACGCTGCCACTGTGCCCATCAAATGCTGCCACACTGCCAAACGCTGCCAGTGTGCCCATTATATGCTGCCAGTGTGCCCATCAAATGCAGCCAGTGTGCCCATTCAATTTTAAAACTTTCTACTTTTCCAGTTCTACACATAGGGTGCAGGAGCCAGGGGAGGAGAAAGAAGACCTACCTTGTCCTCCTGACCAGCTCAGCTCCAAATCTGATCAATTCCTCCACACTGCTGCGAGTCCGATCACGCTTGCTTGCAGGCAGCATAGCAAGGGGCGGGGCCAGAGCATCAGTGGAGCTCAAGGCCCCGCCCGCTCACCCACCTGTGGCACGCTCACCCACCCGTGGCCCGCTCACCTGCGGCCCGCTCTTTGATCAAATAAAAAGCAGCACTGGCGCCGCCCCTGAACCACTGCCGCGGTGACCTTGTGGGAAATCCAGCCCTGGGTAAGAACGTGCCCACCGGGTTCCATCAGAATAACAAAAATGTTGGAGGAGTGGTCTATGGAGCAGACAATACATTTAAACAAAATATAATGACAAAGCAAAATTTCAACAAAAAATTACATTCAATGTTAAAATAAGGAGAAAAAATTATAAATAAAGAAAGGAATATTCATAAACAGGGACCAGCATGAAATAGACAGAGAAACCTTATGCAATCTTATGGGGATCACAATGTATTGCATTCGCTAATAATGAGCACCAGCTAGAATGCATTATTCTTAGTCCATGAATATAAAGATGGTAATAAACACGGTAATAAAAAAGGAATAGACAGTCTCTTGATATGTCAATCTTCATAAACCACCGATGTGTTCCACATCTATCATAAGTGCCACCAACGATATATGAGCCGCTTACCAGATACTGGAATATCAAAAGCAATCATATGCACCCAGCCACGATCCTTGCATGTGGATAATGGACACACACCACAGCACAGCCTCTTCCAATAGAATGCAGACCCTTGCACTCAGCAGTGGATATGAGTCATAACGGCATGGACCATGAAAATTAGAAAGGGGACCATAGCGTGATACTGTATGAATTGCTTGAGTTTATTTAAGTTAAAAGTTATACTCACAATATTTCAGATCCTTGCTGTTGGGAGCACAGTGTCATTGGTTGCTAGGATGCTGTTGGGAGCACATTGTGATTGGTTGCTAGGATGCTGTTGGGAGCACAGTGTCATTGGTTGCTAGGATGCTGTTGGGAGCGCAGTGTCATTGGTTGCTAGGATGCTGTTGGGAGCACAGTGTCATTGGTTGCTAGGAAGCTGTTGGGAGCACAGTGTCATTGGTTGCTAGGTTGCTGTTGGGAGCACAGTGTCATTGGTTGCTAGGTTGCTGTTGGGAGCACAGTGTCATTGGTTGCTAGGAAGCTGTTGGGAGCACAGTGTCATTGGTTGCTAGGGCGCTGTCTGGAGCACAGGAATATTGGTTGTTAGGGCACTGTAGAGAGCACAGTGTCATTGGTTATTAGGATGCTGGCAGGCTCCGCCCTGTCCATGTGTGGTACACACCTCGCCCTGTCCCACCTGCTTCTGTCCCACCTGCTTCGAGCACAGTGTCATTGGTTGCTAGGAAGCTGTTGGGAGCAGAGTGTCATTGGTTGCTAGGAAGCTGTTGGGAGCACAGTGTCATTGGTTGCTAGGAAGCTGTTGGGAGCACAGTGTCATTGGTTGCTAGGAAGCTGTTGGGAGCACAGTGTCATTGGTTGCTAGGGTGCTGTCTGGAGCACAGGAATATTGGTTGTTAGGGCACTGTAGAGAGCACAGTGTCATTGGGTATTAGGATACTGTTGAGAGCACAGCATTATTAGTTTCTAGGATGCAACCAGGGGTCAAGTCCTGGGGAAAAAAGTGTGGGAACTCCCACCCAAGATCCATCCCCCACCAAGAAAAAAAAAAAAATGATACGCTCATATGCACGAACGCTTCAAAAGTGGTATTTTTCATCCAATTTTCGTATTGTGTGTATGAAGCTTAACTGTTAGTACATTAAAAAAAAAAACAATCCTCAATAAACATAAATACGGTAATTCTCTGAATAATCAGCATTCATTCAATTGTGCTTCCATGCGAATGTGAAGATCATGTTCTGATCTTTATTGGGGAATTTTATTTTGTATATAGAGTGTTTATGTGGTGAGTTTACACTTTTCATTGAACAGAATTTGGATAACACAGGGTTAAACGGGAAGGTCATAAATGAACTGCACATTATCTGGACAGAATGCTTGGGGAGATAGTGATGTGTTCCTGCTTAGGAGATGTATGTTAGCTTGGGGGGCTGCAAACTCTGCAGGGCTCCAACACACACTCGCTGCTATTCCAACCCTTCACATATTTCCACATAAACTTCCCTCCTGGCATTAAACTTTCCCAGGTATTGTGCTTAGCTTACCACCCCAAACTGATGTTCCTCCCTCAGCTCACCTCTCTCCCTGCATGTCCTGTGAGCAGAATAGCTGTGCTCCTCCTCTGGGTTCTCTCATCATATGGCACTGAAGATAGAGGAGGGGGGGATTCAGCGGGACACACAGAGCAAGTATGCAGGAGACTGGGGGGGAGATGAGGAGACAGAAAATCAGGAGGGGGCGGCGGGGAGGTGCGCATCACAAGAGGTCTGACTAAATACAATCTCTTAGCAGCAGGGACCTGATCTACCTGTCAGCTAGCTGTGATTGACAGGTAGATCGAAGCGTAAGCTGTCATGGGGCCCCCTACTGGCAATGCCTGAATGGTCAGTCCACCCCTGGTGTGCATCACTTACTATTGCAAGCTGTGTCGGCGGCTGCTGGTGTAGCACCTGCCACACCGCTTGTATACTTCAAAGTCTTGCAGGACACAGCTGTTAAAGGGAACTGAGTTCCTGTTGTGGAAAAAGTACAGGAACTCCGTTCCCATGCGTTCCTGCAGGACTTGAGCCCTGGATGCAACCAATGCCGCTATGCAGCCAATAGCGTCCTAGTAACCACTGATGCAGCGCAGCCTGGGGGCTGAACATCCCTCCATTCCACAAATGCATGCATGTTCCTGACAGCTACATTATAAATCTGTCCCTAGTTGTGACATTTGTCGCGCTAAGCTCTGTATAAATCCCAGGGAGGGACTTGTACTGTTCTCCACCCTTTAGATCAGATCAGTTGCAATACTTAAAAGTCACCACTAGGTGTCATGCAGCTTCCTTTGCTGTGCTGTGCGCCAGGTTCTCAAGGAATGCAATGAGAGCCCGCCCCTCTGATGGCAGGCTCCGCCCTGTCCGTGTGTAGTACACACCTCGCCCTGTCCCACCTGCTTCATTCACCTCCCGGATTTGTTACCAGCGGATCCCTCAGTGACCGGCCTGCGATCTACCGGAGGTGAGTGGTCTATTGTGTGTATGTAGTGATCACAGATGTGCGCTGAGTCCCATCACACCTGTCCTGTCCGGAGCTGTCACTCTGCATGACAGGAGAGAACACAGGAACAATCCAGGAGAAATCCGATCACCGGGCTGGGTGTGATGTGACAGTACAACATCCCAGATGTCTCTTCCAGATGTATACAATGATGTGTGCACCGATATCAGATCATCAATATTGGGGAAGGGGGTGAAGATTCTGGGGGTTTTCTGTCCATCTCATGACTTTTTAAGAAAAGTTGAAAACGATAAAAGTTTTCCTCCTTCATCCTGCATATTAGATCACTGATCATAGACTTTTATTGTAATGGAAAGCACCTTCCAATGTCCTGATCAATATAATATGAATGATGTGCCATGCTATGGTATAATGCTACCTACCATCTGATAGACCTACCTGTCGCTTCCTACTGATTATTTTCTATTTGTGATGTTTATAAACAGCACTCCCTGGAATTCAGTATGGCAGTGTGACAAGTGGCAGACCTTACGTCAGATTCCTATAGGTAAGGTGTGTACGGATCTGACAGCGCGGTGACAGGCATCTCTCCTGGGGAGTGACAACGTTTTTACAGGTAGAGAAGCTGTTTATAGAAGTTAATAGAGTATAGGCTCAGGTATGATGGGACATCTCACCCATACGCAGCAAGGAAGCAGCGGATTTGTGCGTCAAGGATCATGGGGGGGGGGGGGGGGGGTGGGGGGGGTGGGGGGGGGCGCCCCCCCCCGGGGGGGGGGGGGGGGGGTTGCGATCAGCCTGTTCAATGACAGGTGTATGTAATCGCACAGCGAGCAGTTGGGGACAAACAGCTCTGAACGCAAACTGTCTACATCCGAGAGATCATTTGTCCCTAAAACGCATGTAATCGTTCCATGGGGGCAGACGCAGTGCCTGTCTTTGGCTGAACGTCCGCAACTGATCACAACCACCAGATGATCTCAAATCCGCCTCTTATTTCCAGTGTACAGGAGGGATCGCCCATGTGTAGGAATCCTTAGGGAAACAGATATCAGTTCTAGAGGAACATCAAGAGAAAAATTGTCACCAAAAATGTGACGCGCAACAAAATCAACAATTTACTACAATGTAGAAGAGGTTTGATTTCCCTCCACTTTGCTTATCAACCACGGAGGTGTATTTTTTTTTTTTTTTTAGGAACTTGTTCCAAAAACAGTATCATATAGTAAAAATGTTGCGAATACTTGAACTTGTTGCATGTTTCAGTACCAACAATGAAAATGTTGCTGGGGCAAGGCGTCCAACCACAGAAATGTGTCACTAAAGCCATTTTGAATCCGCCCTCTGTACTACTGACCTCCACTGGATCCTCCCTTCATTTAATATATGTATGAACTACAAGTGGTGTGGGGTGGGTAGTATTTCACACAGGTGCAGTAACATTTATCAAAGTTGATAACTTTTTGTAACTTTTCTACATTTAACAGAGAAGAAAAATCTCCATTAAAGCGGTTCGGCACTCATTTCATTTAGTAAATCTCTTTGCCTTCCAAATCAGGCAAAGAGTACTAAATGAAATGTTTTTTTTTTTTTTTTTTTTTTTTACTTACCTTGTAATTGAAGACTTCCGGTCTTCTCCCTCTGCGGCGGCGGGCGGGGTCTCTGCGTCGATCGTCGTCACGCCGCACTGTCTCCTGGGATCTGGTGTCATTGATCCCAGGAGTCAGTGCGGGCATCTTCCGAAATCTCGCGAGATTTCGGCCACATCTTCCGAAATCTCCCGAGATTTCGGCCGCATCTGCCGAAATCTCGCGAGATCTCGGCAGATGTGCCGTTACTGCGCACGCGCGAGTAACGGCAGTGCATGCTGGGCCATCAACAGTGCCTGTGGGGTTTCACATGCCCACAGGCAAGATGGCCCCCAGCACTAAAGAAGAAGACGAGGAACTTCATCGGACGAAAACCGGCGGCGATCGAGATGGAAGATGGAACAGGTGAGTCCCCTAATAAAGGTAAGCATACTTTATATTACGTCCTAAAAAAAATTTTTTACAGAGTGCAGAACCGCTTTAAAGGGGTTGTAAACCCTCGTGTTTTTCACCTTAATGCACCCTATACATTAAGGTGAAAAAACACCTGGCAGACCCCTTATCTCCTTGGCGGGGACGTGCTGCCCCTCTCCCCTCCAGGTCCCAGCTCTTGATTGGCTAGATTGATAGCAGCACAGCCATTGGCTCCCACTGCTGTCAATCAAATCCAATGATGCAGGGGGCGGGGCCGAGTCCAGCTTGCGTGTCTATGGACGCAAATGCTGGACTCGGGAGCATGCCTCTTGGGTCCCTGGCTGGAGCTCCTGGCCCCTCCCTCCTGTTGAGTGACCCCACAGCAAGCAGCTTACTATGGGGACACCCGAGCTGAGCTGCGTATCCGTTAAGACAGGGAGCTTCAGCCCGGCCTCTCCTCTCTCTCTCCTGATTGGCTATCTGAGTTTAAATGACAGCAGCAAGAGCAAATGGTGCCACTGCTGTATCTCAGCCAATCTTGAGGGAGAGTCCCGGACAGCCGAGGGACTTGTGGACATCGCTGGACAGAGAGGGACCTCAGGTAAGTATTAGGGAGTGTTGGGGAGGCTGCTTTTTTCCTAATGCATAGAGTGCATTAACATAAAAAAACCTTCTGTCTTTACAACCACTTTAAGCTGCTTATCAGGTCTTCAGGAGGCATACACAGACCTGACAGGCTGGCCAAAGAGCAGATGAAGGAGCTCATACAACAAGTTGACAGTCCTGATGCATAATTGTGATTCACTCATCCTTGCCCATTACACAGGTGGACAGATGACACCTACTGTTTCCTGATTCACTTTTAAAGAGTAACTCCACTTTTGTTGAGGAAAAAAAACATTCCCCTCGGGGTAATCTATGTACAGTGTAAGGATTTTAACAAACTTTGTTGCAGATTCCTACCTTTTTGTTATTCTGAAGCAATAACTGTTTGTCTGTGTCCACGTGCTCAGTGAATCTGTATAGGAGGGATCTTATAATTAACAGCTGCTCCACCTGCAGGGCTCTAATGAGGAAAGCCATTAGAATTAACAGCTGCTCCACCTGCAGGGCTCTAATGAGGAAAGCCGCAGGCTCTGCATCCCTTTAGATGTGATTTCCATTTTGGAGTATCTCACCAAAAATGACATTTTTGTTGCAGTTGATGCTAAAAATCAGACTTGTATCTTAGTGCAGACTTCTAGGAAAATCGGTGAGCCAATCACATGAGCAGGAAATGACATTTCTGGGGGGGGGGGGGGGCTTCTGTTTCCCATCTGTGTACAGAACACCTCCAGGTAGCCATATTGCATTGCAATTTACAGAAAATTACATTAATAACATTCAATTACAATATGACTTGTACTGCAGTTGTATACGCAACATTTTTCTTATTTTTTTTTTTTTATTTGCTTTTTTTTTCCAGTGGAAGTGGAGTTACCCTTTAAATCGAATTTTCATATAGATTTCAAAAAGTAAAATGCAGTTAGGTAGTTAATGTTTAAATATGTTTTTTTTGGTGCCAAACATGTAAATGCTAAAAAAATACTTTTAACCATCTGGTATTACAGAACTGGATGAAAAAAATGTATGCTCTTGGCCAGGTTTAATGGCTCCCATGTATGCATTTCAAGTGTTAGCTGTTTGCTGGAGTTCCGTTTTATGCTCATTTTTGTTTTTTTGCTCATTCTTGATAATCAGTTTAATACTAGTAAAGTGTATCTATTGAGTTGCTGTTTTTTAAGTTCATTAAAAGTTGGGCCTGATAGTGGTAGGGTTTCCATTTTTGTGACTACTAAATGCGTAAAATCAGTCAATTGTCAATTATGCTTGGCTGTAGGAACACTGATCATAGTTATCTTTAAGTGCTTAGTAGCAAGATACAAGGCAATATCTTCAATTTGTTGTTGAGTTGGTCTTAATGGGACTTGGTAAGCCAGAGCAGATTTGTGGGATAATCTATGTCTCTACAGAGAGGTCTGTAAATTCAGAAGAGGAACTAGCCCAGAGGCTCCAGCCTGGTGGTATGAGGATAATGAAGAGCAATGCAATATACTTTTCATAGGCAAGCTTGGTTCATGTATGGGGAAAGATCAAAATACGGACAGTTCTCTGCACTTAAAGCTGGCCCTACATATAGAAAATTTCAGCCGGTTCCTGAAGAACCAACTGAAATTCACTCAGTGGGTGGCCCTGTCGGCCCCCTCCCACCCCCATGTCCCTCGATTGAAAAATCTAAGGAGCAGAGCGCAAAATTGTCGGCTGAAGAGCATTTGCATCCAATCCAGTACAACAGCTGCACCAGGAGATTTTTCCATCCATGTTGTGCAGCTTGGAAAATTCTATGTGTGCATGGCCAGCCTGTTTCATGACTTGATCACAATCTGCCTGTTTGATAAATAATGATACAAATATAATTGTAACGCCGCGTACACACGATCGGAATTCCGGCCAGAAAAAGACTAATGAGAGCTTTTCATCGGAAAATGTGACCGTGTGTAGGCTCCATCGGAATTTTGCTGGCCGAATTTCCAACAGCAAAAAATTTAGAGCATGTTCTCAATTTTTCAGACGGAAAAGGTTTCTCTCGGAAATTCCGATCGTCTGTAGCAATTCTGACACGCAAAATTCCTACGCATGCTCGGAAACAATGAACTTAGCTCGTTGTAGTGTTGTATGTCACTGCGTTCTTGACGGTCGGAATTTGGTGTGACTGTGTGTAGGCAAGACAGTTTGAGTGGACTTCCGTCAGGAAAACCATCAGAGCTTTTTCCGACCCAAATTCTGATCGTGTGTACGTGGCATTAGACATGGAGGTCATTTTAGTTGGCCTCCATTTTGGACCATTTATTTGGTTATTGCAGTTAAACCAATGCAGCCTTTCTCAACTTTATTGTCATGAAGGATTCCTTGAAATAATTTTTAGGTCTTGGGAAAGCCCTGCTAAGAATCATTAAATCTACAGGTTATGTTACCTTTGCATGATCGTTAAGTTGTAGAATATTTTAAAGTGGTTCTAAAGGCTCAAGGTTTTTTACCTTCATGCATTCTATGCTTTAAGGTTACAAACTTGTGTACAGCAGCCCCCCTCAGCCCCCCTAATTCTTATCAGAGCCCCATCCCGATCCAGTGATGTGCATGAGAGCTTTTGCTCTGTGGGGACTCTTCCTCCTCATTGGCTGAGACAGCAGCGGGAGCCATTGACTCCCGTTGCTGTCAATCATAGCCAGTGAGCTAATGAGGAGAGAGAGAGGGGACAGGGCCAGGCCACGACTCTGTGTGTAAATGGACACACAGAGCCGCAGCTCTGGAACAAGCCTGCTTGGGTGCCCCCGTTGCAAGCGGCTTGCTCTGGGGGCAGGAGGGAGGGGCCAAGAGCACTGGTGCGGGATCCGAGAAGAGGAGGATCAGGGCAAAAACACTACACAGAGCAGGTGAGTATGACATGTTTGTTATTTAAAAAAAATAAATAAATCCTTTACTATCACTTCAAATGAAAAAAAAAATAATGTGGTGCTTCTAGATTATTTGACACACAGGATAGATAATTTTTTTAACACTATCAACAGCATTTCACAACATTTTTTTTTTTTAGCATTAATGATCTGGAAATTAAATGAATCTGGTATGATGAAAAGAATTGCAGGCAGTAAAAATTGTGGTGGAAATTGTGGTGTCCCCCAACATTGGTGGTCAGTGTAGGAATGATCCCTTACCATAGTAGTCTTAATAGTAGTATTGCTGGTCATTGTAAGTGTGAGATCGGTTCACCACTGCCCTCTGCTCAAGAAGCCCCTAAAAACCACAGTAGGAACCCTATGGTTCCACAAAACCCTTGTTGAGAAAGTAGAGTGTGTAGAGCAGCCTTTCACAGCCTTTCTTTGAGCCTTTCTAAACCAGGGTTTCGTTGAACCCTGGTGTTCCTCCTGAGTTTTCTGGGGGTGAAGGATATTAATTAATTGAGCTCCCACTTACACTGGCCACCAATCCTCAGGGGTACTACCACACTGACCACTAATAAAAGAGGACATGATATTGGATTTATTTGAAGATTATTATAAAAAATGATTTTGTTGTATAGAACACAGAGAGATGGCGACAATGACCTGCCCTAGGTGTCCAATGCGTTAGGTATGCCTTATTCTTTTTTTTCCATTGTTCTACACTAATTATAATCAGGAGATTTAGGTTTAATCATTTTTTAGAAAGGGTTTCTGAGACCTGAAATGATTTTAAGAGTTCCTCCATGGTAAACATTTTTGGGAAATACTGGTGTAGACAAATTATGTAATTAGTTGTTAGTCCTCAAACATGCCTTATGCACGTGGAGGTTTATGAGTGGTGTACGTCTTGTCTTCCCCCCTCACCATTGCTCTTTATGAGACTTGGACTTACTAAGTGTTGTGTCACTCACCTGTGACATACTACAGGAGTATATAGAATGCAAGTCTAATAAACTCACAGCACAATGTATATTGCTGAGGCACTTTGTTATGTACTCATCTTTATTGACTGGCATTATAGAAATTGTTTCTGTGCCTCATCCTTGTGTAATCTCAAATATCTACCTTTTATTTGAAACATTATTTTGAGCTTATCACAAAGGCATTTCCTCCATTGCGTAGCCTGCATTCCATTCTCTGCAAAGTATCTTTTTTTTTATTGGTTTTACATGTTTACATACAACCATACTTAGAAAAAGAGGTAGAATGAAATGTGGTGCATAGTACACAAGTAAACAATGCACATGCTACATATTTTATATATATATATATATATATAAAATATGTAGCATGTGCATTGTTTACTTGTGTACTATGCACCACATTTCATTCTACCTCTATATATATATATATATATATATATATATATATATATATATATATATATATATATATATATATATATATATATATATATATATATATATATATACATACATACACTTCCAACCCTACTGAAGCACATATATATATTTCCCATCGCATATGCATTAACCTGAAAGATATATTGCAGTATTCTGAGGGACACCAATGAAAATGGGGCCAGATCAGGCACCGCCAGCCATGGTTCCCATCATTTGTAAAATGTATTGGGTGTGCCCCTATTTCGGTAGACTTGTTCTTTCAGGACGGTGTCATTTACCCGAGTACACAATTCCTCAAATGATGGTGGACTCGTTATAACCATTTCATATCGATAAGTTTACGCGCTATGAACAATAGCCTGTTAATGGCTGCTACTATCGCCAGCAGATATGCCCCTCATCTGCGCATCCCAACAAGGATACTTTGGGATCCAGGGCAACGTGAGTGGAATAAGCCCCATTAATAGTATTCATCAGCTCACGCCAGTATCTGACCAGCTTGGGACAATTCCATAGCACGTGAAGCAGATCCGCAGGCAACAAGGGCACTCCGGAGTGTCCCTTCTGCCCCATTTAAAGAGCTTCTCTGGAGTCCTATACATTCTGTGTATGATGAACAATTGAGTCAGACGCTGCACAGATGACAAGGATACAGAAGACACTCTCTCTAGAATGGTTTGCCAATCATCATCTGATATATCACCTAGGTCTTCCTCCCATCCTCGTCTGCCTGAGCGATTGGAGGTATCTTGGGCCTTGACCATCAATTGGCCATACAAAAATTAAATAAGACCTTTCTTCTCAGAAACTTTGGCCAAAGAGGTTAGAAGTGGCATATGACTGACATCTAGTTTGACACTTCTACCCTGAGCCTGCAATGCATGACGTATTTGTAGATATTTAAAGAAATCAGGGCGGGGAGTTGGAACACCTTAAGGTCCTGAAAGGATCTCAGTATATTATGAGTGTAAAGTTGTGCTACATATTGAATCTCCTGGGAGCTCCATTGTTCAAAACCCTCCAACTTATCGACATCTTTCAGTCGCTTTGCCATCGCCCTGGCGATCGTTTGGTGCTGCAGGGTCGACCCCGCTGATGACCCGCTCTGTGAGGAGGTAATGACGATCAAGATTCATCCCAGTATGCTCCTTTAGCGCTGTTATTTGCTGATCTTCGGCGGGAGCACGAGAGAGCACATGCTCAGCCTAGCCACGCCCCCTTTGCAAGAGTATCTTACTTCAAAATGATTTAAAGGAGCAGCAAACCTAAATGGGTGTCTATACAAAGTCAATAAATACGGAAAATTGTACATAAACCTGTGCAGACGCAATCATTCTGGTAAAATGTGAATCTCCCTGGTTTTTATATCTTGTAAAAAAAAAAAGAGTTTACTTGTGTACGTGGGCAGTTTAGTTATGGTAATTTACCTAGATTTGTGTCTGTTTAGTAAAAAAAGGATAGACTTTTCACTGCAAATACTAGAAGCCAATTGGACTAGCTTAGGTTAATCTTCATTACTGTACTTACAATTAGGGCTATTTTGTGATCCAGACGCTTAGTTCTTGTTTCCAAAATTTGGTTCATAGCTGAATATATATCCATGCTGAAAATATTACTAATCAGATAATAGCGGATCTAAACCCATTTACTAAAATCTCATAAAGCTTTTACATGTTTGGGTGAGATGAGCTTTGTTTTAATTTCAAGTTTTTTTTTAATCTTTTAAAACTGTAGCTTTTATTAAAACAATACCCAGTCATTCTGCAAGAATAAGCATCATAATTGCGTATACTTACAGGAGTTCTGTGCCGTTTGGCTGAAAGTTTAAAATTACTTTCTGTAGTAGCAATAGAGGAACATCAGAAAGTAGTATTCCTAGCTCACTTATCCTCAGCAGGTTTACTCTATCTTGCATAATATTAGTTTATATGAACTTTATTTTCTTTAACCTGTAAGCTACAGCAGGAACCTTCCTTCGCTCTGCTGGTAACCATTGACCTTTTTTAGGTCTCTTTGTCAATGCAGGTTCTGCTGTTGGGTTGAACTGCATTGTGTGAAGTGATTCGTTTAAGTACGGAGAGAGAAACATGTCTTATGCCCCGTACACATGGTCAGAAATTCCGACGGAAAATGTCCGATCGGACCATGTTGTCGTAAAATCCGGCCGTGTGTGGGCTCCATCTGACTTTTTCCGTCGGAAATTCGAAGATCCTGCTCTCAGATTTTCCGACAGCAAAACCCGATCTGACTTTTTCCAATCGTGTGTAGAGAATTCCAACAGACAAAGTGCCACGCATGCTCAGATCAAATTACGAGACCAAAGCTATTGGCTACTAGCCTCTACGTAGTTCCGTCATACGCAACGAACGTCACCACATTCAGAATGATCGGATTTTCTGACAACTTTGTCCGACCGTGTGTATGCAACACCAGTGTCAGACAAAATCCGTCAGAAAAATTCCGACGGATTTTGTGGTCAGAATTTCCGACCGTGTGTACGGGGCATTAGTTTCCTCAATTATATGTTTATTAATAAACTGCTTGGAGTTCTCCTTCAAGCTGCTGACCGTGATTGGAAATGCAGTGGCTTAATAAACATTGGGTGTCTCGACAGAGAGAAAAGTGAAGGCTTGTTGTTGGGAAAAGAGTGATGTGGCGTGACAGAATATACAAACTCAATAAAAACACCTGTTGATTGGAATGGAAGGTTGTGTACATATGAGTGTATACCCAACTTCCTAAAAAGGTCGTAAACTCTCTATGCATAGTCCTGCATGGTTGCATCGTCTTGTTTGAATAACTTGTCTCCAAGACTTTAAACCAGTGAAGACAAGAGTGTTTGTTTAGTTCATTCATTCTGTAGGAATCTGAGGCTGTACTTGAAAATCCAGTGTGACCAGTTGGAGAAGTGGGTTCAGATATGTAGATATGTATACTAAGAGCTTACTCACTGATGACTAAAACCAGATGTTGTCTAATTGAAACTTTACCTGATGTGTAATGGTTAGTAATTAGACATTTGTACTGTGCCCAGCATTATATTGGCCACATTATGGAGGATACACAACTCGCAAAGATACAGCCTACAAAAGAATGAATGCAATTGAAAACCAATACCGTTGTCTACATACCCCAATTTAAGCCTAAAATAAATCTGAAACATAAGAAGTTTACTGATATTGATAGCGTGCCAAAATAAGAAACTATGAGGTGGAAATGGCCGTTGGGAGTGTTTTCATGTCTAAAAGGAAACATCTTATGTGTGTGTGTGTGTGTGTATGTATGTGTATATATATATATATATATATATATATATATATATATATATATATATATATATATATATAACCCTTCCCCAGACAGAACAACAGACCTTTTGGCTAGACAGATACATTTATTGCATGAACTTACAGCCGGAGGTAGGCACATGGTGGTGCAGAGATATAGCTCTGTGACACTCTGTGCAGTCCTACCGGATAATGCCACTAATGTGGTTCCCTCGTCTCCCCCCCCCCCACCCCCCATCAGGAACTCTAATGACGAGGAAACAATCCCCCACCCCAAAATGATCAGTACTTCAATTGTTGGTCAATTTATAATCATCCAATACCCCAGTTACAGTCACCTCCTGGTTTTATATTCCATATACAGGATCAGTAGCTATTAGCTGATGTCATGTCCATAGAAGCCATCCAACCCCCCCAAACCTTCATTTTTTTCTTTTAAGGCCCCTTTCACACTTGTGCGACTTCATAGTCGCGATTTTAAGGAATGCCTGTGTAAGTGGCATCAAAATCGGACCAAAGTAGTGCGGGGACTACTTTGAAGTCGTACTAATATGAATGGCTGTCATTGGAAATCATGGGGAACGACTTGTCATGCTACTTTGCAGTCCCAAATCGTGGGACAAGTCGTATAAGTGTGAAAGGGGCCTAAGGCATTTGAATCCTGCTTTGGTCCTAAAGTTAACCTGTTGTTTTTTTTTTTTTTTTTTACTTGGTCCATGGATGGGATTTTATTTTTTATTTTTTTTTAGCCCAAGCACTGAATAATTGGTAAACTGCCAAAGTCCTACTGGTTTCAGTGACCTAAAATAGGAAATAATTTGATGAGTCACGGAAGCCTGCCTGAAGGTAAATTTCATCCTCTGGTTTTTGGTTTGAAAATGAACAATCGTTGCTCTGAGCAATATTATCACTTTTCTTTGTGAGTTTTTGAACTCACTCTCATGCTATAGAATGGCAGATCCAGTTTGGCGCCTGCTTAGACTGTTCATACCTTCTCATTATGGTATCTGGCATTATAAAAATGTTGCTCTGATGCTTCCCATCTGATGTGTGCTGAACCTTTCCAGATTATAATTTTGGTTATATTTGGCCAATCTTTGTCATTAACATTAAAGAGCAGATTATAACCTAACGTATAACAGAAGAGTACTGTACAGGTGCTAGAAATATCCTTCTAAAAGTGTTTCTTAAAGTGTTACTAAACCCAGGACCCTGCATTCACTATATTTGGTCTCTCACGGTTCACAGAACATGGAAATGCAATAGTTTTAGTAAAAATAAACTGCTAAATACCTTTTCTTATCAGCTGTGACTTTTATCAGTGTCTGATTAAAGCTTGTAGGAGGAGTTTTCATTCTACTCTGAGTGTCCTATGAGGTCCTGACCCTCTGCTTGGACAGTGCTGATTGGCCCTGTGCTAATCACATGCACTTTTCCAAGAAAAAAAAAAACTCTCTAGCAATACACACCAAACTGAGCATGTGCAGCTTGCCCCCAAGGCTCTGTACTATCAGGAGATGTTTAGGGGACTGTGGAAAAAGGGGAGGGGCAGCGAAGACAGAATCAAACAGCCTTTTTACTCAATACGCAGGATTAACCCCATAGGCTCCACAGTGAGTATGACAAGCATGCTTTACTGCATATGCAGACTGATTTTACTGTTGTGGGTTTAGTAACACTTAGTAGTAGTGATTTCAGGCATGTTCTCACCTGGTTCTACAAAAATAATAATATACATATACGCCATAGAAATTGAGGATTTAAAAAAAAAAAACACATTAACCTGCTGACTGTTACTATCTATACAGTACTAAACATATGTATTTTTAAAATGTATGTAAAGCTATTGTACAGAGTTTTTTGGAAATTTTTAAGTACTTCAGTTTAGCGCTATTCTACAAGTGTGCGCAATTTTAAAGCATGACATGTTAGGCATCTATTTACTCGGTGTAACATCATCTTTCATAGTATACAAAGAAATCCGGCTAACTTTAGTGTTTTTATATATATATATTGTACAGGACGCCAAGGTTGGGTCCTGGACGGGTGCTATATAGCACCAGTATTTGGGCTGTGGTCCCTTTAAAAGGATTCGCAGCGTTGCTCAGGGGGTCACCCAAAATGGGTGAGGGGTTCCGGGAGTAGCCGAGCAGGAGAGGACTGACTCGCAGTCCTCTCTAAGTTAATAATAGTTATTTGGGACCCGGAATTTGTGAGGTTCTGAAGAGATATTCGGGTGGGAAAAGAGCCTCCCTCCCTGACCACAATGATTCAGCGCACAGGGGGTTAAGGGCCTCCAGGAAGACGGCTCATAAAACAGGAAGTAGGGAAGAGTTGTTGGTGTGAGGAGGAGTAGGTGATTACACCTGTTAGCTGAGCTGTGTGGATGTCTGGAGGCTGCTAAAAGAACCTGCTGCAAAAACTGTATGTGTTTTCCTTAACTTTGTTTTTGTGCTGAAGATAAGCTGTTTTTTTGTTATGCTGAAGATAAGCGGACTTTGTTTTTGTACTTTACCTGTGCGCTGAAGAAAGCCTTATTTTGATTTTTCTTTCAAATAAATGTCTTTTATTTTACAACTGACGGTTTATGCACTTAATCCCGTGGAGCTATTGTCCCCAAAGTTCACAATATATATATATATATATATATATATATATATTTTCTTGAAACATTTTTTTGTCCAAAAAAAAAAACTTGTTTGAAAAATTGTATCACAAATACCGTGTGACATAAAAAGTTGCAATGGCAACCATTTTATTCCCTAGGGTGTCTGCTAAAAAATATATATAATGTTTGGGGGTTCTGAGTCATTTTCTAGCAAACAAATTATGATTTTTACATGTTGGAGAGAAGTGTCAGAATGGGCCTGGGTGGCAAGGGGTTAATTACCATAAGTACGTATTATACAAATAATTATTATATATTGTTTTTAAGGTAATTTACTACATTTTCAAAATCTGTACTCAAGCAGCTGGCTTAAAGGACAAGTTACTGAAGTAATTTTACAGTAAATAGATAAATAATAAAATTATTATGTTATAACATATAGCATAATAATATATGATTTAGCTTGATTTAGGCTGGGTTCACACTGCTGCGGTGCGGGAACGCTGCGAATACACTGCGAGTTCCCGCACCGCATGTCTCCCGCCGGCAGTTCACACTGCCCTATGCGAGCTGCTGGGGGTGTCAATGAAATGTTAATGACACCCCCATAGCAGCTCGCATATCGCAGTGAGATCTGCAAACTCGGACAGGAATCGGATCGCATGGTGAGAACACCATGCGATCCGATTCTGCTGCGGAGCGAAAAAAAGGGTCCTGTCCGATTTTGGGCCGAATGCGATGCGAATTCAGCCATACTATCTGTATGGCTGAATTTGCATCGCACAGAGATCGCATATGATTTGAACTGCAGTGCGGTGCGAATCATATGCGATCTCCCGCACCGCAGCAGTGTGAACCCAGCCTAAAAGAGTACCTTTTCAGCAGGAGAAGATTCTCATTCTCCCTCTTAACTGTGTGAGAAAAACATGGGATTGTGTGTAAATCTTATTCCCATAAACACATGTTTTTTTGCTTGTAGTTAAGAGGGCTGGGCTGGAAGGGAGCATTTGTCTTTTAGACACACGCCCCCTTCTATGACACTGCAGCGAGAAGACAGCCTCCACTGCAGCATTTTTATTGGACAGCTGTGGCCAATGCTACTTTACCATTGGTCCAATGTTCCAAGCTGCCAATTGAGCTCAGTGCCTCTGACAAGAAGTGAGAGGCACTGTGAGCTCATCCTCTCAGTCTGCTGCAAACAGAGTGTGCCAGCTTGTATTTAAACTGGTCACTCTGTATGTAGCTTTTGACAGGCTGCACAAGGAGCCCTGTATCTCTGGAACCGTAGGTCCCAGGAACCCCAAATTTTGACCAGTAGGACATTCGAATCTCGATAATTTTTTTTTTCTGGGGGGGGGGTCATGTTCATGGCAGATGAGGCTCTGCCTCACCTGCCTCCCCTGACTGCACGTCCCTGATACACTTACACACTATTCTTTTCAGATGAACGTGTTGCCTTTTAAAGCAGTTGTTCTGTTTAAAGAGAGCACTTACTTTGTGTTATCGTGCTGTAGATCTATGCATGGGGTTCATGGGGGTCCATTTACTTATCCACATCAGGACAATAAATATATTTATTTTAAACTGCCATTTAGGTTGCAAGAAAATGTATTTATTTTTAAAGCTGAACTCCGTAATAAGCAAATATTGTCTAAGGGTATTTTCCCAGCAATTGCAGCGTTACAACGCGCGGTCCGGCCTGATCAGTGCAGTGATCATGCGCTGATCTCGGCCCATTGTAATGTTCTTTTTTTTTTAAAGAACTTTATTGAGATGTCACACAGACATCTCATAAAGTTCAATTGCTGGCCGCATGTTGCAAGGAGGTGGATTTCTGCGCTGGAAAAAAATGCACGCAGTGGTGTAAACTGGGCAGATAAGAAGGAAATGCATTTTGCCTTGTCATTTGGTGGGACTGTGCAGGAATAGCCGCTTAATGCAGTGCCACAGCATCTAGTGTCAATGGGCCCAAAGTACAAGGGGCATTTGTTTTCTTCCATGAATCTTTTGTGTATTTTTTCCAGATCTGTGCAATAATCCATTGTGAAACTATAGGCTTGATTTACTAAAACTGGAAAGTACAAAATCTGGTGCAGCTATGCATGGTAGCCAATCAGCTTCTAACTTCAGCTTGTTCAGTTATACTAAAAACAAAACAAACTTGAAAGCTGATTAGATTTTATACACAGCTGCACCAGATTTTGCCCTCTCCAGTTTTAGTAAATCAACCCCATTGCCTTTGGGCAGGAACCTCCTTTAAAGCGGGAGTAAACCCGCTGACATTTTTTTTTTTTTTAGACCTGCAAGGGAAAAGGCATAATGAGCTAGTATGCACCGCATACTAGCTCATTATGAAATACTTACCTTAGAACGAGGCCCCGACATCTCCACCGATCCACACCGAGGAAGCTGACATGTTCCCTCACCGTGTCTTCTGGGTACCGCGGCTCCGGCGTAGTGAGTGGCCGGAGCCACGATATTGTCACTCCCGCGCATGCGCGTGGGAGAATTCCTCCCAGCAGGGTCTGGCGCCCGCCGGGCTTTCAGCCGAGAATCCCCTGTGTGCATGCTGCAGTCAGCGGCTCATTGCGAGGGGAATATCTCCTAAACCTTATTATAGGCTTACCTGTAGGTAAAAGTAAAAAAAAATGACTATACAACCGCTTTAAAGTGGATGTAAACTTTCATTCATAAAATTTGAGCTGGGCACATATATCTAGTGTTTTCTTCTCTCTCTCCAAAGCCCTCAGTCCCGTGTCTTTCTGCTGTTTTGTTCCTCTGTTATCAGCATGATAACTTCTGACAAGTTCTCTGACAACGGTGATAGAACAAGCCTGAAATTTGTGTCGGGGTGGGTGCTATGAATAGATTAGCAGAAATAAACAAAGGGGAAAGGTGTCTCTAAGTGTAGGAGTAAATTTATTTAGAACCATACAAAAGGCAATTCACATGTATGTGGAATAAAACAGGCACACCTGTAGTGTTTGATATCCCAAAGGATGTCATCAGTAGACGTCGGGTCCCTCCGCTGACAGTGCCGCGTGGCAGTGGAATCCCCGCTGGTCACCGCTGATGGAAAAGTGTCCCTCCCACAACCCTGCTCTCTGCACAGACTTTTGTACAGCACCCTGATGATGTCACTGCTACTTTTTATATGGGTCTGCTCAGATATTTGGTGCGCACAATATATAGTTATAACCCGTGGGACTAATAAGGAATGGATTTTCATGCCTGGGATTCAGCTTGAACTTTAATAGACATTGGCTATATACAGGTGGCTCTTGTAGCTAATGAAGAACCCCATTTTTCATACAATAGATTTTCGGAGGCAGGCCTGGAAAATTCTGCTATATTGAAATCCTCATTTACTTGGTACACTACACAACTAGATTTTGTTGCATCACTTGGTAAATGAATGCAGAAGGAACGTGAAGCAGAGGAGATGGCTAGCAACTGGATGAGCTTGTGTATACAATAAACCCCTGTCTTGCTCAAAGCGGAGCCTTTGTTCATCGCTAACAATATACGCAATGAATTTCCTCTTTTATTGTTCATGGCATATACAGCTTGTTTTGATAATAATGAACACACCTGCTTATTAATCTCTTCTTTTAGATAATATAAAGCCTGAATCACTTGTGGGCATTCAGTTTAATAGTGCTTTGTTTTTATAGGCAGCTCCATCTTTGTTCTTTGCAGACAACAACGTACAATGCTTCGTGTGTTATTAGGTCTTCCCTGAAACTCTTTAAATTATCTGCATTATTATTATCTAATATCTAGATTTGTAAAGGAAGCATGGACTTACCATATTACTTTACCCGACGGCTTCATTTTGCTCTAATAAACGATGCTATGGAAATAAAATGACAACATGTCAAAAGACTAAAAGCACCAGATAGCTCAATACATTGATAATAAAAAAAATTATATATATATTTTTTTTTTTTTATATTGTCATGTGCACTGCCCAAAAATTTTGTTAGTTTTCGTTTCATTTGTTTTTTTGTTTTTTTTGCGTTTTTCGGGTCAGTCGTTATGATCGCAATTCGTACATTCGTACATTCGTAAATTTGGAAATTCGAAAATTCGAAAACCTGAAAATTCGAAAATCTGAAATAATAACTAACTATTAAATTATAAGTATCGTAATTTCCTTTCAAATTTGGCTGCTAGACGGCTTTCACACAAGCCGTGGGGGGGCGTTAGCGGTAAAGCGGAAATATTTTTAGCGGCGCTATTCGGCCGCTAGCGGGGCGGTTTTAACACCCCCCGCTAGCGGCCGAAAAGGGGTTAAATCTGCCTGCAAAACGCTGCCGGATCAGTGTTTTGCCGGCGGTATCGCAGCGCTGCCCCATTGATCTCAATGGGGAGCAGCAGAGGAGGATCGGCGAGTTCACCGCTCCTTCACCGCTCCAAAGAAGCTGCTGGCAGGGCATCAAAAAAATCCTGCACCGCTCCAGTATGAAAGCCCTCGGGAATGGAGACGCTTTTTTCAGGCGCTATACAGGTGCTATTTTTAGCGCTGTAGTGCCTGAAAAACGCTGGCAGTGTGAAAGGGGTCTTAGTGAAAGTAACGAATTTGTATTCGTTATGTTCACTAACAGCCAAATTTGAAAGGAAATTCCAAAACCTATAATTTAACTAGTTGCCGCCGGGCCCACCGCCAAATGATGGCGGGCAGCGTGGCTCTCGTTCTGGGACGACGTCCCAAAACGGCTGCTCTCGATCGCCGATCGCCTCTGTGCCATGTGGCTAGGACATGGCACGACCCTGATCTGTGTAAAGAGCCGCGTCCACACACACTGACAGAGTGTGAGGCGAGGAGAGCCTATAAGCGGCATCTCCTCACTGGAGACATCTACACATGTAATCAGGGCACTGATCATCAGTGCCCTAATTACAATAGCAACACCAGTGCCACAAATCAGTGCCAGCAATCAGTGCCCACCACTGCCCACAAGTGCCACCAATCACATGAATGCTTGAAGAATATATATATTGTGACTTATACCAATTATTGGGACTTTTCTCATATTCATTAATATTTTTTTCACAAGGGTGTTTTAGAAGGACTAATTATGTTTGGATAAAAACATCTGGGATGTTGTTTATTTATCACTTTAGTTTTATTTGCATATATATTGTATTATTTTTTAATCTATTGTAATCACATTTATTTAAATTGGTTATGCAATTACTAGCGCCCCCTATAACACTTTCAAATCAGTGCCCATTAGTGATGCCAGTCCGTGCTGCCTATCAGTCCCGCCTATCAGTGCTGCCCATCAATGCCCATCAATGCCTATCAGTGTCGCCCATCAGTGCCACCCATCAATGCCCATCAGTACTGGCTATCTGTGCTGCCCACCAGTGCCGCCTATCAGTACCCACCAGTGCCGCCTATCAGTGCCACCTCAGAAAGCCTTAGGAAAAAATGTTTCATACTTTATCTTCAGAGAAGAAGCAGTTTCAAGGATGTTGGGTGCAGGGCAAGATATAGTGGCCAGTTTTGGTCACAAAAAGTGCAACTTTCAGTGGCTTTTGGGTCCCTCTGCCACATTGGTGTGACACTGTTGCCAGTAGTCTTAAGGCGGTTGTAAACCCTCTCATATACCCAGTGAAGTGAATAGCCTCAGGTGATGCACAGAGATTAAAAAAATAATCCTTCTGCATCTGTGAGGAGTACAGAGGAGGGGAACATGGCAGAGCTGTATTCTGAATAGACAAGCTCTGTGCTTATCTCTCTCCCCGACACAAATTTTATCTGATCTGTTGGGGAAAAGTCTCAGAATTGACACTGATAACAGAGGAACGAAGCACTAGAAAGAAAAGACACTTAGAGCTTTGAAGAGAGACAAGTAAACACTACAGATATATGTGCTTTGTTCACATGACTAAGGTTTACAACCAATTTAAAGAACCAATCCTGAAAAAGACACAGGCCAAGGATTACATGACTGAACATAGCAGATACATGACACTAGATTTAATTTTTCTGCCGTGTTTTTCAGGTCATCTGGTACTTGGTGGCTGGAAGAAGCAAACTATGATCATAACAAAATTATTCTTTTAAAAATCTAATTTATCGGGACGTGGCATTATATACAAAATTATCGTATCCACGGCACCACTCTGTGGTGATACAAATTTTTAATTAGGTCCATAACAGGACTAATTCTTTATTCAAGAAAAACACTCACCTATATAACTTTTGTAGCAGCCCAAACTAACAACTTACTTTCTTTTTTGTTAATACCATAAATGGACCCACCAGTCTTAAACGCTCTGGGTCCCATGGCTAACCCACAAGCTGTAGATTGTAATTAGCTTTATTATTACAACTCCTTCAATAATCTGTTTACCCTTTTGTTGCTTTTCAAGTACTGATTTATGCGCTAATATTGTAGACAAACAGGTTTTACAATAACATTGCAGTACAAGAAACAAAAGTGCAAACTGCAGTATCCATAGCAGTTACACTGAATCTATCTTGTATTAGTCAAGTGTCAGTAAAGTGAAGTCTAATTGGTTGCTATAGATCACTACAGTTTGTGCTTAGATTTCTGCTCTGTTTTTGAAAGAGACTCTGTACAGTTGGCCTTTTAGAGCAAAGTGAGAATGTCAGCAATTCGGTCTCCCAACCCACTGTTATTCACTTAGCCGTGTTCCTCTGCCACTCCTTCCTTTGCCACTCCTTCCTCTGTCAGGGTCAACACCAAAAGCCCCAGTGGCAACTGATCTCATGCACTAAAGGAAATGGTGGCGTCACTCCCTTGGTTATACGACAGTACTCAGGCCTAGAAATTGTCTGCTAGACCCAAGCACTCTTCACACGGGTGAAGGTTACATATTCCCCCATACTTCCAAGCACTGGGTATTGCTGCTGGCTACAATGGAAACAGGTGAGGCAGGGGAGCACTGGCAACATAAGTTGCGGGGGGGAGGGGGGCTTTTCCCTGAATTTCTTTAAAAAAAGTTGTTGATGTAGTGAAGGTACAAAACAATAGAAGTACTGGATTCCACAAAGACATCCATATTGTGAAATTAATACTTTAATATGTTGCATAATGGTATTATTTTTGTAAGTGCTTAATTGTGGACCGAACCTTTAAGTCATATTGTTTACTCTTTTCCTTTTCTTAGTGATTGGGTATGGTTCTGGGTCTCTGATAGAAGTTCACCATTGTGAGAATGCCAAGCAACTTCTTAAAGTTGAGTTCTTCAAGTATGGAATCGGAGTTCCATAACCGTAGTGACTTTGAACGAAATGGAAGTTTTGATAGTCAAGGCAGTCACAATTCCAGAACCAGGAGCTTCAATATGGTAAGTCCTTTATATCTGAAACAATATACATTTAGGGTATGTGTTTAACTCAGTGTTTCTCAAATCCAGTCCTCAAGGTGCCCCAACAGGTCATGTTTTGAAGCTCTCTATTATTTTGCACAGGTGATTTAATAATTACCACAGCCTTGTCAGCTGAGGGAAATACTGAAAACATGACCTGTTGGGGTGCCTCGAGGACTGCAGTTGAGAAACACTGGTTTAACTTCATGTTTACCTTTAGTTGTGAACAAACGTTTGTAAAAATGTAGGTCTTTTTTTGGATTTGTGCATGGAATTGCTTCTAAAATTTGGTCTGTTTTTCATCAGGAACATAAAACAAATATAGCAACAAGCACAAAGATGATATTGTGTCCTGCCATATCTTAATAAAAAGGTTTAAACAAAGACGTAGATGAAAAAATATGTGAACCTGTAGTATAATGCTCTCTTGTAAAGCAGTTACCGTAAATACTCGAGTATAAGCCGAGTTTTTCAGCACATTTTTTTTTGTGCTGAAAGTGCCCCCCTCGGCTTATACTCGAGTCAAGCACTTTTCTGCAGAAAAAAAAATGAAATTTTCTGACCCGACTTTGCGGCCCCTTATCTCGGGGCCACTTGGTGCTAGGAATGCCAAATGTGGTGTGCAAACCCAGTGGAACCAACACTACAACATATCCAATCAATTTGGGGTTCCTAACACCAAGTGGCCCCAAGATACAGGGCCCCAAATTCAGCCAACTGTGTCCATCTGCAGCAATGTCATTTCGGACCCTTTGGTTGCAGCTAGGGGGCATCTAGGAACCCTTAACTACCAAGTTTTAAGTTCAGGGGACCTATGGCTGCAAATGGGCACAGTGAGGCATGCAAATGGGCACAGTGAGGCTGCAAATGGGCATTGTTGACCCTCTTTTCCTCTAACAGTAGCTGCGCATTTCTCACCCTAGGCTTATACTCGAGTCAATAAGTTTTCCCAGTTTTTTGTGGTAAAATTAGGCGCCTCGGCTTATATTCGGGTCGGCTTATACTCGAGTATATACGGTAATTGGAGTCAGGTATTCCAATTAAGTTAGATGTCCATTGACCTGCCCTGTCCTGTATAAAAAAAAAAAAACACAGTTTTCTTTACCTACTCTTCAGAATAGAATTTCCCTGAAGTGCCATATGGCCAAATTAAAGAGATTTCAGAGGATAAGCTGCTAAAGCTCATAATAAAAAAGGTTACAAAGCCCAGTTTACCGATAAGCGAAGTTCAGCTTCATCGTTTACTCTTCCCAAGAATTGGCATTTTCAAAATATCTATAAAAGGCCATGCTGTACAATTCTCAGATGACAAATAATCAACCAAAAATCTGCAGGCATTTTATGTTGTTTATCTTCTCTTTAGACATTAGAGGTCAGGCATGATCCAACCACACTTATGTTTTGCTGGCTGCCAGGGTCTTAAAAAAGAATTGTCACATTACAAATATTATATGTACATTATGAAGCCATGGGCTTGATTTAATAAAGGCAAAAATATTGTACCTACAGGTGCGTACAGGTGAGGTGGCCGGTGTGCAGATTCAGTAGGATGGCCCATAGGCAAGCCCTGGAGAATGTTGGTGGTCAGGCTCGGGAGGGGGGGCCAGGTCTAAAGCTGTGTAAAGGGCCCAAAAATTTCTGCTGGCTGCCCTGGCATACATTATCTATATCAGTTATCGTTAACTTGATTTGCCCAATGTTTTCTGCTCATCAGCTATTCTTGTTGTTATTGTATTGTATGTGTGGCCCAAGACAATTCCTCTTCCAATCTGGTTCAGGAAAGTAAAAAGGTTGGAAACCCCTGCTATAAAAGTGTTACTAAACCCACAACAGTAAAATCAGTCTGTATATGCAGTAAAGCATGCTTGTTATACTCACTGTGGAACCGAAGGGGATAATTCTCTGCATTGTGTAAAAAAGGCTGTTTGATCCTGTCTTCTCTGATGCTCCACTTCTTTTATTGTCCCAAATCCATCTTCTGATAGAACAGAGCCTTGGGGGCAAGCTGCACATGCTCAGTTTGGTGTGTATTGCTAGAGAGTTTTTTTTTTTCTTGGGACAGTGCATGTGATCAGCACAGGGCCAATTAGCACTGCCCAGACAGAGAGACAGGGGTCCTGCATCCTCATAGAACAATCAGGGGAGAATGTAAAATCATCCTACAAGCTTTTACCAGACACTGATAGAAGTGACAAGACTGCTATATACTGCTGATGAGAAAAGCAGTTTATATTTACTAAAATAATTGCACTTCCATGTGTACTGTGGGAGACCCCATATAGTGAATTCAGGGTCCTGGGTTTAGGAACACGTTTTAATTGTGCTTTTAAAAGATATAAGCTCTTTTTTTTATGTATCTAGGAGCACCAACAGTGTTGTAAATATATATTCTTAACTTCAAATTTTGGAGATTTTTGCAATGCTCTATGGATTTGGCTAATGCAGAATGACCAAATGACCCAAGTGAATGTTGTATTACATATAGGGCCCATTTTCAATTCTCCACAGCGGTGTATTGCATTAACACGCAAAATGTGAATTGGCACATTGCAGTTCCATCAATTTAAAATGTCCCCCCTCAACTCGCTAAAGCTCCCACACGCATGCATTGCAGCACACTACATGGTCACACATGATTTTAAACTGTAACGTATGATTGATACATGGTTACATGAGAATCCTATATCTAAGTGCCAGGATTAATCACTCATTTTCAGTCCTTTTCGTTTGTTGAATTACCTAAAAAACATACATTTTTTTGCATACAAATATAACTCTTAAGGAATTTAGGTTTAATTTTAACTTTTAATTAAAATTTAAATTAAAATTTTAGGTTTAATTTCCTCATTATAATATTTCCAAATGTTGAGGAAGAAAATGTCAATTAATGAGCTGCAAAAAAAAAAGTCTTAGGGTTAGATGGTAGTAATTAGCTTATTTATAGCAATCACTGCTTCACTCCGAGCTTTAACAGGACATGACATGTGCGGTTTCCATGGATACAAGGATTCGAACAATCATGTCACACTCAGGCCATACATTCAGTATTTCCTAACTGTCAATTAGGAATCCAAAACAGACATTGCCTGTGTCCAACGTGCTGCCTAAAGCTTCATCATTTGTTGCTGTGACTTTGTGTGAGAAGGTGACAGGAAAGTGCTGGAGGGAAGGCACATCTCTCCAGATAAATTACTAAATTAGCAAAAAGCGCCAGAAAAGCGCGCTGTATTGGAAAACGTCGCCGTTTGCTGGTTTTGTTTTGCTGGCTCTGACAAAATTCAAGCTGTGTATGGACCTTCTAGCACCGTTTTGTTCAATAAAAGTTGAATCATCAATCGTTTTTTTGTTGGAAAGCTGTCAGCCCAACAGGGCCTGTATCCAATCAGATTCGGGTATTCTTACAGCCTGTGGTACCAGCTGTAAAAATGCAATAGCTTGGCAGTGGACACTTGTCCGTCTGCGCTGTTAGCTTGGTTGAGGGAATCTGTCAGATTTTGTTTGTTCAGCCTACATGTTGAACAAAAGAAATCTCTATGTGTATGGCCGGCTTTATAGAGCTAGGTTTAAAGTAGTATTAAACCCCAAAACAAAAAATGTATATACTAAATTGCAGCTTACATTTTTAAATGTGGTGGCTGCATTTGTTTCCTTTTTATTGGGCTTTTTCCATTATTTTCATCTGGCCAGTAAGTCTTTTATTTTTCAACTTCCTCTTACAGACCAAGCTGTCCAACATAAATGCTAGTTAGAGGGTTGAGACAAACCATTTACAACTGACAGGGTCTCAGAAACCATAAAATCAGGCCGAGACAGAAGTACAGTTAAATCACACTTGTTTAATAATACAAGTAAAAAGAACAAACGTAGTCAAAACATAGCCAAAGTTCAGAAACCGGAACGGATAGTCAGCCAAGCCAGAAGTCAGGGATCAATGTAGTGGAACAGCAAGCAGGATCTGGAGCCAGAAGGAATGTCAGCAAAGCAAGTCTTGAACAGGATCGCAGGAGATGTTTCTGTGATATTGACCAAGGCTAAGGCAGAGCTCCTCTGGACTGGACGGCTTAAGTAGGCAGGACTGACGAGCAGGATATCATCAACAGCTGAGTAACTGTGGAGAGATAGGAGCTGGCAATTAGCCGACAGATGAGCGGCCAGCTCAGAGAAGGAAGGGCTGAGCCCAGCCCTGACACAGGGATGGTAACAATGGTCAGTTTTTATGTAAAACTTTTATCCCAAAAGGAAAATAAAACCGTTGCTTTAACTGCTTATAAAGTGTTAGCTGGAGTTCAACTTTAATTTGTTAGTCAAGTACATCTAAGTTTGCTAGTCTTAAGCCTCGTACACACCAGCAGGGCTGAACGAAAAAAAATCTGACGGCTCAGGAGCCGCTGAGCTAACTTTGCAACATTAGTACAGCGGTCTCCCTTGCTGTGCCATTGTATTGTGACAGAACCCTCTGGTCAGCGCTCTCAGCGGAGCGACTGGCTTCTGTTGGACCAACTTCAGTACACACGGGCCGAATGTTGGCCGGTCTCCTTTGAACCGGCCAATGCCGCCTGACATTCACCCATGTGTACTAGGCTTAACACTCCCCTCTCCGCAGACTGATAATGCTTCTGCCCAAAGGTGTCTCTGTTGCTCCTCCAGTGCAGTGGAAGAAAGAAAACAATTGAAGGAGTTCCATGGTCGCAGCATGCACTTTCACTTTATAAAGCAGAACTAAAAGGGTTAAACTTAGCTTTCCAATGCTCCCTTGCCAGCGCTGCCATCCTATTCTGTGTGTAGGTCTTTGGACCTCTTCATTGTTGTGTGGGGGAATAACATCACTCCTGCACATGTGCAGAAACCACTCATCCCAGCACACAGAGCTCAGCCCGGTGTTGTAAGCTGAGCAAGTCGGTTTACAGCGCTGGAGAAGACCGCGAGCAGACAGGTAAATACATTGCATGTCTCTTCTGCAATAAAAGCCTGGCTGCTCGCTGTTTGCCTGTTAAAGTGGAACTTCAGTTCCGCTTGACATCAGCATTGTAATAACAATACAAACAATAAGTTATTTCTGACAGTCCAATATAAGCTTGAACAATCTTCTTTCATGTTGTGAGTTCTACCTGTCTGCTGGCCATCCCTTTCCACCACTCCCTGGGTTCCTATATTGCAACAAAAGGTAGGTAGTAGGATTTTAAATACCCCTCCAGTGATCACACAAGTACACTTATGTAAGAAAAAATATGTACAACATTTTTATTTTAAGAATAAAATATAAAAAAACACGTGTGTGGTTTGCATACTAATACCAGCAAAACATTATCCACTACAAACATGGATAGCTGTTTGTCAAGATAAAGAACTAGGGTCAACGCGTTTCATGGAAATGACTGCTTATTCGGGACCTCTTAAATGTACATGATCACACAAGTGGATTCTTTTTTGGAGATTTCCATTTATATACTTTTCATGCATTTTGTAATTGGACCACACAGTGTACAGAGATGTACTGGTGGAATATCCAGTGAGGTATAGTCTCGCCGGCCTATGGGAGAAAGATCATCCCCAGAGTAGAGCTCTTTATACAGAAAGAGCTGTTCCCTGCATGCAATGCAGCTTCCTCTGTTGTTTACTTTCAATTTCTAAGGACTACATCCTTAGACTACATCCTCAATTTCTAAGGACTACATATTTTTTCGTACCTTCCTGCCTGGAAGCAGTGATTTCTGTACTGACTCCGCCTCCTGAAACTCCTCCTCTTAGCACCTCTGTAGTTTAGAATAGGGTTGTCCCGATACCAAGCATTTGTACTCGCACAAATGCTTCCGATGCCTAATCCGATACCTGGGAATGCAACCGGAAGTCGGCGGGCGAAGTGGAGATCACGTTTACAGTCTGGCGGCAGTGGAACTATGTAAGCTGGCCAGGGCAGGGATGCAGGAGCATATTCTGTCCAAAAACAGTGACTGGAGCCGTCACATTCGGTAAAGGAAGTGAGGTTTCGTGTCTCCAGAGGGTAAACATCACGACACCCATCTTGATACACCCTGCACTCGGCTGCAGTAAGCCAGCAGCGGACATCTTGTTGGGCTGGGTGTAACAAGATGTCTGCTGCTGGCCTACCGCAGCCGAGTACAGGGTGTACCAAGATGGGCATCACAGCAAACATATAGCATTGCAAAATTCTTCCTTTCTTCTCATCCATGTAATTTATTATGCAATTGCCAATCAGTGCTGCATTTCAGTGCCCATGAGTGCCGCCTATCAGTGCCATCTATCAGTGCCCATAAGTGCGACCTATCAGTGCCCATAAGTACTGCCTGTCAGTGCAACCTATCAGTGCCCATAAATGCCGCCTATCAGTGCCCATAAGTGCCACCTATCAGTGCCCATCAGTTAAATTGTTACATGACATAAAAAAAGTATCAGTAATCGGTATCGGCGAGTAATTGAAAAAAAGTACCGGTACTTGTACTCGGTCTTAAAAATTTTTATCGGGACAACCCTAGTTTAGAAGGTAGGCTCCGTGAAATGTGTGACATACCAGTGCCTACTTCACATAGTGAATACGTGTCACAGAATTTGGGGAGGTAAAGGTGTAGGGATCTTCACAAAGTAACTTTACAAACTTCAAGATCCTTCAGTAATAGGAATAGGCTAGAAATAATTGAAATACAATGTGGAAATGAATATATGATTCTACATGTTGACCATAGATACACTTTAAGGATTGCTAAGCTACGATATATTACATTTAAAAAAAAAAAATTTTTAGTACTGCTTTAAATAAAGCAAATAACGGCTCTGGCATTTTATTGGGGAAAAGTTAGGTTTGAATAAGGTAAAATAGGATTTTTCCAGTGATATATCGCTTTGTATACAGCAGCCCCTGTGTCTTTCCACAAAGTTATAATCAAAACTTAGAAGGTCAGTACTGCTATGCGAGAATGTAGATCTCATTAAAATAAAGTTAACCATTAATTTCCCTACGAGTTTCCATGCCTCTCAGAAGCAGTCATTTCGGTAAAGCTGTTTTGTAAACAGTAACTTACTCATAAGATGAATAATGAGTCTCATTTGTGAGCTATGTCATTGTCGTTTACCTGTGCATGGAATTCACGTATAAGTGGAAGTGAAGACTGGAAATGTTTGTGTACGTGATACAAGTACAGTTCCTAGAATACCAACTAAGACTTAAAAGGAATTTGTAACCTTAGCCACTAATTAGCACAGCGCTGTACATGTCATGGGTGGCTGGGCGGACTGGCCAATTACCCTACATCAGTCCCCCCTGGCTTCACAATGCCAATTTAATTTGAACATGCATTTCATGGGTTTACATTTCCATACTAAGTCATATTATGGATGCATATTGTGAAAAGAGCAGTTTCTACTTCATCTTCTAGGTAAAAGATGGATTAAATATTCGACAAAACGCCACCAAGGTCTCCGTATTTAAAGAGCACTGCAGGCAACTAGTCAATCATTGAACTGCTAATGGTATCCAGGAGACAATGCAAATTGTGCTAAAATCAGAGCTTCTGGATGAGCCTACAGCTTCTCATACAATTCCATGTTGTGTAACTTCCTTCTCATTCTCCATTGGGGGTTAGACTACCCCAAACTGCATTTTAATGGGCATAGACTTAGGCCTATTAAAGCAGAACTAAAGGCACAAATACTTACCTTAGTTCCAGCAGGCCAATGCCTGCAACATTCCCCACCGGCATCTGCAACTTCTCCCCAGGTTCTTCCAGGTGCCAGTCCTCAGCCATTTTGATTGGCCAGCATAGGATGACGTCACTCCCATGCATGTGTGGGGGAGTGTAGTCATCCCGACACACTGGCAGTATGGTGGAATGTAAGCCAAGCTGTGCATGCACAGCTTAGTATACATTCCAGAGATGATTTTGAATAGGCAGGTAAGTGTACTTTCTTGAAAAAGAGACTTTCATGTCTCCTCTGCAATAAAAAGCCTGCCTGTTTGCAATTTTTTATTTTTTATATTTAGTTCTGCTTTAAAGAGGAACTAAACCAACTGATTTTAAGTGGAACTAAACCCTCCTATACTTTACATGCAAGAAAGTTGCCATCTTTGCCTCAGTTTGATCTGTAGTTGCAATGGTGACCCACATGTAATTCGTTATGACACCAGCCATTTGATGGTTTGACAGTTCGGGTGAGAGCACAAGCAAATGTGACAACTGAAAGCAACATAGAAAACTTACAAGAAGTCAGGTTAGTTATGTCAAAAGAGACATACAATGCAAAAAAAGTATTTTGCAATAAAATACACCTACCTACCTTCTCACAGTATTCTGTGACATGTAAACTGAGCTGCGCATATGCAGGATGACTGGATCCTGCACATGCAAAGGAATTCTGTCCTCCCATGACCAACAATGAAGATGGCTGAAGACCAGCACCCAGAAGGAGCTGGGGAGACAATGCCAGCACCGGTGAGGTACCTGCTTTGTGGACTTTGGTCCATTCAAGAGGGGGTAAGTATGATGACTTTAGTTCTGCTTTTACTGTTTAGGAAAATGGTTAAGCCCCCCATTCACATCGGCACGATTTGACTGGTCAAATTGCATGTCAAATCGCACCCTAATGCAGGCATTAGGAGCGTCCCTACCGATTTCCAAAATGAGGTCCTGCACTACTTTTGACGACTTGAGGGGCGACTGCAATAGACATCTGTGCATGAACCCGCACAAATGTCTTTCAAGTTGCCTCCGAAGTCGGACTGAAATGCGGCTTTGAAATCGTGTGAGTTCAGAGGAAGTCATCCGATTTTCAAAGCCGTGTTCAGTGTAAACGAGGGCTTAATCAATAGGTTTAGTTCTGCTTTAACTGTTTCCCTAAACCATTACATACAAGATATGCCTTGGAATCAGATGGTAACTGTTATGGATATCTCACACCAGCAGACCGCATGCCCACTGATGTGTGCTAGAAGAACACAGTACTGCTGCGCAGTTTCCAGTGTATTGCATTGTTTACTTTTTTTTCTTTTTGGTCAGAACTTTATTGAACTGTCACAAGTGATGTAAGTTCAGTTGGCCGCTGTGCCATGTGAGGGATTGTGTTGCACCATGCTGTGCTGAATAAAAGTACTGCATGCTTTACTTTTTTTGCTGATATCACTAGAAAAGAAAAGCCTTTGAAAATGGGTTTGCAATAACTCCATCAGTATCACCAGCAAAGCAGCTTCATTATTATCCCATTAAAGAAGAAGAGAATGTGCGCTGAATTTCGAGATTTCATAATTTGCCACGTCACGAATGTTAATTCTCCATTATGAACGCTAGTTTACAAGACCGAACGCTTCCGGCTCGTCCTTGCTTCAGAGCATGCGTGTTTGTACTTTGGACTTTTGTCTGACGGACTTGTGTACACACGCTCGGAAAATCCGAAAACAGACATTTGTCCGCGGAAAATTTTAAAACCTGCCATCCAACATTTGTCTGCGGAAAATCCGACCAACAGTTGTCCAATAGACCATACAAACGGTCGGATTTTCCGCCAACAGCCTGTCATCACACATTTCCCGTAGGAAAATCCGATCGTGTGTACGTGGCTTAAGATGATCTAGCAGATTTAGATGGACTTGACCAACCAATTAAAACTGAACTCCAGTTTATACTTTTTTTTTAAGCAGTTACAGCAACTTTTGTTTTCTTTTGGTATAAATGTTTTATATAAATGAATAAAAGCTGACCATTGTAAACACCCTTGTCAGATTAAAGTGGAACTAAACTCCCCTATCCTTTACAGCCAAAGAAGCTGCCACCTTAGCCTATTTGATTTGCAGATGCCATGGAACTACACATGTGATCAGTTATGATACCAGCCATTTGATGACTTGACAAATAGGTTGAGAGAACAAGCAGTTGTGACAGTTATCATTCATTGCATACCTTAAATGTAACTGTTTTTGAAAACAGTTAAACCAATGGGCTTAGTTCCACTTTAAATTGTTTGTCTCAACCCTCTAACTGTCACTTTTGCTGCGTAGCTTAGTCTGTTAAAAGAAGCTAAAAAATAACAGATTTACTGGCCGAATCACCAGGTACAAATAAATTGAAAAAAGCCTAAGGCCGGTTTCACACTGGGGCTGTGGGGGCGGCGGCGGTAAAGCAGCGCTATATTTAGCGCTGCTTTACCGTCGTTTTAGCCGCGGTATTCGGCCGCTAGCGGGGTGGTTTTAACCCCCGCTATCGGCCAAAAAAGGGTTAAAACCCCCCGCAAAGCTAGCGCACCGCTAAAGGACCCGCTTTTTTCAGGAGCTATACAGGCGCTATTTTTAGCGCTGTAGCTCCTGAAAAACGCTTCAGTGTGAAAGGGGCCTTAAAACAAAAAACGAATGCAGCAACAATTTAAGAATTGATGAGCTGCTATGCATTACATTTATTTCTTGGGTTTAACACTGCTTTAAATACTCAATATCTGTTTATGCACTCTATGGGTTACTTTACTGCCCACCCATTATATCTACATAAAGTACCTGACAAATTGTAATATAGCGTTTTATATGTAAACACATACAGGGCCATTACAAGAAAACAATCTAAAGTAATGCAAGGACTAAATTTAAGTTGTATACTCTATTGGTTACTGTGATGTTATTGATTTACAAATTGCTTTCAATTTTTTGTAGGACGATGAGAACATGAAATATCTAACAAATGAGGAGAAGAATGCCCTCATGTTTTTTGAAGAAACGTTGGATGCTTTTGAGGAGGACAACGAGGAGCCACCAATCTTACTCAATTCAAGTTTAGGTTCTTACTCACCCAGAACAACAGAAGATAGTCACTCTGACAGCGATGATATAATTGACCTGGTGCAGACAGGGCACAATCAAGGTATTGTCCCAGTTGAATCCATGTTTTGTGCGTAGATTATTAATTATTGTAGTAGGGGGATTCATAGCGAGGGTATAGCATTTGTTTTGATTGATTTTGTAATATAACACCTCTCTAAATTTTTGTAGTAATGTTTGTACTGATGGTAATGGATGTATGCACTTATTTTTATATATATTTTTATAGAGTGGGTTAGTAGGTACCAGTACAGATTATTTTTTTACTTTTAGCCACTTGAACTCCAGTACCTATATACTTCTTTTGGACCAAAGCAGTTTCTACAATTCAGCTATGTGTTGAGGTAGCTAAAATATGTAAATTTTATTTTCTGATTGTCCTATTTTATAATAATTGTGAAATAACATTTCTGGTAGCAAAGTTAGCAAAGTTATTCATAACTACAAAAACAAATAAATAACACTAATAAAAAAGGTAATATGTGAATGGTTAAAAAATATTTAATATTTTTTTTTAATGTTAGCCAAGGGGAGTATGAGAAGACAGAATATAAATACAGCTGATTAGGGATACATGAGGGAGAATAAGTAGTTGATGAGCATAATTAAAAACAAAAAAAATAATGTTTTTTTTTTTTAATGTAGATTTTATCTACTTTTATTTTTTTCTTTATCTGTTGATATGTACAGACCAGACCAAAGAATGCTCTTTTAATCCTCACACAGAAAATATAGTCTAAATGCATTGTAACACGAATACTGTTACAGAATTAGCCAATGAAGCTTGCAAACCAAGTTTGCAAGCTTTAGTTACATAGGAACTGCTGTTTTGCATTCTTGCAACACAGAGCATTCTTTGGTTGTTAAACTAACAACTGGTCTCAGAGATTTTGTCAGGTGCAGTGGTTGGGGTGAGTGGAGGAAGCCCGGGGCACCCAGGGCATGCCCAAGATGTTTAGATGACGTATTTTTGTGCACCTCATACACCCAAGGATCTTCAAGTTGTTAATAGTTTACCATAAGCCAGTCATTTTGGTTATTTTTTATTTACTTGCTAATTTTGTTTTATCTGCTAAATAGTAATATTTTGTGTTTCAACAGATACTGGTTCTGGACCAACTACCAATGGTCAGAAACATACACAACACGATTCCAGGCTGTTGGCTGCCACTGGCTTTGCTAGTGCACCTGTAATTATCTCAGCAAGCGCTATTCAGAGGGTGGAGGACCATTTTCCTTCTGAACCGCCAATAGACTATCCTAAATTTCATGGAGCTGTTCCCACGCCTGTAGTCATAGCACAAAATATCTCCGAGAAGAAAACAGAGAATGTACATTTGTCCTCAATGTCACCCAAAGAGGAGAGATCACCAGAACTGAAGAAGAGTGTGGCCACCTCACCAGTTGGTGACGATCATTTTGTATTTCCTGGTTCATCCAATGGGAAACTTAACAGATTTCCAAATAACATAAGTGTTAAACTGTCAGGGAAACAGTATAACAAAACAATCGCTAAAGCAGCTGTCAATGTACAAGAAAGAAAAGCTCAAGTCCTGGCCAATTTACATGGACCAACATTGTTTGGCGAGGAAATTGATGGAAAAAACAGCGAACAACTCATTCGGAGGACATCGTTTCGGGATGTGTCTTCTGAGCAAGCAAGATATGAAGCACTGACTAAGCTTGGCTTGGTTAAAGAAATGCCAATTCAAGCTAACATGCAGACCACTAGTGCATGCACCTCTCCTGTATCAAATGGTCAGCACTCGCCAAAGTTTTTCCCTCCAGAAATAAAGAGGAGATTTTCAAATGAGAAAGTGAATGCTAATTCTCAACTCTCAGCAAAGATTCCGACTCCAGAATTTAATACAAAGATTTCAAATGAGCATCATGTTATCAATAGTCAGAGCTCTTCGAAATTTTTCACTACAGAAACAAAAAGGGTACCTTCAATTGAGAAGGATAACATGAGCAGTCAGCATTTCCCAAAGGTCTTGACTGAAGAATCAAACAGGAGACTTTCAAATGAGCAAATGAACACGCGTGTGTCAATAAAGGTCCTGTCTCCAGAATCAAGCAAAAAGATTTCATATGACCATGATTTTAACAATGGCCAGAACTCTTCAAAATATTTCACTACAGAAACAAAAAAGGTACCATCAATAGAGAAAGATACCATGAGCAGTCAGCATTCGCCAAAGGTCTTGGCTGAAGAGTCAAACAGGAGACTTTCAAATGAGCAAATGAACACGCGTGTGTCAATAAAGGTCCTGTCTCCAGAATCAAGCAAAAAGATTTCATATAACCATGATTTTAACAATGGCCAGAACTCTTCAAAATATTTCACTACAGAAACAAAAAGGATACCTTCAGAAGAGCATGACCACATGAGTGGTCAGCACTTGCCAAAGGTTTTGGGTGAGGAACCAAGCAGGAGACTTTCAAATGAACAAGAGAGTATCAGTAGAATGTTGAGGAATGAACCCAGTCCCTTTATTCCTTTGGGGAAAACTGTTGTTATTAAAGGAGAAACACCAGCTTCATATGTTGATAAAAATAAGCGTCACAGTAGCATATATGTTAATCATGAGCAAAAGCATCCAAATCACCAAGAAATCAAGAGAACACAGTCAGTGCCAAGACCTACTGGTTTTAGATCTCAGGGGATTACTGTACAGTTCTCTGGACGTGACTCTTCTGAAGAAACTAGAAAAGATGCATTGAGAAAGCTTGGCCTACTAAAAGGACAGTCTGGACAGTGAAATCACATTATGTTTTCATTTTGTGGACATAGCTGAAATTTATATGTGAAGTGCACATTCTGCGCAAACTATAGACTGGTAGCCTCTGAAGGAAATTGTTAATGTGTACAGCACAGTTCTACACATTTATGTAAGATATTAATACCATTACGCCAAAGAATTTTTAACATGTCCATAGGAAATATTTCTACTTATTGATTATTAAGTCTTAAGTCTTACCTTGCAAACTTTTTTATGTATATTTGTTTAGCCAGTGGCAGAAAACAGGATTTGGTATCTATTATATATTGTATTAGCCAAATATAATACAGAGTGCAGACTATATTCTACACCTGACTATATTTATCTACATCTGAGTAAAGCAGGCCACATAGAATGATTTTGTATTGGTTAGTTTTTCAAAATTTACAAACCACTTTTTAATAGATTAGTTAAGGCCTAAAATAGTTACTGGTATTGAACCAACAAATCATATGGCGTAAACAGGCTTTTCGTTTAGCATACATAGTGCAATGTATTCTGTTCTCTTATTTATTCAGTATTCTCTGATCATACAGTATGCTGCTTCTCAGACTACATAGTCTATTTCACATCTCCACAAGAAGTACTGTGCACCAAAAAGCACTTCTTGAATGGTAAGTGAAATCAAAGCAATATTTATTCCTCAAGTATTTTCTTGAAATCACTTTTGTTGAGTAAAAAACATTTCCCTCTGGGAGATATATGTACATTGCAATGATGTTAACAAACTTTGTTGCAGATTCCTACCTTCTGCCTACCTCCCTAGTATGTTATTCTCAGTAAATAGCTGTTTGTTTGTGTCCATGTGCAAAATGAATGTGAACGGGAGTGATTTATAATTATGAAAAAAGTGTCAGGGTCTGCATCCTTTTAGAAGTGATTTCCCATTTGGGAATACCTCACCAAAAATAGCTTTTTTGTTGCAGGCGATGCCCAAAATCTGACTTGTATCTTAGTACAGATGTCTGGGAAAATCAATAAGCCAATCACACCAACAGGAAATGACATTTCTTGGGGGCGTTCTGTACACCATCTGTGTACAGAATGCCTCTAGGTTGCCATATTGCATTGCATTTTACAGAAAATTGCAGCACTGCAGAGTGAAAAGGAAGGTAGTTCTTAATAACACTTAATTATAATATGACTTGTGTAGTAATTGTATATACTATAATATTTTTCTTTATTTGCTATTTTTTCCCCACAAAAGTGCAGTTATCCTTTTAATATCACATTTATAGTTCCTCCAAGCAGGTCTGGAGCAAAAGTCTAACAACACTAATATATGTATGAGAGTGCAGGCTCCTTGAGCCCTCTTGTAAAATTTACCAAAATTGTTTACAACCTTCTCTTAAGTTTCTTTATATATTTATATCCACCTATTTATCTATACACACAACATTATATTTGTTCTCTCTATGTTAAAGTTGGCAAAGAGTGGTAACACGCAAAACAGGGGTTTGTATATTTATATGTCAAGGTTACTTAATAGTCCCAGTAGGAAGTCCAACATGAAGTGTATGAGCACATGACCTAACCCGGTGAATGAGGATCCAAGAATTAATTGGAAATTGGAATCTACTGGGACACAATACCTGTAGGGAACTATGAGCACACACTGCTTAGATAAACAAACAAATGGAAATGCAAGGCTCTCACAGCCTTATTTAATACTTTATATAGTTTCGGGAACCATACACCTTGAGAGAGCTTGTGGTACACATTAGATGACTGTTAGCGGGCATGCTCTGTCACCTTTTTAGTCTTTCGATACTAAAGACTAAATTGTTTCAAAAGACTGTGAGTGCCCCACATTTCTTGGAACTCAATAGCTGGACTGGTTTTTACTCCCAGCCTAGGGTTGTCTTCACATATCAGTTGTGGAATATAAAATGTCAAATCGAATACAGATACTGATACCTTGCCATTGATTTAAAGCGGATAGCGTGGCCTTGGGACACTAATGACATTTAATCCTTTCCTCAGAAGACATCATGGTTATAAAATATCCAGAGTAGAATATTAGATGCATTGTCGTTCTCTGAAATCAGATGTACATGTATGTACAAGTCTGCTCTTGCTTTGCTATAATCAACGAAATCTCCTTTGGTGTTTCACACGCTTTCCTCTTTGAACACAATGATCACTATAAAAGAAGCTTTTTTGTAATTAAAGCTTTCACCCTTTCCTTTTAAAACCATGAATTCAAAAGATGTGTTCTTAGACTCCTAATATTAAGACTTCATCCTAATTAGTATCTGTCTTTGATGGAGGTTACAAGGAGAGTTCATGTTGTGCCGATTTTGGTCATATTTTCCTTTCTTTTTCCCTTGTAGCCAATCTTAAAACGCTGTGAACGAGAATAATACTAACAACATACAATAGTCATCTCTGTTATCTGACTTAAAGGAGAAATCTAGAAAAGAAAAAAGGTGCATGGAAACTGGAGATTAAATCCTGCCTCTGTGACATGAGTCCTTAGATCTATTCATCTGAAAGATCCTAGGCTGAGCACTTAAAGGGGTTGTAAACCCTCAGTTTTTCACCTTAATGCATATTATGCATTAAGGTGAAAAACCTTTTGTGCTGCAGCTGCCCCGCAGACCCCCCCCCCTTTTTTCTAACCTGAGCCTGATCGTTCTAGTGACGGGGACAAGCACAGCAGCTCCAGCCGCTGTCTCTCTTCTCATTGGACAGATTGTTAGCACAGCGATCTCCCCTGCTTGCTCTATTGTGTTCTGACAGGGAGACACCTCCCACCCCCACCAGAACACTTTGTCCAGCGTTCTCAGCCATTGGCTGAGAGCGCTGATTAGGAGCCAGTTAGCAGACCTTTTCCTGTCATGCCCCTTCGACAGAAGTCGGCCCGGCAGCAGTACACATGGGCCAAGTTTCTATTGAACTGGCCGATGTTGCCCGACATTCGGCCCCCGTGTACTAGGCTTTACTCCTATAGATCTTACATAAGCCACCGTCAGCTCTTTATCCTGTGTGCCAAAAGATTTAGCTGAGACTTTTAAGAAGTAATCATCCCTCTGGCACCTAACATGAGACAGCAGTGCATCACATATTAAAGTGCACCTATCCCCAGACTATAGACATTAAAGAGGTTGTAAACCTCCATTTTCAAGTTGTACCTATAGGTAAACCTATAATAAGGCTTACCTATAGGTACAGTAAATATCTCCTAAACATGCGCCGTTTAGGAGATATTTACTTTGTACTTCACTGATGAGGTCATTGGCACATGCGCTGTGAAGAAACAGCCCTCTGTGCCAGTCTGACCAGTCACAGAGCCGGAGTCCGCAGCCCCGGAAGGAAGAGGGGGCAAACATGAATGCAGCCTCCAGCGGGGACAGGCTTCGTTTGCAGGTAAGTCTCACATAATGTGCTAGAATGCGATGCATACTAGCACATTATGCCTTTACTTTGCAGGGAACACAAAAGGAAGTAAAACCCATCAGGGTTTACTTCCTCTTTAAACTATTTATATATTCTTTTTAAGCAGTATACAAGCTTTAAAACAAGCCATCTCTGACCTTTTTAGCTGTATGTACTGTGACGTAAATCATTCTGAAAGATCCTCAAAGATCACAACAAAGACTCTGAAGTTGGGTTTCACTTGGTTTCTATAGACCGATACACACATTGCATTAGGGCAGCTCATTTATTTCACAATGCACTCCAACAGACCAAACTAAGTGTAGTCAGCATTTTAGGCAGTGATCAGAGGTGTTTGATCGCTCAGTTCTCAGTGCAGAGGCGGCAAGGACAGATGCAGCTTTGGATCAATGCAATGAATCCACCTAGAAGTTTTTTTTTGTAAACACATACTTCTCTTTTAAAGTGCTTTTTTAGAATATGTAAATATTTTAGTATGTATAGTCTGGCCACAGGTTCACTTTATTCTGGAGGGTTTTTTTTTCAGGAAAAAGGTAAAGCGGTTGTTAGATTATGGAAATGAAGCTGCTGCTCATGTTATTCAGCCAGGTTGTTTAATTTTCCAAATGCCATCTTGTTGCCATACACAAATTCCAGTTTTTCATCTGTGTCTATCAGAATCGAAATTTCATATATCCAGGGATACATCCTTTCTGGTGCATTTTGTGCAAAACATTACAATATATATGCATTGCAATTAAATATGTTAAGATTGTGACAAACCTTTTTTTTTTATTAAACTTCTGTACATTATTTTATGCATTTATCAAAGGACTCTGTATACTGTAACTATTATTTTTAATGTCAACATCATCTTTAACTGATGTTTAACCGGTAACGAAGTGCTGGAGATCTTTCGTTATTCCTAGTTGGCTCTAGTCATATCTAATTAGCGGTTTTTATTTTTATACAGCTTTCACTTTTTTTTTACACCATCAATAGTGGTATGTACAAGTATACACAGAATTTGTATATTATGATTTTCCGATTGGCCTAGTTTCTGGCTGTGCATAGCTAGCATTCCAAATGCTTGGTATAGCCAACAACATTTTGCTGTATGCCATTATATTTGGTTATATGAAACCTATATGGTATTGCTGTTACATCAACCATCTTTGTTTCTATTAATAAATATTTTTTGTCTTCTTGAATGTCTCTGGTTTCTGTTATTTAAACATTCATCACATGTTCTTGAGTTATTTTGTACATGTGGCATGCAAATCAATCTGATAGCATCAAGTTTCAAGAAGTCACAGGGTGTAGTGTGCAGTAGCTGTTTATATCCATACCATAATGACAACAGCTAGTGGATCATTTAGCTCCCAACTGTCTCTCAATTGGAATCAAAGACCTCTTTATTAGGAATGGGTTGAACAGACCCCTGTTCGGTTCGCACCAGAACTTCCGAACAACGTGAAAGTTCGGACTCGAATAACAAGCCCCATTAAAGTCAATGGGACTCGAATGTCAAAAATCAAAAGTGTCCATTTTGAAGGCTTATATGCAAGTAATTGGGCATACAATGATTATAGGGTTCCGGGTCCTGCCCTGGGGGACATGTATCAACAAAAAAAAAGTTTGTAAAAAACTTCATTTTTAAATGAGCAGTGATTTTTTTTTTTTTTTAAAGTGAAAGCATAAAAATAAAAAAAAATCCTTCCAATATAGTGCCCGGAGAGGGGGTCCCCTTAGTCTACATGTAAAGTGGCAAACTGCCTTCATTTTGCTCAGCAACAGCTGGGGAGCCAGTACGAATGATGAGGCCACAATGTAGTGCACTGGGAACAAGATTAGAGATTTTTTGGATACATTCTGGTGTCACTTTGACTTTGGATAGAAGTAACGGGTGCGTAAAAATTGGTCTTTGGGTGTCGGTGGTGCCTTCCCACCATAACCCTATAGAGGTAATCTTGATGAAAGCAAGAATTGGCCTTGCTGTAAAAAATTGCAATGATATGCACCTGTCAAACTGGTGCAGAAAAATTGGTCTTTGGGTGTTAATTGTGCCCATAAAACCTATACCAAAAACATTCTTCCAGATGAAATGATTGAACACCCTCAAAGCTAAGCAGCCTCGAAGTCCTGCAGAGATTCCACATCCCAAAAAGACTTAATCAGTGACATCGGCATCAGGGGCTTCATAGCTGGTAATCCAGGACTGATTCATTTTTATAAAAGTCAAACGGTCCACGGAGTCTGTGGACAGACGTGTTCTATGATCAGTAACAAAGCCTCCTGCAGCACTGAATGCCCATTCTGAAAGCACGCTGGATGCAGGGCAGCCCAACAACTTAATAGCCTACTGGGCAAGTTCTGGCCAGTGGTCTATTCTCATGACCAGTAAGTCAGTGGATCATCAGTTGGAAAGCTCTCCATCTCTGTTTTGGCCCCGAGATAATCATCCACCATGTGACGCAGACGCTGCCGATGGGATGTGGAAGCTGACAGCCCTGGGCGGCAAGGACTAAAAAAAATTCTGAAATGCCTCTCCAACGCTCCTCTTGACCAACAGAGAATTCGAAAAAACATTTTCCACCACACTGTAACCTACTGGAGTCAGGAAAAATGTTAAATAAAATCCTCTTTAACGTGTCCTCAAGAGATTTTATCTTCTGCACTCTCTGTGGGGATGGGATGAGTTCTGAGACATTCCCCTTTATAACGGTGGTCAAGGAGGGTTGCCAATCATCCTTCTCCTTTATGCCACGTATTCTTGAGTCCTTTTGCAGGCTTTGAAGCATGAGGTTGCCCATGTGCCTCAAATTTGCAGAGGCTTGAGAAGCATACTCCTTGGGGTCACTCAGGATGACAGCATCTGGAACTACCTCCTCCCAGCCACGTACTACTCCCAAAGGTCCCAGGGTTGAAAAGCCATCGCTTAAAGATTGACGCATGTCTTCCTCTTCTTCAAAGCCTATGAAAGTGCCAGAATCCTTCTCCACATCTTCCTCCCCTCTCTCCTCCTGTGTGTTCTGTGACATAGGAATGATGGTGTCTGGATAAAGTGGGCCTTGAGATGAAAGGAAGTCCTCCTCTTCCTCCTGCTGCTCTGCTCTGTCCATAATGCCACACAGAGTCTGCTTCAGCAGGAACACAACAGGGATTGTGTCACTGATGCACGCACTGTCACTGTGTCACATACAGTGCGTGCATCCCTTATGATCAGCCATTGGCTTGGGGAAAAAAAGCAGAGGCTGCCTGAGCCCGTTGTGCTGTACTGGCATAGGTACTTGTTGACAGCCCTCTGCTGCATCTATAGCCGCTGCAGCATTGCCAAAGTCGAGTTCCACCTGGTGGGCATGTCACAAATCAGGCGGTTTACGGGCAGGTGGAATTCCCACTGAATTTTCCCGCCTGAAATGGCTACAGACTCTTGTGGCCTGTTTTAGTACATCTTGCAACCCTGGGTACACACTTAAGAAACGCTGCACCACCAAATTGAGGACATGTGCCAGGCATGGCACATGTGTCAACTTTTCCTGTCTAAGGGATGACAGGAGGTTTGAACCATTATCAGACACCACCATTCCTGGCTCCAGCTGGTGTGGTGTGAACCACGTCTAGGCCTGTCCCTGCAGAGCTACAAAAATCTCTGATCCGGTGTGGTTCCTGTCCCCTAAACACACCAGCTGAAGCACTGCATGGCACCTTTTAGCCTGACTCATGGAATAGCCCTTTGAATGCTTAGGGGTACCTGATATTCATAGGACAATTCTGCAGAGAAGGGCATGGAGGCGGCGGAGGAGGAGGAGGGGGTATTGCTCACAGGTCTGGCATTATGAGCACCAGCTGTATGGAGAGGTGGGGGCACAAAAAGCTGCAGCACCGAGCCCTGTCCTGCATCCTTTCGAGTTGCAAGCAGCGTTACCCAGTGTGCTGTGAACAAAATATATCCTCCCTGCCCATGCTTGCTGGACCACGTGTCAGCAGTAAGGTGGATTTTATGGCTGACTGCCTTGCCCAACGATGCCAGAACATTCCCTTCCAGGTGATGGTAGAGAGATGGAACGGCCTTACGTGAAAAGTAGTGGCGGCTGGGATCCTGCCATTGTGGTACAGCACATTGTGCAAATTCATGGAAGGGGCAGAATCCACCAGGCTGAAAGGCAGGAGTTGGAGAGTCAACAGCTTTGACAAGCTTGCATTTAAACGCTGGGCATGTGGGTGGCAGGGACTGTTTTTTTTTCCGCTGCAGCAGATGGGGCAGAGAAATTTGCCAGCTACAGTCTACAGCTGGTGGTGTGCTGCTAGGACCTGGGACACCCTGTGCTATACCATCATCCCTGTCAGTGGAGGCTGCTGAGAGGTAATGACTCAGTATAGCAGAGGCAGACTGAAGTGGGTAAGGAGGAGGAGGAGGGACAGGTTTGTGCCCCTTTTGTGTGGCTTTTAGGTGCTCTTGCCAACGGGCTGAGTTGGACGTTAAATGCCTTGTTAGGCATGTGGTACCCAAATGGTTGGTGTTTTTGTCACGTTTGATGTGCCTGCGACACAGTTTGAAGATAGCAACAGTGCAATCTGCTGCAGATGTGCTGAGAAAGGCCCAGACAGCTGAGCTTTGGGGAGTGGGCCGGGAGATAATAGCTGCAGAATGTGATGGAATAGGGTGGCTGCTCTCTACTCTTTCTTGATGTTGGCCTCCTTGGGGTGGTCCTGCCTCACCTTCAGTTTCCTCCTCTGCTCTATCTGCTCTATCTGGCACCCAAGTCGCATCAGTGACCTTATCATCATCTCTATCATTACCACTGGAGACAACTTGGCAATACGCTGCAGCTTGGGAAACATGAATGCCAATTTGTCTACCAGTGTTCCTCCCTGCTCCCTAGGCTCATGTTCATGTCATCCTTAACCTCAGAACCAACATCTGAATACAGTAATGGCTGGGCATCATCAAGGAGCAGGTGGCTGACGCTGTGGTCAAGCTGACTCCTCAATGGCTGATGTTGGGGTTATGGCGGGAATAGATGTGGACAAGGAGGCAGGTTTATCCACTCTGGCAACTGCAGGGGACTGCACACTTGTCTCTGCTTGCATGGCAGAGGATGCGGAGGATGAGAAAGGTTTAGTAAGCCAGTCCACCACCTTCTCTTCATGCTGTGGATGGATAGCACAGGCAAACTCACTAAACAGAGGAAATGATGCCCTGCCTGAGGAGTGACCAAAATGTCCACCTTTGCCTGTGGACACATTTGTTGCTGGCCCCCTTACAGTGCCAAGGGAACGTTTGCCTCTCCTTGTTGTCCTCCCAGACATTATTGGGATGAAGGGGGTGGTGCTTATAAGCAAATGTAAAGAAGAAGTTGAAATCTGTACGTAGATGCACTTTAATCAATGTAAAGAGGTATTTGGTGCACTTTAAATTGAGCACTCAAATAACACCGACACATTCCACGGATACACTATAATATAATGTGCCAAACGTGAGAAAATGTGGAAAATTTCAAGGGGTATGAATACTTTTTCAAGGCATTGTATATCAAACCCCGCCTGCAGAAACTTTCAGGACATAATAGACTTGTGAAGAGACCAATGTAAAACCTGGCTCAGCAGCAGTTCTGTGAATCTATGCCATAGTCTACTATAGGCACTGTCAGTGCTGTCCTGCTTTGTTTTTTTATAAGAGCATTCACAACCTTTACAGAGGACTCGACATCTATTAGCCTCTTCCTAAAGACATTAGCTTGAGCCTGTCTGGTGCTGGACAAATGGGACATTGGAGAATATTCGATCTTACCGGCTGAGGAAGTGGATCCTTGACACTTATTAGGAGGTACAGAGGGTACCAAGGCCGCTTTGGCCAATCTGGGATCACCACCCGAACTGTCACCTTCCCCTGCCACAGTCTCAGCAAGAAGCTTAGAATCAGGGAGCGGCAGAAATGCATAAGCTTTGTTGGGAATCCACTCTGCGATCAGCACCTACACCCTGATTGCCTGCGGATAGGATGCTGGACCCTGGAATAGAACTTCAGCAACTTGGTGTTGACTGGCGATGTGAACAGGTCTACCTCTGAAAGAAATTACCAAACTCCATTAGTTCTCAAAAGACTTGACTTGGACCCACTCTAGAATCAAAGAAACCTCCTTCAGGAGGTAGAGAAACTATGAGTGCCCCCTTGTTGTCGGATGTAGGCCACAGTCATTGTGCTGTCTAACTTCACCAGGACAGGTTCAACCCGCATGAGGTGAATGAAGGCTAGGAGAGTCTGAAATGCCGCTCTCAACTCCAGGATGTTGGACACCATCTTGGACTCTGAAAAAGGCCATAGGCCCTGAGCCCATCGCTCCTGAAATAGGGCACCCAAACGACTTTGCTGGTGTAGCACCAGCCAATAGGGCATCAGGGAATGACATTGCAGAAGATTTCACTTCTCTAACTACAAGTTTAGGCTTACTTTCAAACAGGGCATAATCCACATCTTCTGACCGAGTCCCTCTGACTGCCATTGGTCCAGAAACCCAATTTGAAAGGGGGCGAGAGTTCAACTGAGCCTACTTGACCTGCTGGAGCCAGGCAATTTCTGCAGACCAATCTGAGAGGTGAAGGATGAAAAATCTCCAAAATATGGCCTGAAATGCTTGCCTTGAGGAACCACACGTCCATCACCAAAGCTGTATCTACTGTGTATCCAAAGAGGGGCCAACAGGTGCCCATAAGACATGTTTGGGTTACACAATCTCCAAAATACCAGAAAGCATCCTGACATGGAGCTCTTAGTTGACTTCTTGGATTATGTGTTGGCTTACCAGTTTTTCCTGGACTCACAGCCAGAAATGCAAAAGCTAGCCTCTCTGGAATGAGCGTGGAAACTGACTTTTGAACTTCGGTCTCCTTTAAGTCAACAAACATTGTTACTGTCCGGCTCTAAATACTGGCACTGCACAGGTACACATGCCTTGGGGAGACTCTGCTGACACCTTTGCCTACTTCACATGGACCCAGCGGTCCCAAGACAAGGCTGTTAGCCATGATAAAAGCCGCCACAAGGACCAGCAGCAAAGCTCCCTGGATTTTAGGTCATTTAGCCGGTACACCAGGGATCGCATCTAGCCTAAACCTGCATGCATGGACCAAGGGCCAGCCATTTAGACTAGCCAGGTAGAAGAGCATGCTTACGTCCTGCACATAGGAGGAATGCCAAGGCTGCAGGTGGACTCAGATTTGTGAGTTAGGTCCTGAAATCATGGGCGGGCGGGGCCCATACCCAGCTGTGCTGCGATTGGGCTGTCAGGGAAAGGAATTTTTTAACAAACCATCCACAGCATGAAAGCAAACCCAAGATATGCTTTAATGGGAAGTCAAAAAGCTTCCAATAACACTTTATTTTAAAAAGGTGTTATAGACACCCGTATTCTGTCAGGCCTCCGCACCAAAATTATCAGTGCTTGCACCTGATTCATGTATCTCATTTATCTGTCATAAACAGGTACATGAATGTGTCGGAGGCCAACACTGATTTTGGAGTGTCCTCTCCAGCCACTGCTACTGTCACACAATAAAGTGTGGGGTGGGTGAACCATGATGAAGAAGTGAGAGACCAGTTCCCCATCAGGTCCACCTTGCTTTTGAGATTCGTCATTTCCCTTATACGCGCATTGCCTTATCCGAGTAATGACATCACCAGTATCCCCAACCACTTTTTCACATTTCACTTATGTCCAGGGCTGTCAGTTGAATGAGGCCAGGGATAGAGCCCTGTTAGGGAAGCTGTCACATTCATGACATGTCTCACTCAGAGCACTGGTGTCTCTCTGTACACCAACACAGAGTTGGTCTTAAAGGCTCACATTTAAGGAAAAAATAATAAATACACATATTTTTGCAGGGAATATGCATTTATTATTTTTCCCCAAAATCTGTGGATCAAGGGTGCAATGTCAGGGTCCTGCATGCTCCTCCTCCAGCTTTCTGCTTGAACCTCTGGACAGGCTTTCAGTTAGAAAGTTGGAGGATATGTCAATGGATTACGAGTAGTCCCCTAAAACGACAAGTCTGTTTGCCATGATGGTAGGTGGTACTTGTTCTGATCTCTGTGAATTAATAATGTGGCTGTGCAGATGGATCCCCACACAGTCACGTTGATTTTAAATGTGACAGTGGCTGTGGGGGGGGGGCAAAGAACCCCCACACGCTGTCACAGGGGAGGGTAATTGGATGCTTAGGAACATGTTACACCCTAAATTTGGATTTAACATGATGTAACATATTCCAAAGGGTGAACTTCGTCTTTAATTACCACTAGTTTCCTAATCTGCAAACTGGTGGTAATTTGTTAACAATCTGTCGCAGCTACAGCAACAGGTTCTTAAAGTGGCGGGAGTAAAGAGTACATCGTACGTGTCGGTACTTTTACTGAAACTGACGCAAATGCTCACCTGAAATCTGAAGCAGGTAGTTTTAAAGGGATCCACCACCAGAAAATTGTTGTAAAGGATTTATTGAATTCCCCAGTGTTTCGACTTCAACTACTGATTTGAGGCAGATTTGCCTTGTAAGACGGTAGCTAGCTTGCACCATACTTCCAGTTTAGGTAATATTCAGCTGTGGTTCTTGAAATGATTCTTAAGGTTGTCATTTAAAAAACAAACAAACATGTTATACTTACCTGCTTTGTGCATGGGTTTTGCAAGGAGCAGTCCCATTCCCTAATTTTTTGGTCCCCCACCGGTGGTCCTGGCTTCTCCCCCCTGCCGAGTGCCCCCAATAGCACACCTTTTGCTATCAGGGCACTTGAACAGGCTCGCTCCCAAGACACGCTCCTGTGAATGGACATTCACACACAGAGTGTGGCTCGACCTCACTCTCTTCTCATTGGCTCACTGACTGTGACTGCTCTGTGAACCAATGAGGAGAGAGAGACACAGGAGAGTCACTACTCTCATGCACACTGCTGGATGGAGATGGGGCTCAGGTAAGTATAAGGGGGATCTACAACTGGAAGTTTTTTTTTACCTAAATGCATATGCAGTAGGGTTAAAAACCTTCTGCCTTTGGAACCACTTTAAGTGCAGTGCTTTCCCCCATGGTTTATTATAAATATAGAGATGTTGGCATTTTTTTTTTTAATTATTATTATAATACACTCATTGTTATTGGTCTTTGTAGGGAGTTGCTAACAAATTCTCTTAACTACTACCTAACTGGGAATATACGTCATAATTTTGACGTTAAATACCGTTGTTATGGGAGCAACTAGCTGCCATAACAACGGTATAATTTTTTTCCTTAGGCAGTTGGCTTTCAGGTAAAAGTGATCCCAGCGGCATATGTGCTGCAAGATCACTTTTATAGGTGGCGGGAAAGGTGCTCTGGTAAGCCCCCGGCTTACCAGAGCCGTCCGTAAAGCCCAGAACAAATCCGATGTGGCCGATGGCTTGGCAGGAAGTCGAGTGATGGCAAGATAGCCCCCACTCGGCTCTATGCCCTTGGAGGACTGGACCGACCTCCGACGTCACTTCCGGTTCTTAAGCTTAAAGACATGATTTTATTTTTCTTAGTCAAAGTGTCACATTTTTTTTTGTTCTCTTTTGCTTTTAAGGGTAAATGAGAGATCTAGGGTCTTTTTGACCCCAGATCTTTCAAAATTTTGAAGACCTGTAATTCTTATTTCTGTAGCCCTACCCCCTGCAGGAGGCGCTTAAGTATGTATGGTTCTGTACTGTGCCTCAACCCTTTCTAGCACACCTGACAATAGTGTAAGTGCAAGGACTAATGAGAAACAGATATGTTATGATAAAACACAGAAATTGTCTTTACAATAGGGTTTCTGTGGAAAAGTAATAGACAGTAACAATATATAAATGGCAAGTGAATAAACCGAGTAGTAATAACTAAGACCAAGAGCAATATCGCTCAATACTATATTCAGGCAGCTTTCAGAGGATTCCAAACCTGAGAATAACCCCAAGAGCAAAAGCAAACACCTCAGCAATAGCAACTCTATATCAGATTGGTTACCTCTACATAAATTGGCACTATGAGTCCAGGCAGGAGGAGAGCAGAGGAATGACCCTCTCTTACGTCAGACCTCTCTCTTCTGTTGCCTGACACTTCAGGCCCAACTACATACACTGTACCCCTAATCAACATTCAATGGCTTAACTCCCAAGGTAAACTATTCCACACAACCACTACATATACAGAGCCCTGGACATGTGTGTGCGCCTGTATGGCACCAGTAACTTCAGTCCCTTGGAAAAAAGGACTTGGATCTTTGGCTAGCCACTTTAGTTGGTGCACTTAAACTCCTGTTTGGCAAAGTGTATCTGTGATATGCTGACAATGGCGGACTAACGGAATAACAAGGCGGACACCGTGACTGCTTAACAGGGCGTCAATGAGACCTAGGTCCTGGCAAGTGTGGGCAGAAGTGAAGTAATTCTGTGTGCAGTGTCCTTGTTTTCTGCAAAATGGGCAAGTGCCCTCTCACCAATCCTGCGGTCAAGGCCCAAACGAATGTCCCAGAACAGGCTGGGTCTTCTGGTAATCTGACTGGTCACCTCACACTGAAACGCCTCATGCCATTGGTGCTGGTGTTTTGTTCTCTTTTGCCTTTAAGGGTAAACGAGAGATCTGGGGTCTTTTTGACCCCAGATCTTTCAATAAAGAGGACCTGTCATGCTTATTTCTATTACAAGGGATGTTTACATTCCTTGTGACAGGAATAAAAATGATCAAAAAATATATAAAAAAAGGAACTGTGTAAAAAAAAAAAAAACATTTAAAGCGCCCCATCCCTCCATGCTCGCGCGCAGAAGCGAACGCATACGTAAGTCACACCTGCAGGGCCAGATGCTGCTCCACGGACATGCAGTAAGTTACAGTTTCTCTTCTGCAGCCCCACTCTGATGTTATTTAGGTGGTCGGAATGCTCAGTATTGGAAGGGGGAGGAGGGGGGATTGATTCCAGAGAAATGCTGTGCATTGGTGGGGCATGAGCTCCAAACTAGAATCTGGGGGGAGGAAAGCTCAGTACTTGGGAGGGGGGGGGACTTAGATGTACACAGCTTACCTCTAAACTCTGCACTCCGTATGCAGATCCCCCCTCAATCCTGCACTCCATACACAGCTCACCCCTCAATCCTGCACTACGTACACAGCTCACCCCTCAATCCTGCACTCCGTACACAGCTCATCCCTCAATTCTGCACTCCGTACACAGCTCACCCCTAAACTCTGCACTCCATACACAGCTCACCCCTCAACCCTGCACTCCATACACAGCTCACCCCTAAACCCTGCAATCCATACACAGCTCACCCCTCAATCCTGCACTACATACACAGCTCACCCCTCAATCCTGCACTACCTACACAGCTCACCCCTCAATCCTGCACTACGTACACAGCTCACCCCTCAATCCTGCACTCCGTACACAGCTCACTCCTCAATTCTGCACTCCGTACACAGCTCACCCCTCAATCCTGCACTCCGTACACAGCTCACCCCTCAATCCTGCACTCCGCACACAGCTCAACCCTAAACCCTGCGCTCCGTACACAGCTCACCCCTCAATCCTGCACTACCTACACAGCTCACCCATCAATCCTGCACTACCTACACAGCTCACCCCTCAATCCTGCACGACGTACACAGCTCAGCCCTCAATCCTGCACTATGTACACAGCTCACCCCTAAACCCTGCCCTCCGTACACAGCTCACCCCTCAATCCTGCACTACCTACACAGCTCACCCCTCAATCCTGCACTCCATACACAGCTCACCCCTCAATCCTGCACTCCATACACAGCTCACCCCTCAATCCTGCACTACGTACACAGCTCAACCCTAAACCCTGCGCTCCATACACAGCTCACCCCTCAATCCTGCACTCGGTACATAGCTCACCCCTTAAACCTGCACTCCGTATATAGCTCACCACTCAAACCTGCACTCTGTACATAGCTCACCCCTCAATCCTGCACTCCGTACATCGCTCACCCCTCAATCCTGCACTCCGTACGTAGCTCACCCCTCCACACTGCTCTATTGCAGGCGGCATGACTAGCCATTCATTCCTGGCAGCCTGTCCTCAGGGATACTGCTCCTCTTGGGCTCTGTTCTTAGCTGCACTCAGTTAACCTTCAAAGCTGTGTGTGTTTTGCTCTGCTCATTGCTAACAACAAGTTCTAGGAGTTTTCTGTCTATGGGTGAGTCCCCTCACCTCCCCAGTCCATGGTGTGAAGGCAGTGAGAAGATGATGTGCTGTAACCTTCAGCAACCAATCAGTGAGCTGTATTGATGTGCTGTGACCTCTAGCAACCAATAAGTGGTAATGATGTACAGTAACCTCTAGAAACCAATCACTGAGCAGTAATAATGTGCAGTAACCTCTAGCAAAAAATCAGTGAGCGGTAAGGATGTGCAGTAACCTCTAGCAACCAATGGGTTAGCAGAAATGATTTGCTGTAACCTCTAGCAACTAATCGATGAGTCGCAATGTGTGCTGTAACCTCTAGCATGCAGTTAATGAGCAGCAATGATATGCTGTAGCCTCTGGCATCCAATCGCAATTGCTGCCTGATCTGATTTTGAGTCTAGCTGCTGTTTATTGTATGTCTCAGAGTGGGGGGGGCTTGATTGAAGCTGGAGGGGGCCCAAAGAAAATGTTTGCTCAGGGTCCAATCAATATTTAAAGACGGCCCTGCGCACCTGCATATGTAGGTGTTCAAACCACACATGTGAGACATCTCCACGATCGTTAGAACAAGAGCAACAATTCTAGTGCAGGGCCTCCTCTTTAACTCTAAACAGGTAAACTGTAAAAATGTTTAAAGCATTGCCTAAGGAGATTTTTAAGTATCGTAGTTTGTCGCCATTCCACAAGCGTATGCAATTTTAAAGCATGACATGTTAGGTATACATTAAAATTGGGCTAACTTTACTGTTTTTTTTCTTTTATTCATTCAAGTGTATTATTTACAAAAAATTACATTTGAAAGACCGCTGCACAAATATAGTGTGACAAAATATTGCAAGGACCGCCAATTTATTCTCTATGGTCTCTGCTAAAAAAAAAAATATATATATATATATATATATATATATATATATATATATATATATATATATGTATGTATGTATGTATGTATGTTTTGGGGTTCTAAGTAATTTTCTAGCAAAAAATACAGATTTTTACTTGTAAGCAACAAATGTCAGAAAAAGGCCTGGTCTTTAAGTGGATTTGTGCAGTAACGATTTTCTTATATGGGTCCTCAGATTAAAATATTCAGGTGTAGAAGAAGACTTTTTTTTCAGGATAATTGGGCCACATTCAACAATCAACATTTAACTGTAAGACATCATCTTAAGGACAGCTTCACAATACTTCTGTGTCCTTTGATCCTTATATAATCGAGGGCTATGACAGGATGGCTGCCTGATCGTAGGGCCATAAATGACAAGTAGATCATATGAAAGTGCGTGGAGCGTAAGAACATAGGAATTTCAGGGATTTCTGTTGCCATGACAATTTCCATAAGAATGTGTTGGGAAATGAATAATCAACACATGTTTTATAAGGAGCAAACTCTAGTTTCAAAGTCAGGCCTTGCTGTGCTGTATTCAATCTTGGATCATGAGATCTATGTGCAGTAATTATGAAAAAATACATTCACTATTCTGTAGATTCAAGTGATTGTAAAGCCTACTTTCTTTTAGGTAAAATAAAAAAGAGGGTATACTTACCTGCTCTGTGCAATGGTATTGTGTAGAACGGTCTCTTACCACCTCTTCTGGAGTCCTTGCCAGCGCTGTCCGCTCCTCTTCTCTTATGGGTTCACCCTCAGCAAGCTATGTACATAACACAGCACATATAAATACAAGTAAACACAATCCAACTTAAAGGAAGGATATCAAAATTAAATTATGGTTAGCATTTTGCATTTTAGCATTATGGTTAGCATTTTGCTCCTTCCAGGAAACTGCCACTTCATAAAGATGACCTAAAAATGCATGCCAGGGCACAGAAAAACTCCAAAGCAACACAGTGTGCATGAAAATGCATTTTAAATATACACTCACCGGCCACTTTATTAGGTACACCTGTTCAATTGCTTGGTAACACAAATTGCTAATCAGCCAATCACATGGCAGCACCTCAATGCATTTAGGCATCTAGATGTGGTGAAGACTTTGCTGAAGTCCAAACCGAACATCAGAATGGGGAAGGAAGGGGATTTAAGTGCCTTTGAACGTGGCATGGTGCCAGACGGGCTGGTCTGAGTATTTAAAAAACTGACGATCTACTGGGATTTTCACACACAACCATCTCTAGGGTTTACAGAGAATGGTTCGAAAAAGAGAAAATATCCAGTGAGTGGCAATTGTGTGGCCAAAAATGCCTTGTCAATGTCAGAGGTCAGATAGAATGGTCAGACTGGTTCAAGATGATAGAAAGGCAACAGTAACTCGAATAACCACTCATTACAACCAAGGTATGCAGAATACCATCCCTAAACGCACAACACAACGAACCTTGAAGCAGATGGACAATAGGAGATTGGAAAAAAGTTGAGTCTCGGTTTCAGCTGCGACATTCAGATGGTAGGATTGGAATTTGGTGTAAACAACATGAAAGTATGGATCCATCCTGCCTTGTATCACCAGTTCAGGCTGGTGGTGGTGGTGTAATGTTGTAGGGCAGTGATGGCGAACCTTGGCACCCCAGAGGTTTTGGAACTACGTTTCCCATGATGCTCATGAACTCTGCAGTGTGGTTGAGCATCATGGGAAATGTAGTTCCAAAACATCTGGGGTGCCAAGGTTTGCCATCACTGGTGTAGGGGATATTTTCTTGGCATACTTTGGGCTCCTTAGTACCAATTGAGCATTGTTTAAACACCACATCCTACCTGAGTATTCTTGCTGACCATGTCCATCCCCTTATGACTACAGTGTACCCATCTTCTGATGGCTACTTCAAGCAGGATAATGCCCCATGTCACAAAGCTCAAATCATCTCCAACTGGTTTCTTGAACATGACAATGAGATCATTGTATTCCAATGGCCTCCACAGTCACCAGATCTCAATCCAATAGAGCACCTTTGCGATGGGGTGGAACGGAAGATTCACATCATGGATGTGCAGCTGACAAATCTGCAGCAAATGCGTGATGCTATCATATCACTATGGACCAAAATCTATGAGGAATGTTTCCAATACCTTGTTGAATCTATGCCAGAGAATTAAGGCAAAAGGGGGTCAAACCCGGTACTAGCAAGGTGTACCTAATAAAGTGGCTGGTGAGTGTATATCAGCACACATGCATCTTTGAGGCATTGTGGAGCATTTTTATATACAGTATGGTGTGAAAGGACACTAGAACTGGAATGAAGGGGTCTGATGGGGGTCCCAGTGGAAGGGGGGTTTCTGGAGGCAGCAGAATATGTGTAACTGTATTATGAATCATTGGGGAACGTAGGTTTGATTTCCTAAAGACAAATTGGCTGTGCACTTTGCAAGGGAATCTTCCTCAGTGCTTAGTGAATATGGTGAAATTATACTTTACAAAATACCTGATGGAAGTCAGCAGAGCTTCACCTCATTCCCTCATTCAAGCTCTGGAGAAAATTCCCTTACAAAGTGTAACTTCTTTGCAAAGACCCAACAGGAAGTGAGGATAAAATCTCCCCAATGGGGTCAGACACCACAGTAAAAACTTAAGAGGTGTTTTGCCCTTTCCCCACTCTGTTCGAAGAAAACATTTTTTTGCTGAGGTTGGGCTTTTAAGTAATAAACTGTAAAATCTCAGATCTGTATCCCTGCCGCATTGATGGTCGGTACTTTATTGGGAATGCACTGTGTTCCTGATAAGCATTCGGTGTCCTCTGGCTAACACACAAATTATTACTTTCCATTTAATATTAAAAATTATTTTGTTTCATAACACTTAATGAACAGGATAGGTGACACATAGACTACATCAATCCATCATGTTATATAATTGTTTCTTGGAACATACTGTTAGGACTATTAGCAGGGCGTGAGGGCACATTCTCTCTAGTCCTGCATTGTAGCAATATACAGGTGCATCTCATAAAATTAGAATATCATTAAAAAGTTATTACAACACCAACAGATGACATGGCTCCCCAAATCATCACAGACTGTGGAAAATGTTGCATTTCATGTGGAAATCAGAGTGGAGAGGCACAGAATCCAAGTTGCATGAAGTCCAGTGTAAAGTTTCCGCAGTCAGTGATGATTTGAGGAGTCATGTCATCTTCTGGTGTTGGTCTACTGTGTTTCATCAAGTCCAAAGTCAGCATAGCCCTCTACCAGAAAATTCTAGAGCACTTCATGCTTCCCTTTGCTGACCAGCTTTATGGAGATGCTGATTTCCTTTTCCAGCAGGACTTGGCACATTCCCACACTGCCCAATGTACCAATACCTGGTTTAATGATCATGGTAACACTGTGCTTGATTGGCCTGCAAACTTGCCTGACCTAAACCCCATAGAGAATCTGTGGGGTATTGTCAAGAGGAAGATGAGAGACACCAGACCCAACAATGCAGATGAGCTGAAAGCCACTATCAAAGCAACCTGGGCTTCCATAACACCTCAGCAGCGCTACAGGCTGACCATCTCCATGCTACGGTGCATAGATGCAGTAATTCATGGAAAAGGTGCCCCGACCAAGTATTTAGTGTGTAAAGGAAATCTGTATATAGTTGTATTCTATTTTATATGTATTGCACACTGCCCTCACTGTGCACACGGCACTAATAATATTTTCAGTACATGTTTGCATTCTTTCGAGTCCTGATCAGAATTAGCCTGCCTATGTTACGCCCCTTGTTACCATAAATGTACAATTGTAATATTAACCGGTTCCCGACCGTCGCGCGCAGATGTACGTCGGCAGAATGGCACGGCTGGCCAAATGGGCGTACCTGTACGTCCCTTTTGAATTCCTTTGAGCTCCGTGAGTCGGGTCGCGGGTCCCACGGACTCTATGTCCACAGGGATACCCGCAATCGTCTCACAGAGAGGAAGAACAGGGAGATGCTAATGTAAACAAGCATCTCCTCATTCTGCCTAGTGACAGTGTCACTGATCATAGCTCCCTGTGATGTGTCACAGCTAGCCCATCCCCCTGACAGTTAGAAACACTCCCAGGACACACTTAACCCCTACAGCGCCACCTAGTGTTAACCCCTTCACTGCCAGTCACATTTACACAGTAATCAATGCAATTTTAATCACACTGATCACTGTATAAATGTGAATGGTCCCAAAATCGTGCACAAAAATTGTTCGACGTGTCCGCCATAATGTCACAGTCACAATAAAAATTGCTCCTCTCTGCCATTACTAATAAAAAAAAAATATTAATAAAAATGCCATAAAACTATCCCCTATTTTGTAGACGCTATAACTTTTGCGCAAAGCAATCAATAAACACTTATTGCGATTTTTTTACCAAAAATCTGTAGAAGAATACGTATCGGCCTAAACTGAGGAAAAAAAATGTTTTTTTATATATTTTTGGGGGATATTTATTATAGCAAAAAGCAAAAAAATTATGCGTTTTTTTCAAAATTTACGCTTTTTTTGTTTATAGCGCAAAAAATAAAAACCGCAGAGGTGATCAAATACCACCAAAAGAACGCTCTATTTGTGGGGGAAAAAAAGCCATCAATTTTGTTTGGGAGCCATGTCGCACGACCTCGCAATTGTCGGTTAAAGCAATGCAGTGGCGAATCGCAAAAAGTGCTCTGGTCTTTGGCCAGCAAAATGGTCCGGGGCTTAAGTAGTTAATGTGTATAAAAAAAACATTCAATTGCGTCATAATAAAGCAGAACGAGTTTTTGGAAAGATACAGAGTGTATCTTTTGTGTCTGTTCCCTACTGCAGTAGTTATTATTAATTTGGAACCACTAATCAATATGAGGATAGGAGTTGCCTATCTATAAATTCCCATGTCGAGTGCATACTATACTTTTCAGTAAGCCAACATTTCTGTATTAAAAATCCTTTTTTTTTTTTGTAATAGGTATTACAGTATTCTAATTGTCTAATTTTATTTTATGTAATATTCTAATTTTCTGAGATACTGAATTCTGGGGTTTCACTAGCTGTAAGCCATCATCATCAAAATTGAAAAGAATAAATGCTTGAAATATATCATTCTGTATGTAATTAATCTATATAATATATGAGTTTCACTTTTTGCATTGAATTACTGAAATAAAAAACCTTTATAAAAATATTTAAACTTTTTGAGATGCACCTATATATTAACCTAGATGTATAGTTTTATTCAATATATTTGTAAGCATTATGTTTATTAGGATATCTGTATGGAAAAGAAGCACATATTTTGTATCATTAAAGTGGTATTAAACCTAAAACCAAAAATGTAATATATTGTAGCTTAACAATTATTAGATGTGGTGGCTGCATTTGTTTTCTTTTTCCCCTGTTTTCACCCAGTGACCTAGCCAGTAACACACCTCTTGTATTAGAATGCCTCCACTCTGGATAAAGGTGCCCGGGGGCCACCTTTGGACAGTAGCATTGTCAGTCTGGGGGGAGGGGAGTGTTAGATGTACTAGCAGATTTAGATACACTAACACATTGAAGCCAAACTTCAGCTCATATTGTAGTTACACAAGCAGTTACACCAACAGTCTTTTTGTTTTCTTTTGGGGTAAAGGTTTTACATGAGTAAATAAAAGCTGATCATTGTAAACACCCCTGCCAGCAGTATATGATTTTCTCAATACTCTGCTACATTTTCAGCAGAGCTTGTTCTTTTGAAAAACAACAGACTTACTGGCAGAATCACCAGATGAAACTAAAGGAAAAGAATAGAAAGAAAAAAAGAAAGCCTAAACAAGAAAACAAATGCAGCCACCACATCTAAGAATTGGTAAGCTGCAAAATAATGAAGAGCAAAGTGCAGCAACCCATGACTGATTTCAGTTCACTTTAGTTAAGTATCTTAGTTGGGTTACTGCCCTCTAATTATAGTTATAGTACATTCCAAATCTTAGTCATTAAAATGGTAATAAACCCAAAAACATATATTGCATCTCATCTTACCATTCCTTACATGTGATGGCTGCATTCATCTTCTTCTTTAGGTTTGTTTTCCTTTATTTTCACCTTGTGGTCCATTTGGTAAGGCTGGCCATACATTATACAATCTTCTTGTACACTTTTCCTAAATTGCCCAAACCATTTAATAGGAGTTTAAACCTAAACACTTTCCATTTATATGCAATCAGGTGGGTCCTTACACTACATCATTAAAGGTAAATCTGAAGGCAATCGAACAAGAAAATTGTATAATGCATGCCCAGCCTAGGGGGTCAATTCACTGACGTTTACTGCATGCGATAAGGGTATCATATTACTAATTTGCATAAATTATAGCATGTGGTAAACTTAAAAGTTAAATTCACATAAAAAAATGTGCCAGTAAATACCGCATAAAAAGCTCTTAAGTCCAATTCACAAACTGACCAGAGCGTTAAAAAGCATGCGATATTTACCCACAGGGTTTTGCTGGCGCTATCACATGCGGTATTTGTCCAAAAACAGCCTGTTTTTTGACAAATAGCTGGTTGCTAAGCAGCGGGCCGGGAAGCCAGCCACCGCGTCCCTAACAACCGATGAATCATCAGCTGCCAGCAGGGCTTCCCAGCTGACAGCTGATTGTAAAAAAAAAAGCCGACAATTAAAAATTATGAAAAAAAAACAGCTTGGGGTCCCCCTCCAGTCCATATCAGGCTCTTTGGGTGCTGTATGCATTTTTAGGGGAACCCCCACCCCAAAATGTAAAAAGAAAATAATGTGGGGTCCCCCAAAAACTCATACCAGACCCTTATCCGAGCATGCAGCCTAAGCCTCAGGTAAGGGGGGCGGGCGAGCTTATCAGAATCTGGAATCCCCCTTTACCAAGGGGACCCCCAGATTCCAACCCCTCCCCATGTGAATGAGCATGGGGACATTGTACCCCTACCCATTCACCAAAAAAAAAAAGAAGTGTAGTGTCACAAAACACAAGAGAAGATTTTTGACAAGTTCTTTAGTACAAATCACATATTCTTCCTCCGGTGTTTCTTCCTTCTCTTCCCTCTCCGGTGGTTTCTTCTTCCTCCGGTGTTACTTCTCCCTCTTCTCTCTCCGGTGGTTTCTTCTTCATCTGGTGTTTCTTCTTCCTCCGGTGTTTCTTCTCCCTCTTCTCTCTCCGGTGGTTTCTTCTTCCTCTGGTGTTTCTTCTCCCTCCGCTGTTACTTCCCTCTCTTCTCTCTCCAGTGGTTTCTTCTTCCTCCGGTGTTTCTAAAAACAACACAAGTGGCGGGATCCGACAGTCACCAGCTCTCTGCTCACGCAGCTCTGAGAACTGCGCTATCGGCAGGGACCAATGCTGCCTACAAAAAAACAACAACATATATTTAAAGAATGCGGATGCTGAAAGTAAAGCATTTGCACATTAATTTTCTCATGTAAATATACTGTAAGCCTTATGAGAATGATGTGCAAAGACTTATATCTAACTTCAGCTTACTGTTAGTTCAAATTAGTTTATTTGGACCAAGCTGGTCCAAATGAGCTTTGCCCTTTAATAACAGATGTGCCTGCTGTCAGCGCTGTATACACTGTATCATCTACATACAGTATACAACACTGTGTTCCGATAGTGGGATTGGGATTTCAGAACAAGATCAAGTCAGACTCAGAGCTGTTCAACCATTCATAGGAAGCTTTGTATTTTTGAAAATTTATTTCTGATTGGCTGAGGTGAAGATCGGGACGTCATTCATAAAATACAAAGCTTCCAGTGAATGGCTGAACGGCTCTCAGTACGACTAATTTTCTGGATATTTTGGTGCATTGAGCTGGCTCTATAAAATGCCTTAGGGCCCATTTCAATTTTTGCATTCTGTGCATTATGTACCCTTGGACCCTGCTCTCTGTGTATTATGTACTCCTAAACCCAGCACTGACTTACATACTGCTTATCCTTGAACAGGTTGCATTACACACACTGGACCTCTACAGCCTGCTCTATGTATTCTAAACCCAACACTGACTGCAAAACTCTGTCAAGTGCATTGAACATCCCCAACCCCTGTGCTCTGCTTTACACAATCCTGTACTATATACACAATACTGTACATTATATCCTTCTCACTAAAGTCTTCATTGTCTCAACAGTTGCTGGTTGCTATGCAGTCCCTGACTTTTAATGAAGTTCATCTTTAAGGTAGGCTTAGGCAAAGCAATCAAAGCATATTTTATAGGTACAAGGATGCATGGATGCCTGTTTTTTGTTTAACTGCATACCTTAAGCTCCTCCCACTGTTAATAGTTTTGCCACACCCACATTTTGCCACGCCGCATGTCTTTTCCTTTTTAGGGCCTTTTCACACGGACGTGTCCGTGTACGGGCTCCACTTTGCTCAGCGGGGGATCGCTCCATCAATCCGTGTGTGTGATGGCAACCAGGTGAGGAGTACAAAGACAAGTGCGTCTTGCCTACAGTCAAGCATGGTGGTGGAAGTGTCATGGTCTGGGGCTGCCGGAACTGGGGAGCTACAGATCACTGAGGGAACCATGAATTCCAACATGTACTGTGACATACTGAAGCAGGGAATGATCCCCTCCCTTCGGAGACTGGGCCGCCGGGCAGTATTCCAACATAATGACACCAAACACACCTCCAAGATAACAACTGCCTTGCTAAAGAAGCTGAGGGTAAAGGTGATGGACTGGCCAAGCATGTCTCCAGACCTAAACCCTATTGAGCATCTGTGGGGCATCCTCAAATGGAAGGTGGAGGAGCACAAGGTCTCTAACATCTACCAGCTCCGTCATGTCGTCATGGAGGAGTGGACGAGGACTCCTGTGAAGCTCTGGTGAACTATATGCCCAAGAGGGTTAAGGCAGTGTTGGAAAATAATGGTAGTCACGCATAATATTGACACTTTGGGCCCAATTTAGACATTTTCACTTAGGGGTGTACTCACTTTTGTTGCCAGCGGCTCAGACATTAATGGCTGTGTGTTGAGTTATTTTGAGGGGACAGCAAATTTACACTGTTATACAAGCTGTACACTCACTACTTTACATTGTTGCAAAGTGTCATTTCTCTGTATGTATGTGTATATATATATATATATATATATATATATATATATATATATATATAATGTTTGGGGGTTCTAAGTAATTTTCGAGCAAAAAAAGTAGATATTTACATGTAGGAGCGAAGTGTCAGAACTGGCCCTGATGGCAAGTGGTTAAAAACATATTATTGTAGCAAGATATTCTCTAATATGTACTACAGTAATATGTCACAACAGGCATACAAAACTACTGTTTTCTGCAAACAAGTCTAGCTTTCTACATTTTACATGAATGTGTCCATGGACAATCATGGTGTATGTCATATAATGCTCATTGCTCTGTATTTTGTGACTGTTATTACAGTTATGAATTATTATTCTTTCGGCTGATTTCCCCTTACTCAGGACTCTTTGAACAAGCCAGGTGATACATTAAATAATTATGTAAGTAGTAAATGGCAGCTGCTATTCAAGATCATTATAAAAACAAGATAGTGTAAATTCACAGTACAAAATATGGGTTCTAATGTAAACTTTATGCCTGTGCATGCAGGCTGAACCATTCATATCAATTGGGACACAGCAGCTGCATGGACACAGCCACTGTTTCCAATTTGACATCTGTGTGGGTGCGGGTCCCCGAGCGCGTTGCGTGCAGGGCGCTTCAGTTAAATGCTACATACCTGCATTTTACCGTGGCTCACTGCACCACACCTCCAGGTTGTGTTGCAGTGGGAACAGGTCGCAAAGAAATAGTTTTCTACACGCCCTAGTTTAAAAATGCAGATGTCCAACTTCCCCATAGTAATAGTGCTTGTTCATATCTAAGTGCAGAATGTGTGGAATGAGTTTCCCCGGAGCTGTGTGAATCGGCTCCATTGAGAGCCGGTCACACTTGCCTGTCATGCAAATTGGATGTGGAGAAACCCACATCCAATTTGCACATATGTGAACCCAGCCTACAGTGAAAGCATTGAAAACGGGACAAAAATGCATGTCAGCACACATAGGAAACACACGTTGATGCATGACAACACACTGGCCTAACGCTAAAAAGAAAAACATTGCACCCACACACACACACACACACACACACACACAAAGTATAAGCCAGGAGCTCAGGCGCAGCATAAGCGTAGGGCCTACATGATGTGGTTTGACCAGAAAGGCTATAGTAAGGTAGGGGTTAAAAATAAGTTCAGTTAATAGGAGGGATAATTATTAGTATTACCTCATTGGAGGATATTAGGGTGGGGCAGAGTGTGGACAGGGTGGTCCTAAGGGGTTCCTAGGTGGAAGGCGACCCTCTAGTATAAGTTGGACCAGAGGACAGCAACGGACAAGATTCTCCCACCCTTCGGCCCCATTTTGCTGTGGTAGTCAGCGGGGTGTTTTATTTAGTTCCGTTCTGTTAGTGTTATCATATAGACGGGGATTGCACGGTGTCATAGTAGCAGGCAGAGGTCGTAGGGTTTTTGAAGGCTGGGATGGTTACATTCTTTGGAAAAAGATGGGTTGGGACCGTCTATGGTATTGTGTGTACCTGCCCTAATAAGGGGGGAAGTAATAAGTGGTGGGACAGTTGGCTGTATGTATCGGCTGGTGAATTTGCCACACAATTGTCCCCGAGCTGGCGCAAGTTGCAGCTGGGGGCTGTGGAAAGGCAAGGTGGTGCCAGATACAGCTAGTTGGTCAGTCAAGGGGGCCTTCAAAAATCCTAGACATAAAAGATATAGAAAACAGGCAGTTACATTCAGTCAGAGAGGTTATGGTATGTTTTTTTCTGTTTATTACTGTTTTTATATTATGTAATAAAGTGGTTTTATGGTTGGTTATTGTAATAAAGGGCTGCTTTGGCCATTTAAACCCAAAGAAGTATGTCTGGTTTGAATTATTTAAATAAGGTAAGGTGGTATTTGGGTAAGTGGCATAACAGCGTGTACAGGCAAGATCTAAATGGGCCCTGACAGTTTATTTGTTTGTGATGTACAGAATTTGTCACGGCATACCTCAAATTTACTATATTATGTTTTATTACTCACAGAAAACAGGATACATCACATCAACAAATCAAACCACGTCCAGTGGCTGTAATGTCTGGTTTTCTAAGAATGTCAGCTGTCTCATCTGGTATGTGTAAGGTGTAATAGGTACACAATGTTTTGTGACACAGAAAATTCCAAGGCTTTACAGAACAGGATGTTAATGGTACAGGTATTGGTAAAACCACTTGTGATTATGGATAAGGTATTGAAGCCTTACGAGTGACAGTTCATATATGTTATGAAACCTGTGCCACACCTAGCAGCGTGAAGTTCACAATACAGAATGTTCTATGTGTAAAGAAGTAATCACAGTAAACAGCTCAAGTGGTGCTGCAATGGAATCATGAATTTGCTTTGTACAGGGCTGATTTATCAAGGCTGAAGAAAGGGAAATTACAACAAACGTGACGTTGTTGCCATGCCTAGCACAGAAGAATATCAGATCTTTCATTGATGATGTTTCACTTTCGCTCACAGGTCTCTTCACACCCACTATGTGACTGGACACTAAGGGCCCATTTACACTTTGCTATTCTTGTGCGTTGCGTTAACTAGTGTTTTGCCACACATGAATGTGCGTTGCATTAAGGCAGCCCATTTATTTTGAATGGGCAATGCACAGGAAGGAACCATAAATGAATATGCTGCATTTTTTCTGACAAAGTATAATACAGTGCAATGTGATGCGCTGCAATGCATTTACATTGGGATGGCAGTAAAAATTTATGGCACAGCAGAACGCATAATACGCATATTGTCCATTGTGTTAAAATGCGCATTACTGCAATTTACTGCATTGCAAATGTGCATTTTAACACTTAAAGGAGAAGCAGCACACTCATTAGCTCATCCCTTTGCCATTCTGCTCTCTTCTACCAACACGCTCCTTGCACTGCAATATGATTGGTTCTTTGGGCTGCTTTTTCTCCTGCTTTTTGAGCTCTGCTGTGAGTGAGCAGTGTTCAACTCTAACAGTGGGGGGTGCCAGCATGTATATGACCCACTTATATTAGAAATGGGCCTCTATGTCCCAGAGGGCCCTTGTGCAGCTGCATAGTCTGCACATATGATATGTCCACCACTGTTCCCCACACTTCACCTCCCCAGTCTGCTGTAAGATCTCAGAAAAAAAACAGTAATTTCAAGTATGGAGCACATGTGACTCTATCCAGTACAATTCAGTGTTCATGTCTGGTCAACCAGCTGACAGTGTGGGCACAGTCATTGTCAGGGTAGGTGGGGGAGCTTGTAGAGGCAGATTGGTGGGTTTGTTTCACTCCAGGTTCAGGCAATAAGAAGATGCAATGACTACACACAGGCCACTCAGGCAGACCATTGATGGCATCTGTATAATTCTGGAACTAACATCATTTTGCACAGCCACCAGTACATGTCCTCACTTCTCTCAACAAAGATCTTTTTGCTGTTTGTAAGGTGGCATTCTTCCCACAGACTATCAATATAAGGGGTATCTTCCCAAAGACCACAACTACAAGGGGCATGTTTCCCTCTGTCAACTGTTTTTAAGCAAGAGACATTCTTTCTGCTTCCAACCACCAATTTTACCAGCCACCAATGTAAGAAACATTCCTTCTCCCACTTACCATCAATGTAAGGAGACATTTCTCAACTGATTACCAATGTAAAAGGGCCCTTTTCTTGCTGACCACCAATGTAACAAGGCACCTTTCGTACTCACCACCTTAGCAAGAAGATCCTTCTACTTGCCATATCACCAATGTAGCATTTTCACACTGACCACAAATGTAAGAAGGTCCTTCTACCAATTACTACTAACGTAAGGGGGCATTCTGCTACTGACCACCAGTGTAAGGGGGCCATTCTCCCAATGACCATTGATGTAAAGAGGGACTTCTTCCACTGACCGCAAATGTAAAATGGACCTCTCCCACTGACCACCAATGTAAGAGAGACATTCTCCCAGCTTATCATCAATGAAGGGAAAGAAGGAATATGACTTAAACCTTTAAATACATTAAGGGTGTGAATAAAGTCCAGGAGGGCAGTATTTTGAATATGTAAATTAAAAAAGGGGAAAACTCAAAAGGACCATGTGGTCTTTTTCTGCCATTATCCTTCTGTGTTTCTGTGTAAGGGACACTACCATTTTTACTCTGTATTTATTTTCTGGTCATTAATATTTTTTTATCAACTTTGTATTAAATTAATGATTATTAATAAAAATAATTAAACAAATCTATATAATGAAGAGTGGGGTGTCAAGACTCCTAAATATGCTACTTCTCCACTCCTACACTTATCCTGGGGATTTTCAGAAGGTTGGAAATTTCACAATTATTAGGTTGCGCTGGCAGCAGAATATCATCTATATAGTTGCTAGGCTGCTCGCTGCTAATGCGTTGGAGATTTAAAGGAGATGTATAGGAATTTTCTTGGTTGTTGGCGGATAAAATTGAAAAGATACTGTTTCTTGCTGGCAACTGTCAAACGTTCTAAAATGTTAATGTTTCTTTGCTCCTCTCCTTGTTTACGTTCGTGTAGACCAGGCTTTCTCAACCTTTTCAACACAGAGGAACCCATGAAATAGTTTTCTGGTCTTGGGGAACCCCTGCTAAAAATGAGTTATCTACAACTCATGATACATTAGTGTGATGGTCAATGGGAAGAATGGTCCTTACACTTGTGGTCATTAGGAGGAATTACCTCCTTACAGATAGCTAAAAAGATCAATGATGTGAGTGGGAACTTATCTGAGAGGCAGAAATTGCCCAATGCTGAAGGAACCCCTAGCAACCTCTGGAGGAACCCTGATTGAAAATCACTGGTGTAGACTGTAATAATGAATTTAAATTATTTTCTCTCTTTTGGCCTATTAAATATATTATTAAGGCTTGGTTCCCACTAGAACACGCAGCGGCTAACAGCAGCAGTCCGGTGCATCTCCATTCCGATTTCAGCCCGAATCTTGGGCTGAATTCAGACCTGAAACGGACAAAAAGACTCACAGGACTCCTGTACAATTTGCACCGGAGCCGCTGTGGAAAATGTGTGAACCGACTCCATAGAGACCCGGTCACAATCTCCTGCTATGTGAATTGGATGCAGGGAAACCCGTATCCAATTCGCATAAGTGTGAATCCAGCCTAAAAGTGTTTTGTTGTTTCTGTATACCAGCTGATTCTGCCAGAAATTGTGTGCGCTGATAATGTCTTGTGCTGTCTGTCTGTGCTGAACTTATATCCGTTAACATTGTTTCCCAGCCCCCTCTGTGGTTTATGTTATGGAGAAGAGAAGAGGGAGAGGTGTTCTGTAGTTCTGTCATAGGGTGACAATGCTGCTCCTCCATAGAAATAGTATGGTGAATAAATATTGTCACCGTAGGACAAGAATTATGTTACTGCAGGATCAAAAGGTGAAAAAGGAAAAAAACGCAGGAAAAAAGGATCATCAAGCCATCAAATCTTAGGTGAGCTGTAATAAATGTTTGTTCTTAGATTTAGATACACCTTTAAATCCTAATATGATATATTGTTTTTCATTTTTTAGTATTCAGGTGTGAATAACTGCCTACTACATTTTTTTTCAATGAGCGTCATACCAGAAAAAAATGTCTTAGATATCTTGTGCTTTTAATAAATCTCAGTGTTATAGGTGAACTACATTTTAATCAGGGTGTGTCTGCATTCCCTTTGACTTTTTTGTTAGGTAAGTTTGTTTACGAGCTGCTTTATCATAATTTCCCTAGAGCAGATTTTGCCTTGCACACAAAGTTGAGACATACATAGTTACATATTCAGGTTGAAAAAGGACACAAGTTCATAAAAAACATAAAAAAATAAATAAATATAATAAAAAATATCATACAATCCCATATACCCAATCCTATACCCACAGTTTATCCATAGCAAGGCGAAAAAAAAAAAAAAAACAGAAAACCATGATCCAAATTGATACAGCAGGGGAAAAAATTCCTTCCTGATCCCAGAGAGGCGATCGGATTTTCCCCTGGATCAACTTTACCTAGACTGTTTTGCTTTTCTAAATTTGGGGAAATAAATGGTTGGTGGCCCAGTAGGTAGGATAAATAAACATTATGACATTGTTTCTTTCTTGATACTAATTTAAGTCGGATACACACTATACAATTTTCTGTAGATTTTTTCCTTCAGAGTTACCAAAACCATATAATAGTTAAACCTTAAGAGTTTTAATTTGTATGCAATCAGGCATGCTCTTGCACTACATCGTTTTGGTAAATCTAAAGGAAATCAGACAAAAAAATGTTGTATGGTGTGTATGGGGTCTAGGGCTTGTTATATGCAGCTCCAATTTCAGCAAAACAGTGACTGCACCCAATCAGATACTTATCTAGTATTCTGATAGCCAGGTGCCAGCCATCAGGATACTATAAAGTGCCTTGAAAAAGTATCCATACCACATTTTCCACATTTTGTCACGTACAACCAAAAACGTAAATGTAGTTTATTGGGATTTTATGTGATAGACCAACACAAAGTGGCACATAAATGTGAAGTGGAAGGCAAATGATCAATAGTTTTCTAAATGTTTTACAAATAAATATCTGAAAAGTATGGCATGCATTAAGCCCCCTTTACGCTGATATCCCTAACTAAAATCCAGAAGAACCAATTGCCTTCAGAATTCACCTAATTAGTAAATAGAGTCCACCTGTGTGTAATTTAATCTCAGTATAAATGCAGCTGTTCTGTGAAGCCCTCAGATGTTTGTTAGAGAACCTTAGCGAGCAAACAGCAGCATGGAGGCCAAGGAACATACTAGATAAGTCAGGGATAAAGTTGTGGAGAAGTTTAAAGCAGGGTTAGGTTATAAAAAATATGCCAAGCTTTGAACTTCTCACTGAACATGGTTCAATCCATCATCCCAAAATGGAAACAGTATGACACAACTGAAAAACTACCAAGACATGGCTGTCCACCTAAACTGACAGACCGGGAAAGGAGAGCAGTAATCAGAGAAGCATCCAAGAGGTCCATGGTAACACTGGAGGAGCTACAGAGGTCCACAGCTCAGGTGGAAGAATCTGTCCACAGGACAACTATTAAGCCCCATACACACGGTCGGACAATCCGCGGACCAGGTCCGTCGGACCATGTCCGTCATACTTTGTCCGATGTTGGTTTTGCGTACACACGGTCGGACAAAGTTGTCGGAAAATCCGATCATTCTGAACGTGGTGACGTTTGTTGCCTACGACGGGACTACGTAGAGGCTAGTAGCCAATAGCTTTGGTCTTGTAATGTGATCTGAGCATGCGTAGCACTTTGTCCGGTCGGACAACCGTACACACGATCGGATTTGGTGTGATCGGACCGGGTTGACGGCAAATCTTTCCAGCAGGAGATAAGACTTTGTCCGACGGACAAACCGACGAACACTGTCCGATGGTGCATACACACGGTCTGATTTTTCAACAACCTTGTCCGATCGGACCAAATTGATGAAAAAGTCCGACCGTGTGTATGGGGCTTTAGTCGTGCACTCCACAAATCTGGCCTTTATGGAAGAGTGGCAAGAAGAAAGCCATTGTTGAAAGAAAGCCATAAGAAGTCCCGTTTGCAGTTTCCAAGAAGCCATGTGGGGAACACAGCAAACATGTGGAAGAAGGTGCTCTGGTCAGATGAGACCAAAATTTAACTTTTTTTCCTAAAAGCAAAACGCTATGTGTGGTGGAAATTGAACACTGCATAACACCCTGAACACACCATCCCCACCGTGAAACATGGTGCTGCGTAAACTGTTGGCGCTATATAAATCCTGTATAATAATAATATAATAATGGTGGTGGCAGCATCATGTTGTAGGGATGCTTTTCTTCAGCAGGGACAGAGAAGCTGGTCAGAGTTGATGGCAAGGTGGATGGAGCCAAAAGGGCAATCTTAGAAGAAAACCTGTTAGAGTCTGCAAAAGACTTGAGGCTGGGGTGGAGGTTCGTCTTCCAGCAGGACAACGATCCTAAACATACAGCCAGAGCTACAATATAATGGTTTAGATCAAAGCATATTCATGTGTTAGAATGGCCCAGTCAAAGTCCAGACCTAAATACAATTGAGAATCTGTGGCAAGACTTGAAAATTGCTGTTTTAATTGCTCTCCATCCAATTTGACAGAATTTAGCTATTTTACAAAGAAGAATGGGCATAAATGTTACTCTCTAGATGTGAAAAGCTGGTAGAGACCTACTCAAAAAGACTTGCAGCTGTAATTGCATTGAAAGGTGGTTCTACAAAGTATTGACTCAGGGGGGCTGAATACAGATGCACGTCACACTTTTCCTATATTTTTTAGTAAAAAATTTAGCATTTATTATTTTCCTTCCACTTTACAATGATGTGCCACTTTGTGTTGGTCTATAACATAAAATCCCCCAAAAAAGACATTTAAAAAACACAATATTTTGTACTTTTTGCTATAATAAATATCCCAAAAATGTAAAATAAAAAAAAAAAATTCTCCATCATGTTAGACTGATATGAATTATACATATTTTTGGTAAAAAAAAAAAAAAAAAAAAAAATTGCATAAGCATATATTGATTGGTTTGTGTAAAAGTTATAGCGTCTACAAAATAGCGGATAGATTTATGGCATATTTATTATTTATTAAATTTTTTTTTTTTACTAGTAATGATGGTGATCTTTTTATCGGGACTGCAACATTGCGACGGACACATCGGACACTTTTTTGGGACCAGTGACATTTATACAGCGATCAGAGCAAAAAATAGCCACTGATTCCTGTATAAATGTCACTGGCAGGGAAGGGGTTAACACTAGGGGGCGATCAAGGGGTCAACTGTGCTCTCTATGTGTGTTTCTAACTGTGGGGGGAATGTGGCTGACTAGAGGAGGAGTGAATATTGAAGGACCAAGGATTGGGACTTTTAAAGGGCAAAAAACACATCATAGAGAGGGTCCTCTTCTCTATACTCCATCATACACTCTACCTCTATTACCAAGATTTTGAATGTTTATCAACAGTACTTAATTAATCCCTATATATATCCAATAGACTGATTCCGAGACTTATTTGGTCTTGGTTGCTATTTCCCTCTCTATGATGCATCTTTAATGAATCCCATGCATTCAACATTTTAGTGGACTGCGAGGCATCCCTTCTGAATACACAGGTCAGCCATGGAGTGTTATCTCCGCCCATTCTATGTTGACTCTTTGATATATATGTGTTATTTGATGTGTTTTGTATCCGATTCTGATTCTCTTGTTTCAGAGAATATTGCATGACATTGTTCAGTTTTCCTGAGGAAGCCCTAATGAGGGCGAAACATGTTGAGATATACTAACATTTGTCAATTTCTATCTCTATTCAATGATGTATTGTTTTTAAATGTTTTTCTAGACATATGATGTCAATCATATTGTTGTACCACTATTTTTCCAATAAATTTATATTTTTGTATTTAAATATGTCCTTTTTGCGCTTTAAAAGTTCCAATCCTTGGTCCTTCAATATTTTGCTAATTCAAAGGGGATGTGGCGCTGTAATTATAGTTTCAGCAATCTAGCTCATAAACTAAATTTTCTAGAGGAGGAGAGAGATCGGTGTTCCTACTTAGTAGGAACACACCATCCGTCTACTCTCCCCTCACAGAACCGGGATTTGTGTGTCTGTCACAAGCGATCGCGGGTGCCCGGCGGTCATCGTGCCTCCCGGGCACGCGCATCGGCTCCGGGGACACGCTGCGGGCTCTGGGGACAGCGGCTTAAAGAGCCGTCGTACAGCTACGACTGCTCGTGCAGCTGTGCCAACCGGCCGCAGTATAACTGCAGCGGCTGGTCGGGAAGTGGTTAATTTAACCAAGCTGGTCCAAATTAACCCTTTCCTTCACTAAAACATGCAGCCCGTTAGTGCTGTATAAACTGTATGTAGCATCAGCATACAGTATACAGCACTGTGCTCTGGGAGCAGTATGGGGACTTTCTGCCCCACTCCATAAACATTAAGTCGGGCTGAGCGCTGCTCAGTCATTCACAAAAAAATGTTGAATTTTATGAATGAATACACAAGGCTTTCTCTGCCTTCTCCACCTCAGCCAATGAGCTTGGTCCAAGTAAGCTATTTAAAGTTAAATTAAATCTGGAGTCATTCTTTAAGTACCACACTTTGTAGAGGAGCCTTGATGCAGCATGGCTTCTGTATATATTTGCAATTATATAATATTTTATAATATATTCTGACTAACAGTAAGTGTGTTGGGGTACTCTTGTATTAAACTGTTCTCTGAACTGCCCTGTCCATGTGTAGCTTATGTTAGGTATACATTAACCTGGGTGGTTGTTGGATTTTTTCGACAGTAGGTACAAATAAAGGAAAACACGTGAAAAGGAATCTGAAGCTTCTTGATGAATATAAAATATTAATATAGTAAATGTAATTTTTACCCAACTAAAAAAGGAATAAAATCATTGTTTAGTCCTACCCATAATAAAGAAAATATTTACAAAACCATGAAACATTCCCTTTAACTGAATAATGCAATGCACGGAACACCCAATACACAATAGACCTGAAAATGCTAAATATATCCTTCCACATGCTGTGTAGCAGACTTTGCAGCTTTAGCTTACTTAAAACAAAAAAAAGATATATGTATATGTATAATATTTTGGTTTACAAAAATATTTTATGGTACACCCATGACACAGCATTCACAGAGCATTATGGATCTTCTAAGAGCACAGTAGAAGCTCTCTGCCTTCTGACTCTCTCTATCTGAAATGCTTTACACCCCTTCTGAACAGTTCATGCAGTTGTATGCGAGTAGCATGAGCTACTTAAAGCGGAGTTCCATCCAAAAATGTAACTTCCGCTGTACGGATACTTCCCCCCTCTCTGGTGCCACATTTGGCACCTTTTAGGGGGGGGAGCAGATACCTGTCTAATACAGGTATTTTCTCCCACTTCTAGAGAAAGATCGCCTCAGTATCCGTGGCGATCTACACCATGTCCAGCCCCTCCTCCGTCCCCCCGCTGTCTTCTGGGAGACACACAGGTCCCAGAAGACAGCAAGGGCCACTCAGAACACGCAGCGCAACTCGCGCATGCACAGTAGGGAACCAGGCTGTGAAGCCGCAAGGCTTCACTTCCTTATTCCCTTACTAGCAATGCTGGCGCCTCGACAGGTCGGTTTCGGGTGAGGACAACGCGGGCGCCCTGGACAGGTAAGTGTCCTCATATTAAAAGTCAGCAGCTGCAGAATTTGTAGCTGCTGACTTTAAAAAAAAAAAAAAAATTTCAGGCGGAACTTCACTTTAACTCTCTAACCAGAAGACATTTTTCAACAATATTTTAAAGCATTGTCTCCCGACATTCGGCCCGTGTGTGCTCAGCTTTAAGAATGACAATTCTACAATTCTATAAAACTCAAAGGATAATGGAGTAAACAGAAAATAAGTCCTTTTTCTAGACCACTATCCAACAGTTATGATCACTCTCAACTATTTGACTCACTTATACCTCCCCCCCCCTTTTCTATTCTATAGCCCTCTCATTTGATTATCTCCCCAATTATCTAAGTTTATTTACCATTGCTATGTTTATTTTGTTTTGTTTTCTGTTTTTTTTTTTTTTTTTTTGCTCAGTGATTGTCTTACTAACATTCAGCTAAAGCCTTGTGTATTATTACAGCTTGGAGTATGTTGGAAGTATACCCTAAAAGCTCGTCTTGAAATTTGGAATGTTAATGCAAATAAAGTATCACAGACAGTACTGTTTTTGGGCAGCAATAAAAACTCAACATAAGTATTTATCCTTTCTAAGTTTTTTTTCTAAATGTGAAAGATAAAAGTGAAAAGTGCAGCACTGAATATAACATACATATATAACCAAAAATGTTTTGATGTGTGTTAAACCAACACAATGAAAAACATATAAGTGACTGGTATTGAATAGGTGTATACCAATATTAAAGTACATACACACTAAAAACATATCAAACATGCAAAATCAATTGCTGATGGCCACATTGGATAAAGCGGTGGACAAAAAACAATAATCAATAAGGCTCGGCTAAGGATGGAATGTTCACCGACATCCACATTTAAAAGTTCACAGAGAAAACTGAACAATTATGAAAAATGAAGATCTGGAAAGAAGTCTGTTCAATGAAGAAAGTGTAATGGAAATTTGTAAGTTCTGTATATAATTGTATTCTATTTTGTATGTATTGCACACGGCCCTCACTGTGCACACGGCACTAATAATGTTTTCAGTACATGTTTACATTCTTTTGAGTCCTGATTAGAATAAGCCTGCCTATGATACGCCCCTTGTTACCATAAATGAACAATTGTAATATTAATGTGATACCTACGTAATCATGTGTATAAAACCCCTGAATTGCGTCATAATAAAGGAGAACGGTTATTTGGAAAGATGCTGAGCGTATCTTTTGTGTCTGTTCCCTACTGCAGTAGTTATTATTAATTTGGAACCACTAATCAATATGAGGATAGGAGTTGCCTATCTATAAATTTCCAGGACAGGTGGCGAGCTTTTCCCAGGAGGGGTTAAAAGGTGACCCTGAGTATCCGAAACGAGGAGCTTGAGACGATCCAGGAATTTCTGATAATCAGCCGGCTGAGGTAAGCCTTTTGCTTACATTTGAGTTGTCAGACTTCCTTGATCGGTAAGGCATTTTCGGGACAAAGGGTACCTATTTTACTCCCCTTTATCGAACTGTATTGATTGGTGGTTATATGTTATGTTATGTTGTCACTGTCTACTGTCCATCGGAGTGTTATAGATAAGAAAGGGAAGAATAGTGCTGTTCACAGGTATATGTAGTACATCTGCTAGATAAAGTCGTTTAGAGGCAAGAGGGTATAGGCACAGGTAGAGAAGACTGGCCAGTCATTATGGGCATTAAATTAAGTAAGGGAATGAAGGGTAAGAGACCCTCAAAAATGCCCAGCGCAAGAGGAGCGCTATATATGAACCGAAGGTGCGGTTCCGCCTATACTGAGCCCCTAGATTAATGGTTAAAGTGGACATGGATCCACAATGGGTAACTGGGTTACCACCGAAGTCCACAGGGACTAAGAATCATGCAGAGTACACAGCTAGAGAAACAGCTATGTGAGCAGGATGGATCAAGGGTGACAATTAACACTAGACAGAAAGGGACATTTTTATGTTAAGTTGTGGGATGAATTTGGGGTTAGGCACTACAACTAGTAAAGTCAAGAAATAGAGACATGAGAGTTAAAACAGAATATTTTATATGTTGTCAGAGAGGGAAGATGGGATGAGCACTATGGCTGCCCGTCTGATCATAGAAGGTACAGTATGTGAAGTATGGTATTACAATACATTGGATGTAAAGGATATCAGAACAAAATAAGGAAAGCAGAAATTTATCAAGGAAGTATTTAAAAGAGTTAAAAGAATGTGAGAGAATGATATGCATGTGTTGTGTACAAATGGGAAAAATGTAAGCGATTTTAGAGAGATATTTGTGTATGTGTGTGAATGCTGGAACCTTTAGTTCTATCGCTTGTGTGTGTCATGTACGCAGATGTGACCCCCTCCTTTGTGCTCTCCTGAAAGAATGTAGCTGGGATGAGAGGTTGGTGATAAGCTGGAAGGACACCATGCCAATTTCAGTTTTTAGACAAAACATTTATAACTTTATGTGCCGGGTTAACGAATCTAATGAGAAACAATGTGATCACAATTATTTTTGAATCTGTTTTCCAAACATGGTAAAATGAAGGTTACATTTAACCGTGTATTACACAAATTGAATATCCTTTGATAGTGGAAACAGTGCATTTAATAGGGAATTAAGTAAAATTAAGTAATATGTCCCCCTTTAAGGAACGTTATCTGTGGATATATATATATTAGGGTGTGATATTGAAATTATCATTTGAGTATTAATTTCTAATTGGAGTTTAACGATTTTATTAATAATATTGATATATTGAAATTGGTTTAGACAACCTTTGATTGGAAATGAAATCCAGGTTAATGGGGAATTTATAAAAATGGTATTAGTTTAGTTTAAGATAACAATTTTGTAATTTTACATTTATTGAGTGGAAAGAATAAAGATTAAGATGAGGTTGTTAATTGGAATACAGCTGCCATAATGTTTAACAAAGCCAAGATGGATGGGATACATAAGAAGTTTTTCTACAAAAATTAAACCTTAAAGTCTGATAATAAATTGATGTGCGGTCCATGATGAGAGAGTAATAATAAATAAAATGTAAATATGACAGACCCATCACATCAAGTCCACACACCCTGTTAGGATAGATCCCACCTGCAGCCAGTTGTTTTATAGTTTTTGATGTGGCTGAGCGCTTTCTGTTTGTTTTTATTTATTTTTATTTTTGAATCCAAAGCAGAATGTGTGGATTGTGAAATGATGTGCCCGTTTTCCTTGTAAGTTCAATGGATATAAGCAGAAGAATATTTTGGATTTATGGACATCTCTGCATGACCGCAGGGTATTGTTATCATTTATTATAATATTGCCAGGAAAAAGTTGTCTTTTTGAAACATGAAACTGGAGTTCTTACACAAACAGCGTGATAGAAAACAAGCCATTGTAATATAGTTATGCAAGCTGGACCCAGTAATGAAGGGTTCACCCCGATATATCAGAGCTGTACCTTTATGCAAAGGTGCTATTAGACAAAGTTAGACATTATTTTGGTCAAATATTACATTTTTAATGGTCCGACATTTTGCGCAGCAAATATACAGCTAACTAAATGTTTGTCTAATGAAAGGTTTAAAATATGAGTTTGTTTATGTACAAATCTAACAATGAAAAATGCGTACATTTTAATCCAGCCACCTTATTGCCCCTATTGGAGGAGGCTGTAGACGGGGGAGACCACATGTGTTAAATTGATGACGTAGGAATCAGCTGCTGTGAGCCCAGTGCAGGACACACTCCCTGAAGACCCAGATATTTATATTTTTTGTAGAGTTATTCCCGGTTTTATACTGAGTATGCAGTTTATCACCCAGAAGGATACTCTGTATATAGAGTCATTGGATCCCTTTTTCCCAGCTCAAGAAGCAGAACTCCATGTTTTAGCAAAGCCTGTGAGCTATAAAAAGAGTATATATTTATATAGATAGTACAGAATCAGAGAGCTTTTGGTTCCATTTGAAGGGCCAGAAGTTTGTTTTTACTTCGGCAGGTAAACCAATCAAGCATGCTAAGTTAATTTGATTGGCTGTTTTCAGCCTTCCAGGTTCTTGCTGAGGTAGCCATACTAACATTAAAACTCACACATGGAAGCAGACCGACTAAGGATGCTGCATTTACAGCCCCGGACACTTGCTGGGTCTGTGCAACTCACAGATTCCACCCTAGTTCTGGCCCAGTATAGCTGGGATTAATAATTCAACTTTAAGGACCCCAGAACGAGAAGAACAAGTGGTCCACAGTGGGCAACTTCTTATGAAACAGGACATTGGAAAAGGTGATCATTTATGTCTGCCAGCCACTCTTTTCCCTCCAGCTTGACACATGGACCGTGTCACCAGTCACAAGCAGTTATGGCTGCCTTAGTAAATGAGCGTGGGATAGAGCCAGGGTTCACCACAGTTGTTTTTATAACATACCACTTCTTGTTTTACCTGTTACCAAAGGTGTTACCAAAAGCTGAACATCCCTTCCAGAGATTACAAAAAGATATATCCAGTTTCCCAAGTCAGGATCTTAGGAGTATGCATTTTGTCTGTATGGACATGTTTTTTGGATGTCCAGTGGCCAATGCTACTGCAAAAGCCACAGTAAAAAGTGTTCTCAGAAGTAGTTTGTAAGTACAGAGAGTAACAGAGGAAATCATTTTTATAGGAGAGTCCTTACTAGAAGTTTTGAGGTTTTATTTTTACACTCCTTACTGTCTACAATGTATCGGACAAAGTAGAGTAAGAAAACTTTTGCCTGAGTGTTTTCTTATAATTTATCAAGCCCCTAAGGGGATGATGGACTCTCTCCCTATGGGATTTGGTTTGGGAGTGTGTTACTCACTTGCTTATATTTTGTCTCAGCAGCTGAAGTCCTCCATTCGGATCTCACAGAGAATGTTGCTGATCTTTTAAGGTTTTTGACAAACTCATTTATGTGTTTTCTCCCCAATTCCAGATCCTAAAAGTTTGGAAGGATCTAAAACTAAAGCCAGGTGACTTGTGGATTGTTAAGAGACATTTATATATAAGGAAATGTTTGGAGACTCAATACAGCATCTATTTTATGTACAGTTTTGCAAAACTTGAAGGAAAAGTCACCTGGATCCACACCAGACACTGCAAAAATTACTAAATAAAAGAAATCTCTGAGTTTGATTTGTTTCCCTCTTGCAATAACAGTCTAGGGTACTTTATTGATTCAAATACTTTAATTGTAAGGGATATATATTTGAAAAGTAGTTTAGCCATGTTGAAGTCATATTTGTCTTTTGTACCTCTTCCATTTTATGTAGAATTGTCTGTGTTTACATTTGCTGATAAGTCAGCATACCAACAATTAAGCTAGAAGGCCATTCTGGCCACAGGAGTGTACAGTCAATACTCTGTAAATATGTATTATCAATCATTTGTTTTTCACAATGAAAAGTCATTTTGTAATGAAAAAAGCTGCTCAGCTATTATTTTCTCCACAATGGAGTTTTTGCCTCTTTGGCCAGGACTACCTCCACCTAAGTGTGTGGAGGTTCCAGGTTAAAGGTGATAGCAGGTATGGTTAGTGATCAAAATATTGATCAAAAGAGAGGAGATGTAATGGAAATTTGTAAGTTCTGTATATAATTGTATTCTATTTTGTATGTATTGCACACGGCCCTCACTGTGCACACGGCACTAATAATGTTTTCAGTACATGTTTACATTCTTTTGAGTCCTGATTAGAATAAGCCTGCCTATGATACGCCCCTTGTTACCATAAATGAACAATTGTAATATTAATGTGATACCTACGTAATCATGTGTATAAAACCCCTGAATTGCGTCATAATAAAGGAGAACGGTTATTTGGAAAGATGCTGAGCGTATCTTTTGTGTCTGTTCCCTACTGCAGTAGTTATTATTAATTTGGAACCACTAATCAATATGAGGATAGGAGTTGCCTATCTATAAATTTCCAGGACAAAAGTGATGGATAATCATCTGTTACAGGATCACCGGAGATTGTGCATTCACCACCCAGGCGTAGGGATAGGTACTCTTACCGGAAAATGTGGACTCACAGGATAGAGACAGGAACTCTGACGAACCGTCACTGGAAATCAAGGTGCAATGATCATAAATTAGGTCGTAAAAGAAAAAAAAGGGCCTCCCATAGCATAGATCAAAAATGGATAGGTTTATTTAAAAATACATAAATACAAACATCAAGGCTGATGTGTACAAATATAAAATCAATGGGATCACAAAGAGTTCCAATAAGCACAATGTACTGAGCAGGCTCTCTGTAACCCGATGCGTTTCGTCCTAAAGGACTTCAACTGGGGTAACATATTTGGTTATATATGTATGTTATATTCAGCGCTGCGCTTTTCACTTTTATCTTTCGCACAATTTTGTCACATTGTAGTGTCAGCAGCTACCTTTGTTTCATAGTAGCGCAGTCATTTTCTATTGATTTTTTTTCTAAAAACATGTGCCTTCATGGTTTAGTGCTTGCTGGACGATCTCCTCTCAGCGATTGTAAACCTCAAAGTGGACATATTTCTTCTTTGTTAATATAAAGTTAGAATTAAAAATATTGATTCAGAAGATTTTATTTTGTAACAATGTTTTCTTGCCATTTTCTTTGTGAATGTATATTCTTTTTAAAACATTTTTTGAGTGTATTGTATGGGCAGTTTTCTTTATCCACATATGGCCTTTGTACTATAACCTGTCCACTACAATAAATGTGTTATTTCCTCTGAAAGTGAAATGCATCTGCTGTATTTCAAGCTGATATTGTCATTTTAGGTCTGTACACCCATTGTTCCTTGTTTGGAAGACTATGTCAGAAGGATTTTATCAGATCGAGCTAGCTTTGATTGATAAAGTGGTAAGTCAGGTTGTACAATGAACCTCATTGTGTGATGCCTACAAAAGACATGAAAAACAGCATGTATTTATATCTGGTAAATCTGGTTGTTTGCGATTCACTGGTATTTTGTGACATGCGTATTAATACAAGCAATCTATACAAAATTATAGTTTATGTATATACAGTATATATATATATATATATATATATATACACACACACACACACACGTGTATAGTTTCATACCAGTGAGGATTTTTTTATCCCTCTGTACAACCATGTTAAGTGGTAATATGTTCTTGTACTCCGACTTTGTGGTCCCTGGGATATTTACTGACAAGTGACATAAGAGAACAGTGCTAATACTGGCTTGACTTTACATGTACATACTCAGACCTTCCTTTATTCCATTATATAATAGATAATTAGGCTGATCACATTTAAAAGTTAATCTTAAAGAATGTACATTGATTTGCTTTTCCCTTATATTTATTATATTCAAAACTAAAAATATTTTAGAAAAATTAGGGTGTTGCAAATTATTAATTCATATTTACCAATTGCAGTCAGCAGGTGGCATATTTAGGGATGTTCTGAACTAAATCTGCTTAGCAATTTATTTATATGCTGTAGGTTATCTGTGTAATTTGATCATCTATTCACATCATATGCAGCTAAATGAATCAAAGGAGGGAAACCTATCCCCCTCTCGTATTTCTTTGCAAGCTTATATTGACCCTTATAGATTTGCGGTTAGAAAGAGGTCATCAAAAGTCAACAAGCAAAGATGAGCTTTTCTATGAGAAGGAGGCCTAATATGATCTAAAAACAAAGTTTAATATATATATATATATATATATATATATATATATATATATATATATATATATATATATATATATATATATATATATATATATATAATCATAATTAATCCAGTTAACAATTTCTGTGTTTTGTGAATGGAATACCAGGTACATAATGGGGCACACTTCCCCTTCCACTCACCAATGCAGTAATTAAAGTAGAGCTAGAAGGTTTTTTTTTTTTTTACATATGTATCCCATTGGGGAGATTTTCACTTTCTTTCTGTCCCATAACAAAAACAGGAAGTGAGACAAAATCTCTCCACAGTGAGGGAATTCCTGGTTGTCACCAAGGTCATTAGCACTTTTACACCCTTTGGAAGATTTTCTTTCTATTCCTGTTCTGGTGAGAATCCAAAATTTGGGATTTTCCTTCACACCTTCCCCAACATGGCACAGACAGCAGTCAAATCTGACAGGTGTTCTAATCCCTCTCCAATCTATCCAAAATTGCATTTAGTTTTACATTAAAGAGTAACTCCACTTTTGTTGAGAAAAAAATATTCCCCTCTGGGTGATCTATGTACATTGTAAGGATTTTAACAAACTTTGTTGCAGATTCCTACCTTTTGTTATTCTGAAGAAAAAGCGGTTAGTTTCTCTGCATCAACATGCAAAGTGGATGTGAATAGGAGTGATTTTATAATTATTAAAAAGCTGCTGCACCTGCAGGGCTCTAATGAGGAAAGTGTCAGGGTCTGCATCCCCTTGGACGTGATTTCCCTTTGGAAGTATCTCACTAAAAATTTCATTTTTGTTGCAGGGGATGCTAAAAACATGACTTGAATCTTATTGCAGACTTCTTGGAAAATCAGTAAGCCAATTACCCAAACAAAATATTACACTTCTGGGGAGCGTTAAATACAGCATCTGTGTAAAGAAAAACTCCAGGTAGCCATTTTGCATTTTACAGAAAATTACAGAACTTATCTGTCTTCTCCCCCCTCCAGTGTCACAATTGGCACCTTTAAGGGGGGAGGAGGGAACAGGTACCTGTTTTTGACAGATCCCCCTTCCCCACTTCCGCAGACAGTGCAGTGGCGCCGTGCCTCGGAATTTCAGCCCCCCTCCTTCTTCCTCCGGCTGGGCCAATTAGAAAGCTCAGCGCGCTTCGCGCATGTGCAATAGGGAGCCAGCTGTGAAGCCGAAAGGCTCCACTGCCGGTTTCCCTAAACAGGAATAGTGGCGGCAGCTCCCGAAGGCCGATCCGAAAATCGGCTGGGGTGCCAACATCATGGGCTCCCTGAACAGGTAAGTGTCCTAATATTAAAAGTCAGCAGCTACAGTATTTGTAAATGCTGACTTTGAATTTTTTCATGGGGGGGCCAGAACACAGCATTAAGTACCGGAAAATATTATCACAGCAGTATTAGTAAAGCACCCTAATGGTGACAGGGGATGGGGAGTGTGGCCCATTATATTGTTGGCTCCCAATCCCTTAAATCCACTAATATGAAATATGGAGCATCTGTTATTTATTGAATATACCAACAACCAAATCCTTTTATTTAAAGTGGAGCTCCAGACTCCTTCACAAAAAAATAAAAGTCAACAGCTACAAATACTCTAGCTTTTAAGATTAGGATATTTACCTGTCCATGAATCCAGCAGTGTCTTCACCCGAGATGATCGGCTCTCGGGTGTCACTGTCTACCTTCGCCATCTCAACTAAGGGAAACTGGCAGTAGAGTCTTCCGGCTTCACAGCCGGTTCCCTACTACGCATGCGCAAGGAGCGCTTCGGTTTGTGGATGGCCTGGTGGCGGTGGAAGAGGGGGGGCAAACTTCCAGTTGAGTTTGAGGTAGTGAAGGCAGCTGGAAGTGGAAGCGGGTACCTGTCAAAAATCAGGTATCCGCCCCCCTAAAAGGTGACAAATGTGGCAGCGGAGGGGGAGAGGAGGCAGACAAGCGGAGCTTCCCCTTTTGGATGGAACTCCTCTTGAAACTGCCTATTTGCTAACTTTTTTTAAGTTAGTATATGTGTCTAAACCGCTGGCAACAAAAGTGAGTATAAAAATGTCTAAATTGGCCACCATTATTTTCCAGCACTGCCTTAACCCTCTTGGGCACAGAGTTCACCAGAGCATCACAGGTTGCCACTGGAGTCCTCTTCCACTCCTCCATGACCACATCACGGAGCTGGTGGATGTTAGAGACCTTCCGTTTGAGGATGCTCCACAGATGCTCAATAGGGCTTAGGTCTGGAGACATGCTTGTCCAGTCCATCACCTTTACCCTCAGCTTCTTTAGCAAGGCAGTGGTCGTTTGGGGTCGTTGGAATACTGCCTTGTGGCCCAGTCTTTGAAGGGAGGGAATCATGCTCTGATTCAGTATGTCACAGTAGATGTTTGCATTCATGGCTCCCTCAATGAACTGCAGCTCCCCGACAGCACTCATGCAGCCACTGGCACTCATGCAGCCCCAGACCATGACACTGCCACCACCATGCTAGACTGTAGGCACACTTGTCTTTGTACTCCTCACCTGGTTGCCACCACACACGCTTGACACCATCTGAACCAAATAAGTTTATCTTGGTCTCACCAGTCCACAGGACATGGTTTCAGTAATCCATGACCTTAGTCTGCTTGTCTTCAGCAAACTGTTTGCAGGCTTTCTTGTGCATCATCTTTAGAAGAGGCTTCCTTCTGGAACGACATCCATGCAGACCAATTAGATGCAGTGTTCAGCGTATGGTCACCCCTTCAACCTCTGCAGCAATGCTGGCAGCACTCATACGTCTATTTCCCAAAGACAAACTCTGGATATGATGCTGAGCACATGCACTCAACTTCTTTGGTCGACCATGGAGAGGCCTGTTCTAAGTGCAACCTGTCCTGTTAAACCGCTGTATGGTCTTGACCACCGTGCTGCAGATCAGTTTCAACGTCTTGGCAATCTTCTTATAGCCTAGGCCATCTTTGTGTAGAGCAACAATCTTTTTTTTCAGATCCTCAGAGTTCTTTGCCATGCGGTGCCATGTTGAACTGGGGGTCTATGTCAATGCACGTAATCTGGAGACTTAAAGTATAAATAAAGGCAAAACATGTTTTTAGTTATGGATAGAGCAGATGGGGATTACAACACCTGTCAGTTTTTACTGTCGTCTTTGCCTCCCGTTAGGGAGATTCACCCTCTCTATTTGTTCTGTTTACCATTATCATTGAAAGTGAAAGTAAAAGAAAATCCCATATTTTGGGTTGTTCCCCCACAATAGTAATAGGGGAAATGTCTTCCAATGGGCAGTTCATTTGACCAGGGGGCCCCCCCAATTTGCATTGATTTCCTTTCACTTCCTGTGTTGGCTGTGGGACAGGAAGTGAAGGTAAATCTCCCCAATTGAACATTGATGGCAAAAAAAAAAACTGACAGCAGTTAAAAAAGGTTGGCCTATAGTTTTACTTTAACCACTTCCCACCCGGCCAATGTACATATACGGCCGGGTGGGAGCCATCTACTTCTGACGTTCCGGAACGTCCTTCAGAAGTAGAGGGATCGCGCGCGCGTGCCCGCGCAGCGGCGCGATCCCGATGCGGCCGTGTCACCCGGACACGGCGCATCTCGGATCGGCAGGAGGGCTCGGTGATTTGCCCTCCTGATCACATGACGGCCGCGACGAATCAAAGCCGTCATGTGATGTAAACAAACAGCCGGTTGCTAGGCAATCGGCGCTCCTCTCCTTACACGGAAGTCGTCGGTGAGGAGAGGAGAGCGGATCGCTGCAGCCGGCTGGTGATCAGTGAGTATTAGCTGTTTTTTTTACAGCTTTTACTCACTGATCACCTGTCTAGTGTCCCCACACAGTAAAACACACATGTCCCCACAGTAAAACACACATGTCCCCACAGTAAAACACACATGTCCCCAAAACACACATGTCCCCAAAACACACATGTCCCCAAAACACACATGTCCCCAAATAATAAAAACACATGTCCCAGTAAAATAACATGTGCCAATGATTATCTGCACACATATGTCCGTGATCACCTGCACACCCCTTTTACATGATCATTTGCGTACATATGTCCGTGATCACGCGAACCAATTATTATACACTTAACGGAATTTTTTTTTACAAAAAACATGTAGCAGAATACATTTTGCCTTAAATTTATGACAAGATTTGATTTTATTGGATTTCTTTTAAAAAAGAAAGGAGAAAATATTGTTTTTTTTCAAAATTTCCGCTATGTTTTCGCTTATATCGCAAAAAATAAAAAACAGAGTCGCGAATAAATACCAACAAACTAAAGCTCTATTTGTGCGAACAAAATGATAAAAAATTCATTTGGTTACAGCATTGCATGACCGCGCAATTGTCACTGAAATTGCGAGAGCACTGAAAGCTGAAAATTGGTCTGGGCAGGAAGGGTGTTTAAGTGCACAGTAAGCAAATGGTTAATAATGGTGGTTAGCACACATACACTGGAGACTGGACACTGAGGGGTTTGATGCACATATGTTGGGGGCTGGCCTTGTAAAGGTTTGACACTAATAAACTGATCTAAAAGGTGGTCACTGAGCTCTTTCATGTGGAAGGACCATCCAGGGGCGGACTGACAACTCATGGGGCCCCCGGGCAATAGAAGATCATGGGGCCCCCTTGGTCCCCACACTCAAGCCACACCTGTACAGGGAGACACGGGGGGAGGGAGAGCAAACAGGGGGATTGTGTCTGTGTGTGTGTCTGTGTGTGTCTGTGTGTGTGTCTGTGGCGGGGGGGAGAAAGCACACTGGGGAGGGAGAGCACAATGGTGGACACTGTAGGGGGGGAACGCACAAACAGGGGGACACTGGAGGGAGAATGCGCACACACACACACACACACACACACACAGGGGGACACTGGAGGGAGAGCGCACACGCAGGGGGGGGGGACACGCACACACAGGGGGACACTGGAGGGAGAGCACACACACGGGGGGGGGACACTGGAGGGAGAGCGCGCACACACAGGGGGGGGACACTGGAGGGAGAGAGCACACACAGGGGGGGACACTGGAGGGAGAGCGCGCACACACAGGGGGGGGACACTGGAGGGAGAGAGCACACACAGGGGGGGGACACTGGAGGGAGAGAGCACACACAGGGGGGCACACACACACACAGGGGGACACTGGAGGGAGAGTGCACACACAGGGGGGCACACACACACACACACAGGGGGACACTGGAGGGAGAGTGCACACACAGGGGGGCACACACACACACACACACACAGGGGGACACTGGAGGGAGAGTGCACACACAGGGGGGCACACACACACACACAGGGGGACACTGGAGGGAGAGTGCACACACAGGGGGGGGCACACACACAGGGGGACACTGGAGGGAGAGCGCACACACAGGGGGGCACACACACACACACAGGGGGACACTGGAGGGAGAGTGCACACACAGGGGGGCACACACACACACACAGGGGGACACTGGAGGGAGAGCGCACACACAGGGGGGGACACACACACAGGGGGAAACTGGAGGGAGAGCGCACACACAGGGAGGGACACGCACACACAGGGGGACACTGGAGGGAGAGCGCACACACAGGGGGGGACATGCACAGGGGGGGGACATGCACACAGGGGGACACTGTGGGCTGGGGTGACACTGTGGGCTGGGGTGACGCTGGGGTGACACTGTGGGCTGGGGTGACGCTGGGGGGACACTGTGGGCTGGGGTGACACTGTGGGCTGGGGTGACGCTGGGGGGACACTGTGGGCTGGGGTGACACTGTGGGCTGGGGTGACGCTGGTGGGACACTGTGGGCTGGGGGGACCCGGGGCACTGTGGGCTGGGGTGACGCTGGGGGGACACTGTGGGCTGGGGGGACACTGTGGGCTGGGGGGACACTGGGGGGACACTGTGGGCTGGGGGGACACTGGGGGGACACTGTGGGCTGGGGGGACACTGTGGGCTGGGGTGACACTGTGGGCTGGGGTGACGCTGGGGGGACACTGTGGGCTGGGGGGACGCTGTGGGCTGGGGTGACGCTGTGGGCTGGGGTGACGCTGTGGGCTGGGGTGACGCTGGGGGGACACTGTGGGCTGGGGTGACGCTGGGGGGGCACTGTGGGCTGGGGTGACGCTGGGGGGGCACTGTGGGCTGGGGGACCCCCCCCCCATCATCACTTGTGGCGGTCCTGCTCTGGTAATTTACTCACTGATGCTGATGCTCCCCGACGGCCCCTCCACTCTTCTCTTCTCTTCCATTACTTCCATTAGGGGCCCGGACTCGGCCGAGTGAAGCGGCTGTATTACATGCCGCGAATACCGCTAGCGGCGCGCGGCGCCCCCCCCGCCCCTCCTTCCCTCCCGTCCGTCCCAGGTGACGTCACAACGCATACAGTAGAAGCACCTGGGACGGACGGGAGGGAAGGAGGGGCCGGCGGGGAGCCGCGGGCCGCTAGCAGTATTGTTAGCGGCATCGCGGCATGTAATACAGCCGTTTCAAGTGGCCCCTCATGTGGCCGAGTCCGGGCCCCTAATGGCCCCGGGCCCTCGGGCGGCGCCCGAGTCACCGACTTGTCAGTCCGCCCCTGGGACCATCTCACTGCTGGTGTGGATACTGTGATGTCCTTGTTCACCATTTCAGCCCAATTTTTTTGCAGAATTTCGACCTTAAAATGGACCAAAAGGCACACATCGATCCTGTGGAAATCGCACTGGAGCCGCTGCTGAGTTATGTGAAGCGGATCCATAGAGAGCCGGTCATAACCTCCTGCTATTGCGAATTGGATGCAGGTTCGCACTAGTGTGAACCCAGCCTTAGATTTGTGCACAAATCTGTTTAAACTCAGCAGATTGTAACACAGTGTATGGCAAGTTCTCTTAACCACATGCCGACCACGCTATAGTCGAAAGACGGCTACAGCGCGGTCGGCTTATCCTGGGTGGACGTCCTCCCAGAAACTTGCTCCCGCGCGCCCCCTGGGGCGCGCACTCGGGAACATCCGTGACCACCGGGTCCCGAGGACCCGGCGCATCACGGATCACGGTAAACGGCCGCTGATAGCGGCCGTTTACCAAGTGATCGCTCCGTCAAATGACGGAGCGATCACATGTACACAAACCGGCGTCACGTCTTGACGCCGGTTCCTCCCTCCCCTCTCTGTACCGATCGGTACAGTGAGAGGGGAGAAGCGCGCAGGGGGGAGATGGGACCAGCACTGTGGGCTGGATGTGTAGTGCCCACAGCGCTGGTCAGTGACAGCTACACTGCCACCACTGTGCAATGCTCTGCCACCACTGTGCAACGCTCTGCCACCACTGTGCAACGCTCTGCCACCACTGTGCAACGCTCTGCCCCCACTGTGCAACGCTCTGCCCCCACTGTGCAACGCTCTGCCCCCACTGTGCAATGATCTGCCACCACTGTGCAACGCTCTGCAACCACTGTGCAATACTCTGCCACCACTGTGCAACACTGCAATACTCTGCCAATACTCTGCCAATACTCGCCAATACTCGCCAATACTCGCCAATACTCTGCAATAAATTTTAATAGAAACAAAGAATTTTTATTTATTTTTTTTACCGAATTTTCAGTATATTTTGATTTATAGCGCAAAAAAAATAAAAAACCCAGCGGTGATTAAATACCACCAAAAGAAAGCTCTATTTGTGTGAAAAAAAGGACACAAAATTCAATTTGGGTACAGTGTTGCATGACTGAGTAATTGTCATTCAAAGTGTGAGAGCACCGAGTGCCCAGTGGTCAAGTGGTTAAAGTATAGCACAACTACTCTGACCTTAAAATCTCAAAGTAATGCAATGTCACCATCCTAAATTATTTGTTCAAGGAACTTTTTGCAAGTTTTTGTCACGTTTTTTGGGGGAAACCATTTGAGTGAATGGACTCTCCTCCACTCCAAAAACACGCCAAAGTAGCTCCTATACCCATTTTTGGAGCTGACTTTGGCATGTCTTTGGACAGCGTGACTTGGCGTATTTTTTCACATGTTTTGTCGCGTGACAAAATGCCCATTTTTTGGCATGTTATGGGTGCCATTAGGGATGAAGGCCATTGTAGCGCGACCTGGAATCACAGGCAGAATCACACGATTCTGGCCGCAAATCCGACGCTCAAAGTATGAAGGGGGCCTTATTGTTTTGTCCTTGTGCAGACGAACTTGAAGAGGAGAGTGAAGTACATATTCGTAAATTTATATTTGTGCACCTTTTATTGGAAATAAAACCACTGACACACAAAGATATTGAGGGACATTTATTAATTCTGTCGCACAACAAGTCAATGCTAAACAGGAGCAGATAGGCAGACTGTGCTACATATTTTTTACAGGGTTACACCTTTAATCACAAATTCCACCTTTGGCTGCTCTATGGTTGCACTGTGACAGAATAAAACCTGACCCTGACCACTTCTTAATTGTGCACATGTTTAGAGTGAAAATCTGTCTCCTCTTCAGTAATGCATCTTTTGCACACCTTGTAAATCTGTCCAGACTGACAAATTCCAACGCAAAGGTCACTGTAAACAAATACAAATACACTGTAAACCTGTTGCTAAGTGGGAAGCAGCCTATTTTGTATCTAAGGCCGGCCATACACAGTTTGAATCTTGGCCGGTTCATTAATGGGCAGGCTGAATGTACCAAGTTAAATCGATCGGTCAACTTGGGTACAACCAGCCAGACGACTTCGCTTGCGATTATTGCAAGCAGCTGCTATAACCGCTAAAGCCCCATACACACGCTCGGATTATCCGAGGACCAGGTCCGTCGCATCATGTCCGTCATACTTTGTCCGATGTTGGTTTTGCGTACACACGGTCGGACAAAGTTGTCGGAAAATCCGATCATTCTGAACGTGGTGACGTTTGTTGCCTACGACGGGACTACGTAGAGGCTAGTAGCCAATAGCTTTGGTCTTGTAATGTGATCTGAGCATGCGTAGCACTTTGTCCGTCGGACAACGGTACACACGATCGGATTTGGTGTGATCGGACCGTGTTGTCGGAAAATCTATCCAGCAGGAGATAGGACTTTGTCCGTCGGACAATCCGACGTACACTGTCCGATGGTGCATACACACGGTCGGATTTTTCAACAACATTGTCCGATCGGACAGAATCCATGCGAAAATCCTACCGTGTGTATGGGGCTTAATAATAATCACTGTCTTCTCCCCGCGGGGACGGGTTCCCCTGCCCACCCACGCCGAGAGAAAACAATTGCTCAGCAGGAGGGATTCCCTTGTCAACACTAGCTGTGTTGATGGGAGAATCTTGCAAATTTCTTTCCTGCAACCCGTAGTTGCAGGAAAGAAATTCTCACCATCCATGGCCAGCCTAACTCTGTTACTAATTTGCTTCATAGACATCCCCCACTGTTTTTTTCACAGGGTATTTTTTTAAATTAGAAATGGCACTGGAGTTGTGCCCATTTAGGCACAGGGGTTAATTTACTAAAGGCAAATAAACTGTTTACTTTGCAAAAGAAATTTCCGCTTAGTGTATACTTTGAAGGGCTGTGGTCTGCCATCGTCTCATCTATTTGTGTGCAAAAAAAACACTGTTTTTCTTTATTTTCCTTGCATGTGATTGCATATTCTATATTTTTTGTGAAAAAAAGAAAAGAGATTCTCCCTTGGTGGTGGGGTTTTTAGGCAGCGATCCGTCTGGTAAAGTTTATCAGGCGAATGTGTTGAGTGAGAGACCAAGTCTTATCCAAATCAATTTTCACGTTTATTCAAATTAAAAATAGGAATGACACATAAAAAAGGGGGATATAAAACACAAGCCCATACAGAAAGAAATATACAGGTACAGTACACAAGTTTAAAACCAACAAATAACACCTAGCACCACGACTGATAAGATCAGAGGGGGTGATTGTGTGGGGTGTGACAAAAACACTGACGCGTTTCGACCTGTTGTCTATATCGGTCTTCCTCAGAGTATTTTTGTCTGTTGGAAAAGAGAGACAATGTAATAGTAACTACTCAATTATGTGTCACTATACACCTGCACTCATGTCACTATACATTTTTTTATCATCAGTATAGTTACCAGTATGGGTGTGGTGTACGGAATAATCCTCTGCATGGATGTTTATAAAAATCCCATCGTTTGTTCCCGGTGGCCTCCAATTCCAGCTTCTACCGGAGAATCGAAGCACAGTGAGTCATCCAGGCCGTATGTGGCTTGCGAGGAGTTACACTTATGATCGACTCGCCAAAAAGAGACCCCACAGGAGGCCCCCGGAGGGCACGGCGGGGAGGGGGGGGGGGAAACAACAGGCCAAGTGGAACACCACCAGCAACGGACTCCTGGAATATACCAAGGAAACATTTATAGGCACATTTGTATAAACGGGGTAACAGGTGAGAGAAGGAAAGAACTCTCTGTGAGGAGAAGAAATCCCTCATTTCAAATTTGGAATAATATTATTATGTATTTTGGGAGTGTGGTTCATATTATTAAACTTACACTCTTAGGGAAAGGAATTAACCTCATAGAGAAAAAGAGAGAGAGAGATGGAAGCCTAGTATTCTGAGGAGAGATTCCTACCGAGGGAGAGAAAGGGAAAAGAGAGGAAAAGGGGAATTAGAGGGGAATGGGGATGACAGAAAATAGAAAAAAATATATAGAAAAAAGAAAGGAAGCAGATAAGAAGAGAGGAGAAAAGGGGAAGGGGGGAGGAAGGGGGGGGGGGGAAAGGGGGAAGAAAGAAAAAAAGGGGACAGGGTAACAGCCGGAAATATATATGTATGGCGCGCTTCATACATATAAGGGAGTGTGAAGAAAATAGAGAGAGAAAGATGGAATGGGATGGGAAAGGAGGGGAGGGGTGGGGTGTGAAGGGAAAAAGAAAATGTGGGACCATGTGAGGTGGGATGGAAGAAGAAGCTGGAACTACTAGGGAAAATTAGATAGAGGGGTGGAAAAATGTGCAAAGTTTACAGGGCAAGAATCGTGTGACGCATTGTGTGAGGAAAAAAGGGGAGGGAAGGGGAAGGGGGGATAAAAAGGGGGGGATGTGTGAAGTGTTGAGAAAAAGAAGTACATAAGTGGGGAAGGTTGTGGAGAGAGGGGGGGGTAGGGTGAAGAGGGGGGAGGGGGTGAACGGAAATGGGGAATAGGTACATGAGTGGGGGAGGTTGTGGAGAGAGGGGGGGGGGAAAGGGGGGGGGTGGACGAAGAGGGGGGGAAGGGAGAAAAAGGGACTAAAAAAGAAGCCCAAATAAAGTGATAGTGATGAAAACAGTGTGAGTTGTGCACATTGAAAAAGGGGGAGGAAAGGGGGAAAAAGGGTGAATAAGAGAGAAGGGGGGGAGAGAAAGGCAGACCTGGGGTGTGGGTGTGAGGAGCGGTGAAGGGGGAAGAGGGGTTGAGGGGGTAGGGAGGGAGGGGGGGGGGGGGGGGGAAGGGGGGGTTTGGAAAGATGGTAAAAAGAAGGGAAGAGGGTAAAAGACCTGTACTTTAGGGATGGTAGTAGTTGTTACCTTCAATATGATGTTTAATCACATAGGCCGCAAATTAACAGGGCATGGGGTTCTCAACCAAAGCACAGCAGCTTTTTGGGAGATTTACCAGAGGTCTCTGATGGATTCTATAGGATAAAAAACAAAAAGACAGGGGAGAGGGATACTTCTTTAGAACCCAGATGCTGATGCAAAGAGGGGAGTCCCTTCAAAGAGAGGGTCATACTCACTGTGAACCCCGATGTGCCTGGAGCGTGCTAAGCCTTCTGCGGAAGTGGAGTGTCCTTCTCCACTCCGCTTGGCTTATAAATGCATGCTACCAAATGTGATTGGTCCGGTCGGTGGGTGGCCACGTGGATCCCGATCCCCTCCCCCCCACACACACCACCGCACCCATAGGCGCCCCAGCGTGGTCCTCAATGCAAGTCATGGCGGCCATTCGGTCCGCCTTGTGTAGACTCCCCCGGCGTTCTCCGAGGGCTGACGCCCCGCAACTGCGTCATTTCCGTCGCAAACGGCGTGACGTCATGACCGTGCGCGCACGTACGGGGCCCCGCACATGCGCGCAACGTCCGGAAATGTCGGAGGACGCCGCCAGCAAAGGACCAACCCCCCGGAGACGCCCAGGACCAGCCTGAACATCTGTAGGGGGAGGATGTAGGGAGGGACAAAATAAAGAGGCCACTCCCTTCCCTTTGCTGGGAAGGCACAACGGACCGGGACGCTCAGTGCCAAGACGTCATCAATAGGAGCGGATGGCGCCACCTAGGGAAAAGATGGGAAAATGAAATAAATGGTCAAAAGAGATGTTTAATAAGTAAATAAGTTTAGACATGGGAAAAGAGATATGGGGAAGAAAGTCTGGGCTACATGGGACTATTAGATCACATGGGGTCCATTGTAGCTAATGTTGTTTTATGTCTCTCATTGATCTACAATCTTGATAGTGGTCCGACTATATCGTAGTGGAATATCTTTATTATGTAGATCATATAATAGAAGTACTTATATTTCAAAGTCCCTTATATTGTAAAATGAAACAAGCACCGGTGTATATGGCAATAGACCACATGGTTGTCTGCACTCTTGACGAAAAAACAGGGGGGGTGAAGGGAAAAAAAAAGGGAAAAAGTCGATGTTACATATTGTACTCTCCCTATATAGTGCCATCAGAGACACATCATGCAAGCAGTCTTGAGGTGTCGGGTATGTGTGTACACATCTCCGAGGTGAGGAGAGGTGGGGGAAGGCGAAGCAGGGGTGAATGCAGGATGATTTTTGGGTCCTCATTGTGTCTTGCCCGACACAAAGCCCTTTAGAAAGGGAGCATATGAGATGGATTCATTCAGTCCTGGGGGCACATTGGCCTGCAGTCTATGAATCCATCTCTGTTCATGCTGTAATAATATCTTATTCCAATCACCGCCTCGACCGGGGATATGTACCCGGTCGAGGGCGGTGAAGGATATGCGAGGCATTTTATAATTATGTTGGACAACAACATGCCTGCCTAGGGCTAGATAATGATTCCCTATTTGCATGGAATATATATGTTTAGACATCCTGCGATGAAACTCCTGCTTTGTCTTCCCCACATAGAAAGCCCCGCACTCACAAGACATAATGTAGACAATGCCTCTAGTTTGACAATTGACATAGTGTGAGGGTTTAAAGACAGTCCCATTGGGAAGACTGAAAATCCTCTCACGTCTGACATATTGGCAGAAAGAGCAGTGCCCACAGGGGAATGTACCCAGAGTGGTGCAATGTTTTGAACGTTTTTGTTCGTTTTTGTATTCACTCTGTACAAGTTTATCCTTAAGGGAAGTAGCCCTTTTAAAAGTGATTGATGGTTGGTCGGATAGAAAGATGTTTACTTTGGGGTCATCCAAGAGGATGCTCCAATGTTTCTTTATGATATTCCGAATGTGTTTGTGCTGTTGGGAAAAACGGAGTATGATTCGAGTGGGATCGTTTTTAGAACTCTTTACTTCGCTCGTCTTTTTGGATTTCTTAAACAATAACTTGGAACGTGTTTCTAAACTGGTTCTGTTATAGGCTTTCCGTAGACATGAACGGCTATAGCCACGTGCCAGTAGCCTCTCCTGTAGGTGCCCTGCTTCAATTTTAAAGGAGGAATCCTCCGAACAATTCCGGCGTAGCCGTAAATATTGTCCATATGGTATGGTATGGAATTTTTTAGGATATCTGGGTGAAAACTAGAGGAAAAAATTCCATACCATATGGACAATATTTACGGCTACGCCGGAATTGTTCGGAGGATTCCTCCTTTAAAATTGAAGCAGGGCACCTACAGGAGAGGCTACTGGCACGTGGCTATAGCCGTTCATGTCTACGGAAAGCCTATAACAGAACCAGTTTAGAAACACGTTCCAAGTTATTGTTTAAGAAATCCAAAAAGACGAGCGAAGTAAAGAGTTCTAAAAACGATCCCACTCGAATCATACTCCGTTTTTCCCAACAGCACAAACACATTCGGAATATCATAAAGAAACATTGGAGCATCCTCTTGGATGACCCCAAAGTAAACATCTTTCTATCCGACCAACCATCAATCACTTTTAAAAGGGCTACTTCCCTTAAGGATAAACTTGTACAGAGTGAATACAAAAACGAACAAAAACGTTCAAAACATTGCACCACTCTGGGTACATTCCCCTGTGGGCACTGCTCTTTCTGCCAATATGTCAGACGTGAGAGGATTTTCAGTCTTCCCAATGGGACTGTCTTTAAACCCTCACACTATGTCAATTGTCAAACTAGAGGCATTGTCTACATTATGTCTTGTGAGTGCGGGGCTTTCTATGTGGGGAAGACAAAGCAGGAGTTTCATCGCAGGATGTCTAAACATATATATTCCATGCAAATAGGGAATCATTATCTAGCCCTAGGCAGGCATGTTGTTGTCCAACATAATTATAAAATGCCTCGCATATCCTTCACCGCCCTCGACCGGGTACATATCCCCGGTCGAGGCGGTGATTGGAATAAGATATTATTACAGCATGAACAGAGATGGATTCATAGACTGCAGGCCAATGTGCCCCCAGGACTGAATGAATCCATCTCATATGCTCCCTTTCTAAAGGGCTTTGTGTCGGGCAAGACACAATGAGGACCCAAAAATCATCCTGCATTCACCCCTGCTTCGCCTTCCCCCACCTCTCCTCACCTCGGAGATGTGTACACACATACCCGACACCTCAAGACTGCTTGCATGATGTGTCTCTGATGGCACTATATAGGGAGAGTACAATATGTAACATCGACTTTTTCCCTTTTTTTTTCCCTTCACCCCCCCTGTTTTTTCGTCAAGAGTGCAGACAACCATGTGGTCTATTGCCATATACACCGGTGCTTGTTTCATTTTACAATATAAGGGACTTTGAAATATAAGTACTTCTATTATATGATCTACATAATAAAGATATTCCACTACGATATAGTCGGAAAACTATCAAGATTGTAGATCAATGAGAGACATAAAACAACATTAGCTACAATGGACCCCATGTGATCTAATAGTCCCATGTAGCCCAGACTTTCTTCCCCATATCTCTTTTCCCATGTCTAAACTTATTTACTTATTAAACATCTCTTTTGACCATTTATTTCATTTTCCCATCTTTTCCCTAGGTGGCGCCATCCGCTCCTATTGATGACGTCTTGGCACTGAGCGTCCCGGTCCGTTGTGCCTTCCCAGCAAAGGGAAGGGAGTGGCCTCTTTATTTTGTCCCTCCCTACATCCTCCCCCTACAGATGTTCAGGCTGGTCCTGGGCGTCTCCGGGGGGTTGGTCCTTTGCTGGCGGCGTCCTCCGACATTTCCGGACGTTGCGCGCATGTGCGGGGCCCCGTACGTGCGCGCACGGTCATGACGTCACGCCGTTTGCGACGGAAATGACGCAGTTGCGGGGCGTCAGCCCTCGGAGAACGCCGGGGGAGTCTACACAAGGCGGACCGAATGGCCGCCATGACTTGCATTGAGGACCACGCTGGGGCGCCTATGGGTGCGGTGGTGTGTGTGGGGGGGAGGGGATCGGGATCCACGTGGCCACCCACCGACCGGACCAATCACATTTGGTAGCATGCATTTATAAGCCAAGCGGAGTGGAGAAGGACACTCCACTTCCGCAGAAGGCTTAGCACGCTCCAGGCACATCGGGGTTCACAGTGAGTATGACCCTCTCTTTGAAGGGACTCCCCTCTTTGCATCAGCATCTGGGTTCTAAAGAAGTATCCCTCTCCCCTGTCTTTTTGTTTTTTATCCTATAGAATCCATCAGAGACCTCTGGTAAATCTCCCAAAAAGCTGCTGTGCTTTGGTTGAGAACCCCATGCCCTGTTAATTTGCGGCCTATGTGATTAAACATCATATTGAAGGTAACAACTACTACCATCCCTAAAGTACAGGTCTTTTACCCTCTTCCCTTCTTTTTACCATCTTTCCAAACCCCCCCTTCCCCCCCCCCCTCCCTCCCTACCCCCTCAACCCCTCTTCCCCCTTCACCGCTCCTCACACCCACACCCCAGGTCTGCCTTTCTCTCCCCCCCTTCTCTCTTATTCACCCTTTTTCCCCCTTTCCTCCCCCTTTTTCAATGTGCACAACTCACACTGTTTTCATCACTATCACTTTATTTGGGCTTCTTTTTTAGTCCCTTTTTCTCCCTTCCCCCCCTCTTCGTCCACCCCCCCCCCCTTCCCCCCCCCCCCCTCTCTCCACAACCTCCCCCACTCATGTACCTATTCCCCATTTCCGTTCACCCCCTCCCCCCTCTTCACCCTACCCCCCCCCCTCTCTCCACAACCTTCCCCACTTATGTACTTCTTTTTCTCAACACTTCACACATCCCCCCCTTTTTATCCCCCCTTCCCCTTCCCCCCCTTTTTTCCTCACACAATGCGTCACACGATTCTTGCCCTGTAAACTTTGCACATTTTTCCACCCCTCTATCTAATTTTCCCTAGTAGTTCCAGCTTCTTCTTCCATCCCACCTCACATGGTCCCACATTTTCTTTTTCCCTTCACACCCCACCCCTCCCCTCCTTTCCCATCCCATTCCATCTTTCTCTCTCTATTTTCTTCACACTCCCTTATATGTATGAAGCGCGCCATACATATATATTTCCGGCTGTTACCCTGTCCCCCTTTTTTTCTTTCTTCCCCCTTTCCCCCCCCCCCCTTCCTCCCCCCTTCCCCTTTTCTCCTCTCTTCTTATCTGCTTCCTTTCTTCTATATATTTTTTTCTATTTTCTGTCATCCCCATTCCCCTCTAATTCCCCTTTTCCTCTCTTTTCCCTTTCTCTCCCTCGGTAGGAATCTCTCCTCAGAATACTAGGCTTCCATCTCTCTCTCTCTTTTTCTCTATGAGGTTAATTCCTTTCCCTAAGAGTGTAAGTTTAATAATATGAACCACACTCCCAAAATACATAATAATATTATTCCAAATTTGAAATGAGGGATTTCTTCTCCTCACAGAGAGTTCTTTCCTTCTCTCACCTGTTACCCCGTTTATACAAATGTGCCTATAAATGTTTCCTTGGTATATTCCAGGAGTCCGTTGCTGGTGGTGTTCCACTTGGCCTGTTGTTTCCCCCCCCCCCCCCTCCCCGCCGTGCCCTCCGGGGGCCTCCTGTGGGGTCTCTTTTTGGCGAGTCGATCATAAGTGTAACTCCTCGCAAGCCACATACGGCCTGGATGACTCACTGTGCTTCGATTCTCCGGTAGAAGCTGGAATTGGAGGCCACCGGGAACAAACGATGGGATTTTTATAAACATCCATGCAGAGGATTATTCCGTACACCACACCCATACTGGTAACTATACTGATGATAAAAAAATGTATAGTGACATGAGTGCAGGTGTATAGTGACACATAATTGAGTAGTTACTATTACATTGTCTCTCTTTTCCAACAGACAAAAATACTCTGAGGAAGACCGATATAGACAACAGGTCGAAACGCGTCAGTGTTTTTGTCACACCCCACACAATCACCCCCTCTGATCTTATCAGTCGTGGTGCTAGGTGTTATTTGTTGGTTTTAAACTTGTGTACTGTACCTGTATATTTCTTTCTGTATGGGCTTGTGTTTTATATCCCCCTTTTTTATGTGTCATTCCTATTTTTAATTTGAATAAACGTGAAAATTGATTTGGATAAGACTTGGTCTCTCACTCAACACATTCGCCTGATAAACTTTACCAGACGGATCGCTGCCTAAAAACCCCACCACCAAGGGAGAATCTCTTTTCTTTTTTTCACCAAAACCCGGGGTGAGCAGCCACCTGCAGCTCGTTATTGTGTCAATACCCCTTCTTTTTTCGTATACAATTGGGTGGTTAAACACCCTTTCTCCCGCCTTTGACACTTTCGAACTAAAACACAAGCCCAATTGTATGTCTTTGATCACATGAATTTATGCACTCTCGGATTGCTCCAATATAATTGTGATATCTGTATTGTTTGAACTGTTTAACATGAGTAACTTTCAGGGTAATGAGTGGATAAGTCTCATGTCAAGTTATGAAAATGACTTTGAGAAAAAAGACCAAATAGAAACCCAAATTTCTTCTCTAATGGATAAACTTAACAAAACCTTAGAAAAGAAATCTGCCCTCTTTTGGCATGTAAAATCTTTCAACCGTTACAGTAAGGAGAAGATAAACCCACTTGGCTTACGTGTACAAATTTTTCCAAACATAGATTCAATCAGTAATGAATGCAAGAAGGAATGGGAAGACAATCTAAACCGCTGTTCTCAACAAATGATGATCATATTGACAAATGAGTACAATAGACAGATCTCACTATTGGATATTGAAATTAACACTCTAGAGAATTTACTTGAACCCTTTGTTCAGCATACCCTATATGTGGAATCTCAGGTCAAACTCCGTGAGGACCTGAGCATCTACAATAGGGGCATCCTGCACAAAAAGGAAGTCAAATTTTGGAGGGACAAAATATCCTTTTCTGAGGGACGGGCATACAAGTGGAATGCCAATCCCCAAAATAAAAGATATCCAATCCCCAAACCTCAGATGCAAAATAACTCATGTATACCAGCCACATTAAGTTGTGGCTGCGCTACATTGATGACGTCCTCGTCATCTGGGAGGGATCTGAGGCATTACTGCAGGAGTTCTTCATTCGCATCAATGTGAATTCTCTCAATCTGAAATTCACTATGACCCATGACCCAGACACTATTACCTTCCTTGATGTGCAGTTGTTACGCAATTCCCACAATGAAATTTCAACTACCCTTTTCAGAAAAAAGACAGCGGGCAACACGATCCTTCATGCCTCTAGTTTTCACCCAGATATCCTAAAAAATTCCATACCATATGGACAATATTTACGGCTACGCCGGAATTGTTCGGAGGATTCCTCCTTTAAAATTGAAGCAGGGCACCTACAGGAGAGGCTACTGGCACGTGGCTATAGCCGTTCATGTCTACGGAAAGCCTATAACAGAACCAGTTTAGAAACACGTTCCAAGTTATTGTTTAAGAAATCCAAAAAGACGAGCGAAGTAAAGAGTTCTAAAAACGATCCCACTCGAATCATACTCCGTTTTTCCCAACAGCACAAACACATTCGGAATATCATAAAGAAACATTGGAGCATCCTCTTGGATGACCCCAAAGTAAACATCTTTCTATCCGACCAACCATCAATCACTTTTAAAAGGGCTACTTCCCTTAAGGATAAACTTGTACAGAGTGAATACAAAAACGAACAAAAACGTTCAAAACATTGCACCACTCTGGGTACATTCCCCTGTGGGCACTGCTCTTTCTGCCAATATGTCAGACGTGAGAGGATTTTCAGTCTTCCCAATGGGACTGTCTTTAAACCCTCACACTATGTCAATTGTCAAACTAGAGGCATTGTCTACATTATGTCTTGTGAGTGCGGGGCTTTCTATGTGGGGAAGACAAAGCAGGAGTTTCATCGCAGGATGTCTAAACATATATATTCCATGCAAATAGGGAATCATTATCTAGCCCTAGGCAGGCATGTTGTTGTCCAACATAATTATAAAATGCCTCGCATATCCTTCACCGCCCTCGACCGGGTACATATCCCCGGTCGAGGCGGTGATTGGAATAAGATATTATTACAGCATGAACAGAGATGGATTCATAGACTGCAGGCCAATGTGCCCCCAGGACTGAATGAATCCATCTCATATGCTCCCTTTCTAAAGGGCTTTGTGTCGGGCAAGACACAATGAGGACCCAAAAATCATCCTGCATTCACCCCTGCTTCGCCTTCCCCCACCTCTCCTCACCTCGGAGATGTGTACACACATACCCGACACCTCAAGACTGCTTGCATGATGTGTCTCTGATGGCACTATATAGGGAGAGTACAATATGTAACATCGACTTTTTCCCTTTTTTTTTCCCTTCACCCCCCCTGTTTTTTCGTCAAGAGTGCAGACAACCATGTGGTCTATTGCCATATACACCGGTGCTTGTTTCATTTTACAATATAAGGGACTTTGAAATATAAGTACTTCTATTATATGATCTACATAATAAAGATATTCCACTACGATATAGTCGGACCACTATCAAGATTGTAGATCAATGAGAGACATAAAACAACATTAGCTACAATGGACCCCATGTGATCTAATAGTCCCATGTAGCCCAGACTTTCTTCCCCATATCTCTTTTCCCATGTCTAAACTTATTTACTTATTAAACATCTCTTTTGACCATTTATTTCATTTTCCCATCTTTTCCCTAGGTGGCGCCATCCGCTCCTATTGATGACGTCTTGGCACTGAGCGTCCCGGTCCGTTGTGCCTTCCCAGCAAAGGGAAGGGAGTGGCCTCTTTATTTTGTCCCTCCCTACATCCTCCCCCTACAGATGTTCAGGCTGGTCCTGGGCGTCTCCGGGGGGTTGGTCCTTTGCTGGCGGCGTCCTCCGACATTTCCGGACGTTGCGCGCATGTGCGGGGCCCCGTACGTGCGCGCACGGTCATGACGTCACGCCGTTTGCGACGGAAATGACGCAGTTGCGGGGCGTCAGCCCTCGGAGAACGCCGGGGGAGTCTACACAAGGCGGACCGAATGGCCGCCATGACTTGCATTGAGGACCACGCTGGGGCGCCTATGGGTGCGGTGGTGTGTGTGGGGGGGAGGGGATCGGGATCCACGTGGCCACCCACCGACCGGACCAATCACATTTGGTAGCATGCATTTATAAGCCAAGCGGAGTGGAGAAGGACACTCCACTTCCGCAGAAGGCTTAGCACGCTCCAGGCACATCGGGGTTCACAGTGAGTATGACCCTCTCTTTGAAGGGACTCCCCTCTTTGCATCAGCATCTGGGTTCTAAAGAAGTATCCCTCTCCCCTGTCTTTTTGTTTTTTATCCTATAGAATCCATCAGAGACCTCTGGTAAATCTCCCAAAAAGCTGCTGTGCTTTGGTTGAGAACCCCATGCCCTGTTAATTTGCGGCCTATGTGATTAAACATCATATTGAAGGTAACAACTACTACCATCCCTAAAGTACAGGTCTTTTACCCTCTTCCCTTCTTTTTACCATCTTTCCAAACCCCCCCTTCCCCCCCCCCCTCCCTCCCTACCCCCTCAACCCCTCTTCCCCCTTCACCGCTCCTCACACCCACACCCCAGGTCTGCCTTTCTCTCCCCCCCTTCTCTCTTATTCACCCTTTTTCCCCCTTTCCTCCCCCTTTTTCAATGTGCACAACTCACACTGTTTTCATCACTATCACTTTATTTGGGCTTCTTTTTTAGTCCCTTTTTCTCCCTTCCCCCCCTCTTCGTCCACCCCCCCCCTTTCCCCCCCCCTCTCTCCACAACCTCCCCCACTCATGTACCTATTCCCCATTTCCGTTCACCCCCTCCCCCCTCTTCACCCTACCCCCCCCTCTCTCCACAACCTTCCCCACTTATGTACTTCTTTTTCTCAACACTTCACACATCCCCCCCTTTTTATCCCCCCTTCCCCTTCCCTCCCCTTTTTTCCTCACACAATGCGTCACACGATTCTTGCCCTGTAAACTTTGCACATTTTTCCACCCCTCTATCTAATTTTCCCTAGTAGTTCCAGCTTCTTCTTCCATCCCACCTCACATGGTCCCACATTTTCTTTTTCCCTTCACACCCCACCCCTCCCCTCCTTTCCCATCCCATTCCATCTTTCTCTCTCTATTTTCTTCACACTCCCTTATATGTATGAAGCGCGCCATACATATATATTTCCGGCTGTTACCCTGTCCCCCTTTTTTTCTTTCTTCCCCCTTTCCCCCCCCCCCTTCCTCCCCCCTTCCCCTTTTCTCCTCTCTTCTTATCTGCTTCCTTTCTTTTTTCTATATATTTTTTTCTATTTTCTGTCATCCCCATTCCCCTCTAATTCCCCTTTTCCTCTCTTTTCCCTTTCTCTCCCTCGGTAGGAATCTCTCCTCAGAATACTAGGCTTCCATCTCTCTCTCTCTTTTTCTCTATGAGGTTAATTCCTTTCCCTAAGAGTGTAAGTTTAATAATATGAACCACACTCCCAAAATACATAATAATATTATTCCAAATTTGAAATGAGGGATTTCTTCTCCTCACAGAGAGTTCTTTCCTTCTCTCACCTGTTACCCCGTTTATACAAATGTGCCTATAAATGTTTCCTTGGTATATTCCAGGAGTCCGTTGCTGGTGGTGTTCCACTTGGCCTGTTGTTTCCCCCCCCCCCCTCCCCGCCGTGCCCTCCGGGGGCCTCCTGTGGGGTCTCTTTTTGGCGAGTCGATCATAAGTGTAACTCCTCGCAAGCCACATACGGCCTGGATGACTCACTGTGCTTCGATTCTCCGGTAGAAGCTGGAATTGGAGGCCACCGGGAACAAACGATGGGATTTTTATAAACATCCATGCAGAGGATTATTCCGTACACCACACCCATACTGGTAACTATACTGATGATAAAAAAATGTATAGTGACATGAGTGCAGGTGTATAGTGACACATAATTGAGTAGTTACTATTACATTGTCTCTCTTTTCCAACAGACAAAAATACTCTGAGGAAGACCGATATAGACAACAGGTCGAAACGCGTCAGTGTTTTTGTCACACCCCACACAATCACCCCCTCTGATCTTATCAGTCGTGGTGCTAGGTGTTATTTGTTGGTTTTAAACTTGTGTACTGTACCTGTATATTTCTTTCTGTATGGGCTTGTGTTTTATATCCCCCTTTTTTATGTGTCATTCCTATTTTTAATTTGAATAAACGTGAAAATTGATTTGGATAAGACTTGGTCTCTCACTCAACACATTCGCCTGATAAACTTTACCAGACGGATCGCTGCCTAAAAACCCCACCACCAAGGGAGAATCTCTTTTCTTTTTTTCACCAAAACCCGGGGTGAGCAGCCACCTGCAGCTCGTTATTGTGTCAATACCCCTTCTTTATTCTATATTTTTTTTACCGCATTCACAAGGCTAAGGGAATTCGCTTGCAATCCAAACAGCCTGTTTGCCTTTAGTAAACCAACCCCATAGTGCTCAATTAAATTATTTTAATTCTGATCCTAAGGTGGGATTTCTGAACTTTCTTTTAGGTGGGTCCTACATTTGCCTGCTTAGTAAGTGTCATAGTGCTCGGAGAGAAAATGATATCCTGTACATGGTAATAATCATCATATTACTCTGCTCTTGTTTCACCTAATAGTCATAGTCCTCATCTATTAGATAGTCTTGTTTTATGACCATTATAGTAAAAACTTAACTTTGAATTTCCTTTCCCTGTGATGACTAATAGATTGCAGACTAGTAGACAGGCATCATTTACATTCCATAGATAAGAATTGTGGGCAGCACTGGAATAGCTGTGATAGCTTCATTTGTTATAAGTGGAAATTCATAAGTCTTACATTGTCAGGCATGTGTATAGCTTGATGGAGAATAACTGCTAACATCTGTACTTATAAAGGTGAAGTGTTTTCTGCTACAATAAATCTTGGTAACTGTTTTAAGACTGACAGGTTTCAGACCAACCCATCTGAGCTGTACATGGTAATTGTGGTATTTCTATGGATGGCCCTACTGAAGTAGATCATTTTTCTGTTATGAAATAGGAGAGAATTGTTCTTTTCTTTAAAGCGGAGGTCCACCCAAAAGTGGAACTTCCGCTTTAAGCACTCCTCGCCCCCTTACATGGCACATTTGGCATGTCATTTCTTTTTGGGGGGGGGGGGGCGGGTACCTAGTTTTGACAGGTACCCAGCTCCCACTTCCGCTCGGGACACTGAGAAGGCGCATCGCGACTCGCGCATGCAAAGTGCGCAACCGGCTGTGAAGTTGCAAGCTGTCACTGCCGGGTGCCCGCACTTGCAATGCCTGCGAAGAGGAGAGGGAGAGGAGCGAGCCTTCGGGGGGCTGCATAGCTGGGCCGTGGGACAGGTGAGTGTGTGTTTAACCGCTTTGCGACCGCCCCATGTAGATATACGTCTACAGAATGGCACGGGCAGGCAAAACCACGTACCTGTACGTGGCCCTTTAAATGCCTGCCCGTGGGTCACGCTCGCGACCCGGTCGGGAGCTCCCTGAACCCGGCCGCGGGACCAGCGGACCCGATCGCCGCTGGTGTCCCGCGATCGGGTTACGGAGCTGAAGAACGGGGAGAGGTTTGTGTAAACAAACCTCTCCCCGCGCTTCCTACGCTGCCTGTCATTGATTGGCTGTTCCCGGTCATCGGGAAAGCCAATCAATGACGTCAGACGTCAGCCCCGCCCCCTAATGTAAAAAAATACACACACGTCAGAGCCCATAACCCCTCCCCTCCCCCTAGTGGTTAACTCTTTCACTACAACTGTCATTTATACAGGAATCCATGCATTTAAATAGCATTGATTGCTGTATAAATGACAATGGTCCCAAAAATGTGTTAAAAATGTCCAATGTGTCCGCCGTAATGTCGCAGTCACAATAAAAATTGCTGATCGCCGCCATTACTAGTAAAAAAAAAAATATTAATAAAAATGCTATAAAACTATCCCCTATTTTGTAAACGGTATAACTTTTGCGCAAACCAATCAATAATCGCTAATAGCGATTTTTTTTACCAAAAATATGTAGAAGAATACGTATCGGCCTAAACTGAGGAAAAAAAATGTTTTTTTATATATTTTTTGGGGATATTTATTATAGCAAAAAGCAAAAAATATTGCATTTTTTTCAAAATTGTCGCTCTATTTTTGTTTATAGCGCAAAAAATAAAAACCGCAGGGGCGATCAAATACCACCAAAAGAAAGCTCTATTTGTGGGAAAAAAAGGACGCCAATTTTGTTTTGGAGCCATGTCGCACGACCGCGCAATTGTCAGTTAAAGCGACGCAGTGCCGAATCGCAAAAAGGGGCCTGGTCCTTTGGCTGCCAATTGGTCCGGGGCTGAAGTGGTTAATAAGAGCCAGCAGATACACTTTTTGTAGCTGTTGACTTTTAATAAACTTTAAAACAAGTGCAACTCCACTCGAATGCATACCCAAATCATCTGAAGTCCACTTTGTTTATTATTATCCTAATATTATGATCCAACGTTTCAGCTTTGGTTGGAAGATAGTGCTGAAGACTAAGCAAGAGAACATCTCATATGTGCATATGCATGGAAACCCAGGCCAAGACCTATACCAGTGGTTCTCAACTTTTTTTCAGTCAAGGCACCCTTTAAAATTATGGACAATCTCAAGGTACCCCTATCTAAAATGTAAAAAAACTATTCTAATAGTTTTTCAAAATTCGGCAGCATCAACACAAGTAAGACAGCCAGCATTAGAGGTGATTTATTCTTCCAAAGCAAATACACTTTTGCACACTAGTACCAACTAGTATTGCAGTGTTTCTTCTCTCCCTTTTCTCCATTACTCAGCTAATGTGACCCCAGGATGCTGTGCGGGCGATTAACACCCTTGCGATCAACACTCTTCTTATCAACATGGATGACATCACTGGTTATTCGGACGCACGTGGTTGTAAGGTTGAAATGGTGCTTAATAAAAACCTGTGGCTTTGTGTAACTAAAAGGCAGGCTTGATCCACCTGCTGGCTTGTATACATTTTTGGGCAATTTTTAGGCATTTTGCCAAGGCAATCCTGAAGAAACCTCAGAGCACCCTGGTTGAAAAAGGCTGACGTATACACACCAAACTCAACACTGTCTTTAAAACATCTAGACAATTCGAGTCATAATATTGCACAATTTTTCAAATATATACTGCATCTAAAATCTTCAGGAAAAACTACTGGTTCTGTTTAAAATATTTGCTAGTGTTGGGTTGGCTGCACATCCTTTATTCTCAAGCAGTTTAGGAATTGACCGTATGGCATATGTGGCTCTTCACAAAGGCCTGTTTAAAAAAAACTAATAAGCGAGACAAGAAAATGTCAACCATACCTTGATATTGGACAAATTACGCAGAAAACGTGTGGCATGTCTTCTTACTGTCTGTTATTCTTGACGAGAGATCTGCTTACCTTTGGGCACACTTAAGCAGATCTACAAAATGCTACATAATAATCTTAAAAATATTGATTAGAACAAAACAGACAAATTGAAAAATGGAATAAATACAATTAAAATAGACATATGTACAGTATCAAAGGTCATGAAATGTTAAGCCGTTACTGAACTCAGAGTAGTGAAGGACACAAATCTCCAGTTTCATATCATGATACAAATGGGTTCTGTTAATGATTAGTTCTTTGAGCTGTAGGAGTTAATCCCTATGTATTATATTTAGTAACTCAAGGATAATGAAAAGTCAGCAAAAATAAAATAGAAATATCTATGATCAGTATTTAGAGATATATTATCATTTACAGATAAGATGTGTTTTCCTCTCGCTTTCAGAAACTGATGACAAGTTCAATAGAAACCTCTATGATACAATAATTATCTGGCTGTGATTACAACAATATGAGCAATGGAATGTACACTAATGCAAGCTTGAACAACTATCAAATATTTCCCTTGACATCAATTGTTCTGTATAGTTTCCTATAGTCGGTGTAATAGCTTTGACATCACTGTGTGGTAGTCATACATACAGTAATTGGTAAATGGTTCTAACCATATCCGTTTGCTTTTGTTCTGGAAACATTCCAGACTAGGGTTGAGTCGAACACCACCCCCCCCCCCCCCCCACCGGTTTGGTTCTCACCAGAACATGCAAACAGAAAAAAAATTTGTGCGAACACCGTTAAAGTCTATGGGACACGAACATGAAAAATCAAAAGTAACCAAGTGACCCCGCCCCCTTCTGATGTCATGTGACGTCAGAGGGGGGGAACCCATTTACATCACTGGGTGGCCCCGCCCTTCACTATATAAGAGCTGTCAAAGAAAAAGATCATTTTTTCCGGGACTGTCGGCGCAGTCGACCCTCCGATAAGGGTCTGGTATGGATTTTGGCCATTTTTTTTTTATTTTGGCGGTTCCCCGTAAAATCCATACCAGACCTGAAAGTACCAGCTAGTTAGGGATCACAATGTACACCAAAACATACTGATTGCCCCAATAAAGAGTACCTGTCACCAGCCCATCTGAGTACCCAAGTACCTGTCACCAGCCCATCAGATTACATGTCACCAGCCCATCAGAGTACCCGAGTAGCTGTCACCAGCCCATCAGAGTACCCAAGTACACATTTGCAGCCCATCGGAGTACCAGAGTAAAGGCCCGTACACACAATCGGTCTTTTTGACAACCAACATGCAAATTAGCTGGTTTGGACCAACATCCGACCGTGTGTACGCTCCATCGGACCAACTTTTTCCAGGTTTCATCGGACTTTTGTTGGCTGTGCGAACGGACCAACTTTCTGCCAACAAAAGTCCGATGGACCAAAGTCCGACTGTGTGTACACAAAACCAACGGACTTTTGTCCAAAGGACAAACACGCATGCTCAGAACCAATGCAAAAGATCAGACAACAATATAGAAGTTGACCAAAGGTGGCGCTGGAGTATTCGAACGTCCTCTTTTGAAGTGTCGTCAGTACGTTTAAACGTCACTACGTTCGTGTTGGTTGCCTAAAAAGTCCGACCGTGTGTATGCAATACCAACTTGGGGCCAAAGCCCTTTGGACAAAAATCCACGGGAAAGTTGGTCCACGGTCTGATCGTGTGTAAGAGGCTTTACTGTCACCAGCCCAGAGTACCCGAGTACCTGTCACCAGCCCATCAGAGTACACAAGTACATGTCACCAGCCCTTCAGAGTACCTGAGTACCTGTCACCAGCCCATCAGAGTACCTGTCACCAGCCCATCAGAGTACCCGAGTACCTGTCACCAGCCCATTAAAGTACCTGTCACCAGCCCATCAGAGTACCGGAGTACCTATCACCAAAGCATCAGAGTACCCGAGTACCCGTCATCAGCCCATCAGAGTACCCGAGTACCCGTCATCAGCCCATCAGAGTACCCGAGTACCCGTCACCAGCCCATCAGACTACCAGAGTACCTGTCACCAGCCCATCAGACTACCCGAGTACCTGTCACCAGCCCATCAGAGTACCCGAGTACCCGTCACCAGCCCATCAGAGTACCCATCACCAGCCCATCAGAGTACCCGAGTACCCGTCACCAGCCCATCAGAGTACCTGAGTATCTGTCATCAGCCCATCAGAATACCAGAGTTCCCATCTGCAGCCCATCGGAGTACCCAAGTGCTTGTCCCCAGCACAGAGTACCCGAGTACCTGTCACCAGCCCATCAGAGTTACCGAGTACCTGTCAAAAGCCCATCGGAGTAATCGAGTACTCCTCCTCGCACACCGATCCTGTGTGAGGAGAACATTGCGGTAACAGCTAGTTACCAATCACAGTGTACACCAAAACACACCAATTGCCCAAATAATAAAGAGTACCTGTCACCAGCCCATCAGAGTACCCAAGTACCTGTCACCAGCCCATCAGATTACATGTCACCAGCCCATCAGAGTACCCGAGTACCTGTCACCAGCCCATCAGAGTACCCGAGTACACATTTGCAGCCCATCGGAGTACCAGAGTTCCTGTCACCAGCCCATCAGAGTACCCGAGTACCTGTCACCAGCCCATCAGAGTACACAAGTACATGTCACCAGCCCATCAGAGTACCTGAGTACCTGTCACCAACCCATCAGAGTACCTGAGTACCTGTCACCAGCCCATTGGAGTATACGAGTACCTGTCACCAGCCCATCAGAGTACCCAAGTACCCATTTGCAGCCCATCGGAGTACCCGAGTTCCTGTCACCAGCCCATCAGAGTACCCGAGTACCTGTCACCAGCCCAGAGTACCCAAGTACCTGTCACCAGCCCATCAGAGTACACAAATACATGTCACCAGCCTATCAGAGTATCCGAGTACCTGTCACCAGCCCATCGGAGTATCCAAGTACCTGTCACCAGCCCATCGGAGTTTCCGAGTACCTGTCACCAGCCCATCGGAGTATCCGAGTACCTGTCACCAGCCCATCGGAGTATCCGAGTACCTGTCACCAGCCCATCGGAGTATCCGAGTACCTGTCACCAGCCCATCAGAGTACACAAGTACATGTCACCAGCCTATCAGAGTACCCGAGTACCTGTCACCAGCCCATCGGAGTATCCGAGTACCTGTCACCAGCCCATCGGAGTATCCGAGTACCTGTCACCAGCCCATCGGAGTATCCAAGTACCTGTCACCAGCCCATCGGAGTATCCGAGTACCTGTCACCAGCCAATCGGAGTATCCGAGTACCTGTCACCAGCCCATCAGAGTACCCAAGTACCTGTCACCAGCCCATCAGATTACATGTCACCAGCCCATCAGAGTACCCGAGTACCTGTCACCAGCCCATCAGAGTACCCGAGTACACATTTGCAGCCCATCGGAGTACCAGAGTTCCTGTCACCAGCCCATCAGAGTACCCGAGTACCTGTCACCAGCCCATCAGAGTACACAAGTACATGTCACCAGCCCATCAGAGTACCTGAGTACCTGTCACCAACCCATCAGAGTACCTGAGTACCTGTCACCAGCCCATTGGAGTATACGAGTACCTGTCACCAGCCCATCAGAGTACCCAAGTACCCATTTGCAGCCCATCGGAGTACCCGAGTTCCTGTCACCAGCCCATCAGAGTACACGAGTACCTGTCACCAGCCCAGAGTACCCAAGTACCTGTCACCAGCCCATCAGAGTACACAAATACATGTCACCAGCCTATCAGAGTATCCGAGTACCTGTCACCAACCCATCAGAGTACCTGAGTACCTGTCACCAGCCCATTGGAGTATACGAGTACCTGTCACCAGCCCATCAGAGTACCCAAGTACCCATTTGCAGCCCATCGGAGTACCCGAGTTCCTGTCACCAGCCCATCAGAGTACCCGAGTACCTGTCACCAGCCCAGAGTACCCAAGTACCTGTCACCAGCCCATCAGAGTACACCAATACATGTCACCAGCCTATCAGAGTATCCGAGTACCTGTCACCAGCCTATCAGAGTATCCAAGTACCTGTCACCAGCCCATCGGAGTATCCGAGTACCTGTCACCAGCCCATCGGAGTATCCGAGTACCTGTCACCAGCCCATCGGAGTATCCGAGTACCTGTCACCAGCCCATCGGAGTATCCGAGTACCTGTCACCAGCCCATCAGAGTACACAAGTACATGTCACCAGCCCATCAGAGTACCCGAGTACCTGTCACCAGCCCAACGGAGTATCCGAGTACCTGTCACCAGCCCATCGGAGTATCCGAGTACCTGTCACCAGCCCATCGGAGTATCCAAGTACCTGTCACCAGCCCATCGGAGTATCCGAGTACCTGTCACCAGCCCATCGGAGTATCCGAGTACCTGTCACCAGCCCATCGGAGTATCCGAGTACCTGTCACCAGCCCATCGGAGTATTCAAGTACCTGTCACCAGCCCATCGGAGTATCCGAGTACCTGTTACCAGCCCATTGGAGTATCCGTGTACTCTTTCTCACACACCAATCCTGTGTGAGGAGAATATTGCGGTAACAGCTAGTTACTGATCACAGTGTACACCAAAACACACTCTGATTTCCCCAATAATAAAGAGTACCTTTCACCATCCCATCTGAGTACCTTTCACCAGCCCATCAGAGTATCCGAGTACTTGTCCCCAGCCCATCGGAGTACCCGAGTACCTGTCACTAGCCCATCAGGGTTCCTGAGTACTTATCCTCAGCCTATGCCTCAAAGAATATACGTTGGGGTGTTTGCTTTCCAAAATGGGGTCATTTTGTGGATAATTCTATTGTTCGAGGTTCTTCAGGGCCTTCAAAGGTGTTATAGGAAAAACTCACCATGCCTCTTACTAAATACCTTGGACTGTCTACTTTCCAACAGTTGCCAACCCACCATCCCAGAGCAAGAGTGTTGTGAATAAGGCCGGCAGTAGAGGAAGCAAGTGGTTGCGGAGCAGAGCCGCATAAGCTGACCTGAATGGAAGACTGTTGTTAAAGGTAAGTTTATTACTAAAATCTGTGAGTATATGGGCATATCTGGGCTGCTTTCAAACTGATCCGCAGATGCAGCGCAGAACACCTGTAGGTTACCTGCACTGAGCCATAGACTTCTGCTATTACCTGCAGGTTTGGTGCACTTCAGAAAGTGCACCACCCCTGCAGGATATAATAGAAGTCTATGGCAAAGTACAGCTAAGCCACAGGTGCACTGCGCTGCACCCTCAGTGTGGGTAAACCACAGCGCTTCAGTGTGAAAGCAACCTTAGGCAGCCTGCCATAGAGTTGAGTGGGCTGTGTCTGTGTCAGCTCTGCATATGCGGAGTGGACTTGGACCTGTTTTCCGCCCGCCCGTTACCAAGTTGCTTAAGTGGCCCTCGCTTTTCAAAAGGTTGGGCACCCCTGATGTAGACTCTATGACTCACACAGACTAAATAAAATACACAAATTTGGGTTACTTTTACTAAAGATATGTAGCAGTATAAATTTTAACCCAAATTTATGAACAAAAATTATTATTTGCAAAATCCTATAATAGCAAACTAAAAAAATTTATTTTTTTTCAACACAATAAAAAACCCAGTGGTGATTAAATACCACCAAAAGAAAGCTCTATTTGTGTGAAAAAAAATATAAATGTTGTCTGGGTACAGTGTTGCATGACTAAATAATTATCATTCAAATTGTGATTGCTGAAAATTGGTCTGGGCAGGAAGGCATCTATATACTCATGGCTAATGTTATATGCTGATTGCAGTAGTTCCTCCGCTCTCAATTACATTGATTAGAATACTGTTTAATTTCTTATAAAAGGAATCCACTCTGTTCACAGAGGCCCTGTCCTGGGTGGAGGCACTGCCAACTTTATTATCAAACCCACTTTTCCACTTGAAAAGGTTCGGATTCTCTTATATACCTATAGGTTTAGCGCAATATCTTGTTTAACCACTTCAGCCCCGGACCATTTGGCAGCCAAAGGACCAGAGGTCTTTTTTCAATTTCGCACTGCACTACTTTAACTGGTAATTGCGCGGTCATGCAATTTTGTAACCAAACGAAATTTGCGTCCTTTTCTTCCCACAAATAGAGCTTTCTTTTGATGGTATTTGATTGCCTCTGTGATTTTTATTTTTTGCGATATAAACGGAAAAAGAGCGAAAATTTTGAAAAAAAAAGAGATTTTCTACTTTTTGTTATAAAAAAAATCTAATAAACTCAATTTTAGTCAAACATTTGGGCCAAAATGTATTCAGCCACATGTCTTTAGTAAAAAAAAAATGCCAATAAGCGTATATTTATTGGTTTGCGCAAAAGTTATAGCGTCTACAAACTAGAGTACATTTTCTGGAATTTACACCGCTTTTAATTTATGACTGCCTATTTCATTTCTTGAGGTGCTAAAATGGCAGAGAAGTACAAAACCCCCCCAAATGACCCCATTTTGGAAAGTAGACACCCCAAGCTATTTGCTGAGAGGCATGTTGAGCCCATTGAATATTTTTTTTTTTAGTCCCAAGTGATTGAATAAAGACAAAAATAAAAAAGATTTTTTTTTTTTTCAAAAAGTTGTCACTAAATGATATATTGCTCACACATGCCATAGTTATATGTGGAATTGCACCCCAAAATACATTTTGCTGCTTCTCCTGAGTATGGGGATACCACATGTGTGGGACTTTTTGGGAGCCTAGCCGCGTACGGGGCCCCGAAACCCAAGCACCGCCTTCAGGATTTCTAAGGGTGCAAATTTTTGATTTCACTCCTCACTACCTATCACCGTTTCGAAGGCCATAAAATGCCAAAATAGCACAAAACCCCCCCAAATGACCCCATTTTGGAAAGTAGACACCCCAAGCTATTTGTTGAGAGGCATGGTGAGTATTTTACAGCTCTCATTTGTTTTTGAAAATGAAGAAAGTAAAGAAAAAAAAAAAAATTTTTTTCTTTTTTCAATTTTCAAAACTTTGTGACAAAAAGCGAGATCTGCAAAATACTCACAATACCTCTCAGCAAATAGCTTGGGGTGTCTACTTTCCAAAATGGGGTCATTTTGGGGGGTTTTATGCCATCTGGGCATTCCATGGCCTCCGAAACTGTGATTGGCAGTGAGAAGTGAAATAAAAAAATTACACCCTTAGAAAGCCTGAAGGCGGTGATTGGTTTTTGGGGTTCCGTACGCAGCTAGGCTCCCAAAAAGTCCCACACATGTGGTATCCCCGTACTCAGGAGAAGCAACAGAATGTATTTTGGGGTGTATTTCCACATATGCCCATGACATGTTTGAGCAATATATCATTTAGTGACAACTTTTTGTAAAAAAAAAAATATATATATTTTTTTTTTTTCATTATTCAATCTCTTGGGACAAAAAAAAAAATATTTAATGGGCTCAACATTGCTCTCAGCAAATAGCTTGGGGTGTCTACTTTCCAAAATGGGGTCATTTGGGGGGGGTTTGAACTGTCCTGGCATTTTATGCACAACATTTAGAAGCCTATGTCACACGTCACCCACTCTTCTAACCACTTGTAGACAAAGCCCTTTCTGACACTTTTTGTTTACATGAAAACATATTTTTTTTTTGCAAGAAAATTACGTTGAACCCCCAAACACTATATATAATGTTAAAGCAAAGGCCCTACAGATTAAAATGGTGGGTGTTGCATTTTTTTTTTCCACACAGTATTTGCGCAGCGATTTTTCAAACGCATTTTTTGTGGAAAAAATACACTTTTTTTTATTTTAATGCACTAAAACACACTATATTGCTCAAATTTTTGATGAAATAAAAAATATGATCTTAGGCCGAGTACATGGATACCAAACACGACATGCTTTAAAATTGCGCACAAACACGCAGTGGCGACAAACTACATACATTTTTAAAAGCCTTTAAAAGCCTTTACATGATACCACATTAGATTCACGGAGGAGGTCTACTGCTAAAATTACTGCCCTCGATCTGACCTTCGCGGTGATACCTCACATGCATGGTGCAATTGCTGTTTACATATGACGCCAGACCAACGCTTGTGTACGCCTTTGCGCAAGAGAAGGGGGGCAGGGGTGCTTTTTTTTTTTTTTTTTGGTTTTTTTTTTTTATTTATTTAGCTTTTTTATTTTATTTTTAAACTGTTCCTTCCATTTTTTTTCTTTGTTATGATTTTTATTGTTATCTCAGGGAATGTAAATATCCCCTATGATAGCAATAGGCAGTGACAGGTACTCTTTTTTTGAAAAAATTGGGGTCTATTAGACCCTAGATCTTTCCTCTGCCCTCAAAGCATCTGACCACACCAAGATTGGTGTGATAAAATGCTTTCCCAATTTCCCAATGGCGCGGTTTATATCCGGGAGGGGGGACATTCCCTCCCACTGCTTGTAAAAGCAGTCTAGAGGCTAATTACCCGCTAGAATTGCTTTTACATGAAAGCCGATCACTGGCTGAAAAGAATGATACCAAGATGATACCTAAACCTGCAGGCATCATTCTGGTATAACCATTCAAAGTCCAGCAACATACTGGACATATATTGTAATCTTTTTTTTTTCATGCAGCCTCTTGGCTGAACGAAAAAAAGAGATTGATTGGTGGGTATGCCCACCATTAGAATACCTCCCTTCATCCACCCACTTCTAATGATGGGCATACATGCACCATTTATATATGCCGATGCATGGGGGCATCCTCCCGCAAAAGTTATGCCGTGTACACACGGTCGGAATTTCGACCGTATGTACGTGGCATTAGGAGCCAATCGCTCCCCCCCCCTGCTGCCCCCATGCTTCGGCATATATGCTCTTTTTTTTAACTGTGGTGGTGAAATCACCTCCTACAGCGTTGGAGTCGCGGCTTTATGTATCGTGGGAGCAAACGCTGTTGCTGTCAAGATAAATAAATCCGCGTTGCAACTGAATGGCGCACCTGAAAACAAAAAAATGCTCAACACTAAAACACACAGTAAACAAAATTACATACCTGAAAAGCAAGCATGATAAAACATAATAAAACATAATAAAACATAATAAAACATTGCAGAATAGAATGGAGTAAAAAAAGAGCAACAATAGAGAGAGAATAGAGTGAGAGAGAGAACAATAAAACGACAACTATTTTATTTTTTTTTATTTTTTTGAGATTCACAGGTAAAAAAGCTCCTGACTGAAGCGACTGAATCAAAACGCTACCACAAAAAAAATGTTAGCGATCGCAGGGATCAGGCCTGACTCTGCGAACGCTGCAGTTATGTGTGCTTAGTGTTTTGTAAGTGACAGTGATCGATCGATACTGCACTTGGGTGGGCTGGGCTGGGCGGAGGGGGAAAACGCAGGTGCTAGCAGGTATCTGGGCTGATCCCGCTAACAATGCGTTTTTTTTTTTTTGGAACCCTAAACTGCTGGGACGCTAGTATAGATCTGATCAGATCAGATATTGATCTGTTCAGATACTGTGCCACTAAGGGAGGTGTATGCTTTGTGCGTGGGTGTTTGCGGTACTGGCACTAACCTGGGGCGACGCAGACCTTATTTGACCCTAAAACCTAATTGATATCACCCGCCGGGCGATCAGGGGGTTAAACCGTTATTGGGTAATAAATGGCGGGTGCCCTGACAGTATAAAAAACAAGCTAACTAACCAGCGTCACCCGTAACAGTAATACAAAAAAAAAACTGGTTACCTAGCGACACTAATGCAGCGATCAGAAAAACGATCGCTTAGTGACACTGGCAAAAGGGGGTGAAAGGGTTAACTAGGGGCAATCAGGGGGTTAAACCTTTATTAGGTAATATATGGGGGTACCTGACGCTATATAAAAACCTGACGGGGAACCTAAATAACGAAATAACTAACTGGCTAACCAGCGTCACCAGTGACAGTTATACAGTGATCACTGGTGAAAGGGTTAACTCTAGGGGCAATCAGGGGGTTAAAACCTTTATTTAGGTTGTAATATGGGGGTACCTGACCTATAAACCTATTTATGAACCTATATAAACATGGCGGTTACCTAAAAAAAAAAAATGGTTACCTAGCGACACTAATGCAGCGATCAGAAAAACGATCGCTTAGTGACACTGGCAAAAGGGGGTGAAAGGGTTAACTAGGGGCAATCAGGGGGTTAAAACCTTTATTAGGTAATATATGGGGGTACCTGACGCTATATAAAAACCTGACGGGGAACCTAAATAACGAAATAACTAACTGGCTAACCAGCGTCACCAGTGACAGTTATACAGTGATCACTGGTGAAAGGGTTAACTCTAGGGGCAATCAGGGGGTTAAAACCTTTATTTAGGTTGTAATATGGGGGTACCTGACCTATAAACCTATTTATGAACCTATATAAACATGGCGGTTACCTAAAAAAAAAAAATGGTTACCTAGCGACAGCAGTGACACTAATACAGCGATCAGAAAAACGATCGCTTAGTGACACTGGCAAAAGGGGGTGAAAGGGTTACCTGGGGGGCAATCAAGGGGTTAAACCTTTATTAGGGGGGGGTGGGGGGCTACCTTGGACCTAAAACTAACTGCCCTGACAGTTATTACAGTCACACTGACACTAAATGCAGTGATCAGTAAAAAAATGATCACTGCAATTAGTGACACTGTGACTGGGGGGGGAGGGGGTGATCTGGGGGGTGATCAGGGGGTGACAGGGGGGTGTTTTGTGTGCCTATGTGTACTGGTGTCAGTGTACTGTTTGTGCACTAACCTTTAGATGTTCACAGCTCGGCGTTCCGGTCACATAGACCGGCGCACCGAGCGTGACATCACTTCCTCTGCCTGTGTTTTGATTGACACAGACAGAGGAAGCATCTGATTGGCCAGGAGCGATCGCGAGGGGGTGGCCAGAAACCACTGGCCGTCCCCTCATCCCGGATCGCTCCTGAAGCGATCCCGACCGTCCCCGCCGGCCGGGGGGGGTCCGATCGGACCCCCCACCCGCCGGAAGAATGGCACGTACAGGTACGTGGTTCTGCCTGTACGTGCCATTCTGCCGACGTATATATACAGGGGGCGGTCGGCAAGTGGTTAAGGAGGGACATTTGTCATAACCCCCACTTCCCAGAATAGGGCTACACTGTAGATCAAAGTAAAGATTCAAATAGCTAGCAGGCACCTTTCAGCATGATATTAAACTATGTAAAGCTTGGTCTATGCTAGAGCTGCACGATTAATCGTTAAGAATTGTTATCGCAATTGTTTCCCCATTGCGATCTTGACAAAGTATTTCCCGATTCTTTCTATGCAGAGAATTCTCTCTGCTCTGCTAAAGCAGACAGCGTCAAAAGAAAGAAAATAAAAACCCAGTCTGCCAAGAATCACAACAACATTCTTTAGCAGTGGAACTTAAGTATAAACATTGTAACAATTTGTCCTTTAGATCAAAAGGAATACACTTTGGTGTGTAAATTAGGAAAGTTTAACCACTTAAACACTAAACCCTTTTTTGACATTTGTTGGTTTCAAGTTAAAATCTTAATTTTTTTGCTACAAATTACCCCCAAACACTATATATATATATATATATTAGTAGAGAATAAAATGGTGGTTGTTGCAATATTTTATGTCATACTGTATTTGCACAGCAGTCGTTCAATTGGGAAAAAAAATTACACTTTAATAAAAAAACTAAAAAAAAAAAGAACCAGTAATGTTAGCCTAATTTTTGTGCAGCTTTAGTCTATGCCTACCCCCCCTCCCCCCATTCAGTGTGCTACTACAGGCTCCCAAGGATCATGAGACAATAAAAAACATCCTTGTATGTGGACATGACACTGCATCATGTCTGTAGTGTATGTTGGATCCTTTTTAGGTCATGGAAAATCTGGCAAGAGTAAATGATGACAATAGTACTCAGAGCATGATTTACATCAATGAAAAGTGTGGGCATCTGAAGATCAAGCTCAGATCTATGAAAAGGGCCACAGTTCAGAGATTGCAAGGGTGAAGTTTGTAAATTTAATAGGCTACGGAACACAACCGTTAAAAACAAGTTTGTACTACAGTCTAGAAGTCTTCTATTGTATTCTTAACTGTAATTTTGACAAAGCATTTTCCTAAATGAGATCCATTGATTCATTTTGCTTTGCTGGGACTTTGGACAAATGTACTCTTTGTTATATTGATGTTATCAGAAAAAGTGTATTGGTGATCCTGCATATGACTTTCCATGGTATAAATGATGCTCATTTAAAAATATGGATAAAAATATAAAGGCATGTGAAATAAAATAAAATTTATTAATTTACTAAATTGTTTACTTAAATGTAATAAACTAAATACAGTTATCAAACTACAATAATATTTTCAATAGTGCTCCTTTAAGGCTATAAGGCAGTAAATGGAATTTAGTCATTAAAAGCCTTTAAGATGTGGCGTGAAGGCTACAGATCTTTTCATCTACAGTGGAGGCAGCGTTACCCAGCCTACTGTAGCTATGTCTACAAAGCTATGTGCTTTGATCAGCGATGCTTTAAAAAAAGGCTTGTGATATTTAAAATTATGTCCTGCTTTATTTACATCTATGAGAATAAAAATTGCTTTTAGACAACACACACAGGGCCATTTTAATCACTTGCCTGCAGGGCAGGATACACAGGGGATACACACCATGTTTTACCGCACCAGGTGACACCAACCCTAGTGACGCCATTGGCCACACCATAACAATGCACTTATTGTTGGGGAATCTGATTGTACATACTGACTGGCAATAACAGATGGAGAACTTAAAATAACAGTGAAAGTAAAAGGGAGACAGTGATTTTACAGCCCTCAGCCCCAAATAGCATGAGCCGTATGATGGCTTCTAATAGCTCAATCAATCCCTGTTCCTATGTTATCAAATCACAAGCATGCAAAGTAATTTTTTTTCATGCATATGAGTTTGGCATCACTGTATGATAGCTTCATATTGTTGGATCTAGTAATAGCTAAAGCAAATGAAGCAATATCACAGCTTAAATATGGGTACAATTTAGTTACTTTTATGGTAGCTATGGTTTTGTGCACCAGGCAAAGAACACAGAATATTTTGACAAGGATATAGGGTGCCATACCTTCCAACTTTCTAAGATCAGAAAGAAGGACACTTTTGCACACAAAATGTGTAGGAAAAGGATACATCTCTGCAAAAAATTATTGTTAACATCAACAAGTCCTTATGGCCCACTGATGGTCCATGAAAAAATGTTAGTGGTCCCCAGGGGTTTTGCTGCAAATCAACATTGTGGCGTATGTATACCGCCCAATGTTGTTTTCAGTGTTGTTCTCAATGCGTGCTGATAGTCAATACTGGCACTGATACCTGGATGCCTCCTTTGTAATTCCAGATTCTGTGAACTCAGAGGGAGGTACCGTGAGTAATGCAGAGAGTGGGAGGTGAATAAAGAGGGGACTTCCAATGGCAGCACTGATCAAAGACTGCGGAAGGGAGCGCAGAGCTTGAGCACATGGCCGAATAAGGAGGTGAGATCAGATGATGAGTCTGTGTAAGGCAGCAGTGTGATGCAGAGTGGTGGGGATGTGGAGCAGGGAACCTGAGCATTGTGTGTATAAGACAGCAGTGTCATCAAGGGTGAGTGGGGCAGCGAGCCTGAGCATTGTGTATATGGCATATAAAATTAATATAAGTGGTCCGTGGGATTCCAAATTTTGAGGTTATGTGCAGAATGGAAAAATTAGTTTAGTTTGGGATAGATTTCATTTTGTTATGGAATTTGTTAAAAAAAATAATAATTTTTCGTTAAAATTTGTTTCCTGCTCTGTGTAGCGGTTTTGCACAAAGCAGCCCAGATCCTCCTCTTCTCGGGTTCCTCTTCAGTGCTCCTGGCCCTTCCCTCCTGTTGAGTGACCCCACAGCAAGCATCTTGCTATGGGGGCACCCGAGCCAAGCTGCAGCTCTCTGTGTCCATTCAGACACAGAGCTGTGGCCTGGCCCCGCCCCCTTTCTCTCCTCATTGGCTGACTTACTTTGATTGACAGCAGCATCAGCCAATGGTGTTGCACTGCTGTCTCAGCCAATGGTGAGGGGAGTGCCGAACAGCCGAGACAATCCTACAAAATCGCTGGATCTAGATGGGCTCAGGTAAGTATTAGGGGATGCTGAGGGGGGCCACACACACAAGGTGTTTTATAGAATGCATTAAGATAAAAAAAACTTCTGCCTTTACAATCACAAGGGCCTCCTCCCCACAACAGTGGCCGGTGGTTGTGGGGGTCTGCAGGCAGGGGGCTTATCAGAATCTGGAAACCCACTTTAACAAGGGGCCCCCAGATCCTGGCCCCTCCCCTATGTGAATGAGTATCGGGTGCATAATACCCCTACCCATTCACCAAAAAAGTGTGAAAAGCGTAGGGTGCCAGTGGCGGACCTGCTAATTCTGGTGTTCAATGGCAAATGCTCCACAGTGTCAGGCAGTGAGCACAGGGCCCACTAGAGGACGTCAGGCCACCCTCATGAAGTCCGATTTTGATTGGTCAGAGAAAGTGGCCTGCTGGAGATAATTTTGTAGGGCTCTGGCAGTGCTCATCCTGTACCTCCTAGCACAAAAGAGCAGATACCGGTCCTGCCAATGGGTTGAGGACTTTCTACGGCCCTGTCCAGCTCTCCTAGAGTAACTGCCCGTCTCCTGGAATCTCCTCTATGCTCTTGAGACTGTGCTGGGAGACACAGCAAACCTTCTGGAAATGACACATATTGATGTGCCATTAGGGCCGATCCTGGGGTCATAGACGCCTGGGTGCAGAAATATTTCTGGTGCCCCCACATGGGCGTGGTCATTTTACCAACCCCTCCCCTTTAGAAATGTTTCTATGTCAACGACTCAAACACAGAGATGCTCCCCTAAGAAATCTTTGTTACCCTGGGATCCTCCCATGATCTTTTAACAATAAGGAACAGGAAGCGTGTACACTAATGAGACCTGGAGGGGAGTCTCTCTGATGCACACACAGAGGGCTTCTGTTAGAGAGTCTGTTAGAAAGAGCCCCCAGACATAGTACAGGAGACGGTCAAAGACTGCAGACATGATACAAGAGACGGTCAGAGACTGCAGACATACTACAGGAGACGGTCAGAGACTGCAGACATACTACAGGAGACGGTCAGAGACTGCAGACATACTACAGGAGACGGTCAGAGACTGCAGACATACTACAGAGACGGTCAGAGACTGCAGATATAATACAGGAGATGGTCAGAGACTGCAGATATACTACAGGAGACGGTCAGAGACTGCAGATACAGGAGATGGTCAGAGACTGCAGATAGAATGCAGGAGATGGTCAGAGACTGCAGACATAGCACAGGAGATGGTCAGAGACTGCAGACATAATACAGGAGATGGTCAGAGACTGCAGATATAATACAGGAGATGGTCAGAGACTGCAGACATAATACAGGAGATGGTCAGAGACTGCAGACATAATACAGGAGATGGTCAGAGACTGCAGACATAATACAAGAGATGGTCAGAGACTGCAGACATAGTACAGGAGACAGTCAGAGACTGCAGAAATAGTACAGGAGATGGTCAGAGACTGCAGACATAGTACAGAGATGGTCAGAGACTGCAGTTCCTATGGACATTAGTAGATAAGGACTGATCGGCCCTCTCACCTGACCCAGCGATACAGCAACAATTCCTCTGATCAGGAGTCAGCTCACTCTGAATTGCCTGTGGGCGACTCCGCTGGGTAGCACCCAGATCTGTATTCTGGCAATTACTCCATTCCTTTCTCTGCCAGGGAAGGCGCTAGGCTGTGTGGCTTTCCCTCTGGTGGCGCAGGGCAGCGGGGTTCTCTCTCCGATGGTGTTCTCTCCCTCTGGAGCCCTGGGTACACTTCCCTGAAAGCTTTCCCGGGTTCTTGGCTCTCTCTCTCTCTCCCATTCAGCTGAGCATGCTGGGTGGGCTGCAGTTTCTGTGTTACAGTGGGGCTGCCAGTCCTCTGGACTAGATGTCCCACAATCCTATTCTCTACTCCTTTTTCTATTCTATTTCTTCCCTGGCTGATATGAAGGCAGGGGAAGAAACATAGTGGGCGGCTGTGCTGGCAAGCACTGCTCACTAGTACAGCAGCGCACGCAAGGAGGAGAGGGAGATGGAGGGAGAGGTAGGGGGGAAAATAGGAGCTCGCAGCTGCAGTGGCTTCACTAGGGTTGGTGTCACCAGGTACAGTAAAACATGGTGTCACCCCCTCCACCAACTATAGTCGTTACACAGTACAGACCCCCCTCCACTAAGTATAGACCTCCCCCATCAGTGCAGACCCCCCACTAAGTATAAAACCCTCCCTCAGTTCAGATCTTCCTCAGTACAGACCCCCCTCCATCAGTATAGACCCTCCCCAGGAAAAACCCGCCTCCATTAGTTCAGACCCCACCAGGACAAACCACCCCCTCCATTAGTACAGACCCCCCCAGGACAAACCACCCCCTCCATTAGTACAGACCCCCCTCAGGACAAACCACCCCCTCCATTAGGACAGACCCCCCCAGGACAAACCACCCCCTCCATTAGGACAGACCCCCAGGACAAACCACCCCCTCCATTAGTACAGACCCCCCAGGACAAACTACCCCTCTCCATTAGTACAGACCCCCCCTCTCCATTAGGGTACATAAAAATACCCGGTGGCAGCTGGAGAGGAGAGGACAGTGTGCAGCCGTGCCGCCCGGGTGGAGAACAGATCACAGCAGGCAGTAGTTACAGAGAGGAGGAGGAGACCATGTTTCATCATGGCGCGCCTGGTATTTGTCCACAGAGACAGCCGCTACAATCTCCGGCTCCTCTCCTTCTCTGACAGGAGGGAGGGAGGGGGGAAAGGCTTGCGCAGGAAAGGAAACACAGCGGCGGCAATGGTGATCAGCGGAGAGAGCCACCTCTGGACAAGGAGAGGAGGAGGGAGAGAAGCACTCTAGTGCTTCAGCGCCCCCCCACCTCTGTGGCGCCCGGGTGCACTGCACCCTGCCCACCCACCTAGGATCGGCCCTGTGTGCCATCCTGGAGGAGTTGGACTGCCTCTATAGGGTCCAGGTGTCGCCTCATTAGTGACACTGACCCTAGCCAAATGCAAAACTAGAGAAAAACTGTCAGAAAGGATGAGTAGGGGAAAAAAATGTCAGTGGCCGCCACCTGTAAAACCATTCCTGTTTTGGAGGTCGTCTCATTATTGCCCATCTAGTGCACCTATTAATTTCATTAACACCAAAGCAGCTGAAACTGATTAACAACCCCCTCTGCTACTTAAATGACCATATCAATATCCCAGGAGTTTATTTGACTTGATGCTATACTATGATTAAAAAGTGTTCCAAAAAAATGAAATAAAAAAAGTTTTCCTTTATTTTTTGTGAGCAGTGTATTTCATTCAGAGATTCGGATACATCTGAATCTCTGAATAAACCAAAAATGTGTTCCAATTTGTATTTGGACCAAAGCGAATTGCACATGTCTAGAGTTTAGTGGTCCGAAAGGTTGGCAACCACTGCCTTATAATAATACATGGCCTAGAAGAAAAGTAGTAGAGAACATTTAGTAGGCGAATAATGCATCTTTTTCTATAAACATCAGTACAAAACAAGGGACAATGGAGGAGGAAAGAGGGGCAGGGGGATTTGGTTCCAAATGAGGGATAATGGGTCAACAAAATGGAAGTAATCTGTAACGACCACAGTACAATGGTCACCACCCCGACAGCTTGTTTAAATCACTTTTCAGATATACCTGCTGGCTGAGGTTCTCAAACCAGAGTACAGGGTTCATTTTTCTCGGCTGTTTTGTAGAAAGGGAAGCCATAACACTTCACTGAAAATGCTCTTAAACATTGCCCTGTTCCACTGTAATGAACGTAAGCATTTACAGCAACTTATTTATAGCTGCTCACTATAGTATAACAGGATTTATTGTGTGGTGGCCATGTTGCCATACAATCATTTTGTATTCTTAGCAGTCAGAATCAAAAATCAACCAACTTGGCAAAAAACAAAAATAATGTATTCAGTAAACATAACTAAAAATGTTTTTTATAAACCCTTTATACCAAAACCAGCAAAAAAATATCCAGTATTTGTGTTATTCAAATGAAAAATATGTAGCACATAAATGAGTAAAGGTTTCAGTGTTATGCCTATGATCATATGTTATGCTAATGATCTTATGACTAATGTACAGTGTGATCTAGGCTGAAAACCCATATTACACACATCATTTGATTAACTGTCTTGTACTGCTGACATTTAAGCAAACCTGTGTGTTTTATTATTATTTTACAGGATTTATATAGCCTCAACAGTTTGCACAGTGCTTTACAACATGAGGGCTGACAGTACCGCTTGTTAGTACTTGCAATCTAAGAGGGAGGGTCTGGTGATACAAAAAGGTAATAACTGTGGGGGATGAGCTGGTGGAGAAAATAAAAGTCCAGTTGTTAGGTGGAGACAGGATAGGCTTCTCTGAAGAGGGGGGTTTTCAGGGATTGTCTAAAAGTGGATAGAGTAGGAGATAGCCGGACAGATTGGGTTAAAGTGGAGTTCCGCTCATCGGAACCCTCCCCCCCTGCCGGTGTCACATTTGGCACCTTTCAGAGGGGAGGGGGGTGCAGATACCTGTCCCGCTGCCCTGTCTACGGGAGTCTATGCCTCTTCCTGTCCCGCCGCGCTGTCTGCTGGGACATACACGTGTCCCAGAGACAGCCCGGAGCATTGCCATTGAGCTGCGGGACTCGCGCATGCGCAGTAGGGAACCGGGAAGTGAAGCTTCAACACTTCACTTCCTGATTCCCTCAACGAGAATGGCGGCGGCAGCAGCCGAGAACAGAACGATTTCTCTCCTTCAGCTGCTGACATCGTGGACCCTGGAAGAGTTAAGTGTCCATTTATTAAAAGTCAGCAGCTGCAGTATCTGTAGCTGCTGGCTTTTAATTTTTTATTTTTTTTGGTGCAATCCCTCTTTAAAGGAGTTCCATAGGATGGAAGAGGCTCAGCGGAAGTCCTGGAGGCAAGTATGGGAGGAGGTAACATGGGAGCTAGAGAGCAGGAGGATTTGGGAGGAATGAAGAGAACGATTTGGTTGGTATTTTGGGACTAGGTTAGTGATTTATCTGAGCTCAGTTGTGGATGTTTTTTTAAGTTGTTATTAGTAGTTTAAATTTAATTTGTTGGGTGAGTGGAAGCCAGTAGGATGATCGACAGAGAGGAGTAGCAGTCACTGACCAGTTTAAAATGTGGGTGGGGGGGGGGGGGTAGCCTATGTAAAGGTAACCCAATGAGGAGAAAGATGCAGTAATCAAGGCCAGAGATGACCAGGGAGTGAATTAGAAGCTTTTTGGTGTCATTGGATGGGAAGGGACATATTTTGGAGACGTTGCGTAGGTTGAGGCGGCAAGCTTTGGACAGTGGTTGGATGTGGGGCTGAAAGGATAAATCAGAGTCCACCTAACACCTTGGCATGCAGGGACAGGTTGATCGTTGTGGCATTGATCTTGACAGAGAAGTCAGGGGAAGAGGCACATGGGGGAGGAAATATTATATTATAAGCTCGGTTTTGGATAGATTGAGTTTGAGGAAATGGTGTAACATGCAGACTGATATGTCTGTTAGACCACTTTCACACTGAGGCGCTTTTCAGGCGCTTTCACGCTAAAAACAGCTCCTAAAAAGCTCACGAAAACTTATTTCCATTAAAATCAATGAACGCTTTCACACTGGGGCAGTGTGCTGGCAGGGCTGTGAAAAACTCCCCTCCCCATTGAAATGAATGGAAAGCTCTTCAAAAGCGCCTGAAAAGCTCTTCAAAAGCGCTCAGTGTTTTTACTGGCAGTTTAGAAGCGCTTCAGTGTGAAAGTGGCCTTAGTGTATGATGTCTAAACAAAACATCAACAATTGTTTCTGTGGGCATAATTGCAATGATGTGCTGGCTCCATTTAATTCCTTTCACAGGCCAGTGTATGGCAGGATGAAAAAGAATTATGGATGGTAACTCCTTTTCCTCTCCAGTTTTAGGGGTGCCAACTTCAAAGTACATTACAATAAAGGGAGCAAGCTACGCAGCAGTTGGGGATAGTGGTTGCGGGATCTAAAAATGATACTGTAGATTCTTGCATACTGAATTTCAGCTGAAAAAAAATTAATATTTAATTTTAAGGGTAACTCCACTTTTATTGAGAAAGAAACAGTCCCCTCTGGGTGATCCATGTACATTTCAAGGATTTTAACAAACGTTGTTGCACTTTCCTACCGGTTTCTCTGAAGAAAAAGCTAGTTGTTGATTATGTGAATCTGAATAGGAGAGTTTTTTTCATTATTAGCTGATGCTATTGTAGTGTTCTAATGAGTAAAGTTGCAGTGTCTGCATCCCTTTATAAGCACATGCATCCCCCTCCTATGATGCACGCCACTTGAAGTTTGTGGGCGTGTGGAGGGGGGTTGTGTAGTCTAACTCCTATTTAAGATTGATACCAATTTCCCTTTCCCTTGACAGGGTCAGACCTTATAGAAATCCTTTCTATTATATTAGATTTCAGACTCAATCCACATGCATGCTCCTGAAGAGTGGATCAATCTATGAAACGCGTAGAGCTTTTATATGCTGTGTTTTAATTCATCATATGTTTTATCAGTACCATGTGATTAACTGTCTGCAATCTATGGCTATCGCCTATTGCCTTACTGTATGTATATATATATGTATATATATATATATATATATATATATATATATATATATATATATGTCAATTGTTATTTACAATGTATCATGATTATTATGTACCTTATTAGCATATACAATTAAATTGATTATTATACCTACGTGCTTCATTCAAAGTCCCATTTCCCCTTCCCTTTTTTTTTTTTTTTTAATAGACAGGGATGGCGGCACTGGACCTTACCAGGTCACCATCTCACCTAAAGTCCCAATTGCTGCTCCTTCTCTTATATCCCTTTAGAAGTGATAAAGGTCTTGGGAGTATCTTACCAATAAAAACATTTTTGTTGCAGAGAATGCCTAAAATTGGACTTGTATCTTATTGCAGACCTCTGAGAAGATCAGTGAGTCAATCACACAAACAGGAAATTACATTTCTGGGGAAGCCTTCTGTACACCAACTGTGTACAGAAGGCTTCCGGGTTTGCCATACTGCATTGAATTTTACAGAAATGTACAGTGCTGCAGATTGAAAAGGAAAGATCATTTTTAATAACATTTCATTACAATATGACTTGCGTAGCAATTGTGTATGCTATATTAATTTTTTGTATTTTACAATTTTTTTTCTCACAAAAGGGAAGTTACCCTTAAACATCCCAAGCTCAAATTAGTCACAGAATAACTAATGCCTCTATTCCATCTGTTACATACAGCTGCTACAGCTTTTCAATTACAGACAGACAGCCTAAAGCAACCTGCTTCTGCTGGTTCTTTAGCAGTCTGAACAGCGCTCCAATCAACAATGCTGCTTAGGGAGCTTGAGCATTGATTGGAGTTGGAGCACTGTGCAGGGGAGGTTCAAGAATGTAACAACAAAAACATTGGTCCGACATGTCCCTGCACAGTGCTCAATTCAGTGCTCACGTTTTCTTGGAGCACTGTGTAGGGGGTGTGTAAAATTACTGGAGATCTGGACCACTGCATCCGTGCGTGCTGCTGGCAGGGAATTGAATAAAAGCTGTAGCATGAAGTACGTTGAATTAAAAAAACATGAGCACACCCTTTACTGTTTATGCAACCTGATTGCATTACAGTGATTCATAAGAAGGGTTCATGTAAGCTTTAAATAAAGGTAAATCTAACTATTTTAAAAACATAACTTTAAAATAGAATCGACTTAAAATCCTTATGGTTTTCCTCAATATAACCAATGTTTTCCAATCCCAGAACATAACTATAACCAGTTAGACTGCTTGCTTGAGAAGGCCCCTAGGTAAAAATACCAGAATAAACAGTCGCACATTTCTGTGGAGTAAAATACATGAATTATTTCTTCCTGTCCATGTGCTCTTACGATTACAAAGTTCCGCTGTTATTTTGAGAAGTGTTTAGATCTTAAAGTTTGATCCATATGTTTGTAAAGAGAAAAAAAAATGTAAAAGGAATTGTCAGAGTGAATCATCAGTTTGTGGCCTACACCTGCTTAGAGATCAGATCAGTATTACTAAGATGCCATCTGCTGAGCAGTACTACGCTACTGATACATTTAGCTTCTTACCAGCCAAAAGCAGCAGCTTAATCTCTTAGTACCTTATTTGTTTAATGTAAGATTGCTATATTATTTGTTGAGCAGACTCCTGGATTTTCTATTTTCTGGTCTTTTATTTCTAATTTATTCCATAATCGCTAGGTGGACAGGCCAGTAATGCCCTATCTGAAAATATGGATTTTGACGGTTTTGAATAACAATTCTCTAAATTCACAACAGGTGTGTCTTAGATTGTCTGCTAGTCTTTTAAAACCATAATCTTAGTCTTGTTCTGCAGCATTCTGTCGCCAGCAAATGCTCGTATTGTTACCAATGCCCTTTAACTGCATTAGTAAGCACTTTTAATAGTACATGGTTCATAGTGTTATTTAAGTTATATAAGTTACTGATGATAAAATGTAGTGGCTGAGTAGTTAGTATTGTGTCCTTGCAGTGCTATGACCTGGATCAGTTCTTAATCATTCTACAGTTGAGGCACCCTTTAAAATTATGCACAATCTTGAGGCACCCCATGTTAAAATATAAAAACCTTAAATAGTTTTGTGTAACGCAGCAACATCGACAAGCTTAGGACACAACGTTCGAGGCGATTTATTCTTCCAAAGCAAAATACACCTTTGCACACTGGTACTGACTAGTAATTCAATGTTTCTCTTCCTTTTCAGTTTCTCTCTCTCACTCATCTAATGTGACCCCAGTGCTGATGGAGAGGGGTAGGGAAGGGACTAACAAGGATGCTATGCAGGCATCCAGCATCCTCCTCATCAACCAGTGACATCATTGGTTGTTAGGATACAAAGGTTATAATGGTGCACAATGAAAACCTGGAAAAGCCAGGATTGATCCACCCGCTGGCTTGTATACAATTTTTAGGCATTCTGCTAAGGCACCCCTGAAGACACCTGAAGGCACTCCAGGTTGAAACCAAAAGGCGTTCTGTAGTGCAAATCAGCAAAAAGCACTAAAAATGCATAGGTGTGAATCGGGCCTTAAAGTGGTTGTTAAGCCACTGTCATAACTTTATATAATACTGTCTGTTCCCTAATGCTGTGTGCCCCTGTCTCTGCGTTTTATAAAAAACTAAAATATTGTGTATACCTGATTTCAGAGCGCCGCTCAGCGCTCACGTGACCGGCCTGCTCTCCCCTCTCCCGATCTGACAGCTAGAACGGGAGGGATCGAAAATCCCCCACTGACCTCAGTCAGGAGAGAAGGCGGGAGGAGAAAGCCAGCTGGTTACGTGAGCAGAGCTCTGAAAGAAGGTATACACAGAATTTTTTTTTATAAAATACAGAGACAGGGGCACACAGATTTAGGTAAACAAACATGATTATATAACGTTATAACAGTTATTTCAGCAGCCGGGGGGGGGGGGGGCAGGCCTGACAGAGCTGACAGGCAGGGAGGGGAGGGGGAGGAGGACAGAGAAGCAACAGGAGAGCAGAGAGGAGAGCTACGGATGACGGAGGCACATAAGCTGACCATAGTGTCGGGGCTCAGGAGCCATGATAAACCGTGGTCTCTTTACAGAGGGGAGGGCAGAGCCAGGCAGGATCAGCCAAGTATTTCAGGTGATACAGGGAGCACACAGCACAAGCACCGTGCTATATAACAAGTTTTAAAGTAACTGGATCCATTTATTTTTTTAGGGTAAAAAACGCTTTAAGTGGTTAAACTAAATGAACCCCTACTATTTGCTTTTATAACAATGTAGTGTGGACATTATAGTGTAAGAGGCTGATAGGTATGGTTTGATAAAGGTAAATATACAATTTGATTCTGATCTTTTGTGAGGATGACTGCATGTATAATGTCAAAAGTGAACACTTAGTATATAGGAGCCCAACAGATTTGTCAAAATATGCTGTAGATTGCTCAAGTGATTGGAGTGAGAGAGAAGCTCAGAAAGAATTGGCTGTATGTATTTTATTTGAAGAATGACTCACTGCTGTTCTCGTCATGATTGGTCCTCTACAAATTTTGCCATGTATTAGGACCACTTCCTACACGTTGTAGCCATATCTTTGCTACATTGGATAACTGCCAAATGCAAGGCTAGTAATAGTAAACTGAGCCCAGTTTTCATTTTTACAAATTACAAATTACAATGATGAGTAAACACACATTTCCAGACATTTAAACCTTTTACCAACCTCTTGAGTATGCAGATCTGACCAAGCTTGCACATGTTTCTGTGCATTTTTAAGAAAAGAAATATGGAATATAAGTCACTGACTCTTTTCGAAAAAAAAAAAAAAAAGTCATGTCAATTCGCTGAGGCACCATGCAGATTGGTAAGTGAAAAAACGCACACATTTGCGAATGTGTGGGGGTGCCATTACCAATTAATGGCACAGCAGAATGTCTAATATATGGCAGCACGTTTCTATTTAAAATTGCACGCATTCCCAACATGCATAGACTCAGGAACAGCCAAAGGAAACACATTTGATTGAATGGCTTGAGTTGATTGACAGGGAACTGCAATATAAAGAGGACTACCATCCATTTCTATCACTGTGTATCACTGTGTAATGTATAAGTCTGTAAGAAAAAACAGTCAGTTTAAAATCTTATGTCTGTGCTGTCAGTCAAGGGAGACAGCACGTTTGACAAAAAGACACGTTAGAATTTATGCAGAGATATCATGAACTCCATATCCACTAGACAGGTTCTTCAAGGGACTTCTAATGAGGCACTAAATGGTCACATAATCACCTTGTAAATCTAATATGTAATATTAGTAAGTCTAATATGCAACTTAGGCTAGGGCTTTGACCTACAGCTGACCACGGCGGTTATCGCTTTTACTTTGTAGCAGTTAGATTCTCAGTTTGAATCCCAGACATGACTTGTGCATGGAGTTTGCATGTTCTCCCTTAGCTTGCATGGCTTTCCTTCCACAATTCAAAGACATGCTGTTAGGTTAACTGGCTTCTGTCTAAATTGGCCTTAGTATGTGTTATGCATGTAATTGTAAGGGCCTTAAGGGCAGGGACTGGTGTGGATATAAAGTATATAAAGACTGTACATATATGGCTGGCCATACGTCGATTCGTTTTTTTAATTTAAAAAAACTGAATGGATTCCCCCTTCCACACAAGTAAGGTGGATGGGGGAATCTTCCCCAATATTAGATTTTTTCTCACTGGAGGTCTCTTCCACAGAATACACTGATCGAAGGTGCATTTACTAACAAGCCAGTATGAGAGAAGTCCATTGGAAGTGTTTGGTATAACTATTTGATAGCGTAACAAATTATTATTCATTATTATACAGGATTTATATAGCACCAACTGTTTGCACAGTGCTTTACAATATGAAGGATATCTGTTGACCCTGCCAGAATTCCAGTAAGCCTCTAACTTTCTGTGCTCTCTGCCTGGGCTGCAATGAAATTGCAAATATTATTTTCAGCCCTACCTGGGTTCTGTCTATGGGATACAGATCATCTGCCCTCATGGTATGGAGATAAGGAGGCGGTATGGTGTTCTGTACACCCTGTCCTAGGTAGACAACACAGCTCAGCCATACATATAGAACAGTGAGTAAGTTCTGTCACCCTACGACAGGCAGTCACTCCTGAATAATCTGTACTAGAGCTTTGTTGGCCCCAGAGCCTAAGTAGTACTTAAAAACACAGTTACAAAATGTGTGGAATCCTTCAATGTTACTCTGCTGAATTATTAAAGTCAGACTCGTCTTAAACAATTCATGAATTGTATTCGACTCCTTCAGAAACAGTGAAGCATTACCAAAGAGAAAAATACAATGGTAAACTATGTTCAAAGAGGATGTCTGCTTGGAGATACAAAACAGAATACAGATACAAAAGAATGTATCTGTACTGTTTATAGGGACAAAGGTACTGTGACCTTTACAATATGGCTACCAAGAATATTTGGTGCTCCACCCATGACATTTTGTGTAAGCACATGGAAAATGAATCTAACACGTTTGAGAACACAAACCCTTTATGCCCTTTAAAATAAACCTAGGTAATAAAAGGCAATTGAATTCCTAGCTGGCCACTTGTGGTGTACTCAGTACAAGTAAAGAGACTTCACTTGATGCTCCCTGGGAAAGGAATGCAGAGAAACCTCTCTGATAGGAGAAGAGACTTCTGGGTAAATGCCATTTTACACAGGCATGTAAGTGAATAAGTGACCCCTAGGTAAAGCCTAACATTTCTTTATACAGGGCAGGAACCGGGGTAGGATTTTATCAAGTAAGATTTCAATTTTGTCCTTATAGGGAAAATTAAGGGTTTTTGCAATAATACAGGATCTCACAAAAGTAAGTACACTCCTCACATTTTTGTAAATATTTTATTATATCTTTTCAAGTGACAACACTGAAGAAATGACACTTTGCTACAATGTCAAGTAGTGAGTGTAATGCCGCGTACACACGATCGGAATTATTGTCGGAAAAAAATGACGGTTTTTCCAACGGAATTCCACTCAAGCTGTGTTGCCTACACACGATCACACCAAATTCCGACGGTCAATAACACAGCGGCATAAAACACGTTCGACAGCACTATAAAAAGGGAAGTTTAATGCTTCCGAGCATGCGTCGAATTGTTTCCGAGCATGCGCCTGAATTTTGCGCGTTGGAATTGCATACACACGATCGGAAAATCCGATAGAAAGGTTTTCCGTCGGAAAAATTGAGAAAAGGTTCTCAATTCAAAGTCCGTCAGAAATTCCGACAGAAAAAGACCGTTGGGCATACACACGGTCGGAAATCCGATGAAAAGCTCCTATCAGAAATTCCGACCGTGTGTACGCCGCATAAGACTCGGTTCACACTGGGGCAACTTCTCAGGCGACTTAGCCGCCTGACAAGTCGCGTTCCGTTCTGTACAATGGAACCGTTCTAATATAAGCTACTCAAGTTGCTCTGACTTAGAAAAAGGTTCCTGTACTACTTTGGGGGCGACTTGAGGTGACTTGCATTGACTTCTATACAGAAGTCATTTTGCAAGTCGCCGCTGCTGTCGTGCTGCCTCAGTGTGAACCGGCTCTAAAGCTTGTATAACAGTGTAAATTTGTGTAAATAACTCAACACAGCCATTAAAGTCTAAACCGCTAACAAAAGTGAATAGACCCCTAAGTGAAAATTTGCAAATTGGGACGTTTTTCCCACCCCAGTGTCATGTGACATGTTAGTGTTACAAGGTCTTAGGTGTGAATGCAGGTGTGCTAAATTTGGTGTTATTGCTCTCACTCTCTCATATTGGTCACTGGAAGTTCAACATGGCACCTCATGGCAAAGAACTCTCTGAGAATCTGAAAAAAAAGAATTGTTGCTCTACATAAAGATGGCCTAGGCTATAAGAAGATTGCCAAGACCCTGAAACTGAGCTGCAGCATGGTGGCCAAGACCATACAGCGGTTTAACCATTTCCCGACCGGCGCACACAGATATACGTCGGCAGAATGGCATGTACAGGCAGGAGTGCGTATATATAAGTCCCTCCTTAATGCCTGTCCGTGCCATCGGGAGCACGCCGGGATCGGCGCGCTCCCACGCCGGTCGGGACCCCCGTGAGTCCAGTCGCGGGCCCCGCGGACTCGATCGCCGCGGGGACCCCCGCGATCGTCTCACGGGAAGGCTGAACGGGGAGATGCCGAGATAAACAGCATCTCCCCGTTCTGCCTAGCAACTAGTGACGCCGATCTCTGCTCCCTGTGATTGGAGCAGAGATCAGCATTCACTAGCTGACAGCCACGCCCCCCCCCACAGTAAGAACTACACTGCTCCCTTGTTGTTAACCCCTTCACTGCCAGTGTCATTTATACAGGAATCAATGTATTTAAATAGCATTGATTGCTGTATAAATGGCAATGGTCCCAAAAATGTGTCAAAAATGTCCGATGTGTCCGCCATAATGTCGCAGTCACAATAAAAATCGCTGATCGCCGCCATTACTAATAAAAAAAAATATTAATTAAAAATGCTTTAAAACTATCCCCCATCGTGTAAACGCTATAACTTCTGCGCAAACCAATCAATAATCGCTTATTGCGATTTTTTACCAAAAATATGTAGAATACGTATCGGCCTAAACTGAGGAAAAAAATAGTTTTTTTATATATTTTGGGGGGATATTTATTATAGCAAAAAATAAAAAATAATGCTTTTTTTTTTTCAAAATTGTCGCACTTTTTTGTTTATAGCGCAAAAAATAAAAACCGCAGGGGCGATCAAATACCACCAAAAGAAAGCTCTATTTGTGGGGAAAAAAGGACGTCAATTTTGTTTGGGAGCCACGTCGCACGACCGCGCAATTGTCAGTTAAAGCGACGCAGTGCCGAATCGCAAAAAGGGGCCTGGTCCTTTGGCTGCAAATTGGTCCGGTCTGAAAGTGGTTAACAGGACAGGTTCCACTCAGAACAGGCCTTGCCATGGTCGGCCAAAAAAGTTGAATGCACATGCTCAGCGTCATATCCAGAGGTTGTGTTTGGGAAATTTATGTATGAGTGCTGCCAGCATTGCTGCAGAGGTTGTAGGGGTAGGGGGTCAGCCTGTCAGTGCTCAGGCCATACGCCGCATACGCCGCACACTGCATCAAATTGGTCTGCATGGCTGTCGTCCCAAAAGGAAGCCTCTTCTAAAGATGATGCACAAGAAAGCCTGCAGGACAAAGTAGACTAAGGACCAGATCGCAGATAAAACTGCACTCCGATACCTTCAAAACCACTTTATCAAACAAAATAGCAACTCTGAATTTAACCCACTCATCGGAGCAAACTCTCAGCTCCCTAAACAATGTATTACTACAATCAGCAGACTCAGTGGCTCCAAAACGCAGAACACTCATCAGGAGGAAAAACGCAGGATGGTTTAAATAGCTCGCTCACGCTACTCAAGCAAGAACGCAGAAGAGCTGAAAGAGCATGGAGAAGAAATCCTACCAAGGGAAATCACACAAACTACAAAGGACTTACAGAGAATTATCAGAAAGCAATCTTCAAAGCTAAAAAAGATTATTTCTCAAATACCATCTCAGCGGCTTTAAACCGCCCTCGGGAACTTTTTAAAATAGTCGCTCAGTCGATGAACCCGGCATGCTTAGAGCCCCCCGCTAATGAAACCCAAGATTTCTGCAATGAATTATCAGATTTTTTCATCAATAAAAATCGACAACATCCGGAAAATAATTCATCAGGAAAAAACATCCGACGGCAGTCAACCAGAGCAAAAAGTCGATTTTGACACAAACATCCCACAACCACCAAAGTTTTCTCTGATCCCAATTACCACGGATATCACTAAAAACATCATCAAAAACCTCAGAGACAGCACATCCTCTATTGACATCATCCCCACAAAACTCCTGAAAGAATGCTCCGACATCCTAGCTCCCACCATAAAGCACCTCATAAATCAATCGTTCAAAGAAGGGATTGTTCCAGGCCCCCTCAAACAAGGCATCATCAAACCCCTGCTAAAGAAACCCAACCTCGACCCCCGGGACCCTAACCACCGCAGACCGATAACAAGCTTGAACAACATCTCCAAGATTATGGAGAAAGCAGTAGTACAACAGATACAGCGCCACCTGGACACACACACACTCCTGGACCCGCTACAATCAGGCTTCCGCCCAGGCCACGGGACAGAAACCGTACTCCTGAAGATATGGGACGACGCCCTCGAAGCAGCAGATGACGGAGAATCATGTCTCTTGGTACTGTTGGACCTCAGTGCAGCGTTTGATACTGTGGACCACAATACTCTACTAATCCGCCTCACAGAAGTAGCAGGAGTCACAGACTCAGATCTACAATGGTTCGCATCATTCCTAGGAAATCGGTCCCAGACAGTGAAACTAGGAGCTTTCACCTCTGAAACCCGGGCAATCTCTTGTGGAGTCCCTCAAGGATCACCCTTGTCGCCAGTGCTCTTCAACATATACATCCGCCCACTCCTCAAAATCATCAGAAGATCAGACCTCTGCTTCCACTCATACGCTGACGACACGCAATTATATTTTCGTATCACCGGACAAAAAGACCATCATCAGCAACTAGAAAAATGCCTCACTATGATAGACGACTGGATGACCACTAGCTCCCTCAAACTTAACGAATCGAAAACAGAACTTCTTATTCTACATGCAAATCAAAACCCCCGAACCAAGATCCCTTGGACACCACCCACCATTTTTGGACAGACCATTGTCCCTAGGACCAAGGCCAAGAGTCTCGGAGTCATTTTTGACTCAGAAATGTCAATGGATGCCCAAATAGGAGCAGTAGTCAGTGGTTCTCACCATCTGCTCCACCTGCTACGCAGACTCATCCCCTTCATTCCAAAGGAGGACAAAGCAGTGGTAGTTGGATCAGTTATTAATTCTCGACTGGACTACGCAAACTCCCTCTACATAGGATTACCCCAATATCAACTTGCGCGCTTACAACTTATCCAAAATACGGCGGCAAGACTGATAACAGGAAAAAAAACCTGGGAATCCATCTCCCCTTCCCTGAGGAACCTACATTGGCTAACCGTAAGGAATCAGGTCACATTCAAGACCCTCTGCCTCACCCACAAATGCACACATGGAGCCGCTCCGCAATACCTTCTCGAGAAAATAAAACACTACACACCGAATCGCAGTCTTCGATCGGCTAATCAAAATCTCCTCCTCATTCCTAAATCCCGCTACAAATCAAAGGGGAAACGGAGATTCGCTGTCCAAGGACCACGGCTATGGAACGCTCTACCAAACGACATTCGCATGGAAGGAAACCATCAGGCCTTCAGGAAGAAACTCAAGACCTACCTCTTCTAGAAGCTCGACAACTAAACGCCAATACAGCGCCATGAGGCGATTCAGTTCGCATTGTAGCGCTATATAAGTTATTCATTCATTCATTCATTCAGGACAGGTTACTGGAACCATGTCCTGTGGTCTGATGAGACCAAGAAAAACGTATTTGGTTCAGATGGTGTGGCATGTGTGGCAGCAACCAGGTGAGGAGTACAAAGACAAGTGTGTCTTGCCTACAGTCAAGCATGGTGGTGGGAGTGTCATGGTCTGAGGCTGCATGAGTGCTGCCGACACTGGGGAGCTACAGTTCATTGAGGAAAACATGAATGCCAACATGTGCTGTGACATACTGAAGCAGAGCATGATCCTCTCTCAATTGGCAGACTCTGAAACTTCAATAGGATGACAGCTGGGGAAGTCCCCAGCAGGGTGCCACTTCTGCACATGCAGGACTGCTGTCTCCTATGGTAACAGTCGTTTAACAGTTCCTAACTTAAATGTATGCGTTTTTTTCAGCTCCACTACAACTGCTCCTTGTACATTCCAAACTGAGCTCTATTCTCACAATGTCTCTGTGGGGGGGGGGGGGGGGATAAATACTCACAATGCCACAGGACAGCTGCACTTCCAGCTTCCACCTAGCACACTTTATTGGAGTCCTCCAGACCAGATCCATAGGTGAGACTGCTTAGTTAGTTAGCTCCAAAGAGGAGTAGAAATAGGCCTCCAAGCACCCCCAAAGCTTGGACTTCGATGAACATCAGCAAACTCCAGCAAAACTGCCTCAGAGGGGAAGGGACCCTCTGGCTGGGGAATCTTCCATGCAGGACAAGAACAGGGCTGCTCCAGGCCTCAGACTATTTATGTCCCTCTCCAGCCACCTACTTGGCACACCTCCGGGGATTGGCTGAAGCACCACAAATATTCAGGCTGCTGATTTGACTTTCCTGCCCTCTATTTTGTAGAAGCCTTTAGAAAGCAGGGGGGGACAATCAAATCTGCTGCCTTTGAAACCCAGAACAGCCCAAAGAAAACAACAGCTGCTCTAATAAGTACTGAGTAGCCAAAAAAACGACATTTACTTATCATCCTAACAGCCTATCTAGGAGGGTGCTACACCTGCTTACCATTAACACCAAGAATGAAAAGAAAGAAAATCCCAAACTGTGGGTTGTCACCAGAATAATAGGTGGGAAATTTTTCAATGGGGACAATAGTTCAGGTGACAACTAGACCTGTTTTGACTATTGGACAGGAAGTGAAAGGAAATCTCCCCAGCTCCCACACTGAGAGGGGTTATAAAACTCCCTTACTCTAACCATAAAAGTGTTGCCCTTAGTTCTACTTTAGTGAAGATTGTTGAAAACGAGAGAATGGGAGTTTTAGGGACTTTAAAGAGACCTAGACCTGGTAAGGTCAGGTATGTCCATCCCTATGGGACTTTACATGAAATCATGGCCCGATAAGTTCAAGTATTTCCATCCCTTAATATGTCGAAAAGAGGGGAATAGGGGATTTGGGACTTTATATGAAGCACAGAAAAGCAAATAGGTAGTAAGGCTGAACAAGGGAATTTTATTAGTATATAAAAATTGGTAAACATACATATACTGTTATTGTCAAGGTGGTTGGTAGGCACAGTAACAATATCCATAATAATAATACAGTTGTCTCAAAAAATGGCGACTGATATCACATAGTAAAACTTTAAGCATGATAAAGCAACAGTAGACGATTGTCATAAAATTCCATAGTTCCAGCCATATTCAGAATAGGTAAATGGATAATTGTAAAATAATATTTGCCGGACCTAACCGCCAGGGCCCCCGGTTTGGGGGCGTTCCTCGATGCCTCCGGCGTCCTGCTATCACACCTTGACCGACAATTTACAAATAGTAAGTAGACACCTCGGTGTCACTTTGGGTTTTACCTCACCCTTGTATACAATGTAATTACTGATCATTTTTTTATTATTATTTTTTCTAGTTTACCACGTGCATGCTCCTGACGAGTGGCGTGTCAGCCACGAAACGCGTAGAGCTGTATAATGCCGTGTTTTTTTCTAGACATATCGAGATCTCCAAGCTACGATACCATCACTACCCTCACAGGTTTAGCGAGGCCTTAGGTCCGGCAAATATTATTTTACAATTATCCATTTACCTATTCAGAATATGGCTGGAACTATGGGATTTTATGACAATCGTCTACTGTTGCTTTATCATGCTTAAAGTTTTACTATGTGATATCAGTCGTCATTTTTTGAGACAACTGTATTATTATTATGGATATTGTTACTGTGCCTACCATCCACCTTAACAATAACAGTATATGTATGTTTACCAATTTTTATATACTAATAAAATTTCCTTGTTCAGCCTTACTACCTATTTGCTTTTCTGTGCTTCATATAAAGTCCCAAATCCCCTATTCCCCTCTTTTAGTGAAGATTGGGTGTAACTAGTGCGCACAACCTCACTTTGTAACCAACTAAACTAGGAAGCTGCCAACATAAATGTGATCTCGCACAGTATAGGTATTGATATACAAAAGGTATGTGGCGCTACCTTGTAAAATTAATAAAAAAATAAAATACTAAAAAATATAAATCGCATGGAATAAGGGTAAAATCTCATAAAAGTCGCAAAAAGTTGCATGAAAATTAATATGCCTGGTATGCATAAAACTTCATGTGCCAGTGAATATATTTATATTTATAATATTTATTTATTGGCGTATAACACATACTTTTTCACCCTGGAAATCGGGTGCAAATAGTGTGTGCGTGTTATACGCCAATACTGCAATTTGGAGGGCGTTGATCAAGCTGCATTGACGGGCAATTGTGAGGCTGCAGATGGGCATTGATCAAGCTGCATTGATGCTTAAATGTGAGGCTGCAGATGGGCATTGATCAGGCTGCATTGCTGGGCAATTGTGAGGCTGCAGATGGGCATTGATGGGCAATTGTGAGACTGCAGATGGGCATTGATGGGCAATTGTGAGACTGCAGATGGCATTGATCAGGCTGTAGATGGCATTGATTAGGCTGCAGATGGCATTGATTAGGCTGCAGATGGCATTGATTAGGCTGCAGATGGGCAATGGTAAGGCTGCAGATGGGAAATGGTGAGGCTGCATTAATGGGCACTGACCCTTATTTTGCTTCAAAGTTCTTTAGTAAAAATTAAAAAAATTTCCCTGAAACTTCCCTCCTTAAATGAAGGTGCGTGTTATACACCTGTGCGTGTTATATGCCGATAAATACGGTACTTCAAATATAGTACATAAAATGTAAAAAATAATAAGATCGCATGTGACTTGATGTGCAAAGAAATCCTCATGTGCAAATAAGTGCAAATATTTCCACAAAAATGTGTAAAAAATCTCAAATGACTGAAATATCTAAGGGGAAAGGATTATTCCCCAACAGTATTCAAATATATAGTGTGCAATTCCTCTCTAGCATAATGTGCAAACAATAAATAATGAATATATATCAATGCAATAAATATATAATAACGGTAATGGATAAATATAAAGTGCAAGTGCCAAAAAATGCAAGTGCCAGAATAAAAATATAAAATTAATTAGTGACTTCCACTCCAAAAAAAACAAAAAACAAAACACACAACACAAATAATGTGAAGCAGGTCCACTATGATAGTCCTCAATAGTAAACCATCCAGGAACTGTCTATAAACAAATATAAATGGTGATATTCTGTGCATCCATCCATCCAGTGAAATCTGTGTCATCCAGGGTGCTCCCCACTGTTTCCCCCCAGCCTCTCACCTCCAGCAGCGGCCTCCACAGGCCTAGCAGCGCTGTATGTGGAATATCACTTTGGGCAGGTCGATCTCCCTGTATCCACTCCAACCAGGAACTGCAATACTCCCGATAACCAATTAATGATATAGAGGGTAATAAAGGAGAGAGGGGGGTCCAATGTGTAGTATGGCAGTATAATTTTATTTAAACAAACATAATAACTTACATTAAAAACTTACGATGAAGACACAGACGATGAAGACAAAGGACACTTCCAGTCTCGGCCGTGACCAGAAGCAAAACACTGACACCTGATTCCTTCCCTCACACGTATCGTCTCTGAGCACGTGACTTTTTCAAAGGGTCCCAACAGGAAAGGACCCTTTGAAAAAGTCACATGCTCAGTGACGATACACGTGAGGGAAGGAACCAGGTGTCAGTGTTTTGCTTCTGGTCACGGCCGAGACTGGAAGCGTCCTTTGTCTTCATCGTCTGTGACAAGTTTTTAATGTAAGTTATTATGTTTGTTTAAATAAAATTATACTGCCATACTACACATTGGACCCCCCTCTCTCCTTTATTACCCTCGTTCTCATTAATTGGTTATCGGGAGTATTGCAGTTCCTGGTTGGAGTGGATACATGGAGATTGACCTGCCCAAAGTGATATTCCACATACAGCGCTGCTAGGCCTGTGGAGGCCGCTGCTGGAGGTGAGAGGCTGGGGGGAAACAGTGGGGAGCACCCTGGATGACACAGATTTCACTGGATGGATGCACAGAATATCACCATTTATATTTGTTTATAGACAGTTCATGGATGGTTTACTATTGAGGACTATCATAGTGGACCTGCTTCACATTATTTGTGTTGTGTGTTTTTATTTTTTTGTTTGGCACATTATGCTGGAGAGGAATTGCACACTATTTATATATTTGAATACTGTTGGGGGAATAATCCTTTCCCCTTAGATATTTCAGTCATTTCAGATTTGTTACACATATTTTTGTGGAAATATTTGCACATGAGGATTTCTTTGCACATCAATTCACATGCGATATTATTTTTTACATTTTATGTACTAGACATGAAGTTTTATGCATACCAGGCATATTCCTTTTCATGCAACTTTTTTGTGACTTTTATGCGATTTTACCCTTATTCCATGCGATTTATATTTTTTAGTATTTTATTTTTTTATTAATTTTACAAGGTAGCGCCACATGCCTTTTATATCAATACTTAGTTCTACTTTAACCACTCGACCTCCGGAAGATTTACCCCCTTCATGACCAGGCAATTTTTTGCGATATGGCACTGCATTATTTTAATTTACAATTGCGCGGTCGTGCGACATTGTACTCAAACAAAATTGATGTAATTTTTTTCCCACAAATAGAGCTTTCTTTTGGTGGTATTTGATCATCACTGGGTTGCTTATTTTATGCGCTATAAGCAAAAGACTGATAGTTTATTTATTTAAAATACATTTTTTTTTTACTTTATGCTATAAAACATATCCAATAAAAAAAAAAAAAAATCAAATTTCTTCAAAAATGTATGCCAATGTGTATTCTGACAGATGTTTTTGGTGGAAAAAAATCCCAATAAGCGTGTATCGATTGCTTTACGTGAACGTTAGAGAATGGTATATATTTATGGAATTTTTATTTCTCTATGTTGTTTTTATACTAGTAATGGCGGTGATCAGCGACTTATAGCAGGACTGCAATATTGCGGCAGACAATCAGACACAAACTGACACTTTGTGGGAACCAGTGACACGAATACTGTGATCAGTGCTAAAAATATGCACTGTCACTGTACTAATGACACTGGCTGGGAAGGGGTTAAACATCTAGGGCGACCAAAGAGGTAAATGTGTGCCTAGCCAGTGTTTTTGTGTACACAGTGTGCTTCTTTCACTAGAGGAAGAGATCGATTTTAGTCCCTGCTTTGCAGAGACAGAATACATCCCTTCCCTTCATCAGAACTGATGAGAGCGTACAGGTGTGAGGGGGGTTGAGAGCGTACAGGTGTGAGGGGGGCTGAGAGCGTACAGGTGTGAGGGGGGCTGAGAGCGTACAGATGTGAGGGGGGCTGAGATTGTACAGGTGTAAGGGGGCACTGAAGGACTTGGTGGGATGGCTAGTGGGCAGATTTGGTGGGACGGCCAGTGGGCGGGACCCTGGGGAATGTTGGTGGTCAGGCTCGGGGGGGGGGGCAGGCCTAAAGCTGTATAAGGGGCCCCACAATTTCTGATGGCTGCCCTGCCCACACACACCTGAACAATCAGTGTGCCGATGAGTCTCAAAACCGGGACCCTGGACTGTGGATTTCATCAAGTGGACTTTACTAAATAACGAGGAGACTGAAAAGCCAAAGGTGACCTATCAGGTTGAGGTCAGGACTCTGTGCCGGCCAGTCAAGTTCTTCCACCCCAAACTTGCTCATCCATGTCTTTATTGACCTTGTTTTGTGCATTGCTCCAAATCATTTGGTGGAGGGGGATTATAATGTGGGGATGTTTTTTAGGGGCAGGGCTTGGCCCCTTAGTTCCAGGGAAGGGAACTCTTAAGGCATCAGCATACCAAGACATATAGGACAATTTCATGCCCCCCACTTTGTGGAAACAGTTTGGGGATGGCCCCTTCCTGTTCCAACACGGCTGCGCACCAGTGCACAAAGCAAGGTCCATAAAGACATGGATGAGTGAGTTTGGAGTGGAGCAACTTGACTGGCCTGCACCGAGTCCTGATATCAACCTGGTAGAACATCTTTGGGATGAATTAGAGCAGAGACTGTTAGCCAGGCCTTCTTGTCCACATCAGTGCCTGACCTTGCATATGCGCTTCTGGAAGAATAGTCAAACATTCCTAAGCCTTGTGGACAGCCCTCCCAGAAGAGTTGAAGCTGTTATAGCTGCAAAGGGTGGGCCAACTCAATTTTGAACCCTATGGACTAAGACTGGGATACCATTAAAGTTCATGTGCGTGTAAAGGCAGGTGTTCCAATACTTTTTGAAATATAGTGTGTATATAATCCCATCACAGGTTTGTTTACATTATCCATGTTGAGAAGGCCTGTTAGCCACCTCAAGCCCTTTATAGAACTGCAACAGTGGTTGGTGGAAATGATACAAAAGCATTGTTTTTCACAGATTTTGTCAACAGGCTTTGCTCTTGTGTCATGGGAGCGTGCCTTCAGCTACATTCCACTTGCATTTTAGATCAGTTTGATAGGTTTCTGAAATCATCTAGGAGTTTATTCATAGGCGTATTTGACCTTCTAAGCTGCATCAACCAGCTCAAGCTGCTTCTGCATTCCTGTAGACTTGTATGTGTTGGGTAGCCGTTCTGAGGTGAGCAAAAGCCCACTTATACAGGCCCTTACAAGAGTGACATTGCACAGTCTTGCATGAGCATCTGATTCTAACATAGGGCAAACGTCATCAGCAGAGTCTCTGCTGTAGGTAAAATCTCACCTCCACCCAAAACATTTTTTGTCCATCGCCCCCACTGCATAGATTACCCCTCAGTTTTTATTTCTATGAAACTGGGAGATGAAATTAGCGGGAAAGTTTTTTTACTAACTAAACCCTAACAAACAAAGTTGCTGTATTTGTCCTTATTGGAAGTATTTGCCACAACTTCCTGTTCTGGTGACAACCTGTTCCTGGGACAGGAAGTAAGGCGATGCCTGCCCAGTGAGTATGGTTGCCACCTCATCCCTTCAAACCCGAACACATATTACACAGGTTCTGTGGCTGATTAAGGTGGTAATTAAACTCACTTGGTGCCTTATCTGCATTTAATTAGCCTCAGGACCTGTGTAATTCAAAGGTGTTTGGGTTTAAAGGGATGAGGTGGCAACTTTACCATTGAGTACTCTGGGCACTAAACACCCTGAGTGGATCAGTTTTGCTGTCATTGGCAGCCGTTTCATTTCATTCCCTCCCCTGCCATTCCATTCAACTGCTGGGAACAGGAAAAGCCACCCCGTGTGAAGCCCAATCATGGCTTACACAGACTAAGATTTTTATTGCTGTCCATAACCGACTGGGTAGACTTCCTTCATTTTCTATCATCTCACTAGGACAGGAAATTGGGGGAAACCTCTGTGATAGGCAAAGAGCAAAAAAAATACATTTTAAATACAGTAAACAAGAGTTAGGCTGGGTTCACACTGCTGCCGGATGCGGCTCACAGCAGGGGGTCCGGTGCGTCCCTGTTCTCCGTTTCAGGGATGCATTTTTGCCTGAATTTGGCCCTAAATTGGAGCCAAAGGCGCACAGGACCCCTGTGCAAGCCCCAACGGAGATATGTGAACCGTCCCAATGAGAGCCGTTTACAATCTCCTGTCATGCAAATCGGATCCAGTCGAAATCCACATCCAATTTGCATTAGTAGACCTTGAATAGGAGGTGCTGAAAGGCTTCAAACGCCTCCTGACTTGACACGAGGCTTCAATTTTAAAGCGTTGCAACGCTAACGCTTCATATTTTGATAGTGTGAATAGCACTGTGTGCTGTCTAATAGATCTTGTGCATAGGTTTTTTTAGGGGCGTTTTTAACACCTCTCAAACACCTGCTCTTAATGCCAGTGTGAACTCAGCCTTAGCCCTGGTTCATACGGACAGCTGGAATGAAATCGTGCAAATTCCACTGAACTTGCATGATTTCATGCCCGCATGTCAGTCCTGACTTTGGGGGCGATTTCAGAGACATCTGTGTTGGTTGCTGCATCGATGTCATGGAAATCGCATCCTGAAGTCACCAAAAGTAGTACAGAAACTACCTTTGGGAATTGGTGCGGCACCGCTGCCATTGCCGCCGATTTGGCATGCGATTTGATATGTCAAATCGCATGCCAAATCGCTCCAATGTGAACCAGGGTTTAAAGTCCCACTTCAAATCATTATAGTATTTTCCATTGAAAATATGAAATAACATCTTTCTAGAACAAAGTTATTCTGAAAATATGTGAAAATTGCACTTTTATTCTTGCAGAAAAATAAAAACGATATATTCACTAGGTAAACTATGAGATCAAATATTGTACTATTAAAAAGGTATGCCAGCAGCTGACTCTCTCACTATTTTGTTTGTTCACTAAGACAGGTAGTCTTCTTAATTGCACAATCACATCAGCGAAAAGTAATGAGTCTTGTTTCTGGCATGCAGAGATATACACATGGCACACGAATGCAGATTACTCATAACTTGAACTGTTCCAGCACTTGTGATTACTATGACCTGACTTGCTATTTAGATCATTAGCTAACCGTGCATACTCCTTACTGTTAATACAGAACATATCACCTAATTTTAAAGCAAAACAGCAGATCATTTGCTGGGAAGAAAAAACGCATTCATGCATACAGAGCATACAACATACACAGTCAGCTGCAGATGAGTGTAGCACCCTCTAGTGTGAGAGAAGGAAAATTAAAGTTTAGCTCAGGGCTAAGCCTGAGCCATGGGATCTGGGTCAGGATTTACTTATGCCTCGTACACACGTAGGGACTTTTGCCGGCGGACCTAGTCCAGCGGACAATCCCGCGGGACTTTCCGGCTAGGTCCGCTGGACTTTCCGAGGGTGTGGACTTGCCCACACACGCACGGACTTCTCCAGCGGATAATCCGCCGGCCAAAAGTCCGCGGGACTTTTGAAAATGAACGGACTTGCCCACACACGGAGCAGTCCGTTCATTTCGAACGTAACTTCAGGTTACGTAGCTAGCGTAGGCAGTAAATGCCGCCGCGCTAGCTCCGCAAGCTGGCATGGATTTAAAGGGAATCCCCACGCCGAAAAAACGGCGTGGGGGTTCCCCCCAAATCCATGTCAGACCCTCATCCGAGCACGCAGCCTGGCAGGCCAGGAAAGGGGTGGGGACGAACGAGCGCCCCCCCCCCTCCTGAGCCGTACCAAGCCGCGTGCCCTCAACATGGGGGGTGCCCTGGGGAAAGGGGGGCCGTGCGGCCCCCCCACCCCAAAGCACCTTGTCCCCATGTTGATGAGGACAAGGGCCTCTTCCCGACAACCCTGGCCGTTGGTTGTCGGGGTCTGCGGGCGGGGGCTTATCGGAATCTGGGAGCCCCCTTTAATAAGGGGCCCCCCAGATACCGGCCCCCCACCCTATGTGAATGAGTATGGGGTACGATGTACCCCTACCCATTCACCTAAGGTGTAAAATGTAAAGTACAAAAACACACACACTTTTGAAAAAATATTTTATTGCACTGCTCCGGGGGTCTTCTTCCGTCTTGGGGGTCTTCTCGCCGGACTCCTCCGCTCTCTTCTGCTCTTTTACCTAGCTCTTTCACGAGGGGAGGAGTCCGGCTACCTTCTTCGTCGTCGCCGCCGTCGTCTGGGGGTCTCGATCCGCCTTCGGGGGTCTTCCGGGGGTCTCTTCTGTTCTTGCGGCGGTCGTCGTCTTCCGCGCCGCCGGCGCCATGTCCTTCTTCTTGTCCTTCTTGTTCTTCTTCTTTCTTCCGATGTTGACCCGTCGCTGTCTCTGCCCGGAATGCCTGTGCCGATCTGCGCTCGGACTTATATAGGGACATGGGGGACAGGGTCACATGCACATGTCACATGGTGACCCCGCCCCCTTGTGTTGTCACAGTCCCGGAGGATGCTGGGACTGTGACATCGCAAGGGGGCGGGGTCACCATGTGACATGAACATGTGACCCTGTCCCCCATGTCCCTATATAAGTCCGAGCGCAGATCGGCACAGGCATTCCGGGCAGAGACAGCGACGGGTCAACATCGGAAGAAGAAGAAGAACAAGAAGGACAAGAAGAAGGACAAGGCGCCGGCGGCGCGGAAGACGACGACCGCCGCAAGAACAGAAGAGACCCCCGGAAGACCCCCGAAGGCGGATCGAGACCCCCAGACGACGGCGGCGACGACGAAGAAGGTAGCCGGACTCCCCTCGCTCGGTAAAAGAGCTTGGTAAATGGCGGGGGAGTCCGGCGAGAAGACCCCCAAGACGGAAGAAGACCCCCGAAGGCGGATCGAGACCCCCAGACGACGGCGGCGACGAAGAAGGTAGCCGGACTCCCCTCGCTCGGTAAAAGAGCTTGGTAAATGGCGGGGGAGTCCGGCGAGAAGACCCCCAAGACGGAAGAAGAACCCCGGAGCAGTGCAATAAACTATTTTTTCAAAAGTGTGGGTGTTTTTTTTTACTTTACATTTTACACCTTAGGTGAATGTGTAGGGGTACATCGTACCCCATACTCATTCACATAGGGTGGGGGGCCGGTATCTGGGGGGCCCCTTATTAAAGGGGGCTCCCAGATTCCGATAAGCCCCCGCCCGCAGACCCCGACAACCAACGGCCAGGGTTGTCGGGAAGAGGCCCTTGTCCTCATCAACATGGGGACAAGGTGCTTTGGGGTGGGGGGGCCGCACGGCCCCCCTTTCCCCAGGGCACCCCCCATGTTGAGGGCACGCGGCCTGGTACGGCTCAGGAGGGGGGGGGGCGCTCGTTCGTCCCCACCCCTTTCCTGGCCTGCCAGGCTGCGTGCTCGGATGAGGGTCTGACATGGATTTGGGGGGAACCCAAAGCCGTTTTTTCGGCGTGGGGAGTCCCTTTAAATCCATGCCAGGTCACGGAGCTAGCGCGGCGGCATTTACTGCCTACGCTAGCTACGTAACCTGAAGTCACGTGCTAAATGAACGGACTTGCCGATGAGCGGCAAGTCCGTTCATTTCAAAAGTCCCGCGGACTTGCCCACTAACGGCGGGATTATCCGCTGGACTGCCAAGTCCAGCGGATAATTTGAAAACAAAACTTCAAACTTTAGTCCGCCGTACTTTGGCGCCAAAAAGTCCGCCGGCGCCCACACACGAGGGGATTATCCGCTGGACTTCAGTCCAGAGGATAATCCCGCGGGATTGTCCCTTCGTGTGTACGCGGCATAAGGGTGACTCATCCTGGCAGCTCTCTGGTGCCTCCCTCTAGTCTAGAAGGTTGAAGAATCTTTTAGAATTAGAGGGTGGAGGTTAGGAGGAGCTGCCTTTAATATGTATGGAGCCTCAGCCAATCTTCAGGAGGTAGGCTGGCAGGGGGCCGAGACCACTCCATATATAGACATGGGCAATACCAACAGGGGCAGTCGGGTGAAAGATGAAGGTACAGTGTTAAGAAGGCTGTCAGTGGCCCTCAGGGATGCCCCCCTAGTCTGGGGGAGTGGGGGGGGGCGTGTCCTGTCTAGAGCCTGGGCTCGGTTGCTGGAAGGATCCTGCTAAAACACAGGAGTGTTTCCTGGAGACACGGGAGCAAGAGAGAGGACAGGGTGAGTAATCAACACTGTGGGGACTAACAAGGGGGGGGGGGGGGGAGACTGCCACATGTAGCTGGTCTCCCTTGAAGACAGCGGTGTGCTTAAGTCTTCAGCCTTTTCCTATAGATCTCCTGAGAGTCAGCCAGGTGAGCTAGTGAATAGGGCAGCTCCAACCAGGTGGGTTGGCAGTGCCTGAAGAGATGGTGTGGGGATCAGTGGCCACAGAAGGGAAGTTACAAGCTATTTCACTACAACTGTGCTACACAAAAAGTGGCTACGGTTCCTGCCTGTAATGGGCTATTGCTAATCTGATTGAAAGTCTGTCAGATCATTCAAGTGTTTCAGCTGGAGCAAACAAGTGTGTGCAGGAGGAAAGTGAAGGAGACAGTATACTGTATATGTGTACATAGAAAGGTGTCCCTGAAGTTTTGCTGAAGTCAAGTGGGCATCCCATAACCTCCCATTCCTATCCAAGTTATTAACCCTCATAAAGAAACAAAACACAGTCACGGACTGTTCTCTGACTCTGGGTGCTTGTGAAAATTTGGTGTGCCTGGCTGTGCAGGAGTGGGGGATCCAAGTTCATCAGAAGTTCATCAAAAGTGCTATGCGAGTTTGACATTTCGGTATATAGAGGAATGATGGGGTGTGTTTGTTGTAGATACCCCTTTTGCGTCCATTTGAAACTGACTCTAAGTTGTGTGCAACAAAGATGATGCAGCAGCTGTGGTCCAAGCCTCCTGTAAGGCAAAGGGAGTATCTATGACAGACAGTGGGTTTTGTGGGAGGGTGCAGTATTCCACCAAGCTACAGAAGCAGATAAGCCTGGTAAGCAACTGTAAAGATGCTTAGAGTTCCACCTGCTGGCTGAAAGGACATATATAAAAAAAAAAAAAAAAAAGATTTTATATATACCTTGCAAAAAAAAAAAAAAACGTCCAAAACTTTAATGCTAAACAAACATAAGAAAAGTATACATTTTTTATTATCTTGAGAAGGAATCAATTCTGAAGGAATATTCAGGCTACTAATGCTGAGCTCTGTCAGTTGTTATGCTACCTCAATAAGTTCAATAATCACTGATTCACTGACCCAGAGCACAAATGCAGATCAACAAATGCATCAGCAGTTGCAGGTTTACTTGCTGCATACTTCCTCTGGATTGGGAACTCAGAGCGACCAGATACCACATCAGGATGTGTTATTACTTTCACTCAGGTATGCTCCTTCATGTGCTATACGTGGGGCTCTTTCCCCCTAGTGCTCAACATGGGGAATAATCACATCACTTTCTGAATGCAGAAGACAAGCCATTCATGATAGCAGAGGATTGTGGGACATGCAGTCAGGTCACGTGGATTTACACTAGACTTAATACTGTTTGAAACGACAAGTTCCAGAGTTCTGAAAGACTAAAGAAATTTTGGGCAAGCAGATAAATTGGACTGTCCTGCTCTCTTGGGACACAAACTTTAGAGCTGCAAGAGCAGGAGGCTGTCACTCCAGGTGCTGTTGGCTGGCACCACAGCCTAGGCAGGGCTGGGACCTCTCACTTTGAGGCACATTTGTAAGGGCAGGCACTTATGTAGACGAGAAGGCCATGTCAAGATGGCAGAGGCTGCAGGCATGGTACAGGAGATGTCAGAGGCTGCGGGCATGGTACAGGAGATGTCAGAGGCTGCGGGCATGGTACAGGAGATGTCAGAGGCAATGGGCATGGTACAGAAGATGTCAGAGGCTTCGGACATGGTACAGGAGATGGTTAGAGATTGAGGACATGATACTAAAGATGGAAAGATATGTAGACATGATACAGGAGATGGTCAGAGACTGCAGACATGGTACAAGAGATCAATGCAGCCTCACCAGTGCCCACCAAATGCAACCTCACCGTGCCCATCATTGCAGCCTTACCATGCCCATCATCGCAGCCTCACCGTGCCCATCATCGCAGTCTTACTGTGCCCATAATGCAGCCTCACCTTGCACTTAATCGCAGTCTCACTGTAGACACCTGGATTACACAGTCTGAAGGCATCTACCACTGTGTGTCTCCGAGCTGAGTGTAAAAAAAACTTTGGCCGTGCTGTGAGAAAAGTCCCGCCCTCCTCCTAGACCAGCTTGTGTGATAGACAGAACACCGCCTCTATCACACGAGCTGATCTAGGAGGAGGGCAGGACTTTTCTCACAGAGCGGCCAAAGTTTTTTACACTCAGCTCAGAGACACACAGCGGGAGATGCCCTCAGACTGTGTATGACGTATAGTGGAGGAGGAGGAGGGAGCGCTGCACAGCTTGGCTCAACGCAGCACCAGGGCAAGCAGCCTACCAGGAAATATCCCAGTACGCAAGTCCGGCGCTGATTCCAATTCATCCCAAAGGTGTTCTATCGGCTAAAGGTCAGGACTCTGTGTAGGCCAGTAAAGTTCCTCCACCCCAAACTCGCTCGTCTATGTCTTTATGGACCTTGCTTTGTGCAGTAATCCAAATCATTTGGTGGAGGGGGGATTATGGTGTGAGCTTGTCTTTCAGGTGTCAGCATACAAAGACATTTTAGACAATTTCATACTCCCAACTTTGTGGAAAGTTTGGGCATGTCCCCGTCCTGTTCCAACATGACTGTGCACCAGTGCATAAACAAGGTCCATAAAGACATGGATGAGCAAGTTTGGGGTGGAGGACCTTGACTGCCCTGCACAGAGTCCTGACCTCAACCTGATATAACACCTTTGGGATGAGTTAGAGCACAGACTGCGAGCCAGACCTTCTCATCCACATCAGTGCCTGACCTCTCAAATGCACTTCTGGAAGAATGGTCAAACACTTAAAAATAGACACACTCCTAAGCCTTGTGGACAGCCATCCCAGAAGAGTTGAAGCTGTTATAGCTGCAAAGGGTAGGCCGACTCAATATTGAACCCTACAAACTAAGACTGTGATTCCATTAAAGTTCGTGTGCGTGTAGAGGTAGGCGTCCCAATATTTTTGGTAATATAGTGTATATTGTTACTATATATTTCATGTGGCAGCAGAGCCTAGAGGGAGTGGACTGAGTAAAAGTCTTCTCTTCTCCCTTACTTCTGGGGTCCTAAATCTGTTATAGTCTGTTTATTATAGCCATTTGACTTATTGTTATTGCCATTTCATTTTGTGTTCTGGTTTACTCATTTTACGGCAATATCACTCAGATTGGGCTATGCCTGTGACTTTGATAGTCCTGTTGACTTAAAGCGGTTCTGCACTCTGAAAAAAAAAAATTTTTTTTTTTAAGGATGTAATATAAAGTGTGCTTACCTTTATTAGGGGACTCACCTGTTCCATCTTCCATCTCGATCGCCGCCGGTTTTCGTCCGATGAAGTTCCTCGTCTTCTTCTTTAGTGCTGGGGGCCATCTTGCCTGTGGGCATGTGAAACACCCACAGGGACTTTAGATGGCCCACCATGCACTGCCGTTACTCGCGCGTGCGCAGTAACGGCTCATCTGCCGAGATCTCACGAGATTTCGGCAGATGCGGCCGAAATCTCGGGAGATTTCGGAAGATGTGGCCGAAATCTCGCGAGATTTCGGAAGATGCCCGCACTGGCTCCTGGGATCAATGACACCAGATCCCAGGAGACAGTGCGGCGTGACGACGATCGACGCAAGACCCCGCCCGCCGCCGCAGAGGGAGAAGACCGGAAGTCTTCAATTACAAGGTAAGTAAAAAAAAAAAAAAAAAAAAACATTTCATTTAGTACTCTTTGCCTGATTTGGAAGGCAAAGAGATTTACTAAATGAAATGGGTGTAGAACCGCTTTAACCTCCCAGTGAAGTGTTTACTTGCAATTCTTACTAATTATTGGTGTATTTGCATTCTATGTTTGCTTGATGTGTGTCAAAACCCAGGGTGTCAAGGAGCTTGCAAGGTCAAGGCAACCAATGGGGACAAGTCCTAACTTACTAAGGTAACTTAATACTAAACATGTCTTAAATCCTCTATATATAAGGCTCTATGGTCTTTGTGAGCACTCACTCTCTCCCCATCTATTTGTTTATACATTATACTACACATGTTGATATACTATTAATCCAAATCTTTTCATTTCCTATTTCTGTGTCCCCCCCTTTCACACACACGAGGCGCGTTCATTGCATTAGCTGCATTTTTTTCTCACAAGTAAGTGTTCCCTTTATCACTCACACTCCAATGTCCTATGCTTATATATAAGCATTTATTCACATAATCATTTTGGTCACATCTTTAGCTTTACACCCTCACTTTCTTTTCTTTACCACCCCCCCCCCTTTTTTCGCCTCCAGTATTCTTTCCCATCTTTTCCTTGATGCTTCCCCTTCTTTTCCCCGTCCACATCCTCCTCCTCTACCCCCCCCCTCCCTTTTCCCTTTTCTTTTACCCCCCCCCCCCCCTTTCTCTTTTCTTCCCACATTCTATTCCCTTTCCCCCTCTTTACTCCTTTCCCTTCCCCTCCCTCTTCCTCCTATTTTCCCTCTTTCCCCCCCTCCCCCTTTTGCCACCTCTGTCCTTCCCTTTCTATTCTTTTTTCTTTCTTCTTCCCTTTGGTCCACCTTTTCTCCTTTCCCTCCAACATCCCCACCGTCTTCCTTCTTTTTTTTTTTTTCTCCGTTCCCTTCTTTTTCCCTCCCCCTCCTCATTTTCTTCTCTTTTCTTTATGAGCGGACAATACTGTCCTCCCCCCCCCCCCACAGCCACCCCCCCTTTGCCCTTTGTTTTTCCCTCGTCTTTCTTTTCCTCTCACCTTCCCCCTTTCCCCCCCTTTTCTCTCTCCTTTTTTACCCCCTCTCATCCCTTATTCCCCCGTTCCTATTCATTTTCTACCCTCACTCACAATAGCACTACTTATATAGGACTGTCTTATATAAATAAGACATGAGGATGGGGGATGTGTGCTGATAGACGGCTCTTTTGAAACAATATGTCACTATATATATCGGGTACTTTCCAACATATGGCTTTAGTTGGAACGTTTGTCTGAAACCATTATATGATGGTAGACTTATAATAATAATAATAATAATTCGGATTTTCGCAACAGGTGTGAAGTCTTTTCCCTTCTAGTCCCGACTACCGCCCGATCGTTTCATCTGTGGAGGGTCAAAATTCCGGCTGTGATCTCTTGTAAGCCACGCATTCAGGCTATCTGCCCTAACCTACCCCGGCTGGGTGGGAGACGTCTGAGCTGCCCGGAGAAAGAGAACCTTTTTAAAGGATCCCCATATAAGGAAAACCATGATATCAACCATAGACACTTTGCAGACAAAAAATAATCCTCTGAAGAAGACCCATACAAATACGGGTTGAAACGCGTCAGTTTTTACTTCCCTAACATCGACATGTTTTCAGTAACTGTGCTGTTTTGAAAGTATTTGTCTGCTGCTTTATTTTTGTGCATTTCATTTTATGGTTTCTTTGTGGTACCTCCTATTGGGGCTCATGTCTTTTATCCATGTTGTCACAATTGTGATAATATAATAAACATTTATACATTTTATTTTTTGACCTACGCTGTATCAATTATTCAATTCTCTATACTGTGCTGCCTAAAAACCCCACCCTCCTGGGGGGAAATTCCTTTTCGAGTTTACCTTTTAGGGGTGAGCAGCAACCTATACTCCATGAGCGTCTTCCCTTTTTTTTTTTTTTTTTTTTTTTACCAATGGGGACAAGAAACTTCCAGTGGCCCTTGCGGGGGTAGCGCTACATATGGGCATTTGCCCCACATTACTTTTCTACTTCAGCTAAGAAAATGAAAGCCAGTGTCTAGTTGCTTGATAATTTGGCAACAGTGCCAGTTTTCTTTCCTCAATTTTTATTAAATCTTGATTGAAAAAAGGCAACATGTACATATCTGTATATATCAGGATGCTTAAGGTAGTTTTTTTTTATATTTTTTTTTATAAATACTGAACTCAAAAGAACAGCCTAACCTTACTGTTTGCGATTTGTTTTTAAGAATGCTGACCTAACCCATAAAAAGGTGTGACAGGTGTGGAAACAGCGATTGTAACAACGTCAAAGTCTGGCATGATGTCTATACTGAAACAGAAAGCTTTAGGCCCCTTTCACATTTGTGCGACTTCAAAGTAGTGCGATTTTACCACGATTCGCGGCCGCGATTTCAAGGAATGCCTGTGTAAGTGGCATCAAAATCAGACCAAAGTAGTGCAGGGACTACTTTGAAGTCGGAACAACTTGAAATCGTACTAATATGAACGGCTGTCATTGGAAATCATGGGGAACGACTTGTCATGCTACTTTGCAGTCCCAAATCGTGGGACAAGTCGTATAAGTGTGAAACGGGCCTTAGGACTTTTTATGTATGACAGTTTTTTCCTCTGTGCACAAGAAATATCTTAAAATGTTATGACGTTAAAGTCTACATTATACATCTAACAACTTATATGGACATACAGTAGCTCATAAAAGTGAGTACACACCTCACATTTTTGTAAATATTTTATTAATCTTTTCATGTAACAACACTGAAGAAATTACACTTTGCTACAATGTAAAGGAGTGAGTGTACAGCTTGTATTACAGTGTAAATTTCGGCCAACTCACGGGCCTGTTGTGCAGGGAGCCCTTTAAGAGCCTCTGTGAATTGGTCCTTTAAGGACTGACAGATGCCTATTGCTGCAACTGTAGGCCGAGTAATGGTCCCTGCCAAGGAAAGAGGATTTTAACAAGAATTCCAACTTCTTATCTGTTGGATCTTTAAGCATTTGTGCATTGTCTACTGGACAAGTTAGACTTTAAGGCCCCTTTCACACTGGGGCGGGAGCCGCGTGACGGTAAAGCAGCGCTCTATTTAGCGCTGCTTTACCATAGTTTTAGCCGCGGTATTCGGCCGCTCGCTGGCTTTCACACTGGAGTGAATTGGGCCGTTTTTTTCAGGCTGTGTACAGGCGCTATTTTTAGCGCTGTACCGCCTGAAAACCGCCCCAGTGTGAAAGGGGCCTTATTCACACTGGAAATCGCAGCGTCAACTGCTGGAACCTTCCATCTTTTGGTGAATTTTTCCTCCATGGGATAGAGAACTGAGAATCTCTTTGGAGGGAGAAAATGCTTTTCCGGGTGATCCCATTCAGCATAAATAAGCTTTTCTAGTAATGCATGGACCAGAAACATATGCAAACGCTGTAAATGTTTCAAAGAACCCAAGGAAGAAACCAGACTTTCAGCTAACTCCGTTAGAGGTAGCATGAAAGTGGAGCGAACCATTTCCATAAGGATCTGTACCTTAGATTGTGAAGCTGAATCATCAACTGTTTCCTCCGCAGAGGAATAATCAGCTTGTTTTTCCTCTCGATCGACTGAGTGGGAGAGAGGGATCAAGCACGCTTCCTATCCCCTTGGATAGAGGATGCGATTAAAGCCGCTAATCTTCCTTCTAAACCCTGCAGGGCAGAGGACAATGCATCTTTAGTCACGTATGCAGGGGCTGAAGTGCGAAAAGCAGTTGCACCACCAAAAACTCACCCTGGCTTGCCATATCTGGTATCTCCAAAGAAGATGACAGTGTGAAGGCATGTCTGGAATTTCCAGCGCCTGGCGGTGGAACTTTTGGTGCCTTAGTTGTAACCTTGGAAGCCATAGTGCTTAAGTACAAAACCAAAAGGCATGCTAAGAAATGTTCCATTTGCTGAGCAATAGTAGGAAAAACAATGGCAGCATAGATTAATCTAATGCTAAACAATAATGTCTTTTCCTGTACTGGATATACCTGTGTACACCCCTCACATGCTCCAGTGCTCCTGTGTGCTGTGGAAGCTCTTGCTTCAGCTGTTCTGGTAGACACATTTAGTTCTCAGAGCATTAGATTTTAAGCCCTCTCAGGTGTAAACCTGATTGCCTGTGCGCCGTGTTTTCACAAGGATGCTGAGTCCGCACACTGCGCCTGACCGCTTTGGCCATGCCATCTCCCAGACCCTCCCTCCTCCTTCTTTCAAAAGTAAAACCTCAGCCCATGCGCGGACAGCACAGGATTTGGGTTTGAGACACAGACCAGAAGGAGGAGGCTGCAGCCGCCATGCGGCATTACTGTCTTCCTGGCTTCTTTTGCATAGGTAAGTAAATGTTTAGCTGAGAAAGCCGCCAGAACCCCGAGGGGGGGGGGGGCAGGTGTCGGGGGGTACTTTACAGTGTGACAAGCACTAAAGGCTGACAAACTGCTAATGACAGCATAGAATTTCACAAAACTGCTTACAAATGTAATGTACAACAGTACATGTACCCAGGGGTCAAGTACTGGGGAAAAAAGTGTGGGAACTCCCACCCAAGATCCATCCCCCACCGAAAAAAAAATGATACGCTCATATGCACGAACGCTTCAAAAGTGGTATTTTTTATCCAATTTTCGTATTGTGTGTATGAAGCTTAACTGTTAGTACATAAAAAAAAACAATCCTCAATAAACATAAATACGGTAATTCTCTGAATAATCATCATTCATTCAATTGTGCTTCCATGCAAATGTGAACATCATGTTCCGATCTTTATTGGGGAATTTTATTTTGTATATAGAGTGTTTATGTGGTGAGTTTACACTTTTCATTGAACAGAATTTGGATAACACAGGGTTAAACGGAAAGGTCATAAATTAACTGCACATTAATTATTATATAATTATTATTCCAACCCTTCACATAAACTTCCCTCCTGGCATTAAACTTTGCCAGGTATTGTGCTCAGCTTACCACCCCAAACTGATGTTCCTCCCTCAGCTCACCTCTCTCTCCCTGCATGTCCTGTGAGCAGAATAGCTGTGCTCCTCCTCTGGGTTCTCTCATCATATGGCACTGAAGATAGAGGGGGGGATTCAGCGGGACACACAGAGCAAGTATGCAGGAGACTGGGGGGGGGGGGGATGAGGAGACATAAAATCAGGAGGGACCGGCAGGGAGGAGCGCATCACGAGAGGTATGACTAAACACAATCTCTTAGCAGCAGGGACCTGATCTACCCGTCAGCTAGCTGTGATTGACAGGTAGATCGAAGCGGAAGCTGTCAAGTGGTCCCCTACTGGCAATGCCTGAATGGTCAGTCCACCCCTGGTGTGCATCACTTACTATTGCGAGCTGTGTCGGCGGCTGCTGGTGTAGCACCTGCCACGCAGCTTGCATACTTCAAAGTCTTGCAGGACACAGCTGCTAAAGGGAACTGAGTTCCTGTTGTGGAAAAAGTACAGGAACTCCGTTCCCATGCGTTCCCGCAGGACTTGAGCCCTGCATGTACCCCCCCCCCCCCCAGTCACTCAGTCTCCCCAATTGGGGGGGGGGGGGGAAATAAAGAACCCCCCTTCCAGCTGCTAGGCCACACGCTGTTGTAGCAGATTGACGGGGTATATGCATTCTTACTCCCTCTGGAGGAGACTTTAAGGCATTATAACGCTACATATGAAAGAAAAGGAATAGGTGGACTTTGCAGTTCCTAAGCTTTTCTCTTACCTTTTCCTCGCTGCAGGATACTGCTGAAAACAGACAGGCAGTTCCAAACTTCACCCATCACGGCGGGCAGCGTTGTTAAACCTTCAAAAGACCTTTTAACAGGGGTTCCACTCCTTTGGACCTGTATAGCACCCCTCAGGACAACTTTAGGTAAAGTAAAGAAATCAAAAACGGAGAAGAATTCTCAGGTGCGGAAAGGCAGAGATCAGATTTACTGATCACCAGAGCATCCACTGCTTCCACTACAGGCTCCCTCCACCTACCGAGGAGTCTGTTTAGTTTTTAGTTGAACCCAGAGGCCAAGAGGTCCACCCCTGGCATCTCCACCTGGAAATACCTTGGGGTGTAAGAGTCATTCCCCATGTCCAGCTTAGAGATGTTGTACCCAGGACTCCTCCCCAGTCCATCAGACTAGCATTCATTGTGAGAATCTTTCAAAAGATGGGATGCTTGAGGTGATTGTTTTTTTTAACATTCTGCTAAAACTTTTGTGAATTCGTACTGCTCGGACCTTAAATAAGGGGACATACCCAGAAAGCTTGTCCTAAAAAAATTGCATCATGGACAGAACTCAAAAAGATGGGATGGAAAGATCCCCCCCCCCCCGATTCTACAGGTTGATTTCTTTGCCACCATACCAGGGATAACCTGGTCCTTAAGTGGAATTTCACTCTCTCAATCAACACTGACTATTTTAATCATTATGCTGCTAGCATAGATAGAAAATTATATAATTTGCTTGTTTTTTTAAACTTTTTTTTTTTTACATTTATTCAGTTACTTTCTGGTTTCCAGGCCTAGGCAAATTATGTCAGATCCCATGAGTCTTCAGGAGGGACAGCAAGGTTTTTCTCAGCTAAGCACACACTTCTGCCTGCATGCCTGAGCTAAGGGCAGAAGCCAGCAAAAGGATTAGGAGGCGGTGCGAGTGAGGTGGGAGGGTGGCTACAGTGTGAGTGAGGGGAGGTTTGCTGCCCCCCCCCCCCCCCAAAATATTGGAGCACCAGTTGTCACTGGTTTACAGTGGAGGTTGCCTTGTGAGACAGCTTGCGCTTGTGTACATTTTCTTGAGAAAGAAATTAATTTTATTCTGGCGTGTTGACCTGATCATTGTGGCGAAAGGGATCACTGTGGATTGTTCTGGGGCAGAACATAGAAGGGCGTTTATCACAGGGTGGAAAGTTTTTTGTTGCAAGATACATTATATATTTTTTTTCACAGAAGAAAGCAATGAGCTTGAGGCCCGTTTACACCGCTTTAAGCTTTGACAAAAAAAAGAAAAAAAAAAAAAAAAACCTGGAAGCCGATTGGTTTCTATGCTGAGCTGCACCAGATTTTGCACTCTTCTGTATTAGTAAATCATCCCCTGTGTTACTCAGATCACTTTAAATTTTCTTTATTATTGTGAGGATAGATTGAGATAGATAGAGATATATATCTATCTATCTCATTGTACTATATGAGAGGTGTGGACAGAGACAGACAGACAGACAGACAGACACACACACACATATATATATATATATATCTTGGATTACAAGCATAATTTATTACGAAAACATGCTTGTAATCCAAAGCACTCATATCAAAGCAAATTTCCCCATAAGAAATAATGGAATCTCAGATGCGTTCCACAACCATTTATTCATAAATCCTTCAGTTTATAATACATATAAAAAGATTATAGCAATGTGATAAGTTGTGTAACCATAAAATGTCCATCCACAAATGAATTAGCACCAAAACCCAGCAGGAGCTACAGTGTATAAAAGAGAAGAGAGGCGCCTCTAAGTGTAGCAATATGGTTACATTTATTGAAGGTAGCAACTCACATGATTGATGTTTAATACAGGCACATCTAAGTATGCAAACATCTGGGGTAAAGCTGTCTATATAGACCGTCCTCTGCACCACCGGCTCTCACCGCTGTCTGCAATCGTGAACGGGAAGACTACCCTGCAGTAGAGCAAACCGAAAGCGAGGCTAAAAGCGCTCGTGGAGTGCAGTGTGGAAGGGATGATGTCGATGGCTGTGTGGAGGATGGTCTATATGTACAGCTTTACCCCGGATGCCTGCATACTTAGATGTGCCTCTTTTAATCATCAACCATGCGAGTTGCTAAACGTTGTACCTTCATTAAATGTAACCATATTGCTACACTTAGAGTGCCTCTCTTCTCTACTCAGTTGTGACATGACGCTACTCTTATATCAAGACTTTATGTTAAAACAAATGTTGCTCGTCTTGCAAAACGCTTTCAAACCAAGTTACTCTCAATCCTATTTGTGCCTATGAAACTGTTCAAATTGGTGCAGCTCCAACTTGCACCGATTATGGAAAGGTTCCTACACACTATTTTTGGCGATGTATGACTTGCATAGACATCTGCGCATGAAGTTGCACATGCAGTAGTGCGATTTTAAAGCTGCATTCAGTGAGAAACGAGGCTTAGTGCTTATAAACACTGATCAGACCCAAAATAGAGCTATACAAGCACTGTTAATCTGTGTTCAGGATTGATACATTTTCAAACACACACACCATAGTTTGTAAACCAACTTTCACACAGACTAAAAATATATATATATATATATATATATATATATATTTTTTTTTAGTCTAAATAAATGTATTTTATTTTTTACCAAGGAAATGTAGCCAAGACTTCCTCCCAGGAAAGAAGTCCTGTAGTGACAAATGCATAATCCAGAGCGGCTTGGTCACATCATTGCATCACCCAGAAGCGGACGCCATTTTCCTAAAGAAGCCATGACGGCGAAACAAAGATTAAGTGTAAAAGGGATCCTATTTTTATTTGCTGTACATATAGTACACTGTTAAATCAATGTGCCATTGCTTTTAAAGCAGAGTTCCATCCAAAAGTGAAACCACCCCACATTTGGCATGTCTTTTTCTTTTTTTTTTGTGGGGGAGAGTGTGGGCACCTAGTTTTGACAAGTACTGTTTGTCTCACTTCCTTCTTCCGTCGCCTAGACGACTCCTCTCCCCATCCTCTCTGCAATCTTCTGGGACACATCACAGGTCCACAGGTGTGACTTGCGCGTGCGCACCCGGCATTGAAGCCGCAAGCTGTCAAAGTAGGGTGCCAACTCTTGCAAAGATGGCGCCGAGGAGAGGAGCAGAGCGGAGCAAGGCTTTGGGCGGCCGCATCGCTGGACCGTGGGACAGGTGTCCGTTTATTAAAAGTCAACAGCTACACTTTTTGTAGCTGCTGACTTTTAATAAATGTACAAACGAATGGAACTCCGTTTTAACCACTTGCCGACCGGCCACAATACATATACTGCGGCCAGTCGTCTCCATTGCGCAAAACAACATACCTGTGTGTACTTTCGTGCAATAGCCAGCAGGGGGCACGCATGCACTGATTGGCCAGAGGGGCAGCCAATCACCCCTGAAGTTGCCAAAAGTAGTGCAGGAACTACTTTTAAAAATCGACTATGTGGTGACAGTGCCATTGACGGCAATAGGCTGCGATTTAACATCTCAGATCGCCGATGTGAACGGGGGCTCAGTGTTGTCTTCCCTTCCACTCATACCTTTATCTGATTAACCAATCAGGCCCTCCGTCTTATTCAGAGCTTGGCCAACGAGAAAAAGAATAATAAAAAAAAATGAATAGCCAAAAATAGGTTAATCTTAACAGCGCAGCTGAGAAAACATTCTTCCAAGACACTAGCAAAAATCTTGGTACGTGTTGGCAGTAGCAGGGGTTATCCTGGGCTGCCCTAAATTTATTAAATTTTTTTTCCAGTGGTCCAAAATCCACCTGTAGGCAGCAGTATTTTTCCAAAGTTACTGACATCCTGTGTCTCTTAATAGAAGAGAAAGAACTCCCGATTCAAATATATAATAGGCTGAGAATCACAATAAAGTTTGGTGAAAAAGTGAATATTAACAAATACAATTTACAACACTTTATTAAAGCGCTGGCAAAAGGTTTCTTGAGCTGGTGAAGATCGTGCAGCATTATTGTTGAAAATGCAACTTTATTGGTCTGTTTTATTTCAACTTTCCAACATGCAGAAATATGCCAAAAGTGCTATTAAAAAAAAAAAAAAAAAAAAAAGAAGATATATCTAAAAACAAACAAAAGAACAAAAAGGACAGCCATACATGTGTTATTATTTGGTATTGGTAGTACATTTACAGTATGGAGGGGGGGAAAAAATTGCGCTAATAAACTAAGAGGAACAGAAAAGCAACATTTATTCACCATTCAACAAAAAGAAAAAAGGGTTTTTACCTCCACACGTAATATTTATACACACAATTTATACAGTCTGCTGTATTTCTTGCGTTCTTCGCGTGTCCTGTGGCATATGAAGCCAGCTGTGCTTAAACACACTTCAGGTGATTTTTCTTTCTGCTGCTATCCGTATGGGAGACAACTGTATCCTACTTTATATGCTAAAGAAAAGAAAAAACTGCAATTTGAGCCAGATTTTACCTCAAGAAGGCTAAAGCTCTGCAACAATGGTTTTTACCTTGTACTATAACTAAATTCTAAATGCAAACTAAAGAAAAATGAATTGTAAAACAAAAAACTGTATTTTTTTTTCGTTTTTTTCGTTTTTTTTTTTCTTCCTTACACCAATCTGAAAGGGTTTTCACTTTATTTCCTCTGTGAGTTGGGTCAGCTGCCATTGAAGCTTTTATCTTCTACCAACCAGAGGAAGTTTATGGTTTGCATTTAAGTCTCCCACTTTGCAAAACTTAAAGTTTGCAATCTGTCTGCTAAAAATGAAACTCTTCCTATTTAGAACTGAACTGCTTGCTACATAAAAGTCTTCTGTCTCCCTGCTGCTCTTCCAGTGTAAGGCCGCTGTGACGCCTTATCAGCAAGTAGTGCTCACTTCGAGTGTGTGTCTGTTGAAGCTTCCAGCCTGGACACAGACAGAAGCAGAGGCTGCTGTTTCTACACCTCCTGGCTCCCAGCACTGTCCTGAACTCTCCTCTGAACATGCTGCGATGTGCTGCTGATCTCACACAATATCTGTAGGACTCCACTAGCCATGTTGTCAGGTAGAAGGCCCAATGGAATGGCGCTAGTTACCGAATCAACGTCTCCTGTTTATTAGGAAGGAACAAAAAAAGAAAATACAATTTTTTATGTTAAAATCACATCTGAAGGTTAACCAAGGAACAAATTGTAGCAGGCATATATACTCTGCATGGAAAGCTCTGAATCCAGATCAAACAATAAAAAACACAATGTGGATACTCCGCATCACTTAGAAATAAAAGTTAATTCATACAGTTTTTATAGTCCATTTGTCTGCAATACTGGGGCATCCATATCATACTTACCATGTATCGTGCTGTCACCACTGCCAGTGTCCGGGGGTTCGGCGGTAAAGCGATGCTAGTTTTAGCTGCGCTTTTAACCCCCATTAGTGGCCAAATAAAGGGTTAATAGTGCCCGCAAAGCGCCGCTGCCCATTTATTTCTTTTTTTTTTGACTTTCAAGATTTTTATTAGTTTTTCAAAACATAAATAACAAAGGAAAAATTATACAGTTACATATTCTAAATACTGCATCTCTAGGATAACTGGATCAGTTTCAGAACTAATAAATTTCCATATAATGTTATTATCACAAAATAATGGTAGCTTAAATATCTATACAAGTGGATAGGCTCCTAGAAAACAAGAAAAAATAACAAGATAGGAAGATTGATAATTCCCTGTTTACCCCTAACGGGATCATGCTGTAAACATGGGATAATGTTTCAAAGAAAACTTTACATAAACGGAGGATCAGAAGGAATATGACAAGGAAGGGGGGGGGGAGGAAGAGGGGATTGATGTATGGAAGTAGACATATATATCAGACCTTCTATAATAATGCATAAGGAAAGAAGAGGAAGAGAAGTAGAATTATCTCTCAGGGGCATAGTTAGTGGTTCTTAGGGTCCTTCAGATAGTTGGAAGCTCTAGGGTGTCCTATCCATTCGTTCCAATTTTTGAGGAAGTGACTTGTAGAACCTTTTTTATGTACTAACATTAACTCATAGTGCGCCTGATTGTTTAGTCTCAGTATTACCTCAGATAGGTTAGGTGCTAAGGTAGATTTCCATAATTTGGTAATGGTGAGTCTTGCTGCTATAAGGATATTAGAAATTATAATTCTATACTGTGGAGGATAGATGTCAAGGTTTATACTTAAAGCCATTTCGGGTGAGAGTTTCTTCAAATTACCCGTGAAAGAAGCTATGAAGGTGGAGACCGATTTCCAAAAGCTAGAAAGAGTTTTACAACTCCATAATGTGTGTATCAGATTCCCTATGTGGGTATCACATCTCCAACACCTAGAGGATGCAGTGGGGAATATTTTGCTGAGTCTATATGGAGTTAAGTACCAACGGTTGAGGATCTTTTGGGCATTTTCCCAGTGTTCAATGCATGCGGTTGATATGCTATTAACCTGTATGGCTTTTTGCCACTGTTCCCATGTGAAGGTCTGAGAAAGATCTTTTTCCCATTTCAGCATATTTTTAGTCTTAGTATGGGTTGGGAAGGATGAAAGTAAATTGTATATATAGGATATACCTTTCTTCCCAGTAGTCTCGTGGGAGAGGAAAAATTCCCATAATGCGCTAGGGATTTCTACACTTTTTTCTGGGTGAAAATTTTTGGTAAAGGATTTGGCGGAAAGTTTATTTTTTATTCTCTGTTTGTGGTTATCTGGCAAATGTATAAAGAAGTTAAATCCCTGTTCAGACCAGGATGATGTATTTATACGTATTTTACAATAATCAATTACTCTGCGTGGTATAGGTACAAGGGCATGGGCGTTCGAAGATTGCAATTTTGTTAAAGCGAATTTCCAGGCTGTCAATGTGGATTTAATTGTCAAGAAGCTTGGTGCATTTATTTTCCCTAAGGTGTGGCTGGCCATTGATAGGGAGAAAAGATCATTTCCTTTGGTTATTTTCCTTTCAATACTCAGCCACAATTTATTATTAGAGTGTTTGAACCAGAATTTAATTTGGTCAAGGAGCGTGGCATAATAATATAAACGAATATCTGGGAGATTCAGTCCTCCTTTAGTTTTGAGGGTAGACATAATAGATAGTGCAATCCTAGTTTTTTTTCCCATCCAGATCAAGTTGCTAATCTTTGAGTTAATTTGGGTGAAAAATTTCGCCCGTAACGGGATTGGGAGGGACCTAAAATAATATAGTATCTTCGGCAGGATCTTCATTTTAAAGGCTGCTATTCTTCCTATCCAGGATAGCTGCGTTTTTTTTATTGATTGTATATCTTGATTTATTTGGGTTAGCAAGGAGGGGTAGTTGGTATCGTACAATTTAGTTGGAGGATAGGCAAGTTGAATGCCTAAATAGGTAATAGAAGGATTATCCCAGTTATAATTAGAGTGTTGTCTTAGTTTAACAACCTGATCCGGTGGGATGTTCATAGGCAGAACATAACATTTATCAGGATTGATCTTCTAGTAAGAGATGGATGTGAATGCTTCCAGAGTGCTGTTCACTTCATTAAGTACATTGTCAGTCGCTGATAGTGATAGAAGGACATCATCTGCAAATAGACCTAATTTATGTTCTACCTGATTTATTTTGATCCCCGTGACCTTGGGATTGGATCTAAAAGATATTGCGAGGGGTTCAATTGCTAATGAAAATATAATGGGCGATAGGGGGCACCCTTGTCTGGTTCCGTTCGTTAGATTAAATCTTTTAGATATATTTCCTGCAGTATATACTCTGGCAGAAGGGGTGGTGTAGAGTGACATTATAGCTTCAAAAATAAATCCAGAAAATCCAAATTTCCTAAGCGTTTCCTCCATATATCCCCAATGCACTCTGTCGAATGCCTTCTCTGCATCCAATCCAAGGAGCAGGGAAGGCATTCGACTACGCTCTATAAGACTAAGGAGGTCAATCATGCGTCTAGTGCTGTCTGGGCCTTGTCTCCCTCTCACAAATCCAACCTGATCTGGTTCAATTAGATAGGGTGTGATTTCTAATAATCGGTTGGCAATGACCTTAGCAAATATTTTCAGATCCGAATTTAGTAGTGATATGGGCCTGTAATTAATTGGTGATGTCGGGTCTTTCCCTTGTTTTGGAATAGTAACAATAATTGCTTCAAGCATTTCTTTGGGGAACGAATGGTTTACCACTGCATGGTTAAATATTTTAGCTAGAAATGGGGTAAGTGTTGTGTTAAACGCCTTATAATATTCACTGGATAAACCATCTGCTCCTGGGGTTTTATTTGCTGGCAGTTTTTGAATGACTCTCTTAATTTCCTCAGGGGTTATTGGGTCGTTCAGCCTTTTGAGGTCACTCTGATCTACAGCGGGGACATTAATCTTACTTAAGAATTGGGCTATTTGTGTTGGTGTTGGCTGGATAGTATTAAGATCATCCTTTAAGTTATATAAGCTTTCATAATAATCAGCAAATGCATCAGTTATACTTTGTGGGTTGTATAGTACTTTCCCTGTTTTGTGATGAACTATTTTTTCTATTTTTTGTTTTCTTTGTCTATGGCGTAATTGGGAGGCCAGTAGTTCCCCTGCTTTATTTCCCTGTGAGTAATAGGTTAATTTTAATCTCTTAAGGTATTTTTCGTGGTTGGAAATCAGTATTGCTCTAAGTTCATTTCTTGTTTCGTTTAATCTTTGAAGAAGAGTGGGATTACTGGGGGATGTTTTGTGATCTTTTTCAAGTTCAGTTATTCTAAGTAGTAGTTTGGCTATTGACTGTGTGCGTCTTTTTTTTTTCCCCTCGAGGCTAATTGGATCAATATTCCTCTAATAAACGCCTTATGGGCACACCATATACTAGAGATAGATACCATATCATTATCATTTACCTTGAAGAATTCTTCCAATCTTTCCTTCATCACTGCCAGAGCCTCCCTTTGGGACAAAATATAAGTGTTATTTCTCCAGAGTGTATGATTCGAATTTGGCTGTTTTAAATTTATGCTTAGTGATATTGGAGCATGGTCGGACCATGTTATGTTAAAGATGCAAGCATTTGATATTTTTTTGGAGGAGGACTCTGTCAGTGATGAAGAGATTGATCCTAGAGTATGATTTATGTACTTTTGAAAAGAAAGTGAAGTCCTTTTCTGTTGCGTGGAGACATCTCCATGGATCATGCAGATCCTCGTATGAGAAAATGTCCTTTATACCTTTTCTTTTGGATAGAGTTCCTTTGGTTGAGTCTAGAAGTGGATCCATTGTTGCGTTAAAGTCTCCACAGTAGATGACATTTTGAATCTTCTTCACCATTTTGATTACTTTTTGAAGGAATTGATGGGGATTTTTGTTCGGTGCGTAAATATTGGCAATTGTTAGAACTGTGTTTTCAATTTTAGCGACCAAAATCACATATCTTCCTTGTCGATCAATTTTGGAATCAAGGAGTTGGAAAGAGATTGTATCTTTAATGATCGTTAGGACTCCTTTCTTCTTTTTGCTATTGCAGGATGCAAAGATGTGTGGGAATTTCGGGTGGGCAAATTGAGGGGGGTTGTCCCTTGCAATGTGTGATTCCTGGATCCATAAGATGTCGCTTCCAAATTTCAATGCATCAGTCCATAGGGCTTTCCTTTTGAATGGGGTGTTGAGGCCTTTCACATTTAGTGATAGTAAGTTCAAATTAGTCATGGTGGGAATAGATGTCTTGCGGCTATGCGGCTTCCATACATATCTGAGCTTGTTAAAGTTGAGCTGAGGGGGAAAGATGAGGAAGGGAGCAGGGATTTAGACTCACAAAAATAAAGAAACATATAAGAACTGGTGAGTTGGTGTGCAACTCTCGTGTGCATTTCAATATGCACTTTAACTCAGGGACTAGAAGTCAAAGGTAAATTAAGACCTATTCTCCCTGTGAACTATAAACCTGAGGCACTTGGGATTTTGGTGAGTTGCAAGAGAGGGGAGAGAGAGAATAGGGTCTCACTCCCATACTCTTTATCCAGCGGACGTGTCATCCATGACTAGTATTCCATGGGAGGTGTCAATTTCTCTATTGTGGCTTTAATGGACGAGTTGGTTTCTTCATTAATAAGCAGGCCCCATTTCCCTAGTATTTTGAGTCCTTCTTCCAATGTGTGGATTGTGTGTGACACATTATTTTTTTCCACAATCAGTTTGGTCGGGAAACCCCATTTGTAGATTATCTTGTGATTGCGTAGCATTTTTGTGATCGAGTTTAGGTTTTTACGCGCCAGGATAGTGGCTTGAGAAAGGTCGGAGTACATGGTAATTCCAGCGTATGGGTCTGGCAGCGGAGCATGGTGTCTCGCGAATTGCATCACGATATCTTTTGTCTGGAAAAAATGGATTTTAGCGATTACATCTCTCGGGAGTTTTTCCAAGATATATGATGGTTTGGGAAGTTTGTGAGCTCTGTCAATCACTAAGTCTTGATTCTGTAGTGAGGGGATAAGATCTGTGAACATTTTTTGTAGAAATTTCCTCAGATCAATATTTTTGACATTTTCCGGTATACCGCAGAATTTAATATTATTTCTTCTGGCCCTGTCTTCGAGGTCTGTGACTTTAAGTTTTAGCTGCTTGACTTCTTCTTCAAGAGCAAAATGATCGTCTACTAGTTCATTGTGGGCATCTGTGAAGTCAGTCAGTTTGTTCTCAATGTAATCCACACGGTCTCCTAAGTCTCATAGTTTCATAGTTAGTAAGGTTGAATAAAGACACCAGTCCATCCAGTTCAACCTGAGTAAGTGTCTACAACTGTCCCTATCCCTGTACATTGCACACTCACAACGGTCCCTACCCTCAAGGAGCCCACAATCCAAGGTCCCCATTCATATACTAGGGCCAATTTTTTATTTTTTTTTGGACAGAAGCCAATTAACCTACCTGCATGTCTTTGGATTGTGGGAGGAAACCGGAGTACCCGGAGGAAACCCACACAGGCACAGGGAGAACATGCAAACTCCAGGCAGGTAGTGTCATGGTTGGGATTCGAACCAGCGACCCTTCTTACTGCTAGGTGAGAGTGCTAACCACTACACCACTGTGCCGCCCTGTTGTAGTCATCTATTTCCCTTTTGGATTTTTGCATAAATGATTTCATGTCATGCTGAATTGCTCCTCTTAATGATTTTAACATTTCTTTCATATCAGAGTCAATTAAAGCCTTTCCTGAGGTGGGGAAAGCATCTAGCTTTTCATCAAAAGGGTTAATTTCTGCTTCTATTTCAGTTACCTCATCTATATCAATGTCACTTACTTTGTCTTCTTCTGTATCTATTTTTCTCTTCTGCTTAGGAGGGCTAGTAACATCAGGTTGGAATGTCTCCTGTTCTAGTGACAATGGCTGTGGCTGCAGTTCTATTGTCTCTCTCCTCACAGAGCGCGCTGCCTGCTTGTCTGTGTGTGTGAGGGAGGAAGGGACAGTGCCATTTTTCTTCCTCACAGCACCGTTCTGTTTGGGGAAGGAGTCCAATTTGCGGGGTTTATCCCGCAAAGTACGCTTCTCCATGGCTGGGGTGAGGGTCTGTGAGCTTTCCGCTGTGTCCCTGAGTCCTCAGGTTTATTTTCTGTCGCCGATAGCCGCTTAGGGAGATGAGGAGAGCAGGATCTCTAGCAAGAAACGGCCATTCTGCTCCTCCGCAGGCCACGCCCCCCGCTGCCCATTTATTTCAATGGGCAGGGGTGCTTTAGGAGCAGTGTATACACCGCTCCTAAAGCGGCTCAAAGAAGCTGCTTGCATTACTTTTTTTGACGTCCTGCCAGCGCAGCACCCCAGTGTGAAAGCACTCAGGCTGACACCGAGATTGCAGATGAGGCTTTTTTCAGCTGCTATTTTTAGCACTAAAATGCCTGAAAAACTCCAGTGTGAAAGGGGTCTAAAGGACAAGTTTAACCACCACCAGGAGCACGGTTATCCTGGGTAGATGTCATATGACCCTAGGGGCCAAACGCAGCAGCGTAATCTGTTCACCGGACACAGAGGAAGACAGAGTGTTGTACCAGGCCAGCTCTGGTGCAATGTGATTGCTGTGACCAATCACGTCATTAACCACTTCCATATTGCAGGCCGAGATATGTCCTCGGCTTTCAGTGGCGATATCTGAATGATGCCTGCAGCTACAGGCATCATCCAGATATCGTTTTTTTTGGAGCCGACAATTCTGAGCACAATAAGAATAATTATAGTGGCTGTCCAGCTTGATCATTCTTAACGACCATGGGAGGGGACACCCCCCTCCCTCTGGTGCTTCTCTCCCGTGTGATCGGGGACCCAGACAACGAATCGTCCAGCATCGGAAGAGAGGCATAGAGATTTCCGAGGAACAGATGGTTCCGGCAATCTCTATGAACCTCAGAGGCTCGGGCGCAACTTTGTGACCTCATGTCCGGACCGCACAAGTAAACAAAGCGGAGATCTCGGCTAGAAAAGCATCAGATCCTCAATTTTTGTTTTTGATCTGATGCTTTCCAGCCTGGGAGGAGAGATGTGGGGTCTTATAGACCCTACATCTCTCCATAAAGAGGATCTGTCACGCAGCATTCCTATTACAGGGGATGTTTACATTCCTTGTAATAGGAATAAAAGTGATCAAAAGAAAAAAATTAATTGTTAAAAGGGAAAGTGTCAAAAAAAAAAAAATATGTGTCCGCAAGCTCGCACGCAGAAGCAAACGCATACGTAAGTCTACGTCCAAACCACACGTGGGGTATCACCACGAACGTTACAGCAAGAGAAATAATTCTAGCACTAGACCTCCTCTTACAATTTTAAATAGAGGAGATGGAGATTTTTAAGTACCGAAATTTGGTGCCATACCACGAGTGTGCGCAATTTTAAAGTGCGACATGTGAGGTATCCATTTACTCGACGCAACATCATCTATCACATTATACAAAAAAAAATTATGATTTTTACATGTACGAGAGAAGTGTCAGAATTTGCGTGATATGGAAGTGGTTAATATACAATGGCTTTCATTCATAGCCATTGATTAAGTACTATTGTAATCTCCGTTTGGTCACAGGGATCACATGATACAAACCGGTCCAATCACAGTGCCCCTGTGCCATACGATACAGTTAGGTCTATCCATATTTGGACACAATTTTTTTTAGGTATTTACCAAAACATATTCGAGCTATAATTCTATAATGGATATGGGCTGAAAGTGCACACTCAGATTTGAGGGTATGTACATCCAAATCAGAGGAAGGGTTTAGGAATTACAGCTCTTAAGAATAGCCATTCCCCCTTTTTCAAGGGACTAAAAGTAATTGGACAATTGAATCAAAAGGGGTTTCGTGGCCAGGTGTGGGCTACTCCTTTGTTATTTCTTCATCAAATTAAGAAGGTAAAAGGTCTGGAGTGGATTCTAAATGTAGTATTTGCATTTGGAATCTATTGCTGTAAACCTACATCATGTGCTCAAAGGATCTGTCCATGCAAGTGAAACAGGCCATTGTAAGGCTTCAAAAATTAAACAAATCCATCAGAGAGAAAGCAGCAACATTGGACGTGGCCAAATCAACAGTTTGGTACAGTCTGAGGAAAGAATGCACTGGTGAGCTCAGCAACATAAAAAGGCCTGGACGTCCATGGAAGACAACAGTGGTGGATGATCGCAGGAGCCTCTCTATAGTAAAGAAAAATTAATTCACGACATCCAGACAAGTGAAGGACACTCTCCAGGAGGTGGGCGTATCATTGTCAAAGTCTACACTCAAGCAAAGACTTCATGAGAGCAAATACAGATGGTTCACCACAAGGTGCAAACCATTCATAAGCCTGAAGAATAGAAGAGCCAGATTAGACTTAGCCAAAAAAAATCTAAAAAAGCCAGACCACTTCTGGAAAAGCATTCTTTGGATGGATAAAACTAAGATTAGATTCCCACCAGAATGAAGTGGGAAAAAAAAAAAAGTGTGGAGAAGGCTTGGAACAGCTCATGATCCAAAGCACACATCGTCATCTGTAAAACATGGTGATGGTATGGGCATGCATGGCTTCCAGTGGCACTGGGTCAATGGTGTTTATTGATGTGACAGAAGGCAGCCAAATAAATTCTGCAGTGTTTAGAGATATACTGTCAGCCCAAATTTGCAAAGTTGATTGGACGGAGCTTCACAGTACAGATGGACAATGATCCAAAACACACTGCAAAAGTAACCCAGGAGCTTTTGAAGGAAAATAAGTGGAATATTCTGCAATGGCCGAGTTAATCACCTGATCTCAACCCAATTGAGCATGCATTTCCCTTGCTGAAGGCAAAATTAAAAGGCAGAAAGACCCACAAAGAACAACTTAAGACAGCTGCAGTTAGAGCCTGGCAAAGCATCAGAGAGTAAACCCAGTCTTTGGTAATGTTCATGAGTTCCAGACTTCAGGCAGTCATTGCCAGTAAAGAATTCTCAACAAAAAATATTAAAAATAAATATTTTATTTATGATTATATTAAATGTGTCCAATTACATTTGAGCCCCTGAAAATGGAGGAACTGTCTAAAAATGGTAGCAGTGGCTCTAAAATGTGTACTTGATATTTATGTTCAACCCCTTGAATTTATTTAATTTAAAAAAAAATTATTCTGGTGGCATACAGAGCCAAAAAGTATGAAAATGTTGCCTGTGTCCAAATTATATATTTATACATATATTATATAAAAACTGTAGCCAATTACAGCGTTCACAACTGTACACACTGGCACATAGATGCCATTTATAAAAAGGATTGCTTCTAAAAAGGTGCAATAAGTGTAAAAAAAATAAAATAAAATAAAAATCTGATCACCTCCCCAGAGCAGTACAGTATATATTTTACATACTGCCACCGGTCATCATCTCTGATCACCACCACACTAGTCATGAGGTTACTGTACTGCTATGAAAGTATGAGAAAAGAAAACAAAAAAAACAACACACACTATTTGTTTAATTTCTTAATTTTCCAAAAAATTGTGACAAAGAAAATACAACTTAAAAAAAAAAAAAAAAATCACTATGCCTGGACAAATCTACTTTCTAAAAAGGGGTCATTTGTACTGTCCTGGCATTTTAGGGTCTCAAGAATGAGATAGGTAGTCTGTACATCAGGATTGATCAATTTTCAATTATATATACACCATAGTTTGAAGACGCTATAACCTTTCACACACATTAATATACAGTGATTTGGGTTATTTTTACCAAAGAAATGTAGCAAAATATTTCATAATTTTACTCACCCCCCCCCTCCCCCCCCCTCGTCCAAGAGATGTTTACAGACCAGGTGATAACATGGAGAGAGGCTGCCACTGCTGGTGGTAGGTAAGCAGTTACGTTTCAGTTAATATATTTAGAGGGCTAGAGATGGATGTGAGCTGAATCTAAGTTTGTCCTTTAAAAGTGACTGTCACTTTAAGTATCCCTTAAGATAATATACTTGCCTTTCTAGTTCTCTCAATGGCTGTTGTGTCACTATAGGATGTGTAAACAGGCAGGAGCAACTACAGCATGTGGTGAGAAAAGCAGGTATTTAACCTAGGCAGAAAGGTTGAAAATCTGCAGCAGCCAGTGAGAAGCAAAGCAGCAGTTTTTCTAGCATAAAGGCTGCTAAAGTGTATATTGCCTCCTCTTTTACAGGATTTCCACTGTGTATAAATGATCTTGTGTTGACAAGGTCACCATTTCCCTTCACTGTTGTCTTCCTTTCCACTCATACCTCTATCTGAACAACCAATCAGGCCCTCTGTCTTATCCAGATTTACAGTGTGCGAATAGAAGCATAAGGGTAGGACATCAGCTAGTATGATATAGATTGAGCCAGCACCATTCTAGAATTAAGCAGACATTAAAAAAACAAGCTGATATCATGACTAGGGCAGGGGAAAAAAATCGATTTGAATCTTGAATCGAGTTGAGAGGTCAAATAGATTAAAATTTTCAGCAAATCTATTTTTTTTTTTTCCACCAGGACCGGTGCTGATACCGCGCCGGACCTGAGGAGCTGCGGGCAGGAGTTTTTAGGCGAGGCCACGGCTTCGGCCTAGTCCGCGAGGCCAGACGCCGTAGACTAGACCAAAGCCACCCCTTGCCTAAAAACTCCTGCCCACAGCTCCCCAGGACCGGCGCGGTGTCCATCAAAAAAATAAATAAATAAAAAAAAAAAAAATTGGATTCGAATCGTGAATCAAGTTTTAAAAAAAAAAATAAAAAAAAAAAATAAAAAATAAATCGCAGATTTTTTTGGGAGAAAATTGCCCAGCTCCAATCATGACAAAGAAAAGCATAGCAACTGACAAACGTGCATTCATTCATGTGTCCATTCACCTGCCGCCAGTCTTGAAGATGAGATCTGCATTTGGTGCCCCTTTTGGATGCTGGTACCGGGGCCGACGCTCCCTGTTCGTATTCGCTGGAGCTGGACGCTGAGCCAGAGATTGCAGCATTTCTGCATAAAACCAAAAACGTTACTCTTTTATACTGTATGTGTTTACTTCTTTTACAAGATGAAGAAACTTTTGTATTATGGTAATGGCAACTCTGAAGTTTTACAGCACTAAAACACATCCACATGTATTCAAATAAATTCATAATGTTCTTAGATAAAAAAAACTATTTTAAAGCTACATGTGCAATTTTACCTATTGTAAAAAAAAAAAAAAAAATGAAATTACGGTACGTAAATTTAATGAAGTTCATATAATTATATTCGAAACATGACTGTACCTAAATCTTCCTTGCATGCGATGGGGTAAAATGAAAACAAAAAAATCTAATACCGTGTCCAGCTACAATGGTGCCACATCATCTACAGTGCCTTGTAAAAGTATTAACCCCCTTGGCATTTTTCGTGTTTTGTTGCCTTACAACCTGGAATTAACATGGATTGTTTGAGAATTTGCATCATTTAAATTTACAGAACATGCTCACAACTTTGAAGATGTTGCTTTTTTTTTTTTTTTTTTTTTTTTATTGTGAAGCAAACAACAAATAGGACAAAATAGCAGAAAAAGTCAATGTGCATAACTATTCACCCTCCTAAAGTCAATACTTTGTAGAGCCACCTTTTGCGGCTATCACAGCTCCAAGTCACTTTGGATAAGTCTCTATGAGCTTGCCACATCTTACCACTGGGATTTTTGCCTATTCCTCCTTGCAAAACTGCTCCAGCTCCTTCAAGTTGGATGGTTTGCGCTTGTGAACAGCAATCTTTAAGTCTGACCACAGATTTTCTTTTGGATTGAGGTCTGGGCTTTGACTAGGCCATTCCAACACATTTACATGTTTCCCCTTAAACCACTCAAGTGTTGCTTTAGCAGTGTGTTTGGGGTCATTGTCCTGCTGGAAGGTGAACCTCTGTCCTAGCCTCAAATCATACACAGAGTGGTACAGATTTTACACAAGAATATCCCTGTATTTAGCACCATCCATCTTTCCCTCAACTCTGACCAGTTTCCCAGTCCCGACTGCTGAAAAACATCCCCACAGCATGATGCTGCCACCGCCATGTTTCACGGTGGGGATGGTGTTCTTTGGGTGATGTGTTGGGTTTGCGCCAGACATATTGTTTTGGCCATCAATCGTCATTGATGGCCAAAAAGTTCAAACGTAGTCTCATCGGACCAGAGCACCTTCCTCCATACATTTTGGGAGTCTCCCACATGCCTTTTCGCAAACTCAAAACGTGTCATTTTGTTTTTTTTGCTGAATGTAATGGCTTTCTTCTGGCCACTCTGCCATAAAGCCCAACTCTATGGAGCGTACGGCTTATTGTCATCCTATGTACAGATACTCTAGTCTCTGCTGTGGAACTCTGCAGCTCCTCCAGGGTTAAATTAGGTCTCTGTGCTGCCTCTGAGTAATGCCCTCCTTGCCCGGTCCGTGAGTTTTGGTGTGCGGCCATCTCTTGGCAGGTTTGCTATTGTTCCATGTTCTTTCCATTTGGTTATGCTAGATTTGATGGTGCTTCTAGGGATCATCAAAGATTTGGATTTTTTTTTTTCATAATCTAACCCTGACTTGTACTTCTCAACATTGTCCCTTACTTGTTTGGAGAATTCCTTGGTTCTCATTGTGTTCAGTGTTTGGTTAGTGGTGCCTCTTGCTTAGGTGTTGCAGCCTCTGGGGCCTTTCAAAAAGGTGTGTATATGTAATGACAGATCACGTGACACTTAGATTGCACACAGGTGGATATCATTTCACTAATTATATGACTTCTGAAGGTAATTGGTTACACCAGAGCTTTTTATGGGCTTCATAACAAAGTGGGTGAATACATACGCACATGCCAATTATCAATTTTTTATTTCTAAAAATAGTTATGTATATATTTTTCAAATTTTACTTCACCAACTTTGACTATTGTGTTCTGATCCATCACATATAATTCAGATTAAAAAAACTTTGAACCAAAGGGGGGGGGGGGGGGGAATACTTTTGCAAGGCACTGTATTACCACAACTATTCTCAAGGAACCTCCCTAACATAGGTAAATAGCTGAATGGTTGCTCTGAACAATGAAACGTTTGTGTATATTATGCAGACAATAGTTCCTCATTCTTCTAATGTGGTTATGTGTTGCTAAACCAGCCGAAGTAGTAAGACAAGGTATAAGAGAATCTACTGGCAGAATTACATTGAGGATTAGGCGAATTGCCCTATATACCTTGTAAAACATCTGTCAACAACAGTCTATCAGAGAACATGGTCCTTGTTAATTGAGTAGAATCAACATTTTAGCTTACCTTCCCAGAAAAAGATAAAAGCAACAATTATTAAATTGAGTTAATTTTTTTATGTTTAGAGCAGCTATTCAGCTTTTTTTTTTTATAGTTGACGTAACATGAAAAAGAACAAGTATGCTTTTAGGCACGTATGCACGTTTTTCATGGATTGTACGCAATACAGATCAAATACAACAACTTATTGACATACTTTGAACACTCAGACAACTATTGTCTAATAGAACAATTCTTTTCAATTTGTAAACTGTATTCAGAGGCAGCCATATTTAAATATTCACAGTGTACAGAGAGATTAATCTCCATGTTTAATGCTGTCGTTCCTGCCTGTTATTTCAGGTTCCACCAGCTGCAGTCTTCCCTTCTGCTTGTAAGGCACAGGCAATGATTAGCTGCCTCCACCTAGGCAGCCAATCAATGCCTCTACATCACACAATGCTGCAATGAATAAAAGTGAAGCAAAAAAGAGGAACAGCAGCTGAATTGATTCAGATAGAACAGGCACTGGCTTAGAGAACAGGGGAATTTGTCCTGCCCATAAATTCTATACAGTTTTGCTCATAAGTTTACATACCCTGGCAGAATTTATGATTTCTTGGCCATTTTTCAGAGAATATGAATGATCACACAAACATCTTTCACTCGTGGTAAGTTTTTGGCTGAAGCCATGTATTATTAATCAACTGTGTTTACGCTTTAAATCATGACGACAACAGAAACAACCCAAATGACCCTGATGAAAAGTTTACATACCCTGGTGATTTTGGCCTGATAGCATGCACACAAGTTGACACAAAGAGGTTTGACTGGCGATTAAAGGTATCCATCCTCACCTGTGATGTGTTTTCTTGTAGTGTGTGTGTGTGTGTGTGTGTGTGTGTGTGTGTGTGTGTGTGTGTGTGTGTGTGTGTGTGTGTGTGTGTGTGTGTGTGTGTGTGTGTGTAAAAGGTCAAGTTTCTGGACTCCTGACAGACCATTGCATCTTTAATCCAGTGCTGCACTGACGTTTCTGGATTCCGAGTCATGGGGAAAGCAAAAAAATTGTCAAATGATCTGCGGGAAAAGGTAGTTGAACTGTATAAAACAGGTGAAAGATAGCCAAGAAATTGAGAATGCCAACCAGCAGTGTTCAAACTATTTAAGAAGTGGAAAATGAGGGCTTTCATTTACAACCAAACCACGGTCAGGTAGACCAACTAAAATGTCAGCCACAACTGCAATGAAAATTGTTTGAGATGCAAAGAAAACCCACAAATAACTTCAGGTGAACTACAGTACTCGATGAAAAACGTGGTGTAGTTATTTCAAGATGCACGATAAGGAGGCACTTGAAGAAAGATGGGCTGCATGGTTGAGTCGCCAGAAGAAACCCATTACTACGCAAATGCCACAAAGTATCCCGCTTACAATATGCCAAACAGCACAGAGACAAGCCTCAAACCTTCTGGAACAAAGTAATTTGGAGTGATGAGACCAAAATTGAGCTTTTTGGCCACAACCATAAACACTACATTTGGAGAGGAGTCAACAAGGCCTATGATGAAAGGTAGGGAGGTGGATCGCTGATGTTTTGGGGATGTGTGAGCTACAAAAAAGGCACAGGAAATTTGGTCAAAATTGATGGCAAAATGAATGCAGCATGTTTTCAAAAAATACTGAAGGAACATTTGCATTCATCATCCAGGAAGCTGCGCATGGGACATACTTGGACATTCCAACATGACAATGAGACAAAACACAAGGCCAAAAGTTGACCTGTCATTGGCTACAGCAGAATAAAGTGAAGGTTCTGGAGTAGCCATCTCAGTCTCCTGACCTCAATATCACTGAGCCACTCCGGGGAGATCTCAAAATGTTCAGTTCATGCAAGACATCCCAAGAATTTACAGGAACTGGAGGCTTTTTGTCAAGAGGAATGGATAGCTTTACCATCTGAGAAGATAAAGAGCCTCATCCACAAATACCACAAAAAGGACTTCAAGCTGTCATTGGATGTTAAAGGAAGCAATACACGGTATTAAGAACTGGGGTATGCAAACTTTTGATCAGGGTCATTTGGGTAGTTTGTTGCCATTATGATTTAAAAAATAAAATGAGTAAAAAAAAAAACAGTTGATTGTTAATAAATGGCTTTAGACAAACACACCATGAGTGAAAGAAACGTTTTTGTGTTATTCATATTCTCGGAAAAATGGCCACGAAATCAAATTATGCCAGGGTATGTAAACTTATGAGCACAACTGTATAGAGGAGTGCAGTACAGGACACAGGCATCTTATTCATATACCATGGGTTATAGGCTTATACCTTTAGGTGATGGAACACTGGCAAGCTTTTAAAGACACACTCCGCTGGGGCGCCTCCCCTATAACCCTACACCACCCTGTGAGTAATCAGTTGTGTAACAAGCAATGCAAAGTAACAAGCAGAGTTTAGGGAGGGAATGATGCCTGTGTTCTGTACTGTATTCCAAAATACTTGTTTGAAGGAAGACCAGATTTATTTGAAGGAAGAAATAAAAGACTTGTTTGAAGAAAGGCCAAAATTAGAGGCACAGGGCAACCTCCAGAACAGAAATGACTGCACTGACACCAGGCAAAGTAAGATTTCCACAATGATAATACATCTTCCTGGAAGTGGCCTTCTTTGCTTTCAACAAGGTAACAGTCGGAGACTCAGAAATCCCTCTATCTTTAAGACCTGAGTTTTAACAGCCATCCTGTTAAAGCCAGACACTGAAGCAGGGTTGAATAAAGCGCCTTCAGATAGACCTGGTCTGTTGGGACGAGGCCAGTGAGTGTCTGTTAGAAGTCTAAGTAGGTCTGCGTACCAGGCTCTTCTGTGTCAGTTCCATGCCAGTACAATTACTGGGGGTTATTTACTATAACCGAAGCGTGCAATCTCTGGTGCAACTCTGCATAGAAACCAGTCGGCTTCCAGGTTATATAGTCAAAGCTTAATTGAACAAGCTAAAGCTAGAACCTGATTGGCTACCATGCAAAGCTGCAACAGATTCTAAATGCACCAATTTTAGTAAATCTACCCCATGGCCTTCCTCTCCTCTGCTCAATTTTGTGCAACAGGTGAGGAACATTGCTTAGTGGAGGGAAGGCATAGATTACTCTGAACTTAGACTAGAGGTTAAATAGAGGATTTAGGTCCAGAGCTAGAGGATCCCTGGTTCTGGCTACAGAGGTAGTTTTTGTTGTATCTGGAGGCAAGGACGTCCACATCTGGAGATCCCCATTTTCGGTAAGTCAGGTTGACCATATCTGGATATTGGTAGAAATGGTGGGCAGTGAATTTCTGGCTATGATAGAATTTGGTTTTCCTCAAGGCAGCCAGGCTCCTTGTGTCGCCTTGATGGTTGATTTATACCATTGAGGGGGGCATTATCTGACTGCACCTAAATTGGGTTTTCCTTTAGAAGAGGGGTCCAGTGTTGGAGGGCAACCTGACCACCCTGAGCTCCAAAAGAAGATTCCTTGAACTGTCAAAGATCGAAAGACACGCATCTGTTGTAAGATTTTTCAATTAAAAGGGAAGGAAAGATTTTCCCACTGTTTGAAGTGGTGATCCACCAGCATAGGGAAGTTCTTGTTTGAATGGATCGGAGGATGGGTAGTTCCAGGGCAAATGTCGCTGTAGGATCTTTCTTGGGTCTCAGTTGTCCCTTAGAAAAATAAATTTCACCCAGGCAAAAGGGTGGGAAGAAATATCAGAGTACCTTATAAGGGCTCCATGAAGAAGTGGCATAAAAAGTTTGTAGTAGTGTGGGTTAACATAATTATCCATCCGAGACAGAGCGGTTGAATTTTAGTGACAAGTTTGAAAATTTTGCACTGCGAAGTGAAGATATTTCAGACACAACCCGTTTCACATAGTAACAGTCAGAGGTACAGGCGCGCTCTGACCCTGTCTTAAAGGTTCGATGCGGGCCTGTATATAAAGGCTAGGCTTTAGGGATATAAAGTCCAAAGGGGTCTTTAGGGACTGGGTTCCGTAGCAATGGACCACAGCCCTGAACCTGTATAGCACCCTCTGGCTAATTGAACACACTTTTAGCAAGTGCCAAGGTGAGCAATCCCACACGATTCAGTGCCTGAACATCACAGCATGGGGTCAGGTTAAGGCTCCTAATGTTTTAGCAAGGCTGCACCGATTCAGATACAATAGTTCTGATTAGGCATTAGCAGACAGTGATGGGAAGAAGAAAGAAGAAACAAAAATATACAACTTGGAGGAAAAACCCTTGTTGGCAATCACAGAGGTCAGACGTTTCTTGTAGTTGAATAGAAGTGAAAAAGTGTGGCGCTACAAGTGTATCTGAACAATAACCGTAAACCAGAATATGAGTCTGTATACAGAAATTAGTGTTCAGAATTTAATGTGCAAACAGTGCATAAAATGACCAGATGGTAAGACCTGTGCGGTCGACCATCTGGAAAAACAAAGGGGGGGGGGGGGGGGGGGGATTGTTATCTTAGATAAGAGCGCATACCATGCTGAAATTATTAGAATCCTGAGAGATTCAGAGACCTATTCCTACATCGGATTTTAAAAGGATCCTTACAAATCTTGTGGATACCGGCGCACAACTAGGGATTCTGGATAAAAAATATTTAGTGCCCGTTGCACCGCGCATCCCTATACAGGGGGTCCCCGAGTTACAAACTCGTTAGGGACTGCCCGCCTGTACGGAAGTCGGAAATGTTCGTAAGTCGGCCGCACATGCGCAGACCGACAAATACGGAGATTTCCGGACATTTCCGATGTTCCGTCTAATGCCGTTCTGCGCATGCGCGGAAAATTACGGACATTTCCGGCATTTTCCGAGGCTCCATATGGCCGCGCATGCGCAGAACGGCCGAAAGACGGCGAAAACCAGCAAAAAATGGCGGAGGGTCCCCGCAGCGCCCCGTTCGTAAGTCGGGGACCCCCTGTAATGTATTATCTGCCGAAAGTGCATAAAAATGTGACCCAGCCTCCAGGTCGTCCTATTGTCAGCTGTTTGGACTCGATTACCTCCCGGATAGGGAAATATATCGATTTTTGTCTCCAACCTATAGTAAAGTTAATACCTTCCTACTTAAAGGACACCAGAGATACCATTTCTAAACTGCAGCAGGTGGAATATAGTAATGATCTTCTGCTTGTCACGGCAGATGTCACATCATTATACACGTGTATTCCCCATGACTTGGGTCTAAAAGCAGTGGATATATTTTTAGGTAGGAGCAGCTCCATTTCAAACACACAAAAAAGATTTGTAATGGATTTACTCTATTATGCTACTAAGCATAACTATTTTTGGTATGATGGTCAATACCATCGACAGAAGAAGGGAGTCACCATGGGTGCCAGGTTCGCCCCAAGTCTTGCCAACATCTTCAAGGCTAAGTGGGAGGAGGATGTCGTCCATGTACTGGACCCACCACAGCTAGTGTTGTGGTCCAGGTACATCGACGACATCATCCTCCTCCTATGGAAGGGTTCTATGGAATCCTTAGACCATTTTATGTCTAAGCTAAATGACAACGAGGTCGGTATGGAGCTTACCTATGAAGCAAGTTGCTCTACTATCCATTTCTTGGATTTGGAGATTACTGTGAACAATGGTCAGCTCTCTACTAAAACCTTCTTCAAGGCTACCGACCGGAATGGCTATATTCCGGTCGACAGCTGTCACCATGCCTCCTGGTTGAAATCCATCCCCCGAAGCCAACTAATGCGGATTAGACGCAATTGTTCAGATCTTCCGCATTATTTCGAACAAGCCCATATTCTCAAGGATAGATTCCTCGATAAGGGTTATAAAGCCTCTCAGATTGATGAGGAAATACACAAAGTAGCATTGGTAGATCGAGAGTCATTATTAACAGAAAAACCTCCAAAAATGAAAGAAAACAAACAGATGGTCTTTCCTCACAAATTTTTCTGTTCAACACAAACAAATTAAAGAAATTATTTTCAAACACTGGAAGGTTTTGAAAAATGACCAAATTATGGGGCCCATTCTGCCAGATCATGCCGGAGTGATCTATAGAGGTGCGTTGTCTCTTAGGGGAAAAATTGCACCTAATATTATAGATCCCCCCAGTCCACCGACTTTTTTTTCACGACATGAAAAGGTTTTTATCCGTGTCGAAGATGCAACGTATGCAAGAACAATTCATGTCGTAAAAAATGTGAAACTTTCAAGTCTAACACCACAGGCAGGGAGTATGAGATGAAATATGTTTTGTGACATGTCACACAAAGTACATTGTATACCTCATTACTTGCCCTTGTGGAAAGCAATATATCGGTCGTACCATACGTACCTTTGCTATAAGGGTGAATGAACACCTTGCCGCAATTAGGGCTGGACGCACCAACCATAGTGTACCAAAACATTACCTATCATGTCACAACCGGAACCCAGTAGGTTCTAAATTCCAAATTATTGATAGATTCTCCTCTCCAGTGAGGAACAAACCTAACATAAGAGGCGTGTCCAAGCTAGAGACGTTTTGGATACACCAAATGAAATGTTACACTCCCCATGGTCTCAATATTGAATGGGACAAACGCTTTCATAAACCTTTCCTAGACTAGTCTATTTCTTAACTTTGATGTTAAATATCTGGTTATTGTACGCCCGCTTCTTTTTGGGTGGGGCGCTGACATATTGCTGTGCTCTGAGTAGTACACTTAGTTTCTTTATATACAATGTCTAGATAGTTCCTTTTCAGAATTTCTATGTATGTTATCTCCATCATTTTAATTAAGATTTGCCATACTCTTGTTTTAATATTGCTTATTGAGTTTAAATCTTGAGAAAATTCCCTTTCCATCTTAACAGTTTTTAATGATTGTTGATAGTACTGTTTTTGTGTACTTCTAACATATTAAGTACGCTGCATAATAAGTATCTTTCAAGGTTGTTTATCAACTGTAAAATGCATTATTATTGTCATATTTAGTGTTATATTCATGTGACATCTTTTAATAGAACCATTTTGGACAGCCAGACTCCAGTTGACATTGATGTTATAAATTTAAGTGGGTTTGCAAGACTAATATTCACATTCATGATGTTGTTGTTTTCTAAAACTACTGTACATTATGAATGATAGATTTGTGTATTTGCATTCCATTGTGACTACTTCCGTGTCCCATTAGCTCCCCCACTTCCTGTCCCGTCACTTCCGCTGTTGACGCGTGACGGCGGTCGCACGTTATGTTTACATCACGTGCGTCGTCCGCGCGCGCCTAATGGCCGGTACCGATTGGCTGCCATGGATGCGTGACGCACGAGGCGCCTTACGTATCCGCGGTTCGCGCCTAAACCGCTTGTTGGTTTCGATTGGCCACCGGGGATGCGTGACGCATGAGGCGTTTCACGTGTCCGCGCCAAAACCGCCTGTTAGTTCTGATTGGCCGCCGGGGATGCGTGACACACGATGCGTCCCACGTGTCCTGCGGTTCGCGCCAAAGCCAGAAGCTTTCCAGTCCTCTCCTCTTTTGTGACGCCGATCCTGATTGGCGGCGCATATCGTACTACAACATGCCACCGTTAATTATTTGGGCCACCATTGGACCATCAATTAGAGGCTTGGCTCCTTCTGGGGATAACCATTTTCCATTGGCTAGAGTTGATGAACCATATGTGTAATGTAACGGAAGTCTCTCTCTCTCTCTCTCTCTCTATATCTCTCTCTCTCTCTCTCTCTCTCTGGAACATACCCCAGCAGAAGTCTTTGCAGACGAAACGCGTCGGATGAATATGCCAGTTAAACTGCCAATGCGTTTTGCTTTCTTGTTTTTAGGAATTATTTTTTATGGAAAAACTGATTGTGGAAGTTGATATACTCCTCAAAATAAATTCAATCCTATTATCGGATTTTTTTCACTATGAGGAGGCCCTCTCTCTCCTTTTATTTTCATGCCTCTGATGTACTGAGGATTCGATCGCTCAACGGAGTAGCTAAGGTTCCACTGTTGAAATTCTTTGGAGTTCAGTGAGTATTGACTGTTGCATTGGCTCAGTCTCGCCCATTGTCCAACATTTCCAGCTGGTCCATTTTATAGGCACCGTCTGTTGGCCTATCTGAGCTCGTTTGACCCTCTACCATCGGTCAGTGGGTCCACCTTGGATGGTAAGCGTACCTGATTTTTTATACATCTAGCAGTTCAAGATGCCGTCCAACTGAAAGAGGACACAGCATTTGAATACTACACGATTATATGCAGTGATTTGCACATATGTCTTTATATATGAACTTTTCAACATGGACAGTTATGCGCCCATAATTATTGAGTGATTCTTAGTATTCAATACATAATTTTGTGTGTGAATCCCAGATCCTCATTTGCTTCCTCTCAGTAGGATCACTTAACGTTGTCCACTCATCCATTTTATTGAATGTATACCACTGGTTTTGAGTAATTTCTTTCCAGGCCACATTATATACACTTATGTGAGAGATTCTAATTATTTATCACTTTCCAGATGGTCGACCGCACAGGTCTTACCATCTGGTCATTTTATGCACTGTTTGCACATTAAATTCTGAATACTAATTTCTGTATACAGACTCATATTCTGGTTTACGGTTATTGTTCAGACACACTTGTAGCGCCACACTTTTTCACTTAAATTTTGCTATACAATCAGTCTTATTGTTGTGTTGGCAGCTTGTTTCACGGGAGGCGCAGTTATACACTTATACACATGTTTCTTGTAGTTGGCCACCAGGTTTGCACACATCTCAGAAGGGATTTTGTCCCACTCCTCTGCAGATTCTCTCCAAGTCATTCCGGCTTTCGAGTTTGATGTTAGGCAACTCGATCATTCAGTTCCCTCCACATATTTTCTATGGGGATTAAGGTCTGGAGACTAACTAGGCCACTCTAGGACCTTCATGTGCTTCTTCTTGAGCCACTCCTTTGTTGCCTTGGCCGTGTGTTTTGGGTCATTGTCATGCTAGAAGACTCACCCATGACCCATTTTCAGTGCCCTGGCTGAGGAAAGGAGGTTCTCATCCAAGATTTGATGGTACAAGGCCCTGTCCATCATCCCTTTGATGCAGTGAAGTTGTTCTGTCCCCTTAGCAGAAAAACACTCCCAAAGCATAATGTTTCCACCCTCTCACCAAGCTGCTTGGCAATGGTCTTGTAGCCCATTCCAGCCTTGTGCAGGTCTACAATGTTGTCCCTGACATACTTGGACAGCTCTTTGGTCTTTGCCATGGTGGAGAGATTGGAATTGGATCGATTGATTGCTTCTGTGGACAGGTGTCTTTTATACAGATGAGTTTAGGAGCACTCCCTTTAAGAGGGTGCTCCTAATCTCAGCTCGTTACCTGTATAGAAGACACCTGGGAGCCAGAAATCTTGCTGATTGATAGGGGATCAAATACTTGGTTCACTCATTAAAATGAAAATCAAGTAACAACCTGAAGAGAACAAAAAGAGGAGCCCGATTATGGCGCCGGTCAGAAGCAGCTACTGAGCTTGTGAAACCTTCCTCCCCAGTGAAATGAGAACTTCTGATCTGTCCGACGCCTTCCGGTCTCCCTTGAGCCACTGAGCTTCTGTACCTGACAAGCTTCAACCGAAAGACGGTATGGTGTATGCCGTCTAAAGGCATCTGGAGAGGCTGTGATTAGCAGCGGAAAGCAGGCAGGACGGTGAGAGCAGGGAGTGCCGTCAATCATCGGGAGAGAGAAAGAGAGAAAGAGAGAAAGCCTGAACTGAGTTTGGAACAGCCCCACTTCCGTTTTTTTCAACTTCCGTTTCATTACACATATGGTTCATCAACTCTAGCCAATGGAAAATGGTTATCCCCAGAAGGAGCCAAGCCTCTAATTGATGGTCCAATGGTGAGAGAGAGAGAGAAAAAGAAAGAAAGAAGAAAGAAAGAAAGAAAGAAAGAAAGAAAGAAAGAAAGAAAAAGAAAGAAAAGAAAAAAGAAAGAAAGAAAGAAAGAAAAAAGAAAAAGAAAGAAAGAAAAGAAGAAAGAAAGAAAAGAAAGAGAAAAAGAAAAAGAAAAAAGAAAGCTTGAAGGAAGTGTAACGGCTCTGGGAAAGGACCAACTGTGACCCCCACCCTCCAAATCAGGGCACCAGACCCCCCTGCCTAGCCCTTGAACCCGCTATTGCTCCAGGATTGGAGAGGCTACAGATGGTCCATCAAGAGGGATTAGCTGGAAGAAATCCCAGAGTTTGGCGTCTGAACCAGCAAGGTCCTAGGCGTAGAGGGGGTAAGTCGAGTCTGCTTTTATTAAGATGTTGTTGGACTGTAACTTACCCCTGAATATAATAAGCAGTCTGTGAGAGACTAGCTTAAAGAAAAGACTGTATGAAATTGTGCGAGAGAAGAAGTCTGGCCCGAGGGGAGACCCCCCCCCCCCCTTCATTCTCTATACTGTTAGATGCCTTTATAAGCCTCTATATACACACCGGTACTCTTATTTCTTGTACATGAGATGGGGGCCGTGGGATCGGTTGGAGGGTAAGAACTGGCAGCAGGTTAGGAGCCAGGGACTAACAAGATTACAACTGTTTTTTAACCATCTTTACCACTTTTGCCTGGAACTACTTTTGCTGGAACTGTTAAAACGGATAAAAATTGTTAAAATATCACTAAAGACATACCTAAAAACACACCCGGGTAGCACCCAGAAACAGCCTTTGAGAGAGGCTGGTTGTAGGGAATGCATCTGTCAGAACCAAAATTTAACACCTAAAGATAGGCCTGTTCACAAGCAGGAAGCAGTCTGTGAGAGACTGACCTGAAGGAGAGAAAGGAGCCAAGCACTATCAATCTGCGATTTTTATATTGACTACGACATTATGGCAGTTATATCGGACACTTGACACTATTTTGGGACTATTGTCATTTATACAGCGATCAGTGCTATAAAAATGCACTGATTACTTTGTAAATTACACTGGAAGGGAAAGGGTTAAAAAACACTAGGGGGTGATAAAAGGGTTAAGTGTGTGCTAGGGAGTGATTCTAACTGTGGGAGGAATGGGCTACCACTGACATGACAGCGGTCACTGCTCCCGATGACAGGGAGCAGTAGATCCTTGTCATGTCACTAGGCAGAAGCGGGAATGCCTTGTTTACATAGGCATCTCCCCGTTCTGCGGCTCCGTGACACGAGTCTGTGGGTCCCACGGTCACGCTGTATGCGGCAGGTGCCCGCTAGCCCCGCCAATTAAAGGGGATGATGGGCCATTTGCCCATCGCTGCCATTGTGCCAACGTATATCGGTGTGCAGTGGTCGGCAAGTGGTTAAAGATAGAGGAAGGGGGAGGTCGGGAGTCACGGCAGAGGTTTAGTAATAAAAAGGGGGTGGGGGTATAAATAATGGTAAATAGTATTTGGTGGCTGATTAAGTGCTGTATTTTTATATTTGGATATATATTTGTCATAAAGAAAAAACAAGAAAGAAAAAAAAAAAACATTTTGAAATGCGTTTTTCTGGATATTTTTGTTGTTAGTCTGCCTCTCACTGTTAAAATAAACCTACCATTAAAATTATAGACTGATCACTTCTTGTCAGTGGCCAAAGTACAAAATCGGCAGGGGATCAAATACACCCCCCCCCCCCCCTGTAGGTTTGAAGTGACTTTTCCTGGCAAATATTTGTCCGGTGTGTATATGTTTTAGACAGCAGCTATATGGCATAAGTTACTGTATTCAATACCTTGGGGGGGGGGGGGGGGGAGTTGAGACTTTTAAAAAGCTGGATAACAAAGGGGATAAGAATACAATGCATGCCTGTGTGTATTAATAACATAACAGGGAACATAACTAGGAAAGACATTATTACCCTGGTAATCCTCCTGTTCTTGACGTTCATTAATGTCCAAAGTGAGTTTTTTCATCCTCATCCTTTCCTCTTGCTCTGCTTGCTGTTGGTTGTAATGATTTGCAGCCAGTTGGGAGGACATTGGTACATTCAGAATTTTAAACTGGAAAACAAATAATTTAGTAAAGTTATATCATCATCATCGTGGTATACATACAAAACACCTAGCGCAGGAACTGCTCTCACATGAAATGTAAAAATCACAGACTTCAACATACCAATACGTTATGACGTCATTATCAAGACACAGATATATTGTAAAAACTAACAAACCCACAACTATCCCAATAGTACCAACCCCAAGTGATGATATCACAATTAAAAAAAAAAAAGAAAGCCGCTTGATTCCCCAGACAACTTTCCATACATGCGGGTGTGGGATTCAGATCTTGCCTCTGAAAGTGATATAGATCGTTGGCACACTTCCTTCCATTTGGCGTATAAGGGTATCTTGAATGGATCCCTAGCTGAGGCCAATGTCAAAGTACTAACGAGGTGGTACTTGAAGCCTTTCCGGTTGTCAAGGTTGTATCTGTCTTCACCCCTATGTTTGAGGATTCCACATGCTTGGCACTATGTATCATATATGGTGAGAGTGTCCGAGGTTACGGGGTTTTTGGAATAAGGCATTTGCTTTAATATGGAAAGTTTCAGAGATCCCCATCCCCCAACCCATATTGTGCTGTAAAATGAACCAGTTGGGCATCTTCCCCGTGCTCCTGGCTGCAAAACTTTCTATAGCCCGGTCATGAAAAGACTTCAGTATGTATCTCACTATATAGGACGAAAGGTGTCTTGGATATTGCTCAATGATCAAATTGTCAGTGTGGTCAATAATACTACTAAGCAATTTGAGGCTATCTGGAGCCCCTGGGCTGATTATGTCCATGTGAAGCTGTAAGGGCGCCAAAACAAGGTTTTATTCTCCCCCTGGGAGCTTTGCTTCTTTTCCTCTGGTTTTCCCTCCCTACTCTTTCATTTCCGCTTCCATATCTCTTCACTCTTTTCTCTGTCATGTCTGAGATTCCTCCTGCTGGGGAATTCTCATTTGTAATGGTTAGTTATTTTTTGTGTGTGCATTTTGCATAGTGAATTAAGAAGTTTTGCTCCCTATAGCCCTTGATGTAAGCTATGCAACGATTTTTTCTAGACGCTCTATCTTGCCTACCATCGTGACAAACATGGTGCGAGGCTACTTAGTTTCATAATCTTAATTTTCCCCAGAGATGTTTGTCACTGTATTGGTTAAAGCTGCTGCCAGAATTCTGGCTGTTGTAACGCTAAAAACATTTTCTCTTTGACTTCAAAATTTCTAAATAAATTTAAAAGAAAAAAAAAAAAAACCCCCACACTAAAAATGTCAGGGGTCACCAGCAAATCAAAATAGCAACTTGCTTCTAAGCCACCAAAACCTGATGCCTAGTACACGCAATGCGAATATTGGACAAAAGAAAGTCCATTTTTTTTTTTTCTTTTTTTACATGCTAGGCTCATCGAAAACCAAGAATACTAAAGTTATGAAAATTCTCAGACAGAATACAACTTCAGAAGCGATGTCATTTATTCTTTTATTTCCAAGCATGCATGGTCTTGGTCACACTTTTTTTTGTTTTGTACAAATACTATACCAACTACACAAAAATGGTTTGTTCCGTTATCGTATGAGAACATTTTTGGTGCTGGTCTCTTTGGAAAATGTAGCATTAACTGTCGTGATCGGCTCGTGAAAGCTGTGTACCAACAATCAGATTATTTGACGATCGCTCTAAAAGCTGTATTTTTCGTGCAATTTTACAATTGTGTGTACTAGGCATAAACAATGCAGCTTGCTAAAAAAATACCTGGATACCAGTAGAGACAAACCAAGCAGTCAGATAATGAAAGAATAGGGTAACTACCCCCATAAAGTAGAATGACAGAAAAATAAATGCCTTCAGAGCAGAATGTATATGAAAGAAAAAAACACAACTTGTATTGAATTGGGAGGCATAAAAGCAACATGCACTACCTAGGATCGACATAAAATGGGGAAGCTGAAAAGTAAGAAGATATTGTGGGATATTAAGTATTGTAGCACAGAATTCAACCAGGTTGATGAAGGTTCTGTCAATGTGTGACCCCTGCTCAGAGCTCATTAGTCGTGTTGCCGGCGTACATGATGAAAATTGTGTGGACAACTGATATACATTAGGTAAGACTCAGATGCATATTGGCTGGTTAGCACTTCTGCCTAGCAGCACTAGGGCCATTGGTTCGAATCCCAACTACAGCACTACTCGCAAGAAAGCTTTTGCAAAAGCAGGCTTTCACGCATTTTGCACTGAGGAGAGGCTTCCGTCTAGCCACTCTGCCATAAAGCCCAGATCGGTGGAGGGCTGCAGTGATGGTTGTCCTTATAGAACTTTGTCCCATCTCCACACAGGATCTATGGAGCTCAGTCAGAGTGACCACCGGGTTCTTGGTCACATCTCCTACTAAAGGCCATTCTCCCCCGATTGCTCAGTTTGGGCAGGCATCCATCTTTTGGAAGAGTTCTAGTTGTGCCAAAACTCCTTCCATGTAAGATTTATGGAGGCCACTCTGCTCTTTTGAGCCTTCAGTGCAGCAGAATTTTTTTTTGTAGCATTCCCTAGACCTGAGACATAAAGTCTAGCATACAGTAGTAGAAGACATCAGAAAAAATACATTTACAAAAAACAACTATAACTGGGCTGTACAAAGAAGAATCCATTTATGCTGGTACTACCTCTTGAAGGAGATATGCCAGTTGCAATGGTAGCCTGCTGTTGTCATCTGAGGAGCAGTTCCAAGAATACCTTTGTTCAGCGAAGCATTGCATCATCTCATTAATTGGATGTCTGCAGTATCTGGATTAGAATTGATCCTTATCAGCCACAGCATCTGGGCAAGGGGAATACTGTGTTTCCGCAAAGGAAGTTGGGTGCTACTGGCATGCAGGAGCACAAGCCTGTTAGGCTTCTAGAACAAGTGAATACCTAGCGTGGTGTTGTCTTGACCTAACAGATATTTAGGTACAGGAAATTTTATGTAAAAATGGCAGGAAAAATGTAATGGGGTTGGGCATACCATTGAGATATTCAACCCTATGTACCAGATTTTCAGTATTACCCATCCTTAAAAAAAGAATAGGGTGCTAGATTTGGGAATAGGGTGTTCTGTTTGTAATGGTACATTGATAAATTGGCAAAGGTGTTCGCCACGGTCACATGACCGTGACAAACACACGTAGGGACTGACACCGGAAGTGACGTCAATCGAGCTTGCAGCTCGTTTTTACATTGCTTGCGGTCATTTTTTTTAAATGTGAGTACCTGTCTGTTTATTACCTAATAAATTATTTATCATAAATACTACATTATGAGGCATCCTTCCTCTCTCCTAAACCTATGGTATATTGGCGAGACCCTCCAGTTTGGATACATTTAAGGAGACACCATTGCAAACTATAGGCAGGATAGGACCCGGGGCAGTACGCTAGGAACGACCAAGGACCCTAAAAAGACCACCACTATATGCTGTTACCTTACAGCTGTAAGGTAAGTGGACACCCATTTACCTAAACCAGCACGGAGAAAAAACGCACGGATCATCCACCATCCAATATAGCACTTCACCGAATTGTGTTTACCACTTTACTCTCTGGACTTTTTTCATGCTATATTGCACCCATATTTTGAAGTTTCGTTGAAAGAACTTTTATGGACTTTACTGTGTGTCAACTGTCCGAGTACGGTGCACGCTTTAGACATAGAGTTTCACCTTTGTTTTATTTATTTCATGTACTCCCATTGGAGTCAAGAACACGTTATCTTATGTACCTTTGTTCACTTGCATTTGCACTTACCAGTCCAGGTCCACGTTATATATTTTTATATTTACATTTTGGACACTCCCTTTTTTCACCTGCATTAAATATAATTTCATTTATATTGCCACCATCGTCACTTATTATTGAGGCTCACTTGCCACTAGCCCTTCTAGGTGCCATTTCTGGCACTTATGCACCTACACTGCTTTGAGCATCTCTCTCAGCTGTAAACTTCGTTCATGATCATCCATCTACTCTCCAGCACCCTGCACTTTATCCATTTATTTATCCAGTTTTTGACACTGTTATATACTGTCTTTTACTGTTTTATATTTATTCTATTTGTGGGATTTATATTGTACCAGGATATCTGCTGTATTCATCCATTTGTATTATACACCTCCATATTGCATTTTGCACTATACTAGGATATCTGTTCCGACCATCAGGCCCATTGTTTTTTTACCCTTTTATTGGACTTTGTGTCATTTGCACTGGATTAGGATACAGCTCCCATTTGCAACCTGCACTTTGCCTTTATAGGCTTCGCCACCATCATTACCTGTCTCTTTGTTGTCTACCTAGTTGCTTTCCTCATAGCACTAGTGCACTTTTTTACTGTTTCATACAGCGCACCACTACCCCCTACCTGACATAGCAAGTAAGTTACTTTCAGTCACTAGTGACCCAATGAGGCAAGTACTCTATATACTCCCTCAATCCCCTCTTCATGGGGAATTGCTGTATATAATCTTTTGAAATCAAGAGTAACAAATAGGCAATATAAAAGGGATAGATTCAAGTTGTTTCAGAGAGTTAAATACCATTGTAGAGTCCTTAAGATAAGAGAGCTTCTTTTGCACCAGGGGGTGCAAAAAGTAGTCAACAAATATAGCAAGTGGCTATAGAATAAATCCTCTGGCTAAAATGATGGGTTGTCCAGGAGCAAGCGTGAAAATAATAGAACATTGTATAAACCGAGTGGTGAAGTACCCAAATTGGTCCTTTGTTATCCAGTCATGGGTAAGTCTTTCATGCAACAGATTGGTCAGACCTGTAGGTAAAATGGAGTAAAGTGTGCATTTTCTCAAAAGCTTAGTAAGGATCTCATCAGATAGTCTGATATATCCTGCAGGACAATGATGTCTTAGATGGCGGGTGCAATGACAATAGAGTAATCAGAGAATCAGAAGAATCTCAGCCTTGCCAAGGTTAACTTTCAAGGTTTTGGCCAAACTTGAATGGTGTCAGAGGCCTCTCAGTGGTGCTGACTGGTTGAAAATGGGTAAAGGGGACATCCATGAGGGAATAATTTAAGATTTCCCTAAATGCGAGTTTCCTTTCAAACTTGTACAGGTTCAGAAGATAATTCAAATTAATTGAACATGTGTGTTGTCATAAACAGACCTTACCTAATAAACTTTGTTCACTTGGAGAAAGGGGATGTCTAAACTACAGAGGATGAGTTTCAGGAGGCAGTGTCAGTACAAGAAACACTACGTAATCACTGCTTACAGTGAAGCAGTCATAAAAATAAAGGCATGATAAATGACTTCACGCTGGCCCCTTTAGCAGAAAAACCTATGCAAAATTTTTAAAATAAGTGCCTATGCTGTTTAAAATCCAGTAAGGGACTGTCTCACCCCGGTAAGTCTCAGTTGTCTTGTATTCATGACATTGTGCCAATAATCCAAGCAGTGAGGGAGTCTCACTAGAGGTCAACTAGATGTCCAGTCAAAAATGATCTAAGCTTAAACCTACGCCTGGAGCGGCTTCCATCACAAACTGTGTAGAGGAGGGGCAGCCGACAATGGATATAGTAAGTCTATAGGTGACGTCACCGCATATGCATTTCAGCCGTTGTCAGCGATCTATCCACATCACTGAAGCCGGCCGCTGAAGAGATAACATGACTGGACCAGGGCAGCCAGGGAATAGGTAAATATAAGCATCTTTCCTCTACAGGGTAGTCAGTATATGGCTTAAAAAAAAAAAAAAAAAAAGAAGGGTTGGGAGCAAGTTTAAGCTTAGATAGTTTTTGACTAGATTTCTACCTTAAAGAGGAACTGCAGTCTGCTCACATAATTTGTAATAAAAACATCATTACTATTGTGAAGCTTCCCTTCAACCACTTTGCATACTATTTTTATATACCGTCAGGTCCATAAATATTGGGACACAATTCTAATCCTTTTGGCTCTATACACCCACCACAATGGATTTGAAATGAAACGAACAAGATGTGCTTCAACTACAGACTTTCAGCTTTAATTTGAGCGGTGTAGAAGTTACAACAGTTTGTATATGTTCCTCCCACTTTTTAAAGGGACCAAAAGTAATGGGACAATTGGCTGCTCAGCTGTTCCATGGCCAGGTGTGGGTTATTCCCTCATGATCCCATTTACAGGGAGCATATAAGTGTGCCATTTGCATTTGGAATCTGTTGCTATCAACTCTTAATATGAGATCCAAAGAGCTGTCACTATTAGTGAAGCAAGCCATCATTAGGCTGAAAAAACAAAACAAACCCAACAAGGAAAGAAGTGGAATGTTATGCAATGGCCAAGTCAATCACCTGACCCGAATCCAATTGAGCATGCATTTCACTTGCTGAAGACAAAACTGAAGGGAAAATGCCCCAAGAACAAGCAGAAACTGAAGACAGTTCGACATGTGTACAACCAGGGTACCTATACAACGATCACTAATCGATTGACCTGCTGAACCAGCTGAATTTTGATCCATGTATGGCTGGATTTAAACATGCAAGACTAGGGTCTAGCTAAGCTAAGACATGCAGTCAAGGCTGGAAAATAACACATTTTAAATACAGAAAGTGACAGTTTTTGAGACCAAGAAGAGGGTTCTCACTAAGGAAATGACTGCTCTGGGCTTCAACAAAATGGCAGCCTCTGGCAAGAAAACAGGAGCAAAGCTGGGAGGTCATTTACAGCACACCCTAATTTTGGTAGCATAATTAATAAGAAATGTATGTTCTTTTGTTAAAGAGCATTAAAGTGGATGTAAACCCAAACTTTTTTTTTTTTGATGTCATAATGTAGAAAATAAGATTTCCTTTCATTTGAGCCCAGTCTTGCCACACAGATTTACTTGAGGCCTGAGCAATCCTCTTTTATTGTTCAGTTAGAGAAATCTTGACAAAGTCTTGAAAAACTTTGTCAAAAACGCCCCCTTGCTGTGAGTGACAGGTGATTTACATAACTCATGCACTAGCCTGAGACAGGCACATCCTGTGTAAAAAGTTCACATCCCCCTTCCCTCCAGTTCTCCCAGGATTGGCTGCATTTACTGTGTTTTGACTGGATGTTTCTCATCATGGGATGCAGTGATCAGTCAGCAGACTATAGACAGACAAGTGATTTAGGGGACATGTATGTAGTCAGAGCTGGGCAGAGTAGAACATCCAGTGATCTGATGATAACCTGTCTCAGGCTAGTGCATGATATGCAAATCACCTGTCACTCACAGCAAGGGGGCGTTTTTGACAAAGTTTTCAAGACTTTGTCAAGATTTCTCTAACTGAACAATAAAAGAGGATTGCTCAGGCCTCGAGTAAATCTGTGTGGCAAGACTGGGCTCAAATGAAAGGAAATCTTATTCTCTACATTATGACATTAAAAAAAAAAAAAAAAAAAAATTGGGGTTTACATCCACTTTAACTAATCAAACTGCTATTGATAAGTTATGCGTAGTCTTTACAAGTAAAAAAATAAATAAAAAATAAATAAAAATGAAATGAGCAGAGAAGCCACAAAGCAAGCAGGAAATCCAGGAAGTTGTTGAACATGAAGGACATTTTCAAATAAGTTTACATAGCTTTACAAACAATATCTATTTTTATCAATCATATTACAATGCTGTTAAAAACTGAAGTGTATGCTACGTCTAAAGATCCCATTTTGTTAAGTCTGCACTGGAAAAATTACCAACAATGAACTAAAGAATTCCAAATCCAACAAAAACTACAAAACACATGTGCAGATCATTTTTCAATCTTAAACTCTTCGAAAGAGAACACTCAGGCTGGTGTCATTTCACATGTAATCCTTTTCATTCACTGCTCTTAGCTCCGTTTTATGAATGAAGTTCAGTAGGTTACAGATTGCAATGAATAATCCTGGATTATTTGACAGGGACTTTAGGTACAGTTCCAGCAACAACATTTCAAATATTACATCAGTGATCCTTAAGAGTTTCCTCCATTTGATCAGTGAAATTAAATCCTCTTTAGGTTGCACTGCTAGTTATGAAACAATGATCAGTGCATTAAGGTTTGCATTTTCTTAGCAACTCACAACCATATCAACTGGTACCGTTTAATCTTTTAAGCTTTGAAATCCTAGTTTGAAGAGCATCATTCTTTCAGCATTTACATATCATTTAACAAGCTTTGCTGAAGCCTTGGAAGCGCAGACATTAGTTTGTTTTTCTTGGGAAAAAATATTTAAAACTGGCTTATCTTATATAAAAATGAGGGGGGAAAAAAATACTCAAATTTAAAAATAATTGAAATGAAACAGACCCAATATCATTCTTTTAGCGGCTTTGCATTCCAGTCTGGGGTACAAAATATGGATCTTAAAGCCAATCTCCCTTGCAGTGTGGCTGACCTCATACTGAAAAGGTTTAATGCTCGTTCTAAGCCTAGGGTATTGGGGGGAGGGGGGGGGAGAAGTTTAATCCCCACCCTTTGGAAGCTGGCCCTCCCCTATAACATTGACTTTCAGACTGTCCTTCAGCATCCTCACATCCAGTGAAGGGCTATGAACCCTGTTTTGTACTTGATGTCAAGAGGACCTGCGACCCCCACAACATTGGGGACAAGAAGCTGCGAGCAACACTTTAACAGCCTGGACAGAGCAGGCATCACGAAAAGTTGCTTTTCGCTGGTACCCTAGACAAAAATTAGAATTTAACACTTGCAATGTAGGGGTAACCCCACCTGCAATGAAGGATTCCACCCAACCCCAACAATCCAACACAAACAATCACCCAGAATGGAGAATAAGGCGACACGACTTTTGGAGAGACACTGGTGGTTAACCAGAAACAGGATAGACAAAGCCAGTACAAAATTATAAGAGTTCAATAAATTGATAGACGTTTTAGAAAAGTAATCCTCTAAATACGATGAGCTATATCAGGCAAATTCCCCCCCTCTCTTTAGAAAACTGACAGATATGCTCTCCTCCTGGTCTCACCTTCCATTATCCTGTCTGGGCAGAATTGCTGCGGTGCGAATGTCTTACCTTCCGAAATTACTATATTTTCTCAGGGTACTGCCGATCTCGATCCCCCTCACATATATTGCGGATCCATCAAAGTAAACGTTTGAAATTTATATGGGGCTCAGTTCGCCCCCGAATCAACAAACGGGTCTTATACGCCCGAAGGATTAACAGGGGATTTTTGGTTCCCAATTTACAGGCATATTATACCGCAGCAACTATAGCCCCATTAGCCCATCTCCATGAAACATATCAACTACCTTTATGGGCCACTATAGACCTGGTGGACTCCCATCCCATCCCAGTGTCATCATTACCCTGGCTCCCTCCTATAAAATCGCCCAACTAGACTCGGACCATGCTTGACCCACTCTCTCCACCTAAAATTTTCGGCAGGTTTAATATCCCCTCATTTACCTTTACTTCGCCTTATACATTGCCCGTTATTTCCTCCCGGTTGCGACAATCCTAAGCAATTCTCCTGGTGGATTGAGAATGGTTTCACGGATATTCATTCTCTGTTCACCCCCATGAGAATATTGACTTTTGAATCCCTTAGATCTCCCCATGATATTCCCCTACGAGAACATTACAGCTACCTACAAAATTAGGCACTTCCTCCACCGCTTAATAAAATCTCAACCTACCCCATATACTTTGACCCCTTTCGAGAGCTTATGTAGGGCACGACCCCATTCCCCAGGAATAATCTTTGCTTTACTCTTCAATTATTTCCTGCAGGAAACCCCCAGTACGATCTTATCATTTACAATGGCTCATATTTGGTGGACATGTCCCAGGGTATGCAGATAATGGGTCAGGGTCTATACTCTCCTTCGTAAAATACTACATATCAACCTTAAAAGAGACCCCTATGAAGCCCTTCTTTGTAAACCGATCCCAGAACTGCTTTGCCATGAACGCCTACTGGCCCTACACCTTTTCACTGCCACTAAGTTGACTATTGCGAGAGCCTGGAAGTCCCCGGTGCTTAGTTTTCGAAGCAGTCAAGCATCGTATGAACGATATCATGATCAACGAGAAATTAACAGCTCTTGCTTCAGATACTTAAAGCAAATTCCTCAGGGTATGGCAGCCATGGATAACGTACTCCCAACCTTCCAGGTTCGACAATAGACTACTCTTAATTTAAAGGCTCCCCGATGCACCCCCCACTGGACTCTTCTCTCTCTTCTTCTCTACTCTATCTTCTACACTTTTCTACCTTACTTCTTACGCCTCAGTTCCAGTTATACTATAATTATTTCTTTTATACAAAATGGTTACAATGGTTGCATACCACCATTAATGTATATTATATTTGCATATATAGGCAGCCCTTTATTTATATTGACTGTACCGCTTTGTACTCTACTCGTTTATAGGCTCTGCCTTGGTCTTATACCACCATATACCGTAATCTAGAGCACTGACCGGTCCACTAAATGGACTTTAACTAACCTTACATTGCTATGGTGATGTTTCTTACATTCCAATTGTATCTTCCCGCTTGGGATTTTAGATTTTTTTCCTGTATAGCAACCACCTAACTGTCAATGTAACCTGTTAAATTAAATTTTTTTACAAATAAAATGCTTTGTAAAAGAAAAGTAATCCTATTGCCTGTTGTAGCATCAGAAGTTCATAAAATACCAAGAACAAGTGATCAAAGAAAATGTATAATGCAACAAGCAGTTGTGTACACATGTAGGATTCATGTATTAGATACTTCAATAAACGTGGAAACAATGGTTTGTGTAATTCACATTAAATTAACAGGACTTGGATATAATCATAGTGAAAACATTGTAGCAGTAAGGATGGAGGGGGTGGGAAGGGGAGACCAAGCAAATTCTACCAGCCATCCACCAATTAAAATAAAATAAAAATGGGTGGGGGGGGGGGTGTGTTGAGGCAGCCCCCATGTTGGTTCAAAAAATACTTTGACCCCAATCAACAGATTCTTCCAGGCAACAAAAGGTAGACGGGTGCTGAGACTAGCCAATGTTGCGCAATCAGTTTTCTTGCATTAAAAAGTAACCCAATGCCTGGAACGAAGACCTCAGGCACCACAGAAATGGCTTGATTTACCTCTTTCCAATAACAACATGCCAATTTAGGACAGTACTACAATGTGAATAATAAACCATAATGGTGCCCAGACGCTTGTTAGATCTGCATGGTAAGGAGGTGATGGGTTAAGACAGAAAAGATGCATACAAGAGTGAAATTAGATATTTTTTCTTGATTGAAAAGGGCATAATCTTTTTTTTTCTTTTAAAAACTGTAAAATTAAAGTTATACCCAAGCACTTAAAATCCCACCCCAAAAATGTTTTGAGCCCTGCCCCAACATGCATGCATCAACTTGGGCAGCACAATGGTTAAGTGGTTAGCACTTTCGCCTGGCAGCACTAGGGTTGTTGGTTTAAATCCCAACCGCAGCACTACCTGCCTGGAGTTTGCATGTTCTCCCTGTGCGGGTTTCCAACAGGTACTTCAGTTTCCTCCCACACTCCAAAGTCAGGCTGGTAGGTTAAATGGCTCCTATGTAAATTGGCCCTAGTATGTGTAAGTATTGTATGAATGTGAGTTAGGGACCTTCGATTGTAAGCTCTTGGAGGGCAGGAACTAAATGTGAATCTACAATATACAATGTTCAGCATAAATGAGTACACCCCCTTTTGAAAAGATTTTAAATTAATCAATATCTCAATGAACACAAGAACAATTTCTAAAATTTGACAAAACTGATAGAACATTTGTTTGGCTCAGTACATGAAAGCAAGGCTAATAATATAACTTGAATTACAAAATCTTCAGTTTTACTCAAATTAGTTGATGCAAAAATGAACACACCCCACAACAAAAACTACTACATCTAGTATATTGTATCACCTCCATGGTTTGCAAGGACAGCACCAAGTCTTCTAGGCATGGAATGAACAATGTGGACATATTGCAACATCTAACATATCCATTCTTCAAGAACGGCCTCTTTTAGAACCTGGATGGTGGATGAAGAGTAATGCTCAACTTATCGCTTCAGAATTCCCCATAAGCATTTGATTGGGTTCAGATCAGAAGACATACTTGGCCACTGAATCACTTTCACCCTGTTCTTCAGAAATGTAACAGTGGCCTTAGATGTGTGTTTTGGATCATGGTCATGTTGGAAAAGTGCACAAAGACCAAAAGGCACAGAGTGATGGTAGCAACTTCTCTTTCAACATAGAGTCGTACATCTGTGAATTCATGATACCATCAATGAAATGCAGCTCCCCGACACCAGCAGCACTCATGCAGCCCACATGAAGGATGCTGCCACCACCATGCATTTTTCTTTGTACTCCTCACCTTTGCAACACCATACAGTTTTGAAGCCATCAGTTCCAAAAACATTTATCTTGGGTCTCATCACTCCAGAGTACAGAGTCCCAGTAGTCTTCTTTTTCAGCATGGGCCCCAACAAATTCTAGGCAAGCTTTTTTTGTGCATGGGCTTTAGGAGAGGCTTCCTTCATGGACGACACCATGCATGCCATTCTTCTGCAGTGTACGCCATGTTGTGCCACGGGAAACCCTCACCACAGTTTGGCTTTCTACTTCTTTAGCTATCTTCAGTGAACTTGCATGGCGATTTTTCTTCAACCCTTATCAGAAGACGCTCCTGTCAAGGTGTTGACTTCTGTGGATGGCCCGGACGTCTGAGATGGTTGCAGTTCCATCTCTGTTAAAAATTTTTATTACTTTTGCTATAGTATTCGGACTGATAAGTAAAGCTTTGCTGATCTTGTAGCCTTCACCTTTCTTGTGTAAAGAAATGATTTTCTTTAAGGCCTTGTGACATCTTCCATGTGGTGGCATTGCTATAAGCATGAAATGGGAAGGGGTTTTCTTTGTTAAGTAACACCCTTTTATATTCACCTGTCTGCTGGACACCTGTTTAAAGAATAATTAGGCTCACCTGTAGTTGAATTCTTGTTAATTAGGATTTTGTTGTTTTAAATTTAGCTTTGCTCCCATTTTATTTTGTGTATTCATTTTTGCAACATGGTCTTGAATGAATTTGTTAGGAAAAATTACAAATCTTGGTTACAATCAATGGCCCACATTTGTAGGAGAATTTTGTAGTATAGTGTCCCATAGAAAATGTTGATTCTGAAAGGAAAGTAAAGGTTTTCTGACAAATCTGTTGGGGTGTATTCATTTATGCTGAGCGCTGTATATGTACAAAGCACTGTGTAAATTGTTGGCACTATACAAATACCCGTAACAAATAAAATAAATGCACACATCGATTGCCCTACACGTTTACATATAGCCATGCATGCCAGGATGACAGCAATAATTCTACAACCAGAGCTCCAGGGTGACTCTAAACAGATGACCTGTATGAATTTATTAACCGCTTCCTGACCAGCTGCTGTCATTATACTGTGGCAAAGTCGCTCCCGCAAATTGCCGTAGCTGTACGTCAGCGCAGGAACTAGCTTTTGTGGGTGCGCACGCTCCAACTGGTCAACGGGGGACCCGATCGTTCCCAGCAGTGACAGACAAGGAAAAAAACTTCGTTCTAAGAGGGGAGATCACACAGATCCGGTCATTCTGCTATGCAGGAAGACAGATGTGTGCGTCTCCAGTGACACAGTCCCCCATACAGTTAGAACACATTTAACCCCTTGATCGCCCGTTAACCCCTTCCCTGCCAGTATCATTAGTACAATAACAGTGCATATTTTTAGCACTGATTACTGTAATGTCACTGGTACCCAAAAAAAAAAAAAAAAAAAAGTGTTAAAAATGTCAGTTAGGTGTCCGATCTGTCTGCTGCAATCCTGCTATAAATCGCTGATCGCCACCATTACTAGTAATATATATATATATATATATTATATATATATATATATATATATATATATAAATATATATATAAATAAACAAAAGCCATAAAATCAATCCCCTATTTTGTAGACGCCAAAACTTTTGTGCAAACCAATCAATATATGCTTATTGCAATTTTTTTTTACGAAAGATATGTAGCAGAATAAAATCGGCCTAAACTGATACATTTGTTTTTTGGAAATGTTTAGAAGTAAAAAAAAATAAATAAATAAAAAGTTTTTTTTCCAAATCGTTGCTCTTTTTTTGTTAATGGCACAAAAAAAAAAAAAAAAAAAAAAAAAGGAGGTGATCAAATACCACCAAAAGAAAGCTCTATTTGTGGAAAAAAAAAAAAAAGAAAAATCTATTTTGTTTGGGTACAGCATCGCAAGACTGCGCAATTGCCAGTTAAAATGACGCAGTGCCATATAGAAAAAAATGGCTTGGTCAGGAAGTGGGTAAATCCTTCTGGGGCTGAAGTGGTAAAAGAGTCACCTACGGAAAATATAGGATACCCACGTTTGTCATTTCACAGGTGCACACAATTTTAAGGTTTACATTTCGGGTATCTATTTACTCGGCACAGCCTCATCTTTTATATTTTACCCCCAAAAAATGTGGGAAATAGATTGCGTTTGTGTACCCTAAAATTACCTACATAGTCTATTTTTTGACATTTTGTGTTTCCTAAACCGTTGCAGTCAAACGTGTAGTATACAAACATTGGAACTACCACCATTTTATTCTGTAAGGTATTTGCTTTCAGAAAATATATAATGTTCTAGGGTTTATGTAATCTTCAGGGCTAAAATCATTTTTTAAACATATGCAAAAACAGCTCAGGCAGCGAAAGGGTTAAAGCGATATTAAAGGCTTTTTTTTGGTTAAACTATATATGATAATGCACAAACAGTCCCTTACTTCCTCTCTGCCAGTAAGAAACACCCCCAAACCTTACTCACATGCGTTTGCCTGACAGTAGCAGAACCCTATGGCTGTGGTGCTCTCAGTATCTCAGTGTGAGAAACGGTGTTGCAGCCAGGACAGTGCTGGAATGGTGACAGGAATCAAGTAAGTGTTTAGGGATGGTGGTGGGGATGGATAAGAAAGTTAGTGCGGCATATTTACCTTAATGCAGAGAAAACCACTTTAATACATTTTTAATAATCACCTGGAGTTCAGCTTTAACATATACTTGAAGAGCAAGCAGGAATATAGGCATATAGCTGAAGTAACTTTCCATAAATAAAAATGCTTTTAATTAACAAGTTACCTGCTGTTTGTTGCCTCTTCTGGTTAGCATCACAAATGGCATTGTGTCTCCACAGTTTACATCTCCCTCCATACTGGTTATGGTTGGTCCTTTCTTTAGTTGGGTCTTCAGATGCAAGGGAATGGCAACATCCAGCTGATGTACTTTCACAGACTCTCCGCTGCGTTGCTAAAACAAAACAAAAAAATACTTGAGAATTTTGTCCTTTTGCACTGGGAAAAAACTCCTTTACTCAGTCATTAAGAACTCATTCACATCATATATCGTATAAAACATTAAGGTATGCTGTGTTAAGCCCCTTTCACACAGCATGGATCCGTAATGATCCGCCCCGTAAACATCCTCTTGCTCAGCGGGGATCGCTCCGCTGATCCCCGCTGAGCCGGCAGATGACAGGGCGGTCCCTGCACACTGTGCAGGGACCACCCTGTCAGATCTCCGCTCTCCTCTATGGGAGAATCGGATGAACACGGACCGTCTGTTCGTGTTCATCCGATCTGCTCTGCAGACAGATAGAAAAATAGGATTTTCCTCCATCTGCAGAATCGGACCATAGTTTATCCGCTGACAACCGCTATCCCATAGGGATGCATGTATACCCGTATTTCATCCAAAAACCGATGGATGAAATACAGACATACGGTCCGCATGTGTGAAAGGGGCCTTAAAGTGGTGGTAAAGGCAGAAGCTTTTTTTATTCTAAAAACCTTCTGTGTTCTGCTCCCCCAACACGAGCCAGCGATGTGCAAAAGAGCCTCGGCTGTCCCAGGACTTCCTCTCCCCATTGGCTGAGACAGCAGCGGGAGCCATTGGCTCCCATTGCTGTCAATCACAGACAGTGAGCATATGAGGAGAGTAGAGGGCAGTCTGAGCGGCGGCTCTATGCATTTTATGGATGCATAGAGCAGGGCTCATGAGGAAGAAAACACACCAGTGCCCCCATAGCATGCGGCTTGCTATTGGAGCCATTGGTCAAGGGGGAGGAGCCAGGAGCTCCAGCAGGGGACCCGAGAAGGATCGGAACCACTCTGTGCAAAACCACTTTTTTTTTTTTATAGCTGAACCTTAACCACTTCCCGACCGCCCACTGCATATATACGTCAGCAGAATGGCACGGGCAGGCAAAACCACGTACCTGTACGTGGCCCTTTAAATGCCTGCCCGTGGGTCGCGCGAGCAGCGCGCTCGCGGACGGGAGCTCCGTGACCCCGGCCGCGGACCCGATCGCCGCTGGTGTCCGCGATCGGGTTACGGAGCTGAAGAACTGGGAGAGGTTTGTGTAAACAAACCTCTCCCCGCGCTTCCTACTCTGCCTGTCATTGATTGGCTGTTCCCGGTCATCGGGAAAGCCGATCAATGACGTCAGACATCAGCCCCGCCCCCTAATGTAAAAAAACACACACACACACACACACACACACACACACACACACGTCAGAGCCCATAACCCCTCCCCCCTAGTGGTTAACTCTTTCACTACAACTGTCATTTATACAGGAATCAATGCATTTAAATAGCATTGATTGCTGTATAAATGACAATGGTCCCAAAAATGTGTCAAAAATGTCCGATGTGTCCGCCATAATGTCGCAGACACAATAAAAATCGCTGATCGCCGCCATTACTAGTAAAAAAAAAAAATATTAATAAAAATGCTATAAAACTATCCCCTATTTTGTAAACGCTATAACTTTTGCACAAACCAATCAATAATCGCTAATTGCGATTTTTTTTACCAAAAATATGTAGAAGAATACGTATCGGCCTAAACTGAGGAAAAAAAAAAGTTTTTTTATATATTTTTTGGGGATATTTATTATAGCAAAAAGCAAAAAATATTGCAAATTTTTTTTTCAAAATTGTCGCTCGATTTTTGTTTATAGCGCAAAAAATAAAAACCGCAGGGGCGAATACCACCAAACGAAAGCTCTATTTGTGGGGAAAAAAAAGGACGCCAATTTTGTTTTGGAGCCATGTCGCACGACCGCGCAATTGTCAGTTAAAGCGACGCAGTGCCGAATCGCAAAAGGGGCCTGGTCCTTTGGCTGCCAATTGGTCGGGGCTGAAGTGGTTAATACAACTTTAAAGGCAGACTTTACATTTGAATGGCCTGGCATTATGCATCAACACACAAAAAAGGGTCATAAATAAACAATGGTAAAAGTTGATATTTTTCTTCCTTTTTGGTTAGCTAGAACTTGTCAAGGCTTCCTGTGTTCCCACTGGAAAGATTTCAATACACCTCTTGTTTAACATTCATAACAGGAAGCGAATGGAAATTTTCCCAAAGGATAAGGAATTCCAACATTTGACAGTCCTTGCCGACAATGTCCTCTCAAGATATTCTCTCAACTTCTGTCTTGCGACAGCCATAAGATTTTAGATGTCCCCCATATTCCCTCCATGACAGTGGTCGCTCAGGCAAATAGCGAGGACAAATCTCTAAATGGGACACAAACAACAATGAAAACCTATCAGGGTCCATAATCCTCCCTCATTTTATCTGAAAACTAGTCCAAAATTTTCCTTTCAAGGATGTGTGCCCCACCAGTCAATCAAACTGCAGTGTTCACAGGCATATTACAAATAAGTAGAATAAGAAGTAAACGTAAGGATTTAAACAAGATTTATGTGTGGTAGAGGTGTAAAAACACAAAAAAGCTTTTCAAAGTTTCCAGAATACAGATGACTGAGGTAGAAAATATCCCAAGATGAAAGCCCATAAATGTCTTTTGCAATTCTTCAGGCAACATTGCACTGCTTGATAGGACTTCGAGTTCATTTATCAAATGCCAAGTGATCTGACTAAAGAACAGTACTTGGAAGAAAAAAAAAAAAGTCACATACTTGAAGGTTTTCCAGCATCATCTTGTCTAGAGCTTGAATGAAGTCTTCATCTTCTGCACAGGGTACATGCTTTATTCCACCTCCCTTCATCATCACCTCCTGAAAAAAAGAGAAGTTTGTGTATAACAGAACAGTTAAAGGGGTATTAAACCCAAAATGACAAAATACAATATATAGCACCTTGCCAATCAGAGGTAGTGGCTGCATTTTTATATTTTAGCCCCTTTTCCCTCTGGTGATCTGGCCAGTAACACACCACCGGTGTTTAGACAGACCCCCATTTTGGATGAAGGAGCACAGGGGGCAGATATGGACAGCAGCATTGTCAGTCTGGGGGTGGGGAGTGTTAGATGCAATAGAAGATTTACAGTGCCTTGAAAAAGTATTTATACCCCTTGAAATTTTCTACATTTTTGTCATGTTACAACCAAAAATGTAAATGTATTTTATTGGGATTTTATGTGATAGACCAACACAAAGTGGCACATAATTGTGAAGTGGAAGGAAAATGATAAATTGTTTTCAATTTTTTTTTTTTTTACAAATAAACATGTGAAAAGTGTGGCGTGCATTTGTATTCAGCCTAAACCCCCCCCCCCCCAAAGTCAATACTTTGTAGAACCACCTTTCACTGCAATTACAGCAGCAAGTCCTTTTGGTTATGTCTCTACCAGCTTTGTACATCTAGAGAGTGACAATTTTCAAGTCTTGTATAAAGAAGTAGATTGCTGAGTCCTAAGGTGGCAATCTAAAACACCTAAAATATGTCTGAGTGCCACATCCTACATATATGTCAAGAATTTACTTTTTTCAATAGGAAAAAATAAAGAAAAATGGACTTTATAGGCACTTGTTAGAAGATTTTTTTATACAAAATTTGTTGAAAATATATATAACAAAAATACTTATTACAAAATAGACAGACAATCACACAAATATTGACATAGACAATACTTGGAACTATATAAAAGGAAAAAGATCCGAGAGACTCCCCCTATGGGTCTGCAGTACCACAACGTAATTCGCTGAACGTGGGATTGGTGTGTGTAGAACTTGCACCATGTAGCTTTCCCACTGGAGTGTGGACTGGCCCGAAGAGGGGTGGTCGTCGGTCCTGCCGATTAAAAGAAGGAACTTGTGCTCAACATGTTTCGCGACTACTGGGTCGCTTCCTCAGGAGCTTTCGTTTGATGCAGTGCCCAACAAGAAAACCCTCCACTCTCTCTCACGCAGACGGATTCCAACCTAGCTCCATGTGCATACACCAGATGGAAAAGGGGATTTAGAACACCACTGAGCCACCAAAGAATAGTGTCACAACCTCTAATGGGTGTACTCACTAAAAGTGAGACCCTAGAGGCCGGACACTGCTGTGCAGCAAAGGTTACGGGGACATAACCGGTAATGGGGTAGATAATAGTAAGAAGTATAATTGGCAGCGTGGGCACTTCATAGAGTATAAACAGTTGACCGTGATGCTCAAAGGGAAAGTCCACACTCTTGTGGTGAAGATCAGTTCCTGAAAGGCTGGTGTACTTGGAGGTGTTGCGGCTGTTACACCAGTGCTCGGTCGTTGCTCCCTATATAAAACTATATATAGTTCCAAGTATTGTCTATGTCAATATTTGTGTGATTGTCTATTTTGTAATAAGTATTTTTGTTATATATTTTCAACAAATTTTGTATAAAAAATCTTCTAACAAGTGCCTATAAAGTCCATTTTTCTTTCTTTTTTCCTATTGAAAAAAGTAAATTCTTGACAATTTTCAAGTCTTGCTACAGATTCTCAATTGGATTTAGGTCTGGACTTTGACTGGGCCATTCTAACAAATAAATATGCTTTGATCTATTCTAAACTATTCCATTGTAGCTCTGGCTATATGTTAAGGGTTGTTGCCCTGCTGGGTGGTGAACCTTCGCCCCAGTCTCAAGTCTTTTTCAGACTACAAAAGGTTTTCTTCCAAGATTGTCCTGTATTTGGCTCCATCCATCTTCCTATAAACTCTGACCCGCTTTCCTGTCCCTGCTGAAGAAAAGCATCCCCACAACATGATGCTGCTTCCACCATGTTTCACGGTGAGGATGGTGTGTTCAGGGTGATGTGCAGTGTTAGTTTTCCGCCACATATAGCATTTTGCTTTTAGGCCAAAAAGTTACATTTTGGTCTCATTTGACCAGAGCACCTTCTTCCACATATTTCCTGTGCCCCCCACATGGCTTCTCACAAACTGTATTTGGGACTTGTGGCTTTTTTTCTGCCACTCTTCCATAAAGACCAGATTTGTGTAGTGCACAACTAATAGTTGTCCCGTTGACAGATTCTCCCACCTGAGCTGTAAATCTCTGCACCATGGGCCTCTTGGCTGCTGATTAATGCTCTCCGTGCCCGGTCTGTTAGTTTAGGTGGTCGGTCATGTCCTGATAGGTTTGCAGTTGTGCCATACTCTATTTTCAGATGATGAATTTAACAGTGCTCAGTTAGATGTTGAAAGCGTGGGATATTTTTTTAATAACCTAACCTTGTTTTAAAACTTCTCCACAACTTTATCCCTGACCTGTCTGGTGTGTTCCGTGGCCTTCATGATGCTGTTTGTTCACGAAGGTTCTCTAAACAAACCTCTGAGGTCTTCACAGAACAGCTGTATTTATACTGAGATTAAATTACACACAGGCGACCTCTATTTACTAATTAGGTGACTACTGAAGGCAATTGGCTCCACTAGATTTCAGTTAGGGGTATCAGAGAAAAAAGGGGGCTGAATAAAAAACTTTTCAGATATTTGTAAAAAAAAAAAAATTAAAAAACATTTATTATTCTCCTTCCACTTCACAATTATGTGCCACTTTGTGTTGGTCTATCACATAAAATCCCAGTAAAATAAATTTATGTTTTTGGGTAAAATAGGAGAAAAATGCTTTTTTGCCTGCAGGAGCGCTCTGCATTTTTTATTTTCATTGATGCTGCAGCATGGTTTTAAGCTTTGGTGTAATTTAGTGAGATATACTGTATTAATCAGGATATAATATTTTCCTTGCATATACTTGAATTGTTTTATATATGCGATTTCCTCCCCCCTACGTTTCAATAAAGCCTATTTTGTAATTTTGTATCATAAGCCGTGGTTGACCCTTCCCCTCTATTTTGCTTTTCATGGGACTCTTGTCCCTCTCTTTTGATTTTTCAAGTAGTCATCCTCCCTGCTGTGATGGAAACAGGTTGTGTAAAATGCAGGCCTGAATGGATAGCAAGGTAAATCCTTTGGCAAGTAAAACAGCTCCCCTAGAAGCATGTGTGTATTTAATATCAGCCTCTCATCCAAAATTCTGTGGAACCATAGGATTTTTCCAGAGAGATTGACAGAGGTTTCTTAAAGGGTTTTTAGCTGTCTGTAATAGTAAGGGCATTAATCACCTTTCCCTCCAATCACCAATGATAGGAGATCCCTTCCCTACTAACAACCTATGCAAGTCAGCATCTCTCCCAATAATCAGCAAACCAATGGGGAATTTATTCACTCATGACCAATGTAAGGGGGCACTTCTCCCACTGTATCCAGAAAAGTTACACCAGCACATGCATTTGCTCAAAAATAGGACTGCAACTAACGATTATTTTCATAATCGATTAGTTGGCCGATTATTGTTTCGATTAATCGGTTAAAACCTTAAAAAAAAAAGTGTGGTGTATAATTTAGTTAATATGTATAGTTTAAAAAAAAAAGGCAATATATTCTTAAATACCGTATCTCTATGCAGTGGTAATTATAAACAACCAACTATATGGTTAGGGAGCAAAATATGAAATCCACTTTGAGAATAAACAGACAGACGCGATATACTGTATATACGCTATTAGAGGAGATATACTGTATATACTATTAGAGGAGATATACTGTATATACTATTAGAGGAGATATAGTGTATATACTATTAGAGGAGACATACTGTTTTTTGGCCAATTTGTTGTTGGGCAAATTAAAAAACACAAATTGCTGCAAAAACACATTACAAGCTTTTCTGCAGCTTCTCCATTGAAGTATATTGAACCAAAAAAAAGCACCGTTTTGCGTTAAAAAAAAGTCCCTGACCCTTTCCAAATACGCAGCGGCTGAAAAAAGCATAAATGTGAACATGTCCCATAGGAAACCATGTTAAATGAACTGTAGTGTGTTTCTGCAAAAAGCACCAAAAAACACATAGATGTGAACCAGGTCTAATACGTTTAGTAACATAATGGGGTTAAAAAAAAACAAAAATGAGCCCTTTATAGTATAAAAAAAAGAAAGAAAAAAAAAGCAGATCATTACGGTAAGGGATTAATTTTTTACTGTAGAACTGTGAAAATAGGATTTTTTGTACTCACCGTAAAATCCTTTTCTCTGTAATTCACCGACCGACACAGCTCCTCTCTTAGCCATTGGGTTGTTATGCCACCTTTAGGAGAATACTAGGCATTACTTACTGTTATGTAACACACAGAACTTTCCAGTTCCGCCCAGGGGGCGGTCCCTTGGGTAACAACCCCCCAGCCTGCCCTGCAGCCATCAGTACGTCAACAAGCAGTATAACGTAAAGAAAAAATAGGAGGGGCGGGTGCTGTGTCGGTCGGTGAATTACAGAGAAAAGGATTTTACGGTGAGTACAAAAAATCCTATTTTCTCTTATATTCACCGACCGACACAGCTCCTCTCTTAGCCATTGGGACGTCCCCAAGCAGTGCCAAACGAGGGGTGGGAAACACAGCATAAAAACTGGACCAGCCACCGAAACAAACAGTGAGTCTGACTTCCGGAAGGAAGCTGTGGCAGACAAATACACCTTCAGAGCCCGAACCACATCCAACGCATGAAGGGCCACCTCCTTAGGATGTGTCGGCTTAGGACACAGGGATGGCAACACAATGTCCTCATTGATGTGAAATGCCGAGACCACCTTCGGCAGAAAAGATGGTTCCGGACGCAACACCACCTTATCCTTGTGGATAACCATATGGGGAGACTTGCAGGACAAGGCCGCCAGCTCCGAAACCCTCCTGGCTGATGGGATAACCACTAGAAAAAACACTTTCTGGGAAAGAGTCAACAGAGGAATCTCCCTGATATTTTCAAACGGCGGTTTTTGAAGCGCCGATAACACCAGGTTCAGATCCCACGGAGGCAACGGTGGACGCACCGGAGGGACCACATGTCGCACCCCCTGAACAAAGGTACTCACTAACGAGTGAGACGCCAGGGGTCGCTGGAAAAAAACAGCCAGGGCTGATATTTGTCCTTTAATGGTGCTTAATGCCAACCTCTGGTCTACTCCTTGCTGAAGAAAAAGCAGGATTCTGGATATAGAAAAAGAGCGCGGATGCCACCCTTTCTCTTCACACATGGAGATGTAAGCCTTCCAGGTGCGATGATATATCTTCCGAGAAGAAGATTTTCGTGCGCCCAACATAGTGGGGATCACCGAGTCCGACAGTCCCCGGTCCCTCAGTACCTGGCTCTCAACAGCCATGCCGTTAAAGCCAGCGATGGTAAAGCAGGATGGAGAATCGGGCCTTGAGACAGAAGGTCCTCCCTTAATGGCAGTCGCCACGGGGCGTCTGCCACCAGGCGCACTAGGTATGCGTACCAAGGTCGCTGAGGCCAATCTGGAGCGACCAGAATCACTGGAATCCCCTCGACTCCTACTCTGCAGAGCAGACGTGGTAGCAGCTTCAACGGAGGAAAAGCATAGATCAGCTGATACTGACCCCACGGAGCTACCAGCGCATCTGACGCGTCTGCCCAAGGATCTCTTGTCCTGGACATGAATCTTGTCACCTTCCGATTGAGACGGGAGGCCAGAAGATCCACGTCTGGTGTGCCCCACCGCAGGCACAGTAGCCTGAACATCTCCGGATGTAACGCCCATTCTCCTGGGTCCAGCATTTGGCGACTCAGAAAGTCCGCCTGCCAGTTCTCCACTCCTGGGATGTAAATGGCCGACAGGGCCGGTACATGTCGCTCTGCCCACCGAAGTATGTGAGCGACCTCCTGTGCGGCGGCTGAGCTTCTTGTTCCTCCTTGGTGATTCACATACGCCACCGCAGTGGCGTTGTCTGACTGGATCCTGATCGGACGCCCCTGCAGTCTTACTGACCATGTGGAGAGGCATAGCCTGATCGCCCTCAGCTCGAGCAGATTGATCGGCAATTTGGATTCCTCTGTCGACCAGAGACCCTGAGCCGACTGAACCCCCATCACTCCACCCCAGCCGGATAGACTGGCATCCGTAGTGATCACTGTCCATTTCAGAGGAAGGAACGACTTCCCGGATTGAAGCACCGGGGACCTCAGCCACCAGACCAGCGAATTTCTGACTGGCTGGCTCACCTGGATCAGTCGATCCAGGGTCAATTGAGATTTGTCCCATTGTGATAAAATCTCCTTCTGTAGGACTCTGGTGTGGAACTGGGCATACGGCACTGCCTCGAAGGCGGCCACCATGAGACCCAGAACTCGCATACAGAAGCGAAGTGACGACCGCTTGCGGTCCATCAGCCGTTTTACTGCAACTCTGAGAGTCTGCAGCTTGTCTGAAGGGAGAAAAACTCTTGCTTCCCTGGAGTCCAGTATCAAGCCTAGGTACTCCAAACGCTGGGTCGGTACTACCACCGACTTCTTTAGGTTTAACAGCCACCCAAACTCTTGCAGGGTCTGTACGGTGATCGCAACATCCTCCTCTAACTCTGAGGCGGAAGATGCTCTCAGGAGGAGATCGTCCAAGTATCCCACGATCGCGATCCCACGTTGCCGCAGCAATGCCAAAACTGGAGCCAATACTTTGGTAAAGACTCTGGGGGCTGAAGCTAAACCAAAAGGGAGAGCCACGAACTGATAGTGGGCTTCCCTGACTGCAAACCGCAGAAACTTTTGATGCCGGAGGCATATGGGTATGTGCAGGTACGCATCCTGGATGTCCAAGGACGCCAGAAAGTCCCCTTGATGGAGTGCCGCGGCTACCGAGCGAACTGATTCCATTCTGAACCTCTGCACCTTCACAAAGTGGTTGAGAGCTTTCAAGTCCAGTATTGGACGTACCCCTCCCTTCTTGGGAACTACAAACAGATTTGAGTAGAACCCTTGGAAATGTTCCAATTTCGGAACAGGCACAATCACCCCGCGATTCAGCAGGTCTCTTACTGCCCCCAAGAGGGCCTCCCGGCGAACCGGGGAAATGGGTATGCTGGAGGGGAAGAACCTGTTCTGCGGCCAGGAGAGGAACTCTATTTTGTAGCCGCAGGAAATCAGGTCGCAGACCCATTGATCGGATAGTCGGGCGGACCACCGGGCTGCAAATTCCCGAAGGCGTCCCCCCACCCGAGACATGGGTGGGGGAAAACCTTCATGCGGTAGCACCTTTGTTCGCAGGCTTGTTAGGCTTGCGGTTCCAGGGACGTTTCTGTCCTTCCGTGGTCGTCCTGTCGGACTGGGGACGTTTTGCCGAAGCTCCGGGCGGACGAAAAAGCCGTTTATGAGCGGAAAAAGAAGGTCCCTGCCTAGGGCGTGGCTCCTTAGCCTTCCTGGCCTGTGGGAGTAGCGTACTCTTACCACCTGTGGCATTCCTAATAATGTCATCTAAAGAGGCTCCAAAGAGCCGATCGCCAAGGAAGGGAAGATCCGTCAGGGCTTTCTTGGATGCCTGGTCAGCCGACCAGCATTTTAACCAAATCAAGCGCCTCAGCACCACTGCTGACACGGAAGCCCTGGATAACAGGGGAAGAGTATCCAGGGCCGCGTCACAAATGTATTTAAGGCCTTGCACTAATTGGTCTGCTAGTTCCACGCAGACCGGGGAGGCCTGTTGTTCACCCAATTCGTGGTGCAACAGTTTCGCCCACTCAGTTAGTGTCTGCGACACCAGTGCGGATGCCAGTACTGGTCGCACGGCTGACCCCACCACCCTAAACAAGGAACGAGCTACTGCCTCGGCCTTCCTGTTCGTGGGATCCTTAAAGGCAGGAGTCCCTTCTACAGGGATCGTGGTTACTTTGTTTAACCTGGATACTGGGGGGTCCACGACCGGAGGAGCCGACCATTTTTTGAGAAGGCTCTCCTCGAAAGGGTAACGCACCGCCATGTATTTAGGGACCGAAAAGGTCCGTTGCGGTCGACCACATTCCTTGTAAATAAACTTGTCAAAATAAGTCAGATACGGGAACACCCTAGGAGAACGGGCTGGCTTACGGGACCCAAAAGGGACCGCTACCTCAGCAGAGGAATCTGCTGGCTCCTGAATCTTCAGGGTATCACGCACAGCCGTTATAAGAGCTCCAACAAGCGCTTTGTCGCGCACGGACCCGGACGGGGACTCATCCTCACTGTCCGAAAGGTCCTGGTCAGCGTCCTCTGACATGACAGAGCAGGGGCCACCTGCCTCAGCGGGTCCCGAATCTGCGTCAGAACTCTCCCCAGAGGACGGGGGGGCATGGGCCAAGGTGTCCAAGGGTACTGCACCGTCTGCAGGCGACCCGGTTGCATTTGCCTGGATTTCGGGGGAAGAAACACCAGTTTCTGAAGCCATGCTGACCCTACCCTGTCTGCCACCCAAAGGGGACTTAGGACAGTGACAGTCCCACCCTCCTTACTGCTGCCGGCTGAGGGGCCCTTTCCCGCAAGACTCACCACCCTAAAGAGTTCTGCGCTGTTCAGCAGGTAGTGCCTGTAGTCCCTGTTAGCTCCCAGGTGCAGAGAAAAAACGGCCCTGTGTCGGTGAAGCAGCTGCTAATGGCACTGAAACCGTCCTGTAGTGTGCTCAGGCTCAAAGAAAATCCAGGGAAAATGGCCGCCAGAACACAGGAGCACATGCTGCTGCTAGAGCACCAGTGAAAAACGTGTTTCAGGCTTCTGGAAAATGGCCGCTGACAAAAACACAGGGAAAATGGCCGCTGACAAAAAACACAGGGAAAATGGCCGCCGAAGCTATGCCCACACTCAAGATGGCCGCCGAATGTGAAACCATGAGGAGACAAACACTTCACAGGCACCTCCAGGGACATAGAAAACAGGACCCAGGACACAACCAGCGCTAAAAACCCCCAGGTGAGAGCCCTGCACAGACACACACACCCCATAGCAGCATACAGGGAGGGAGAGGGGACAGGGAGGTGAGGGACCCCCGAATCGACCTCCCAGGGAATGCCCAGCTGCTCAGCCCCACCGAGGCAGGGAGAGCTGTACTTACCAATCTTGAAGAGCTGGGAGACATTCCACAGCAGGACTACTCCTAATCAGTATAGGGTAGCTGCTAGGCCTCGGCATACTGTGACTCAGACATCAGTAGCCCGGTCATATGTACGCCCCGGAGCATAAAAGCTCACTGACCACCTCTGGAGCTGAGGTTTCGTCGTGGCCTGCCGAGCCGTAGCTGCGACCTGCACACGCTCGATGGCCGGACTGGGGAGACTACAAGGATAAGGGTATCCAGCCTGTCACCCAGCCGGCTGTTGATAGCAGATCACAGGATCTATCATCTTGCGCAAAAACCAAGCTTCTGCAGAAAAAGACAGACCGATGGGCCCATCAGGGTTCCTAGGTCTTTCTCCTTCACTAGGCAAAAAAAAAACTGATGGCTGCAGGGCAGGCTGGGGGGTTGTTACCCAAGGGACCGCCCCCTGGGCGGAACTGGAAAGTTCTGTGTGTTACATAACAAGTAATGCCTAGTATTCTCCTAAAGGTGGCATAACAACCCAATGGCTAAGAGAGGAGCTGTGTCGGTCGGTGAATATAAGAGAAAGTAATATTTACAGTAGCGATTTTTTCTTTTTGTACTATAAAGGGCTCATTTTACTTTTTTTTTATCCCCATTATGTTACTGGCCGATTAATCGATTATGAAAATAGTAATCAATTTCATAATAGATTAATCAATTAGTTGTTTCAGCCCTACTCAAAAACCTAAATTTTACTCCCCATCTTATAAAAAAGGCAGCACACAATCTAACTCATAAAGCAACAGGTTTTGACTAGAGTGAATGTTCTTGCTGTGAACACTCAAAAAAAAAAGCTACGTACATTGTTTTCTTCATCAGTTTCATTCTCCTTGTTTGAGTCTGTCATGTAATCTGTGTTTTCCTCCTCTTCTTCCTCTCTTTCATCCTCTTCATTTTCAGAAGCATCCTTAAAAAAAAAAAAAAAAAAAAAAAACAAGTAGAGTTACAGTTTTACTCACCATTGAAACTTGGCACAGGTTGACAGTGCAGCACTGTAAAAACATAGCTACGAATGGGAAATATCACATGAAATATTGACCCATTAATATAAGTATGCATAATAACATCCTAAAAGCTGTCAACATCTTCTTAAAGTGGACCTGTCCCCTACACTACAACTAAAGTCTCAAAGATACACCAAATAAATAATGTGTGGGTCTGTGCCAAAAGCCTTGTTCATCAGATATAAAAAAAATGGTCGTCAGAAATGGCTACAGTCCAAACTGTCTTTTAGTACCAGCACACATCTTGAAACAATCGTAACTGATTGTCTGTGGTTTAGGCCCCTTTCACACGGGGCGGATCCGTATTGATCCGCCCCGTGAAGATCCGCTGCTCAGCAGGGATCGCACAGCTGATCCCTGCTGAGCCGGCTGATGACAGGGCGGTCCCTGCACACTGTGCAGGGACCGCCCTGTCAGTTCTCCGCTCTCCTCTATGGGGGGGATCGGATGAACACGGACCGTCTGTCCGTGTTCATCCGATCCGCTCTGCAGACGGATGAAAAAATAGGGTTTTCCTCCGTCTGCAGAATCGGACAATTGCGGAGGCGGACGATAGCGGGTGTCAGCGGATGCTCATTCGCTGACACCCGCTATCCCATAGACATGCATGTATGTCCGTTTTCATCCAAAAACGGATGGATGAAAAACGGACATACGGTCCGCATGTGTGAAAGGGGCCTTAGAATTTTTCAGTCACCTATTTTCTTGACATAAGACTGGGGCCCAGGTCATGTGCACATCACAAATTACTGCACAGTTGATGGAACAGCTGCAAAGATTACCTGCTGCTCCAATGAGGGGAATTTTGGCTTCCTTTGAGACCTCCTCCGCATGAGTCTAAGGCTGGTTTCACACTGGGGCGTTGGGGGCGCTGGCGGTAAAGCGGCGCTATATTTAGCGTCGTTTTAGCGGCGCATTTTGGCCGCTAGCGGGGCGGTTTTACCCCCCCCCCCCCCCCCCCCCCCCCCGCGGGCGGCCGAAAAAGGGTTAATACCACCCGCAAACCGCCGCTGCAGCGGCGTTTTGCGGGCGGGTTCGGAGCGCTTCCCCATTGTTTTCAATGGGAAGGGGCGCTATAGGAGCGGTAAATATACCGCTCCTGGAGCGCACCAAAGATGTGCCTTGCAGGACATTATCCAGCGTCCTGCAAGCGTATCACTTCAGTGTGAAAGCCCTCGGGCTTTCACACTGAAGACACAGCAACAGCTCTTTCGGGTCGGTTTGCAGGCGCTATTTTTAGCGCAATAGCGCCTGCAAACCGCCCCAGTGTGAAAGGGGCCTTATTACCAGCCCTGGATGGAGTGCAGATTCTCCTTGCTTAAAAGGAGAAGTTTAGGCAAAACCTAACACTAAACCTGCTCTGTGCCACATTCTAAGCCTAACTTATCTAACCATGTAAAGCAAAACTCGCTGCACTTACCTATTCTGCACCCGATCCGGGCCGGTCTCCAGCAGCAGATGCTGTGTGTGCAGGAGAGAACCGACAACGGCTGTGAAATGAATAGGAAGTGACGTCACCCATAAACTTACTATGGAGCTTCTTTTGTAGGATGCCTCTCCTGCACAGCGAAGCCGCGGCTAACAGCTGATGCTGGGACAGGACCAGATTGGCTGTAATATAGGCAAGTACAGCGATTTTTGCTTTACAGGGTTAGATAGATTTAGTTTAGAATGGGGCACAGACAGGGGCGGACTGACAACTCATGGGGCCCCCGGGTAATAGGAGATTATGGGGCCCCCAGGCAATCAGAGATACAGTATACAGTATACAATCACACAGTATACACAGACATGTTTCTATTGGCTGAGAAGGTACTGGAGAGGTGGGGCAGCTATAATCTCAGGGTTTTTAGGATGCCAGTAAGGGACATTTCAGAAACAGATGTAAAAAAAAAAACACAGATTTTTACATACTGTCCCTGGTTTTACTGAGGCTGGCAACCCTGATGGGGCCCCCTAGTGGCCTGGGGCCCTCGGGAAGTGCCCGAGTGTCCGAATGGTCAGTCCGCCCCTGGGCACAGAGCAGGTTTAGCTTTAGTTAGGCTTTGCCTGGACTTCTCCTTTAAGCACCAGATATGTTTTTCACTGTTAAAAACTTTGATTCTTGCTGCACCTTAAACCCTGCTCAGTTATTTTACAGTATAGGACCATTTTAAGGCTGCTTTCACATTGAAAGTGCCGGCCATTAGCGCTAAAGCGCCACTCGTTTTAGCGGCGCTTTAGGGCTGTTTAAGCAGTGCATTTCGGCCACTAGCGGGGTGCTTTTTAACCCCCCAAAAAATAGGGGTGGCGAGGTCCAGTTTTGCGGCGCTTTGAAAGCACTTTTCAGGCGCTTTGAAAGCGCTGCACATTCATTCCAATAGGCAGGGCGTATTGGGAGCACAAGTGCACTGCCCCAGTGTGAAAAGACACACTGGAATGCATGGGAGGTGGTTTTCAGGTGCTTAGCAGAGGCTATTTCTATCGCTAAAGCGTCTGAAAACCGCCCCAGTGTGAAGCTGGTCTTAACGTCAATACAGTCCTACTTCTATTTTCTTAGCAGTGGTATGGTATGTTTTCTAGTTTATATATGTAAATATTGTTGAAGGACTCTCACATAATTGTGGTTTTTGAATAGGTTAAGCACACCTTATAACAACAATACTCAAGAACAGAGAAAGACAGCAATAGATGTAATTTGAAACACAAAACTAAAACAGTCCCGTGATTTACAACTTGGTGTGACATACAAAGATTTACCTAAAACAGCAGTAATGTTTCCAACTTAACCACCTCTTTATGCTTCCTGCTCAGGAACAAGGAGTACAGCCACAGCCAAAAGTTTTGAGAATGACACATTTTAATTTTCACAAAGTTTGCTGCTTCAGTGTTATTAGATCTTTTTGTCAGATGTTACTATGGTATACTGAAGTAAAATGACAAGCATTTCATAAGTGCCAAAGGCTTTTATTGACAAGTACATTAAGTTTATGCAGAGTCAATATTTGCAGCGTTTTCAAGACCTATGCAATTCGCCCTGGCATGCTGTCAATCAACTTCTGGGCCACAGCCTAACTGATAGCAGCCCATTCTTGCATAATCAATGCTTACAAGTTAGTCAGAATTTGAGGATTGACCTCAATGGTATTAAGGTCTGGGAAGTTTCCTGACCATGGACCCTAAAGTTTGAGGATTTGTTCCCCAAGCCACGTAGTTATCAGTTTTGCCTTATGGCAGGGCACTCCATCATGCTGGAAAAGGCATTGTTGGTCACCAAACTGTTCTTGGATGGTTGGGAGAAGTTTTTATACCATTCTTTATTCATGACTGTGTTCTTAGGAAAAATTCTGAGTGAGCCACTCCATTGGCTGAGAAGCAACCCCACACATGAATGGTCTCAGGATGCTTTACTGTTGGCATAACACAGGACTGATAGTAGCGCTCACATTTTCTTCTCCGGACAGGGTTTTTTCTGGATGCCCCAAACAATCAAAAATAATTCATCAGAAAAAATTACTTTACCCCAGTCCAGACGGATGTATAAACAATCCCGTGCAGCAAACCGCTCCCACCAGAGGGTTTCTACAGAACAAATTTCATTGGGTTTCTGATAAACCAGCTGAAATTTGAATATGTGGTTCTTTAGGCTCCCTGCTACTTGTCAGCTGAACTGTGGTTACATCCAATAAGATGAAGCCACTGTTAGGGCATTCGGAGCCTGCAGATGGTAAGGTGTATTACTTTCAGATAAAGGGCGTCATGGCGACGACCTGACCCAAAGCTCTTGTAATTGCCTAGGGCGGTCCCTAACCTCCTCTGCACCAGGGACCAGTTTACTGGAGGATAATTGTTCCATGGACCAGGAGGGGGTGCGGTAGTTGGAGTTGGGGGGGTTTGGGGTGGGAGGAGGATGGGTTGGTGTCAGGGTGCGTCAAGCATTTATTGTGCACTTTATTTCTAAACAAGCATGTAGCCAGTGAAGTTTTTTTTGCGGATTACAGTTTTGTTAGCTCCCTGGAAGGCTGCCTATACAATGGTAACAGGACTCTGGGTCACCAGTGTGGGCTGACATGGGAAGTGATCTGTGCAAACAATTCCTAAGTAGGGGTGTTCTGTCAGATTAGGCTACCAGTCAAATCTTGTAACGGAAGTGACGTTCCGTCACGGGCATCTTGGCAATCCTGGCACACCCCGCACTCAGATGCAGCAAGCTTACAGTCTGAAGTCGTCAAGCAGACATCTTTTTACACCCATTGAAGTCTTGCATTTAACACTTATTTTTACCAGTAATCAGAGCTTATATCGTGAAATACAGTATTTAGAAGTCAGTGACACTGTTTTGATGTTGAATTTTAAAAGTAGCGGTCTTCTGTCAGATTAGAGAACGTGTGAGATCAGCAGGCTTGCCGCTGCTTTTAAAATTCAAGTCTGTATAAAACTGCTACAACTTTGCTTGCAGCATAGGACAGCACTCTGCTAGGACGATCGTAGAGCCTCCAAAAAAAGACTGCCTCCAGCCGACGTGTATGGGCTGCAGTTCAACAAGCTAAAAAAAAAAAAAAAAAAAAAAAAACGAAGAGTGCTGGGATGTGGATACTTTTAGAGTAAAGGAGAATACATCACCCACTATGTGATACATCTCCCAATCAGCCACTCCTCTTTATGTACATCTACCACATTATACAGACGTTTTTGTTTTCCAAAGCTCTGATGAAGAGGGAACCCCTCAAAACGCATTAGCCTACCATTGAGCATTTGCCCTTGCATGGGCATAGTTAAATTTTAAATGAACATTTTGTAATCTAGTTTCCATGAATACGTAAGTAACTTCTTTGTACTCATCTACTTTGTTTAAGAATAAATTATATCATTTTGATCCATGCGTTAGATCACGTGCCTTCCTCCTCTTTTTTCACTCGGCCTTCTTCCGACCACCCCTGGTCAGTTTAGGCAGCGGGACACGCATGGTCTTCCTGTATAATCTACCATCCAAAATTATTACCACTTTACATGAATACTGCCTGCACGAGCGCAGGAGAAATACTTTTTCTGTTTATACTGTATCTATAAAAGACCTGATGTGGCAGTGATATTGCCAATGTGCCCAATTTGGCCCCAATTCATGCACACAGATTGGTTGTAGTTTTCAGGTATGCTTGGTGGGGGTGGAATTTCTGAATATCAGAGGGAAGTGGGGAAAACAGCTCAAAGTAGAAAACACTCCAGAAAATGTACACAAATATGATCACTGGGTCAGGAAACAGGCTCCAGGAGAATCTTGCTACATCAGATGTTTTAGATTGTATAAAATCACTGCATAATACAGCAACATCAAAAACCCTGGACAGACTTGGTACTCAAAGTTGCTTGCTCATCAGTCTAATAAATTAGCACCTTTGGGTGGGAAATCTGTGCAGGGTTTAGTATCATGCTTGTTTGCTACACCATGATTTCATATAATAAAAAACATTTAATTCAAAAAGGTACTCTTGCAGACGGTACCTTACCCAAATCAGTGTGTGGCTTTGGCAAAGTTGAGGTTCTTGAGGAGTGGAATTGTGAGGACTGAGCTTGGTTTCCCTGGCAGTAGCAGAGCATTTTTTTTATCTAAAAATAAATTGCTATTTTATGAGAGAATATTAAAATCTACTCACATCTTCTTCGTGATCATTCATTTCACTTTCATTCCCAGACTGCTCCTCTGTATCTGCCCCAGCTTCTTCCTCTTCATCATCATCGTCATCCTCCAGTGCCTCACCCTCAGTCAAGGAATGTTTTGAATCCTTGTCGTTCACAAGGCCTTGTAAATCATAAGATGTCAGTTATTTATATTCTGCTAACACTTTTTAAGTTAAACAAAAAAAAATGTTTTATATATATATATATATATATATATATATATATATATATATATATATAATATATATATATATATAGTTTGCCAGTAGTTTTCACAAACCATACTTAGGTGTCCGTTTATATTATTTCTATAATTCCATAAAAAAAATGACATTTTTATACAGTTATATTGGTCCAGCTCGAATCATACTGGTGGGATGCCCCTTAAAAGCTGAAAGTCGCTGTGGTAGACACCGCTACTCCAGAGACGTCGACTTGCTTTCAGGTCCTACGTTGAGCAGCTGTCCTGCTGCATTGAGAATACAGGTGATCGGCCATTTGAAATTGGCACCATTCAGAGAATGCTTTGCATTTTCTAAATGAATATAAAGCACTCTCTGATTAGACAAAGTGGAGAGGTGTGCGGTAAAGACACGCCCTCCACCTTGTCCAAACAGAGAATACTTTGCAGTTATTTAGAAGATGCAAAGCATTCTCTAAATCAGGGGTGCCCAACCTTTTGACGAGTGAGGGCCACTTAAGTGACTTAGTAACCAGTCGCGGGCCACAATGAGCGGATGACAGGTCATAGTTACATAGTTAGTAAGGTTGAATAAAGACACCAGTCCACCCAGTTCAACCTGAGCAAGTGTGGGTGCGTGTTGACAATTATCCTTATTTTATTTAAGGTACCCATTAAAACGCCATCAATTTATGCAGCGCTCCACACATACATCGCACACCCACATCAATCCCTACCCTCAAGGAACCCACAATCCAAGGTCCCCAACTCACATTCATATACTAGGGCCAATTTTTTTGGACAGAAGCCAATTAACCTACCAGCATGTCTTTGGAGTGTGGGAGGAAACCGGAGTACCTGGAGGAAACCCTCGCAGGCACAGGGAGAACATGCAAACTCCAGGCAGGTGGTTTCGTGGTTGGGATTTGAACCAGCGACCCTTTTTACTGCTAGGCGAGAGTGCTAACCATTACACCACTGTGCCGCCCACAGGTCTGCGTCCAATCTGCATATGCAGAGTGGACACAGACACAGCCCACTCTACTCTATGGGCCCTCTGATCCGATCAGATGGAATGGGACAGATCCACCTCTGTTTATTTAGCAGGTCGGATCTGAGGTAGGCGGGTGTAAACAGACACAAGTCTGTTTTCATCTGCCGCTCCATAGAGGCGAATAGAGGATCCGATTGGGTTGGGTCTACCCACGCCGCAGGTGCAGCACAGTTCACCTGTGGTTTTCCTGTGGGTTAGCTGCACTTTGCCATACAATTCTATTATATCCTGCAGGTTTGGTGCACATTCTGACAGCGCCCCAACCCGCAGGTAAAACCAGAAGTCTATGGCTCAGTGCAGGTAACCCGCAAGTGCACCTGGGGATCAGTTTGAAAACAGCCCAGTAACCACTGCAGAACAGATATGCACTTACTTACACTGTGATTTTAGTGAGTTCCATTCAGTTATCGCCAGCTGCTGCTGTCCCAGGCAGAGCGCATTTGGTATTACTCCGCTTATGACAGGAGCCTGCGCTATACAGGAAGCTTGGCTTATGCGGCTCTGCAGGAGCTTGCTTTCTCTACCGTCGGCTTCATTCACAAAACTGATGTTATGGTATGGCGGGTCGGCAACCTGCAATCTGGGCTTGTCAACCTGCCATCCCAGGGCAAGAGGTCGCGGGCCACATCAGAGGGCTCGACGGGCCACATGTGGCCCCCGGGCCACTGGTTGGGCACCCCTGCTCTAAATGGTGCCTATGCTGAGCAGCCGACTTCCGGTGTTCAGAATGCAGCAGTGCAGTCACTCGGCATGGCAGCTGGAAGAAAGTGGAGATCACTGGAGTAGCAATGTCTACTAGAGCTGCACGATTCTGGCTAAAATGAGCATCACGTTTTTTTTGCTTAGAAGGAAGATCACGATTCTCTCACAAAACTCGTGGCGTCAACATAATCTTTCACATTAACCACTTAAGGACCGAGCCTGAGATTTGTTGTTTACAAGTTAAAATAAGGTTTTTTTTTTTGCTAGAAAATTACTTCGAACCCCCAAACATGATACACTTTTTTTCTAACACTCTAGAGAATAAAATGGTGGTCGCTGCAATACTTTGTCACACCGTATTTGCGCAGCGGTGTTACAAGCGCACTTTTCTTGGAAAAAAATATACTTTCTTTAATTAAAAAATAAAGACAACAGTAAAGTTAGCCCAATTTTTTTTTATATTGTGAAAGATAATGTTACACCGAGTAAATTGATACCCAACATGTCACGCTTCAAAATTGCGCCCGCTCGTGGAATGGCAACAAACTAAACAAAATGTGTGGTCTGAACATCATTTTCATATGCGGGCGCTAGTCACGTACGCGTTGGCATCTGCGTCATGATGGGGGGGGGGGGGGTTTAAAATTATTTAACCTCGTCGTGATGGGGGGGGGTTTAAAATTATTTAACCTTTTTTTTACGCCGTATTTAAAAAAAAAAAAATAATAATATACAAGTGTCACTTTTAATATTATTACTAGGATTGTAAACATCCCTTGTAATAGAAAAAAGCATGGCAGGACCCCTTAAATACGAGATCAAAAAGACCTCAGATCTCATATTTACATTAAAATGCAATTAAGAACAAACAAAAAAAGAAATAACTTTTATTATTTAAAAAATAAATGAAAAAAAATGTTCCTTTAAGAGCTATGGGAGGAAGTGATGTTTTGATGTCGCTTCAGCCCTGCAGTGATATGGAGACGGGTGGGGGCCATCTTGCCCTCACTCGTCTCCATACCCAGCAAGGGGACAGACACGATCGCCTCCGCCACTGCCAACGGCTCCGGTAAGCGGCGGAGGGCACCAGATTGCGGCAGGGGCCCCTCTCCTGCTGCCGATAAAAGTGATCTTGCTGCGAATCCGCCGCAGAGACGACTTTTATCTTAAACCGGACCGCCCACTGAAAAAAGGAGGAAACCGGGGTTATGGCAGCTAGCTGATGCCATAAAGATATCCTCCTTCAAAGTGGTTAAACAAAAAAAATTGGGCTAACATTACGGTTTCATTTTTTAAAATTCATTGAAGTGTATTTTTTCCCAAAAAATTGCGTTTGAAAGACCACTTTGCAAATACAGTAGGACATAAAATATTGCAACAATCACCATTTTATTCCCTAAGGTCTCTGCTAAATACATTATATATATATATATATATATATATATATATAAATAAATAAATAAAATGTTTGGGGGTTCCCAGTAATTTTCTAGCAAAAAATACTGATTTTAACTTTGAAGAAAACAAGTGTCAGAAAAAGGTTTAGACATTTACACAGACATTTATCCCTTTGATCTAAGGAGGAAGAGTTACAATGTTTCTAGTAGCACTGACTTTTCTTTTGACAGCTGATTGAGCAGAGAAGTGTCTACACTTGTTACATGAAAAAAATCACTCTGCAATAAACATCTTAAGAGGGGTTGAATCAAGATCACGATTTTTTAACAATTAATTGTGCAGCTCTAGTGTCTACTACAGTGTCTTTCAGCTTTCAGGGGCCCTCAGCCTAGTATGGTATATATACATAGTTACAATGTTCCAAGCTGGACCAAAGTAAATATGTATCAAATATCCTTACCTGGAAATCATCTTTAAATGTTCATTTTATACAAAAATGCTTCTACAGTCTTTATAAAGTGAAACAAAAATACCAATAGAGAGATTGGGATCCCTTTGTAAAAAAAAATTAATGTTTAGCTGTAGAAATGCAACATTTCAAATGTATTACCAAAGACTATGTGTATACTTTTATTTTATTATACACTCACTTTAATGGCTTTGTTAATCACAAATAGTTGATCATCATGGAAAATGGTACAAGTTTATTTAATTTCAAGGAACCACTTTCATGATGGTCTGATCAAGATGTTGTGGAGGCAAGCATAACGGATAACATATATATACATACATACATACATACATACATACACACACACACCGTATTTATCGACGTATAACACGCACTTTTTCCCCCCTTAAAATCGGGGGGAAAGTCGTGGGTGCGTTTTATACGCGACCCCCCCAAAAAAGGGGAAAAAAAGCGGAGCGGAAAAATAGCAAAAGCCGCTGAAAAAGACTGAAGCGCCGCCAGGAAAGACCGAGCCGACTGTTCGGCTCCGCTCGTAGTCCCGCCTCCCTGCGCTCGCTCCCGAAACCGCAGGGAGGCGGGACTGAGAGCAGAGCCGAACAGTCGGCTCAGTCTTTCATCAGCGCTTCGGTCCTTTTTCGGTGACGCTCGCACGGTCTGTCTCGGCGGCGGGAAATTTAAAACGTGGGCAAGGCTGCAAAATGACGCTGGGCAAGGCTGCAAATGACGCTTAAATTTAATTATTTTTTCCCTAAACCTCCCTTCCTTAAAATGCCCTCCTAAACTTGGGGTGCGTGTTATACGCCGATAAATACGGTGTGTGTGTGTGTGTGTGTGTGTGTGTGTGTGTGTGTGTGTGTGTGTGTGTGTGTGTGTGTGTGTGTGTGTGTGTGTGTGTGTGTGTGTGTATATATATATATATATATATATATATATATATATATATATATATATATATATATATATATATATATACATAAATAAATAAATAAATAAATAAAAGCGTCGTGGAGGTCTCCTAAAATTACTCCAGCAATACAATCTAGATACTGAATGACAGATTTAAATCCTGGCATTCATTTTGTATATTTTGGCTGCCCTGCTTTCTAAATCTCTTTAAAATATGCTTAATCTGAATGAGGCACACACAATACCTCAACTAAAATCAGATTAATCATTTGATTTCAGTACCACAATCTCTCATGCCTACTGCACGGAAACATATAAATGGAAAACAAAAAAATGCTGCAGCCCTATTCAAAAGCAAAAAAAAAAAAAAAAACTATGAAAGTCTGCCTACATGGAATTATGTAAAACATAGTGATGTGAGTGCTTTTCTGAGATTAGCAAAAAATCTGTGCGTTCTGGACAGCAATAGAAGTCCATTTTGGCTAGCCATACATGGATCGAAATTTGCCCAGTTGAGCAGGTAATGGCCACATTTTGACCAATGTGGCCACTGCGGTTGAACAGAAGTCAATCTACCAAATCAACTTCTTTTCAATCACTGAGTCCGTATTTTCTTGCTCAATTAACACCGCAGGCAATAGGCTGCAGCGCTGATCTGTGTATTCTAATGGCAGGGAGTCTCCCCACTGTCAGAATACAATGACACAGGGGGAAGGATCAAATGAGTGGATAGGGGAATCCGGTCCGTTTTTTTTTTTGTTTAACCCACTGGTTGAGCAGAAAACACTGTCCTCATGGTATGTGGCCAGCTTTATTTATCACTACCTGAAACAAAGTAAATTATGGGCGAGAATAAATGTTTTTTTTAAACAGCGTAGTTTAGATTCCCCTGAATAACAGAAGATTTTTTTTAAAGACTTATGTACCATAAAAGTGCAATCTCAGTTAAAGATTTAAAGACAGATATAACAACATATTACAGCTCTATAACTGTTATTATTTTAGCTTAAATAATAAGGATTTAAGAAATAAGCACAATGCATTCTCTTCCCAAAATAGGATTAAGCTCACCTAGTTTTACCATAAACTCTCGCTCCAAATCTTGCACTTGCCGCATTACATCACTTAGCGAGTTACATAATTTCATCTTTGGTCTCAGCAACTCCAGTGTGTCGCTAATCATATAATCAATGTCTATGGGGAATGGGTAATCTTTTGTCCACACATCCAGACTCTTTTTCCACCAGACATAACGCTAAAAAAATAAAAATGTACAAAGTACCGTAGTTAATAACAAAAGTTTTTTCTCAACATCACTGAAACAGTATTTAGATTTTATAACATACATACATACATACATACAAGACCTGTGACCAACTTCGAGACTAAGATTTAAAAGTGGCCATTACAATGAAGAAAGTCTATAGTCAAGAATTATGTGCAGACACCCAGAGCTGTCCTACAAATTACCTGCCTCTATGCCTTAAAGTGCAACTAAAAGGGCAAAACCTAACTCTAAACCTACTCCCACCAACATTCTAAGCCTAATCTACCTAGCTCTGTAAAGGAAAGATTGCAATGCTTACCTATTTTGCAGCCTCTCCGGTCGGGTCCCAAGCTGAGCTGTCAGCAGAGGCTTGAGTGTGTAGGAAAGGCAGCCATCAACAGAAGCCCCATAGTAAGTCTATGGGTGATGTCACTGCCAAGGAATTTCCCTGCACACAAAGGGCACCAATGGAGATTGGACCAGAGCTGCTTCAAAATAGTTAAGTATAGCAATCTATTCTTTACAGGGCTAGATAGATTAGGCTCAGAAAGGGGGTGGGAGTAGGTTTAGGAGTTAGCTAGGCTTTTGCACTTTATTCATTGGTCTCAATCTGAAAATTTACAATCTTACTGCTAGTGTCAAGGTTCCAATCACAACTAAACATTCCTACTGGCACATCACTAAGATGGGATGCCTCACTGGAGAATAGAAAAGCTCATAAAGGCAAGATGGAGTGGGTACATTTTAGCAATAGCAGCTAGAGCTTCACTGGCTGCAGTGACAAAGGGCACCTCTAGGTGTCTGCGATTCATACCCGACAGTAGCCTTTTTTTGTTTCTATGGCCCAGCATCACACCCATGTGGGTTGTATGCAACTGCAGCATGCCTAAAAACACTCAACTCATCCAGAATGAAATCCACCCATGAAGACATTTTAATGCTTGCATAACTTCGCCTAGCCCTCTGCTTGCAGGACTGATGGCTCAAAAGGAGTTCCAAGGCAGGCTGTTGTGAGGTTTTCATGAATCTAAGCACAGCACCCTGCTAGTCCCCACCACCAGCCATTATTTGCCTGTATTGCCTAGAACAATACAGAAACCCAGTGATGACATCACTGGGTCTAACACAGTGGTTCTCACCTCCCATCCTCAGGACCCACTAACAGGCCAGATTTTAAGTAATCCCTTGGGGAGATGCAGACTAGAATACTACAAATCACTGAGCAGCAAATAATATCACCGGTGATGGATTTCAATTATCTTGCAAACCTGGCCAGTTAGTGGGTCCTGAGGACAGGAGTTGAAAACCACTGGTCTAAAAGAGATGTAATGAAAATAGAAAGATTTGTCTGAATAGGTTATTAGGGTGTGGATGAAGAGGGAAAGAAGGAAACAGGCAAAGTAAAATCAGATAAAAAACTTCTAGGTTTAAATGGGACTGGACTTTTAAACTAAACAGGGAATCATTTTCAGATGTATTGCACTGCCATTCAAAGAAAGTTCAGTTTTCAACATATCCATGTTTCACACAACCAGTTGTCCCACCTGAAAATAAACAAGGAAGCAATCAAGTTTGCGCTTGCTAGAGCCTCGATCAAAGTACTGCCCGCAGGTATCAAGAATAGTGCAGACTAATCTAATGCGAAATAAGTGCTCGGGGGGATCCAAAGGACTGGCAGCACCATCAGAGTTTACACCGAAGGATATGAAGGAAAAAAGTGTGCGAAATATAACTGCAGATTCAACCATTCTATAGTTATAAAGTTCTCCAAGAAATTTTGCACTGCTTATCCGGCGCTGGTTAAACTTTGGCTGATTCACCTAGGTGGAAAACAAAGTTTATTAGTGTCAGTATATACTGTCATTGTAGTGCAGTCAACATTACCACATCTAACATTTATGCTACAGTAAAGAGATGAGAAACAAAAAAAGGATGAAGAAATTCCTCTATGAAATAATATCTAATGTTTACCCGTGTGCTGTATTATTACCATGGAAATGAGGCACATAAAATAAGTCATGTAATACACTTTCTGATAAACGACAATAGGTTGTTAGAATACCTCCATCCCTAGACGTATATCTTCTAGCACACCGTCTACCACATGAATTCCAACATCCTCCTGATAAAGCACCAAGCCTGCCAAGAGGTTAGCCACACAATGGATGCTGTTGTATTTTACATTCCAAATGTTGATCATGCAGCAGATGACATAGTCTTTCACCTCAGGATCCTGCCAAGGCAACTTCCTCATCTGCCGCAAAACCTAAGAAGTAGATACATGATAAAAGCGGAGTCAGTTTCTATATATAAAAAAAAAAAAAAAAAAAAATTACTCAATGTGCCTTTTAATAATTACCCTGTTGGCTTAATAAAGTGATCTGAACAATAAAGGCTATAAAAAGGTAAATATGCATAAAAAGACTTGGTATTACAAACTGTCAACTGTAATGCAGTAATAATTTCAAAATGGCCATTAAAATAAATTACAAAACACACTGCAAGAAGGAATATATTCATGTTAGTGGGAATTTCTTCCCAGCATTCCAAGCTTTGGTGTCACACAAACAAAGAGTGACTTAGCATAGAATAGATGCTTGAATGCTGTCTTTGTTACAGACAGTAACGTGAACATTTGAAACAGTTAAGAAAAGGGGAACAGGAACGGATGCAAAGGGGCAGGAACACCATACTATTAAATTGCAATATTTGCTGCTCTAGCTCTAGCCAGTTTCTAAATAGTTTTATAACGAGCCTTGCATCGAAAAAAGCATAACCAAACAACATTAATCAAGTGAAATATGCAAAACAGTTCTGTATTAGACTTTCTCTACCACACATTCAACTGCTTGAATCTGGATGTCTAAAAACTTTACAGTTACAGAAGAAAACCTGAAACCAAGATGGTACCTCTCTGCATAAAATCTGTGGATATTTTAATATTGCAGTGGCGCTAGCAATGGTAGCATTTACTTGTATTCATTTGTAATAGGGTACTTTTTATGTATTCAAATGCAAAGATTGATAAAAAGATAAAGGGTGGGATAAAAGGAGTCAAGTAATTCTTAAAGAATTTAGGCAAGATTAAATGGTTTGCTGAATAATTCTGTTCCCGATCAGCAATCATGTAGAAATGAAATCTAGCGCAAGAAGACAGCGACCATATTACTGAACACTTTCTGGGACAATGAAAGTCAAATTTGTCAGAAAATTTAAAGTGATTCTAAAAGGTTTCATTTATTTTTATTTTTTTTAAAAGCAACCATTTCATACTTGCCTGCTCTATGCAATGCTTTGCATAGAGACGCCTTGATACTCCTCTTCTGGGGTCCCCCACCGGTGCTCCTGGCTCCTCTCCAGTCTTCTGAGTGCCCCGATTGGCACTCATGTAGGCTTGATCCCGAGCCACACTGTGGGTGTCTATTGACACAATGTGGCTCAGCCCAGCCCCTTGTGCTCTTACAGGATTTGAATGACAGCTGCAGCCAAGCTTCCTGTGAGAAGGGAAAGGACAGCAGCACTGCTGCAAAAACGCAGAGCAGTGGATCGAGAATGGGTTCAGGTAACCAGTTAACTGCAGTCTGTATCTGGACTGCGGTTGTGCCACTTAGCCTGTGTGTCCTCTCCAGAGTCTATTGGGGACAAGAGGAGCTGTAGATCTTGAGAGAGCGGGAGTCTTTTCATATTAACAAGCAGGTTACCAACCTCTTGTTAACATATGTTGGGCAGCTCTCACCCTCCGTCCAGATCTGCAGATCCTCCCACCCACCTCTCTACCGATAGAATGACTTTGGCGGCCGGGTGGGAGGCTTGGGAGAGTACTTGCAGGCTGACAAAGGTAGGAATGTGCAGGGGAAGAGGAGACTGAAATGGGGACAGTATAAAAAAGGAAAGGAGGGGCCATGACTGCAAGGGGCAATGTGATGGGGGAGAGTGGGGGGGCTATGATTGCTAGGGGCACTGTGATGTAAAAGGTGACTGCACTGTAAAGGGGGGCTGTGATGTGAAGAAGAACTGAGGACACCAAGGGACTGCTCTAAAGGTCGAACTGTGATGTAGAGAGGGAATGTTGACACTTCTATAAATGGGGGGACTGTGATGTGAAGGGGGGCTGAGGTGCGACCCCCTAGAATTTAATGTGTGGCTTGGCATGGACTTACACAGAAGCTGGGGACCTGTAATTCATGGGAATAAAACCTAGGGCAATTCCACTCTTGCAGCAAAACTGAGATAACATCTACAGTATATTTAATACAAGTTCCCATTCACATTGCATATTAAAAAAAAACAAAAAAAAAACAAACACATTACAAATTGCTCCTTACCTTTTTAATTGCGTGTTGAAAAAGAGAACTTTATATTTTCAAAAGACAAAAAGACAGTGTACAGAACTAAAATATGCCATAGATAACAAGCAAAGTCACATTTCTTCCATCTAGCATAAAAAATGTACAACTAACCTTCTCAGTTGTGACCTTTGAAAGGTCCTTATACAGTAATTTTCTAATGTATTCCTGCAGTGGTGGACGCTTTTTTCTCACAGTCTTTTCAGCAGGGGGTGGGTTGCAATAATAGTAGGCATTTTCCACCATTGTTACATATCTTGCATCCAAGTGCATGGCTTGCTTCTTGCGCATCATCTGTTCCTAAACAATTAAAAAATGCAAAAAAGGTATGACAAATTAGCTAAAAGCTCAACTGATTTTACAAAATGGATGAATAGCTGACATACATTTTTCCCTTACCGATTCCTAAATATTAACAAATCCATGCCGATTAAATATTGTACACTACTTGTTTACTACCCCCCCCCCCCCCAAAAAAAAACAAACATGAAAAAAAAAAAAAAAAAACAACACACCAAGAAGTCCATTTACAGATGTGCAAGTTTCAGCTCACATTCAAATTTGTTTATTTTCACAATGCTAAAGAAATGTGCTGCGATCCTCAAATATAACTATAAAGTAAAGATAACACAACAGAGCGCATAAGATAGTGTAGAAAAACATCCTTTACTTGAAATATAGAAATTAATGTGTAAAACTAACAAAAGTTGTAACTTGATCAGAGAGTGTATAGCAACTCAAATCCCATCAGATGTCAGTTCCCTTGTGCAGATGTAAAAACTACGACTTCCAGTAAGGCAGCAAAAGAAGGGAAAGCTTGAGGTGGTGGAATAGGACAGTAAAAGGACACTGAATTAGCTGGAATGAAAGACCACCAATACACATCTGTTTCCTAGATGGGGTCTGAGCTGGCGACTTGGAGGAAAGTACCTCCACTTATGTTTGCAAAAGACTAGCAGAAGAAAGGGAGACTAAACTAGGCTTCAGGGAACCAAGGTTACACTGTGCAGCGCTTAGAAAAAAAAAAACTTTCCTCAGTTATAGCCAAGCCACTCTAACTTTTAAAGACACCTTACTGGCTGGAAAAATACCAACTGCTTGGTGTAGAGCAAATGAAGTATCAATTTACAAAAAGAGATTGAAATGTATAGCAGAAAACTAGAGACCAGTCAGTCTGACATCAATAGTATGTAAGGTATTTGAGGAAATTGTAAGGGGTTCTATACAGAAAATTTGTCTGCGATAAAGGAATTATAAGGGACAACCAACATGGATTCATGAAAGACTGTTCTTGTCAGATCAAACCGTCATCGTTCTATTAGGAAGTAGGAGAGAAATTGGATGGAGGAAGTCCAGTGGACATACTCAACTAGATTTTGCTAAGGCATTTGATACTGTACCTCAAACATTTAATCTACAGAATAAAGTCTCTTGAAGTTGATAAAATTGTATGTATATGGATAGGAAATTGGTTACATTGAATGATCCAGAGAGTTGAGATAAATGACTTTCTTTGAATGGTCTGAAGTTGTGAGTGGTGTGGGCAGGGTTCTGTCTTGGGGCCGATGCCGTTAAATTTGCTTATTAATGATATAGAGGTTGGAATTTTAAACTCCAGTGTTTGCCGAGGATAGCAAACTATTAGGATAATCACTTTGCTACATGATATAGCATCATTACAGGAAGACAAAATAGAGGGGTTGTCGGCTACATGGCAGAGGAGATTAGATATTGAGAAATGTAAAGTTATGCACTTGGGCGCAAAAAATACACATGAAAATTACACAACAGGAAGGGCTACCCTGGAAGAATCAATGATGAAAGAGGATCTGGGAGTGCTTGTAGATCACAGACTTAGCAATAGCATGCAAGGCCAGGCTGCATTAAAAAGGGAATACATTCAAGAGATAAATCAATAATTCTATCACAGTCTTACAAAACACTGGTTGGGGGTCATCTTGAATATACAAGTACAGTTCTGGTCCCCAATCTTCAGGAAAGACTTTGTTGAATTAATAAGTTCAGCAAAAGGGGGGGTGGTGGACCTCGGCTATGAGGATTGATTACAGTTAATCACTCTGGAGAAGAGGAGCTTAAGAGGTGAATATGTGACTACAATTTACAACTATAACAAAATGGTGACACCAATAACACGCGGCCACGATTTGAAGTTCTTATTATACAGGATTTATATAGTGCCAACAGATTACGCAGCGCTTTACAATATAAAAAGGGAGACAATACAGTTATAATACAATAAAATACAAGAGGATTAAGAGGGCCCTACTCAGAAGAGCTTACAATCTAATAGGGTGGGGCAGATGGTACAAAAGATTGTAACTGTGGGGAATGAGCTGATGGAAGTGGTAAAAGATTAGCTGGAGACGTGATATCTCTTCAGGGAAGCCTGAGTTTTCAGGGATCGCCTGAAGGTAGCAAGAGTAGGGGATAGCCGGACAGGTTGGGGTAGCGAGTTCCAGTGAATGGGAGAGGCTCTGGAGAAATCCTCGAGATGAGCATGGGAGGAGGAGGAGGAGATGAGGGAGCTTGAGAGTAGGAGGTCTTGAGAAGAGCGGAGAGGACGGTTTAGGTGACATTTGGAGACAAGTTTGGTGATGTAGCTCGGGGCAGAGTTGTGAATGGCTTTGTATGTTGTGGTTAGTATTTTGAATTTAATTTGCTGGGCAATAGGGAGCCAGGTGTAGGGATTGGAGGAGAGGGTTGGCAGACACTGAGCGGTTTTGAAGCGTGATATGTTGGGTATCAATTTACTCGGCGTAACATTATCTTTCACAATATAGAACAAAAAATTGGCCTAACTTTACTGTTTTTTTTTTTCTTATTTTTTTAATTTTACAAAACAAAAAAAAAAAAAAAAAAAAGTGCATTTCTTCAAGAAAAATAAATTGAGCTTGTAAGACCGCTGCGCAAATACGGTGTGACAAAGTATTGCAACAACCGCCATTTTATTCTCTAGGGTGAAAAGAGAATCTATTTTATTATGTTTGGGGTGGTTCTAAGTAATTTTCGAGCAAAAAAATCTTAAAGCGGTTCTGCACCCATCCATAGAACTATGTCTCTATGGCTTCTCTAGCATGTAAGATGACAGAATTGATGGTTCAATTCTGCATCTTTAAAGCTTACCTTTCCTGATGGCTTCATCGGTTTTCTTCTCCCTGCGGGGGGTGGGCGGGCTCTCAGCAGGGATCGGCGTAATTTTCTGTTCATTTCGCTGTGTCTCCTGGGATCTCGTGTAATCAATCCCAGGAGACATTGCGGGGGTTCCCACGCGAAATCTCACGTGATTTGCATGGCGTGACTGAATTAGATGTCACCCGTTGCCGTATTAACCGTCCCGATTACGCCGCTTGTAGCTGTGAAGCTACTGAGCATGCGCGGGAACCGGCAATGCATGCTGGTACGGGAAAAGGAAGGGAACCAGGAAGTGTTCGCTTGTGGGTTTCAAATGCCCACAAGCAAAATGAGATCGCTCAGGAGATGTTTTTATAAGTAATCATTCTACTGAAAAAACGGACGTAGGAACGCTGCAGCACTTACAGAAGTAAGTTTATTTTAAGATGAATACTTTGCAGATAGATAGAACAAAACATTTTTTAGAATTTGTCAGTGCAGAACCGCTTTAACAAGAGAGATTGCAAGGCTGGAATGCTCACTGCAATGTATACAACACAACACATGACACACACCCCCTGCAATGTATACACCAACACATGAAACACACTGCAAGGAGAAATCCAGTGCATTATGCTGCAGCCTTTGTGTTACACACTACAAGGGAAAATCATGTGGAGTTCTACGATTGTCATGCGTTGCAGTTACACCATAATGTTGGATCATATGAATTTCTCTGCTTGTCATGCGTTACACTCAGACTACATGGCAGAATCATGTGGAGTTGTGGTATAGTGATCATTGTAGAATGTGAACTGAGACCCCAGAGCACTTCCAGCTACACTGACAGTTCCCCCTGTGCTCCCTTCTCCTGTGGTAGTCTTGAGTCAAAGCCCTGTGCAGCTATGCTGTATATGTGCACAGGAGCCCCAAGCCCTCCTGGGTCCTGTGTGGATGGGTCTTTTTTTATTTCTGTATTTTCTCATGAATTAGGATGTACAATGCATCCTTACTAATGAGATAACACTGGGTGGGAACCTATGATCAGCTCCTCCCATCCTGTATATGCCCACTGGCTAAACAGGAACTGTGTCCCTCCCTGGAAGTGATTTTACTAGCCTTCAGTAACCACACCCACTGGCTGCTCTTAGACTCAAAAGACTTCAGGGACTGAAGTCATGTGACAGGCACTGGATACTGCAAAATAAAAGTAGAAAAAAAATGGATTTTTTCATTTCGAGGCATAAGGCTGAACTTAGCTCACATTAATGATTGCAGGGGATCATTTAAAGTATTAGGTTTTACTTTAAAGGGGTTGTAAACCACATGCCCACTGGCTGCTCTTAGATTGACTCTGTCAAAAGACTTCAGGGACTGAAGTCATGTGACAGGCAGCTGGATACTGCAAAATAAAAGTAGCAAAAAAAATGGACTTTTTTCATTTCGAGGACTTCATAAGGCTGAACTTAGCTCACATTAATGATTGCAGGGGATCATTTAAAGTATTAGGCAACTTCCATTGAAATCTATGGGTACTTTAAAGGGGTTGTAAAGGTCATTAAGACGGCTCTCATTCACTTTAATGGAATTTTTTATTTTTTTATCTTAATGCAGTCTATGAAAAACAGAAAAAACACAAAAAAAAAATCAAAAAAAACCTGTGTGCAGCAGCCCCCCCTCAGCACCTTAATACTTACCTGAACCACACTGGGCTGCTTTCAAACTGAGCCGCAGGTGCAGAGCAGTTTACCTGCAGGTTACCTGCACTGAGCCATAGACTTCTATTATTACCTGCAAGTTTGGTGAGCTTTCTGAAAGTGCACCAAACCTGCAGAATATAATAGAAGTCTATTGCAAACTGCAGGAAAGCCAAAGGTACACTGTGTTGCACACGTGGTGCGGGTAAACAGCAGCGCATCAGTGTGAAAGCAGCCTTGGACCCCTTTCACACGGTCAGTCCGACAGTCTGGCCAATTGGACCCTCCATTCACCTCGAAGTAGTGGCAGACATAAACGGACTTGTGTTCTACCTCCAATACGATCCGCTAAAAGTATCGTGGGCTGCGTCCGTGTCCGCTCTGCAAATGTAGAGTGAACATGGACATGCCATCCACCTGCTCCACTCATTGTGGCCCGCGACCGTTTACCAAGTCGCTTAAGTGGCCCTCGCTCTTCAAAAGGTTGGGCACCCCTGTGCTAGAGGGTCCCTGTGTCTGGAGATAAACTTGTCTAGTTTGTTGTTGAACCTGGAGGCAAGTGGCCCACATCTGGCACTGCCTGCCTGTTGCACAAATCCTGGGACACTCTTGGGTGTTCCCCTGGGTCCAGGTGCTGCTAGCCAAGGAAGTGTGCCTTCCAATTGACCACCCATGGAATATACACAACAGAGAAGGCTGAAAAGTGAAGTTTGTACCAGGATCCAATCTACCATTCTTGTAGCAAGAACTTTGTTAAATGCACTTTTTACATTTTGTTAATGTAGATGCATTTTTTTTTTGTTTTGCAAAAGGTGGGCCATGCATTTGGGTCTCATTTATTTAGGTATTGTGATTGAGGCTTTATCCACTGCCTGACCTTCCTGGTTTGAAGTGTACATACCACTGTCAAGTAATAGGGCAAGGCACACTAAAGGATGCTGTAATTTGAATCAGTTAGTCACAATCAGAAACTGGAAAGCAGTGTGTGAAGTCAGGAAGTTTACATAGCAGCAACAGTGAGTCTCCAAGTAACCTCTGACCCTTGACTATTAGGCTGAAGAGTTAGACTGTGACACAGTAAAAGTAAAGCTATCTGAAAAAAATCTCACACTCAAACCTGCATAAATATAACAATTTATTACTGCATTCAAGAAGAAAGCAGGAAGTCACAAAACATCGATGTGTGACTTCTTGCTTTCCTACTGAGTCCATAGAGGATGGTTGGGCTCCCTTTGGTCAGCGCCTCAAGTTCCAGATGCAGGGTAATGTTCATACAGGCTTGGAGTAGTGACAACTCTCTACAATTTAGACCCCTTTCACACCGATCCGCCTATAGCGTCGGCGGTAAAACGCCGATATTTTTAACGGCGTTTTACCGTCGGATTTGCGGCGCATTCCGGCTGCTAGCGGGGCGCTTTTACCCCCTGGCGGCCGAGAAAGGGTTAAAACCCCCCCGCAAAATGCCGCAATAGCTGCGTTTTGCCAGCGGTATTACATCGCTGCCCAGCTCCAAAGAAGCTGCTGGCAGGACTTTTCCTGACGTCCTGCCAGCGCACCGCTGCAGTGTGAAAGCCCTTTCACACTGCAGACAATGGTGCAGCTGTTTTAGGGCGGATTGCAGGCACTCACACCAAGGGCAATACGCCCTTGGTGTGAAAGGGTTCTTAAAGAGATGAATAATCTGATTCTAAGACCCCATACACACTATTAGATTTTATGCAGATTTTTGTCTTCAGATTTACCAAAACCATGTAGTGTAAGGGCCTGCCTGATTGCATACAAATTAAAACTCTTAAGGTTTGACCTCATATTATATAGTTGAGATAAATCTGAAGACAAAAATCTGCAGAAAATCTAATAGTGTGTATGGGGTCTTACATAAGACCAGTTGCAAAGGGTTGTTGATAAACACATTTATATGACTATAAACAGGCAGATTTACGTGACTTTAAAGAAATACAGTTGAGAACACACCTTCACATCCCACTGCTGCTTACACACAAGCCCTTAAAAGGAATTTGAAAACATAGTGCTCTGTTCTTTTTTTATAATTAGAATTTTTACTTACAGGCTGTCCACCTCTTGAAGAAGTAAAAGTTAGGGCAGAATTATTTCAGTAACAAGCCAGGTTCAAACTTTCCTTGGTTTGAAACAGTGATTCCGCAGGCTAACACGTGAACAATGTATGCAAAGCAAAACATAATAATTTTTCAGGTCAGTGGAGGTGAGCAACTGGGCTTATCTGTAATCATTAGCAGTTCTGTTTACAGCACCATTGACTTCAACACAGGGAACAAAGTAATGACACATTTGAATACTGCATCTACCTGTCTGAAGACTGACAGACTGTATTTGAACAACAGGATACTAAACACATTGTAAAAGACAGAATTGTGTGAAAATCCTGGGTGATGTAGATCAGTGGTCATCAACCCTGTCCTCAGGGCCCACTAACAGGTCAGGTTTGCAAGATAACTGAAAAACTTCACAGGTGATATAATTTGCTGCTCAGTGATTGCAGTATTCTAGTCTGCATCTTCCCAAGGCAATACATAAAACCTGGCCTGTTAGTGGGCCCTGAGGACAGGGCTGATGACCACTGATGTAGATGATGCCACCTGTGAACTAGGCTGATAAGCAATTCAGCTAAAGCCGGCCACAGACGATTCGAATCTCAGGTGGGTCCTGCTGATTTGAGCCATGCATTGGCAGGCCGATTGTACCCAAGTCGACCCATCGATTGACTTGGGTACAACCAGCATGCCAGATTTTTACATGCAATTATTGCCAGGGGCTGTAGCCACTAGCCGTAATCATGGTGTTCTCCCGGCAGGGATGGCTCCCCCCCAGGAACACAAAAGCTTCACAGGAGGTGATGGGTAAAAGCAAGCGATTTCCCGGCAACCACAGCTAACAGGAAAGAAAACTGCATCATCTATGGCCTGTCTAAGAAAGAATGATGACTGTGAATAATATGTAAACAGACAGCAGAATACCTTGCGATTGTGAAAAAGGTTAGCGGGACAAATTTCAAAGGCGCACATATACCAACAAAGGAGCTCAGCTTTTAAGATACTAGCACTCATGATTTGCACTGGGGTCCTTTGAATAGGTTACATGCAGTGGGCTTTACTGTTCCACAAAGGAAATTACATTTAATACGATTCCCGTTTTGACCAGTTTCTTGAAGAAAAAGTTTTTGATAAATGTAATCACCAATAAAAAAAAAAAAAGGATACATATGAATTAGTGTTCCAACCAGTATTTAGGCTATGTACTATATACACACACACACACACACACACACACACACACACACACACACACACATATTTATGTGCAGTGCATATTAATAAAATATATGAAAATTTAGTATCTGCGCACTCTCCAAAAATACTGAATCAAAGAATGTCCGATCTTACCAAAAGAACACTGGTGCGCAAGTGCGAGTCCGGAGACCTGAAAAGGAATCGTCCACAGGTTTCAAGAAGGGTGCAGGCCATCTCAATATGGTGATGTGAAAAGTCTGACAAAAGCATCTGCACAAATTAAATAGACATAGCTTAGAACATTTTAAAAACAAATGCATTCTCTTTTTTTTTAATCATTTCTAACAAATACAACACAAGGTGTAGACTTGCATTAAAGTGACTCTGTCATGAAGAGAAAAAAAAATGCCCAAAAGAAAAGATTCAATACTCTTGTAGCCTGTGTCACTGAATGCTGCTCTGTTCAGATGAAACTGTCTCTTAAGTCCATTAGAAACCAGTCATTTCCAGGAGTATCAATCTCTGATGTCCCCCACCAACCATCATGTCAATGAAATGGAGGGTAAGCATAAGGAACCACAGGAGTTGGAAGGAAGAATCAGTTTAAGAATCTTCTAAAAAACAAAGCATTAATCAGCAGCACAGGCAACAGGCGAGGCAAGTATTTACTCTCTGCTTTTGCATGTAGACATTTGACCATTTTTTTCCAGAAAGGGTTGCTTGAAATCATGGGGCCCTTGTTTTGTTTTCTGTATTTTTATCTTTGAGTAGTATAACTACTTTCACAATGGAACAAAGAGTCAAAAATGGAAGACTTCCTCACAAGAGCTCAAATATGGCACAACAAATAAAAAGGCATATAAATATTCAGTTGTCTTATACATTCAATATTAAACATCTAAAACATTGAAACCTGCAAAAGGTTCTACATTTCCACCCAGAAAAGTACCTAAACTTGATTTTTTTTTTAATCGCAAAAGGGACTTTAAAAAAAAAAAAAAAAAAAAAAAAAAAGAAGGAAGAAGAAGGAGAGAATATTCAGTTTGTCGCATTCCACACACATTTCAATTGGATAAAAAAAATAAAAAATGAAGACGTACTGGCAACAGATGCAGCCGTTTTTAACAAGTGAGCACTAATAAAGTAATTAAAAAGGAAAAAAAATAAACAAAAGAAAAATGTTATACTTGCCTGCTCTGTGCAATGGTTTTGCACAGAGAAGCCCCGATCTTTCACTCCTCGGGCCCCCAAGTCGCTTGCTGTGGGGGCACTCCTGCGTGCTCCCGAGCTGGCTCTTACGGTCCAGGAGACACAAAACAGGCACAGCTCAGCCCCCCACTGTCTGTGATTGACAGCAGCGGGAGCCAAGGGCTCCTGCATCTCAGTCAATAAGGAGGGATAGAGACAGGAGAGCATTGGGTCTCGTGCACATTGCTGGATCGAGATCGGGCTTAGGCAAGTCCTAGGGAGGCTGAGGGCGAGAGCTGGACACTGAAGGTTCTTTACCTTCATGCATAGAATGCATGAAGGTAAAAAAACCTTCAGCCTTTACAACAACTTTAAAAGGGCAGAGCTGGTATGGAGCATTCAATCTTAGGTGCTTTGTTTGTACACACACAAATAAGGTTGTATATTTCAAAGTGGTTGTAAATATAAAAAACATTTTTTTAACCTTGAAGTGGTGGAAAACCCTTACATATACCCAGTAAAGGAACTATCCTCAGGTGATACACAGGAGATGAAAAATCTTCCTGCATAGTTTACTCCAGTCTTCTCTACATCCGTTTAAAGTCTGGAAATTATAAAGCTGGTTTAAGGGTTCCGAAAAAAAGGGAAGGAGAGCTGAAATTACACTCTGCAGAGCTCAGTGAGGACAGGTCTGAGAGCTGATTGCAGGGTAGAAGAAAAATACCCCCTTCACACAGCTAACAGGAACAGAGCTGAGGCCGTCAATCAGCTGGAGATCCCTCCCCTATTCACCTTTTTTCTCTTGGTGTTAGGAAACAGTGTCAGAAGTGATTCATCTAGATAGCACAGGAACAAAGCAGCAGACATAAATGGCACTTAGTGCTTTTACAACCACTTTGTTGCATTGTAAAATTCAAAAAAAGGTAAAAAAAAAAAAAAAAAAAAACCTGCTGTGCATAGGATCCCTCCCAGCCTCCCCTTATACTTACATGAGCCCATTCTCGATCCAGCGCTGTGAGGTGCTACAAAAAGGCTATAGCGGGAGCTAGGCATAATGTAACTGATAAGAGTTGACAATATCTATCTCTTGCAGGATCAACTTTTTTTGTGCACTTATCAACACAGATCTAACAAAATAGTTTCAAACTGTAAATTTAATAGACCAAAATCAGAGTAGTTAATTGTTAGGGTTAAGGGAAAAATTTACTTTAAGAAAAAAAAAAAAATCCACATCTTTTTGCAGGTAAAGAAAAAACCCAAGTTAGCCGAAGGCCCCTTTCACACTTATACGACTTGTCCCACGATTTGGGACTGCAAAGTAGCATGACAAGTCGTTACCCATGATTTCCAATGACAGCCCATTCATATTAGTACGACTTCAAATCGTTCCGACTTCAAAGTAGTCCATGCACTACTTTGATCCGATTTTGATGCTACTTACACAGGCATTCCTTGAAATCGCGGCAAAAATCGTGTGACTTTGAAGTCGCACAAGGTTGAGAGGAGCCTTACCGGTAACTTGTTTTCCAATAGTCTTTCAGGACAGCACCTGGAGAAATTATGGCGGCTCCTCCCACAGGAAACATCTCAATCAAATCTTTAACAGGAGGCATCCACATTGCTTTCATCAGTTGTTTGCAGAGAACCTCCAGCCCCGGCTGCAACACATAAGCGACAGTTATATCATAGTATTACAGCAACAGAAACAAAAGAGCGGGCTACTTCTGTCCTGAAAGACTATTGGAAAACAAGTTACCGGTAAGTCTAACTTGAATTTTCACTAAACTTCTTTCAGGACAGCACTCGAGAGGATAATCGAGACTTACCCCATTTAGGGTGGGATAACAGCCTGTAAGACTTTCCTTTCCAAAAGCCTGGTCCCCAGACGTCAGGAGGTCTAACCAGGCATCAGACTCATCCATGTAGCTGCCCTACAGATTTGTTCGGGGGTGGCACCAGCTTTTTCTGCTCAGCTCACCGCCAAAGCTCTTATAGAATGAGCCCAAATACCAACTGGACTCTCCTGGCCTGTAAGGGAATAGGCCTCTGAGATAGCCCTTCTCAACCGTCTGTCAATGGTTCCTTTGGTAGCTTGTCTTTTTTTTACTACCAGCAAATGAAACAAATAATGCATCTGAACGCCTAAAGTCCTTAGTGGCTTCCAAGTAACTTAAGACTCCTCTTTTAACATCCAAGGTATGGAATTCTTCCTCCTTACCCTATGGATTAGAGCAAAACGTAGAAAAAAAAAATAAGTCTCCTAAACTTGATTTTGGACCAAAGCAACCTTCAGCAAAAAATTAGGATCCGTCTAAAGAACAATTCGGTCTGAAAATATAAAAAAAAAAAAACAAATGGCTCCCCGATTGACAAGGCTTGCAGCTCACCAATTCTTCGAGCTGTCATTATAGCCACTAAAGAAAAAAAAAAAAAAATGTTTTTTAAAGTAATCAGTCTCAGAGAGGCTAAATTAATGGGTTTGAAAGGTTCCTTGGTCGGGCCTGTAGAACGACGGATAAGTCCCACTTTGGACAACTTCTGATCACTACCGGTCTGGACCGGGTGAGAGCTTTATTGAATCTGATCACTAGGGGTTCTGATAAGATAGGCTTCTTCCAAAAATACCCCCAGTGCGGCAACTTGAACTTTGAGGGTACTGACAGCTAGGCCCTTGTCTGCTCCTTCCTGCAGGAACTCCAGGATAGAAGAAATCTCTTTTAAAAGATCTGCCGGATGCTGTGCATCAGGAGTTGAAAACTTTCCAGAAGGGAGTGATGAGGATTACCATCGTATCCTCTTTCCGGATTTTCCTTATGACCGGCGGGATAAGCTGAAAAGGGGGAAACTTCCAACTGTGCGCCACAGTATTTACCCCCAGCGATGATTTGTTTCTGTTCAGGGAGAAGAAAAGAGACACCTGTATATATTCCCGAGTCGCAAAGAGATCCACTCTTGGCTGCCCCCATTTCTGCACGATCATATGGAAGATATTTGGGTTCAAATGCCACTCCGCTTCGTATACCTGGGTTTATGCTGAGTAAGTCCGCTACCCTGTTAAGAGTCCCTTTTAGGTGGACCGCAGTCAAAGATAGAGTATGGAGCTCTGCCCATCTTGGAAAGCTTCCTGCTAGGCACTAAAGAACTCCGCTTCTGGTGCCCCCCTGTCTGTTTATGTAGGCCACGGACAGGATCTGTATATGCGGTCCCTGAACTTCGTCAACAAACGTCAGTAAGGCCATTTCTATTGCCTTTAATTCCTTTCAATTTGAGGACCTTACTGCTTCTCATCTTCTCCTCCATACCAGACCTTCTGAATACCTTGTCTGGTTCTTCCACCACCAAAGACTCATTTTCACCATGGTGGGGACCTTCACTAGCAAGTCCAACGATCCCAGATTTAAAAAAAAAAAAAAAAAAACTGTGTAGAGGTCTGAATTGGAGCCTTGCCCACTGAATTGCCAGTATGGAAGAGGATGGACAGAAGCTGACTGGACTAACGACACCACTTCAACCAGCTTTTTCGTTTTTCTTCTGGGAAAAAAAAAAAAAATAACTTTTGCTCCACTGAGGTGATACGGAAATCAGATTTGACTTTAGGAGGTTTAAGATCCATTCTATAGATTCTAGGTGAGCACGAGCTCCGACCAAGTAGAAGAAGCATTTCTCTGGTTTGAGCAAAAAACAGCAGGTCATCCAGATAAGGAATCACTGAGATTCTTTCTAGACGCAAAAGGTGCCAATGCTTTGACCATTACCTTTGTGAACACTCTTGGAGACAATGACAGGCCAAATGGGAGTGCTCTGAACTGCAGGTATACCACCTTCTTCCCTACTTTCAGTGCCAACCTCGGATATTTTTGGGACCTGGCAGAAAATAGGTATGTGGAGGTAGGCATCCTGTAAGTCTATTGGTGCCATGTAGCACCCTTGGGTTCAGGAGGTTTTTGACTGAGAAAATGTAAGCCATCTGAAATCTTCTGTACTCTACTAATCGATTTAGCATCTTGAGATTTAAAATGAGACGGAAGTTTCCTGAGGGTTTCTGAACGAGGAATACATGAGAGTAGAACCCCTGGAAAAACTCCCTTGTAGGGAGTGGAACAATGACTCTGGGATCTCAGTTCCTGGATTAGGGACTTCATGGCAAGAGCCTTGGCTGGATCCCTGTGGACGTTTGTCACCAAGAATCTTTTTGAAGGTTCTTCCGTGAATTCGATCACGTATCCCTGGGAGAGCAATAAACTGGTTAGATGCGATGCCTCCCCACTGTGGAAAAAAACTCCTGGAGTCTTCCCGACGGAGAGGAAGGAGTCACTGCGGCTTTCCGGAAGTCGCAGGAGGATTGAAGAGCACTCCATTCCTACCTTTGGGCTTCTGGAAAGACCAGGGTTTCCTTTTGCTTTGCGTTTTACCTTCCAGCTGTCCTTTTTAGGCCAAAAAAAAAACGCTTATGGGTCTGCACCCGCTTCTTCTTGAACGGAAACAATTTATTTTTATCAGCCATTAGGTCAAGAATGCATTCTAGTTCTGAACAAAACATCAAATCCCCTGCAAAGGGAATGCTACACAGCCTGTTTTTTAATGCAGCTTCCCCGGGCCAGGTTTTTAGGCATAAGGCCCTCCTAGCAGAGTTTGGTAACGCTGCGGACCTGGCTGACATGCATATGGATTCTGCCGAGGTATCCACAATGTATGACAATGCTGCAGATAAAGTTGTAAAGGATTCCAAAATCTCCTGTTTCGGGGAATCCGCAGTAACATGGGCCTTCCTCTGGTTAATCCAGTGTTCTAAATTCCTAGCAACGCATGTTGTTTTTCATCACCGATTGCCAGGCTCTTTTAAGAAGCAGGTCCATCCTCTTATCCATGAGCTCCTTTAGTGTGCTCATATCTTCAAAAGGCGAGGTCAGTTGACTGAGATCTGTGAGAAAGCGGAATCCAGTTTTGGAACCTTGTTCCAGTCAGGATTTTCCTCAAACGGAAATCTTCTCCTGTGAGCCAGAGAAAAAAATAAAAAAAAGGCTTCTTCTCTGGTTCCAGCCATTCTTTTTTTATCGTGTCGGATTATTGAATGGACTGGAAAAGAAAGGCCTTTTGAGTCCCCCAGACCTGTGTACATGCAGTCATGCAGGAAGAGCTCCTTCTTTTCCTCCTATATTCCCAAGGTAGCATGGATTACTTTTAAGAGTCCTCCAACCTCTTCTAGTGACACCTAGTTTTTGCGGTGGCATTTGCTTAATTTTCCTCCTCCTCAGAATCTGTTCCATCTGGAGTGAGGGAAGCAGGTTCTTGGGAAGTATCCTGTGATATTGGACCCCCGCCAGTATTAGGGAACCCCCTTGGGATTCTGAAGAAGGCAGCGGAGCCCTAGGTTATCCCGAGGGACTTGGTTCTTCTCTTAGGTTTGATACTAAAGGCTTGAAAGGTGGCGCAGAGCTCATCCTTAATGGTGGTAACCAGATCGCCACAAATGGATGGAGACTCCTCCCTGGCTAAATCTGAGATGCAATCTGCACAAAGAGATGAAGTCCAAGCTTTGCTTAATTTTTCTTTGCAGACAGGGCACCTACTTTTGACTGGTTGAAAAAGAGCTTTTGGCCTGGACAAACGGAAGAAAAAAACCACAGGAGAAAAAGATCCAGAGTAACAAGGACACAGTCCCTTACCTCGGCCTTGCTGGGGCCTTGGATTGCAAACTTATCTGCTGCATTGTTCTCCATAGCAGAGTGCACTGCGGTCATGTGGTTAGCAGAGAAGCCGGTTCCTGGATTTCAAAACGCTGCCGCGCTGATCCGGAACCGGAAGTTTAAAAAAGGCACCAGGTGACCCTGTCCTCTTCCCCCTGCGCTTGCGGCCGGAAATGACGCCGTGTTCCCTACCTCTTCCTGAACACTGCACAGGATGTGGCCGAGGACTCTCCTTGGCTACCAGAACAATGACAGCTGCTCAGCCATGTACCGCCGCCATCCCGCGATGCGAGGACCACTGCAAACCACCCATCTGGAAAAAAAAAAAGAAAAGGGCAGCACTCCCAGGCAGTACAGGCTCTCCCCGAGCATGGAAGGGGGGGGAGAGCGCCAACAGACCATCCGGCAAGAGGCAAGTGGGAGGATCACTCTCCTAGCAAAAAAACTGACAGGTGAGAACCTTTCTTCTCCCAGGAAAGTCCTGAGAGATCATGGCTCCCACCAGAGGCGTTTCTCCCGCTGGAGGAAACACATAAAAAAACTAAAGAAAACTTATGAAAGCAACGTGGAGGCCTCCTGTTAAAGAATTGATTGATGAGGCGTTTCCTGTGTGCCATGATCTCTCCCGGTGCTGTCCTGAAAGACGTTTTGAAAAAATGCTTTATAGTTTTACATAGTAACCTTTAAAACATTGCACCCGCAATCTGCAATATGTGGATGCTGCAGACACTCAGTAAGCAGTCTGCCCGTACCTCCGATATGTTACCGAATGGCAAGAACAATCAATGGACTATGAGAGCGCTCACCAACGCCCTTCACTGAGAACTACAAGCCTTCAGCCACAATGGCTGATGGTACTTGTAGTCCAATTAATTCACAGGAAACCGAGTGAATGAATGACACCGTTGTGTGGTCGGAGACCTGCATGGCCGCAATGTTTTCAAGCGATGGGCCAGAAGGAGAACTTTCTCCTGAAGGTGAAGGCCTTTAGCTTGCCCTTTAACCCAAATTGAAAAAAAAAAAAAAAAAAAAACACAATTTCTATGAAACACAATGAGTGGGGTAATTCTACTATGCATTAAAGAGTTCAGAGAAAAAGAAAAAAAAAAAGACAGCTTCCATGATGCAACAGAAGCTTCCCTATTATGTATTCTAGGTTTAAACTATTTTAATTTAGTGAAGAGGGCAAACAGACAGTTTAAATGTGTCAGGCACTGGAGCTGCTGTACCACTGCAATCAAAGTCAGTTAACAAAAAGCACAACTTTAATATAGTATCCTGGTGCATTACTAGACCAGACTTTTTTAACTAGGAAGTCAAACTGTAAAACATTTTTAAAACTGGATTAATGCAACAGATTTTTTTCAACTGAATACATACAGCAAATTAAGTAACGTGACTGCCACACAAGCATTCTTCACAGCAAGGAATACAATACAAAATGTATAAACTGCAAAACACAAACCTTTAAACAATGTACAGTGTCTGTTTTACCAAACATTTTAAACTTGGCAAGCTCTCCAATGAATCTCACGGTTTTGTTCTTCGTTTCAATATTTATCTGATCCTTTTTCCTTACCTATGGAAACATGCAATAAGTTTTAGAAGTTTAAGAAACATACTAAATTTTACCCTAAATATTATTTTTGTAACCAACAGTTAAAGCTGAACTCCAGCCTTACTTTAAATCAGTTTTGCCCACTCCGTTATACACTAAAAAACACACTCGGATTTCACTGCACGATGTGAGAATTCAGTCGGTTAACCTAATTTTGAGGCCGGAAGCCATCCAGCAAACTTTAACCGAATCCTCCTTTGAATGACAATTGTGCGGTCGTGCAATGCTGTACCCAAGCAAAATTTTTAACAGTTTTTTGAGACAGCTTTCTTTTGGAGGTATTTGATCACCGCTGTTTTTTTTTTTTTTTTTTGCTAAACAAAAAGAACCCAAAATAATAAAAATTAAAAATAAAAGTTTTGGTTTCCATATGATATGCGCTGATGAGGCTGAACTGACGGGCAGTGAGGAGCCTACCACTGACGAGGCGGCATTAATATGCAGTACTGATGGGCACTGACAGGCATCACTGGTGGGGCTGCACGGATAATCATTGCACCGATTATCAGTGCAGATGCCCTCACTGAGAAAAGCTGCTTATCGGCTTTTCTCTCACGCTATCAGTGTGTGGAGAGGAATGCCGATAACTGGCACTTCATAGTTCCACTGTGATTAGTTGTGATTGGACACAGCTGATCACATGGTAAAGAGCCTACGTCACAGGCTCTTTACCACGATCAGTTATGCGGTGTGTTCGAACGTCACACCGCACCACAGATCGGGGCGTGCACGAGCGGCCGTTCTGAAAGACGTCATATGACGTCCACTTAGAACAATGAAACCCCCACCCAGCTGTCGAACTGGTAAAGCTCTAGATTCTTTTTTTTTTTATAGTTACATATTTTTCAATAAAGCCTTGTATAATATACACTACCTGGTCCAATTAGTAGCATCCTTTTGGGTTCCTTTCAGCCCCAACTTGTAATTTGCTTCCTTTAAGGTTGCACGACTCTTGGTACTCACCTGGTGATTGATGTAGGCCACAGCTGTGGCATGGTCTCAGTGCCCCCGATTGGGTATCTCTGAAGAATGGGGTCCAATGGTGCAGAGACCTCTTTATCACTCTAAGCTGCATGACGATGATGGGCTGCAATGTTCCCTGAACTGTGATCGAATGTAACACTCCTTATCACCTTCCATTAGTATGGTAGAAGACTTCCCCTTTGTCATGTATAGGTTAGAAGTCTACTATAGCTGTACGAATCATTAAAAGATCGCAATCTCAAATTCAACCGCCCTCACAATCTTAACCCGACATGTCCCGATTCTATAAGACAAGTGCAGAGCTGTAAAAAAAAAAAAAAAAAACCTGGCAATGTTTATCAACATTGCTCAGAGCTGGGACATAGAGAAGATATACAGCGTATCTCTCGAACTTCTGTGTGTAAATGAGGTAAGTTTTAGCAGAGACCCTAGAGAATAAAATTGCGTTATTTTATGTCATACTGTATTTGCACAGCGGTCTTTCAAACGCATTTTTTTGGGGGAAAAATTTTTTTTTTTTAATTAATTGAAAACAGTAAAGTTAGCTCAATTTTGGTATAATGTGAAAGATCATGTTACACCACGAGAATCGTGATCTTTATTCTAAGCAAAAAAAAAACGCTATTCTCATTTTAGCCAGAAACGTGCAGCTCTAAAATCTACTAAGCTGGGGTGGTTAGAGGCAAAGGAAGAAAATGGCATGCATGTTTCAGGGCAACAGGATGTTGTGTTGGAGAGGCCTTTAAGGAATATTGTGAAGGGCTTTGAAAAAAAAGTTACTGAGAGATCAGCTAGTTTTCTGGAGGAAAGACATGCTTGGGTTGCATCTACAATATGGTCTAAGTATTCCAGGCCAAAAGAAGGTTGGAGAGACAAATTTTTGAAAACAGATTACCCAACCAACAGCCTGAAGTAGCTGAATAGTCCTGTGGATGTTTGGATTAAGGTGGAATGGAGAGGAGTCCTTCAGAAGAAAGTAAACTAGATACCCTGTGACCCTGTGAATGTCTTGAATTTGCAAGAGGGCCAGAAAGGGTGCAAATACTTTTGTGTAAACAATGGGAGCAGAGAATAGACCAAAAAAAAGCAGTGTTTGTCTCCTACTGTGACATGCAGAAAGTGCTGATGAGGTGGGTCAATGGGAATATAGGAGATAAGCATCCTGAATGTCTACAGAGGATAGGTATTTCTCTGGTCTCAGAGAGGCGTTAACCAACCTTTCAGATTTTAAACAAAACTTTGGAATCTGAAAAGCACGTGTTCTGGGATTTTAGGTCCAGGATAGGATTAATACCCCCTGTGGGTGTTTACACTATAAATAAACAGTTTCAACAGAGGAAATGGAACGAGCACTCTCTGGGACAAGTTGTGGTTCAAGGCGGTGTGCAAAAATGACTGTCCTTGAGCAGATTTTGGTTGGTTTAAGAGAAGAAAGCTGTTGAGGGTAGAGTGTAAAACTAAAGATGCACCGATGCCAATATCAGAGAAAATACCAAGCATTTGAGCGAGTATGGGTACTCACCCAAATGCTCTCGATAACTAAACGGATACCTTGCAAAGCAATTTGCATCAATACAAAATGAATGGGCGCAAATCGAACTGCAAAGAATCAAATGCGATTTGAACAGGAATGCGGTGCGATTCCTGTGCAAAACGCAATAAATTTCCCCCAGTGTGTGTAGAAAGGGATTAAAGCGCCATCTAGCGGACAGCTTAAAATTCTTTTTTAGAACTAACCGTACATATTCGGCCACATGCAAAATAATCTACACAAGTGTCCCGGTCCCACCGATGGTAGCAAATTAGTGCCCCTGAAGGTGCTCAGACAGCTGGAGAAGAAGATGTAGGGGCGATCTGCTCCCAAGCGGACATTGCATGTGGCCAGATATATACTGAGAGTCCTAACATTCTTTTTTAAACTGCCCACTAGATGGCACTTTAATATATACACACACACACACACACACACACACACACACAGTGGGGGGGGGGGGGATGGCATGCAATTTGGACAGGAATTGCACCACATCGGATGCGATTTGCGCCAATTTATTTTGTATTGACACAAACTGCATCGCAAAGTATTGGTACTCGCCGATGAAAAAACGGTAATCGGTGCAACTTTATGTAAAACCCCCATGAACCCAAAGGTTTGGGATGTCTGTGACCTGGAGAGAGAGGTAAACTGTAACAGGCATCACCCAACTTTTAAGAGTGAGGTTGCCCCTTCTTTATAATGGGGGTTATAGAAGTAAAACTTGGTGGATTTTGTGTTCCAAGTCTTGCACTTGCACTGAAAGAAAGGGCTGAAGTTTTTAGAATTTAAGGGCTGGGTGAACACTGAGATGCTCTTCATTAATGGAGGAGGCAGAAGCTGCCCTCCCTTCCCCAAGGAGGGGGATTTAGGAACCTACTACTGTGTAAATAATTTGATGTTGATGTCTGATGAATTTGTCAAGTGCCTCACCAAATAGAAATCCCCCTTCAAAAGGGTAGAGGAGTGTGGTGTCTTTTATAGGCAGATTCAGCTGTCCAGGCTTTTAGCCACAAGATTCTGCACATATGGACAGAAGTCAGGGCCATTCCGGATATCTGTGTCACAACATTCTAGGGTATCAATGATATTGCTTATAATTGCTCCACCAAATCACAGTCCTGGAAGACAGAATGCTTTTGGTTGTTCACTGCCCAAGTTCAATTAGCAGTTGGAGAGACAGAAATTGCAGTAATAGCTGGTTGCAGACCGAGGGCATTAAAGAGTAAAGTGAACCTTTAATAGCATCTCAAACATTCTGTCAGCAGTATCTTGGAATGAAGGAACATCTTCAATAGGTACAGTAAGATGTCCAAGATAGATGGCAGCGGCTACTATGAGAACAGTCTATCTTTTTGTGAACGCTTTTTCCAATGCCAACATCAACTCATGTCTGACTAGACACCCACATGTACACACTTGTATGCAAGACCTTTAAAAACAAACTGAAAACTCCAACTTACATGAAATCGGAAGTCCCCTTTTAACATAGAACAAAGGTCTTCTGCCACATCAGACATGCATGGGTGCAATGTAGCAACCAATCGTGCGTAAAATGGCAACAGATCCAATCTAATAAAGAAGAGGTGGTTATCAAAACAGTTTTCATTATGCAACAAAAACAGAAAACCAAGACATTTTTTTTTTAAAGTGTTGTCTAAGGGCAGGATTATTTCCCAGAAAATCTACCTTACATGTCACAAATAAGGGCTATGTGTTGCAAGTGTGCAATGATAAGTGGGATTTGAAACAGGCAAGTATAGAACATTTTACACAAACATTTCAACAAAACACGCCACCCACACAGTCAAAATAAGAAAAACTTGACATATGAAGCATTACACTTCGAAAGTTGATTTGCCAAAACAAAAACAAGTGAAAAAAACGTAAACACCATTCATAAGTTTGCAGAAAAAAAATGCAGCTCTCCAAAATGTACCTTGAGTGCCCGTTCACACTGCAACGTGGTGCGAGAAAACCTGCAGTATGTGTGCGTTTCCCGCACTGTGTTCCAAGCACAGTGGAGGTGTCATCTGCTGCAAGGGTCAATAGATTCCCAACGACACCCCAAACAGATCACAAAACGCAGTGCGTTTGCCTGAACCGGATAGCATGGTACCCAGCGTATCATATGATCCAGTTGCAGTGCGTTTTTCAAAATAGTGCATGCACTACTTTTGGTGCAATACAGTGCAATTTCACCCAAATGAATGAGCTGAAAAAAAAAATAAAAAAATAAATAAAAAATCGCATCACACTGAAAATCAGAGAATTTGCACAGGAACTTGGAAAAAGTGTTTACGTGCCTGTGTGAACTGGCACTTACAAGCCCTTGAAGCCTGTATCCCCCATATAGTCTGATTACATCTCAACTCCAGGCAAAAGGCTAAACCCACAGTTGAAATACAAATATACATGGCCCGTTTTATTAGACAAATGATTTGTAATTCTGTCTAGCAATTCTGGTGTTTCACACACACTTCTGTCAGATGGCACAGTCAGGAAGAGGTTATTTTAAAAACACTGTATAGAAACTTATAGGCTAACATTTTACACTTAAATATTACCTTTGCCTAGGTACAATAAAAAGCGCTCGAACCAGTTTCCTTCGGTTTGCTTTGGTGTTCATATTCATGCAGAAATCCATTGCAGCCTGAAATTGAACATTGAAGGTATGAAGCCTTTCTGGGCAATTGTTAGCAAAAATAAAAACAGTAAAAAAAAAAAAAAAAAAAAAAAAAAAATTCCAGACAAAACTAGAACAAAGATAGCACTAAAGCAAAAATTAATTCCCTCACATCTAAATGCTGGTTCAAAGAAAGTGTAGCATCTTAGAGCAAACATTCAATCTAGAAGCAGATACAATAATTGTTGGTTAATAGTAGTGCTAATGCCAAGAGAGACTTCCTGAATCAAGAAAAACCCTTCATCTTCAGAAAAAAGTGTAATTGCGGCACATGGCTTTCTATAAAGCAATGCTGACTTGCTACCTTAGAACACTTTTGTGATAAAACTACTTGTAAGGCTCTGTCAGCACTTGTGCAGCCAACTGGTGTGATTGAGGGGCTCTACTTGGTACACCTTAAATATGTGCCAAAAGCAGGTGCACAGTTAGTGCACTGCAAGGCACTACCTACCAGCCCTTGTTTAGTAAGTGTCTTGCTGGTCAACAAGGGCACTTCTGTAGAAAGTGGACAGCATTTTGGCCTTAAGTTGAGACACTTAAAGTGTTACTAAACTCCGTAATATAAAAATAGTCCATCCACCCCCCACAGTGCCCACAGCCTATAAATCTTTAAATTAAAATACTGCCACTATATACCTTGTTGGATGATCTGGATTACCACGGTTACATGATAAACTGCACAGTTACTCCAGTGCTTAGAGTTCAGGTAGGAGGATATTTCCACTGCAGCCTGTATACATGTCAATATCATGTGACCTGGATAGCTCTGATCAACAAGCAAATGTGCTCTCCACCATAAAAAGACACAACTGAGCATGTGCAGGTCGAATAATCTGCCCGCGTTAGCTGGACTTCCCCAGATACAGTGCAGGGAGGGAAGGATCTATGCATACAGGATAAAACAACCTTTTTACACAATGCAGAGGATTAACTGCTGCATATACAGACTGATTTTACTGTTGTGGGTTTATTAACACTTTAAGGCCTCACTAGGAAACATATCGTAGACAGGGCACTGAAAGGCTTTCTTGGATAAGCAAAGACATAGCTGGCACCCTGTGAAGCTTGCACTTAAACTGCATTTTCAGTTTCAGAGATTCAAAATGGATGACAGGTTGACATAAGGTAGTAAAGATGATCAGGAAATGTAAGAAAAGGTTTACAAAAGTGCATCTGACTGTTTTGACAAAGTTTGGAAGCATTGGGTGTCTTACCTACAACTACCATCTGAATAGTGGTGGACTGCCAGTCGGGCAGGGGCGGGCATCCTACCCATACCTCCCTTTCTCCCCCCCCCCCCCCCCATTTATTCCTGTACTCTTTTTCTTACCCCCTTCTTTGAGTTCTTTATACTCTTTGTACTTACAGTATTTTTTTTTTCTTTATCAGTTATGTCCTGTGTGACATGATGCTTATAGCGGTATCGTTCTTTTAGAAAGGCCATCGATTTCTCTCTATGGCGTCCTCTCTCCTCCTTCCCAAATTACTATTTGAATTTGGTTACAAAGTTTTACATTCATGATATTTTGATATAAGCCCTCCCTTGCTTCCCCGGACAGGGTACTGCCATGAATGCCAACTAGCATTACACCTGACTCCTATTTAGGGGGAATTTTGCTCTCAAGCGCTTTTCATTGTTTTATACAAAAAGTTTGTTTCATTTTACACCTGTATACTTTGCTATAGGAAAGTCTTGTTGCATTTTCCTCTTTGTGAAAAACAATAAAACTTTTGAAATGGAAAGAAAAAAAAAAAAAAAAAAAAAGCGCATCAGTCTAAATAATTTATTGTTTTTATGTGTAGTTTTGTGTCTTCTATGCTATAGAATGAGAAATTCTCCCTACATCGTCCGTAATCCCATGGGTAAGGCTCTTGGGCCTGTACAGAGTTTTTTCCTTTCTCACCAGGGACAGATCATGTGGTGGAAAAACTAGAGAGATAAAACAGGCAATGGACACACAGGCAATGAAAGATTATTTTTAGACAGATCAAGGACTGTCAACACTAGAAATGAAGCAGTTAAACAAGCCGCATTCTGCACATTCTCAGCACCTGTTTTTGTCACTGTACAGATAAGACAAATCTGAAGTGTTCTAGCGCCACCTTTCTAACTTTATCCTACATTTCCTGCATCTCCCCATCCTACCGCCTGTCCCCTGGTATAGCGTTTTAGTATCCCCACAACATCAAGCCTCCTACAACCTTTATAGATCAATATGAACCTTGACCCTGTAAAGTTCTAGATAACGATACTGTACACCACCATGATTTTAGAATCTTGACTACGGTCCATTATAGCCCTGTTTTTTTTATTTTATGTCTATGCCTTATATTTGTATTTCCCTGTAATAGATTGTTCTGCAATTAAAAATATATATTTTTTTCTTTTAGGTTCATCTACAGCCTTGTTCATTAAACAACCTAGAATTAAAAAAAAAAAAAATTGGAAGATACTGTAAATCTGAATTATATGTATTCACGAAACCCAGTTACTTACAGTATGTGAAGGTATACAGTCTCGACTGAACATACTTGGCATCACATGAATCCATTGCTATACAAGACCAATAAATAGTATACATTTTATTTTATCGTTTAAATTAGAACTATAGGCAAAACTTTTTTTTTTTTTTCCATATTTTGGATAGAGGAGGGTTACAACCCATCAGGTTGTTTTTCACGATCTGTGTCCCATTGCGGAGATTTGCTTCACTACCTTTCCCATAGCCAAAAAAGGAAGTGAGAGGAAATACCTTGAAATAAAAGGAAATTTCTTGGGGACCCCCTAGGTCCCTGGAACTAGTATCAGCATTGGAAGATTCTCCTTCCATTACTTTTCTGGGGACAACCCAAAATCTGGTGTAGTCTTTTACTTTCAATGAGAATGGTAAACAGGACAGAGAGGATTAAAAAAAAAAAAAAAAAAAAAAATTGCCTTTGCCTGCAGTTATACTTTACGACTGAAAGTACTTTTTTTAAAGTTTTTTTCCCCACTCAGCTCAAGTCCTTCTCTTTGCTAACACAGCTTCCTTTCTCTCCTCAGTGACCCTGCAGTTCTTTTCCTTCCAACCTCAAGATCAATCTCATTAATAGATTGGGTCAAAAGCTGTTACATGATACACAGATCAGCTTCATCAACAATAATTGCACAGGGGCAAGAATTCCAGCAAGTTGGATGGTAATTGACAGCAGACACCAGTCTCCTACATTCCCAGAGGTATGCAAGATGACAGCACCCATAATGTCAAAAACAGAACTGCTCTTGGCGTACATATAAAGGAACAATTTGTGTTTGCATAGTATCGTATTATCCTACAGTAGTTGCCGATATTGTTAAAGTGGCAGCAGTTTGTGTTCTCTTTTAATGAGCTGTGGAAAAGATTGAAGGCCAACAAAAGTTTTGGTTTCTGTGCATCAATGTGCAAAAGAAATGTTCTAAAGTAATTTTACATTCTCCTGATAAAGTTTTTAAATTTACAATACATGCAAGTGTTATACAAGTGTGGCCATCATCAAAAATCCAATTTTTATTTTATTTAGTTTACTGGTAATATCCTTTTCTTTGGAGATCACAGGACACAGTATCTTCAAATCAATTACAATAGTAAGAATTACTGCATTACTGTATCTGCACCCTCCTCCCCCTGAAAGGTGCCAAATGTGACACCGTAAGGGGGGGGGGGGGGGGTTCCAAAAAGCTGAGGTTCAATTTTTGTGTGAAACTCCGCTTTAAGGTGAATGGACACTGGAAAACACCTCCTATGCATAACCCATCCATCCCAGCTAGGCAAGGCTTCAGTTTTTGTTGAAAGTTATGAACCACAAAGGGGGTTAGGGGGTTAGGGGTCCCTGTGCCCCATGCTGTATTCCTAGAAAAGGATTTTACAGGTAAACCAAAAATACAAATTTTCTTTATCATACAATCACAGGACACAGCATTTTCACATCAATTACGATAGGGCTGTCCCAAAAGCACTAAATAGGAAGAGACAGCAACACAACAAGCCAAGATGCCCCAAATAAATCCAGTACAGGTTAGAACCTCACGCAGCAGGCTGCAAGACTTCCAGACCAAAAGGTAGAGTCCTCAGCAGCTCAAACATCCACTTGGTAAAACTTTGTAAAGGTATGAACCGAAGACCAGGTGATCAGTGCACGACAAACCTGAGCTACGGAAACCAGACATTTACCCCAGGAAGCAGCAAAACTGCTGGTAGAAAGAGCCATCACTGAAAATAGTGGAAATGTGCCCTTTAACACTGTAAGCTTGTATTTAAAAAAAAAATAAAACATAAAATCAACAAGTATCAATAATGATCAACTGCAGATTGGAGAAATGTCAGGAGGCGGCCCACAGCATAATTAGAGAAGACCATGAGCCTCACATCAGGCAAAATAAGTCCTGTGTTAAATCTTCTGTGAAGTTGCATTCAAGCCTTCAGCAGGGTAGGAATGACCGAATCAGACTTCCCCTTCTCTCAGGACCCTGGCCTTAACAGTATTGCTCTTGACTAATGAAGAATAGAAGATTGGACCTTGCTACAGTAGGTCAGGTCAATCCAGGAGGATTTGGCCAACAAGTTTATGATGTCCGAGCACCACTTTCCCCTGGTCCAAGCCAGAGCAATCAGAATCACTGGGACGCTTCTGTTGTAAAGCAGACAAGGCAGAAGCTGTGAGGGCACAAAGACAAATTAAAGAGAACTGATCACATGGCATCACCAAACATCCACTGCAAACACTCGAAGATCCCTGATCCTGGACGCAAATTTGTTCAGCTTTGCACTGAACCTGGATGCCAGAAAGTCCACAACCAGGGTTCATCACCTTTGGCAGAGGTCCTCGAACACCTCTAGGTGAAGGAATACAAACAACGCTCTCCTCCTGTCCAAAGTTGTCAAGATATTATGTTGGAGGGGCCTGGAATAAAACAAGGTATTGCCTCAAAAGGGGGATTACCAGCTTTCCCACAACCTATACACAGACTAATTGAGGGATTTATCAGAGTTTTGCACAAATCCACCTCAGCCTTCATAGCAAGGCATTTGTCCTGAGGGAGAATCACTTTTGCTTGGAGTGTTGTACAGCTGCAGTCCAAAATATTCCAGCTTTTGGATTGGGACAAAGGCTGACCTTTAAAAATTCAGAACCCATCCAAACCTCTCCAGAGTTTGCACCATCCATATCACCCTAAGCTCCAGAAGCAGAGTGGACTGCTCCCTTGTCCAGGTAACCTATGAAAGGTTACTCTGGGAGCAGTGGACAGGCTGAACAGCAGGGCCACAAAGTGAAAGTCTTCCACCACCGCAGGAACCTTTGACGAGTTGGGATAGACTGGAAAGTGCAGATAAGCATCCTTGATATACGTTAATGCCAGGAAGTCTACTGATAGGAGTGAGGTAACCACTGACTGCAGGGATTCCATCTGGAATTTCTGTACTTGGAGAAACCGGAGTCTCAGGAGATCCAGGATGGGGTGACCATCACTGTTCAGTTTCAAAATTGCAAAGAGGTTGGAGTAAAAACTGCAAAATCTTTTGCTATCTGGGACCAGAAAGACCACTCCATCTGATAGTAGATTAGGAATTGGAAGCTAAAAAAATAAAAATAAAAAGGTTCTAAAAAACAAAACAAAAAAAAACAACCAACATTTGGAAGCATAAAGCGTGTGGATGGGGCTCTTGAACTCCAGCATTTAACTGCGAGTCACTATGCTGTGGAGCCAAAACTCATCCACAATCTCCCCCTGCCAAACCTTAAGGTCTGCAAATGTCCCACCGCTAAAACAAGTGGGGGTGCTCCTTCATTGCGAGTTGGAGTTTTCCTGATGGCTTAGAGGGCTTAGGTGTCCAGGTCTTTTTACAAAACTGGGAGTGGAGTTTGGTCTTGGATGCCAAGGTCTGAGGATGGTGAAAGGATTGCTTATTTTGAAGTAGAAAGCGTGGCATGTTTTTGTAACGTAGGTTTCCACTACCTCTTAAGTGGCAACAGGGTACTCTTACTCCCAGTTACCTTTTGGATATAAATTATCCAAAGCAGGACCGAACAAATGCTCCCCTTGAAAGTGCAAGCGTTCAACATGCTTCTTACAGAGCAACTCCACTGACCAATACTTCAAACATAAGATTCTGTGCATGTGTACTGACAAGACCCCTAAGAAAGTTGTTAAATTAAGTCCTTTAAGGCTACCACTGATAAAAATTAGGACACATGGGAAATCTTCCTAGTATCTGTTCACCTCAGTATTCCCATTTGTAGGGTCTCTCTTTCTCATTATGCAGCGGGACCAAACTTTAAGGCTTTGGCACACTCCTACAGAGCTTCCCTCTCCATAGGAGGCTTTTAATAAGGACTCTAGGCCCCTGGGCCGAAGCTTCCCTGAATTCCAGGACCAGGTTCATTGAAACAGTGAGTCTTAATGAAATAAGTAACTGCTAAAAGGCACACTGCATTTTTTACTGAACCCACTTTTCATGGGGTACTGCTAAGCAAAACTTTTTGGCAGAATGAACACCTCGTCTGGGTGAGTCCAATTCACATTAAATTAGAAAAAAATAAATAAAAAAAAGACACCTTGAAAGGAGGATGAAATGAGGAAGCACAATAAACAATTGAGGATGTTGAGGGGGATGCCATGGTCCAAATCCTGTAAATGTTAAGAGCAGAGGACTCAGGAAGCAATAAAAACCTGACCATGGGTTCCTCAGGAGTCGATTCCTCGAGGGAAGTAATCTTCTACATTCCCTTACCCTGAAAAATGCTCACCCTCCTTTACCTAGTCATCTGGGGGTTCCTCCTCCAGAACGCTTCCACTTGCTAACAGGACGGTCCAAGCCAGAAAATATTCCAGAAAGCTGGCATTATAAACCAGCAAACGCAGATGAGAATTAACCAAGTACAAAGTAACTGGAGGAAGGTGCCCCAGAAGTAGCGGAAAGACCAGAGAAGTGGAGTCAGAGCTGCACTAAGCTCCCGTAACTGACCCCCAGGGGATACTGTGCAAGGGGGGCTGCATTCAGGTTCCTCTGTCGACTAAAAAGACCTGGGACCCCTCACCCCCTAAAACCGCTGCTCTCTACCATCACTGAGACATGGCCTGCAGACAGTAATAATAGGACCTATACTGGGAACCAGTGGTCCAAGTCAGCTGAGAAGGCATTGAGCAAAAGCTGCACCAGTGCGCTGGTTATCCCAACCTTGTATTTTCTACCACCCCCGCAAGGTAACTCCTTTAAAAAATATTTACTGCATATTCCCACAGCGCCTCTGAGAAAACTGCTCTGCTGCTGCCATATGCGATTTCCAAGATGGCTGCAGCCAGGGCGCTTCACCTGTGATGTCCTGGTCATACTGCACAAGTGGCCTAAACTGGCTGCAAATGAATGCAGGAGGCAGAGAAAACACTCTGCCTTCTCCATTTGGCACCAGGAAGAAAATGTAGAGCCGTAAAAACAGTAAAACAATGCAAATTAAAAAGAGCCCACAATACAGTCTTTGTCTCACCCGTGGGCACAGATTAAGGGAAAGGGTACCAAGCAGGAACTAACACCCAGGCACTCACCATTCAATGCTGCATGACCCTTCAGCGGTCCACAAGGGCCTCTAGGGTCTTGACTAACCAGCTAGGGATCACTGCCCTGAAACTGTATAGCACAACGTCGGTCCACAAGACAATACATCATTGCATAGGATCTTGTCCTGCAATCCAATGCCAACCATTGACAATACAGGCCTTCTCTGCACGTCCAGTGCAAGGTCCTGGTATCATTAATTTGAGCGTAGTAAGCCATAAACAAGGGATTTGGAAGAGTTAGTCTCCTAATCCCAGAAACTGGAGCTTTGCCAAGCTAGTTATTTTTCCTGCAGAGACTGCACAGACTTTACAATCACCTAATATACTAGCAAAGAAACTGGAGCTTTGCCAAGCTGGGAAGGGTTATGCCTAGGAGGGGGGTTTCCTGTCTTTTTTTTTTTATCAGTTTCACTTTCACCAGAAGTTGACAGCATAACCCTACCATAATGGATATGAAGATACCCTGTAACCTGGGGTGTTAAAGAAAAAAAATAAATAAATACAGTTCAAAATTACCTTATCGATTAGATCCCGGTTGACACAATTGGGCAACTGCTGTATAAAAGCATCCACTATCAGCTTCAAATGAGAGCCAGTGCTTGCTTCTTCATCTTCTTGCTCTGTTGCAGCAAAAATAAAAAAATAAAAAATAATTGTAGAGATAAAATCACAAATATGTAAAATACATCAAAACGTAGTTAAAAAGCAAAATTAGCTTGATAAAAGAAACAGTGAATAAAGTGAATGGTGACTGTGATTTAAAATCAACATAAATCTTCATAAACTTCAAATATAATGCAGTCAAATATTTGGAGAAACAGAAAAAACGCAGTGAAAGGCAATAAATGCAGTAGCCAAAGAAAACTGCAGTGGAGCTCCAATCTGTATCCCGGTTCCTATTGGTGCTGCTCAATGGGGGGGGGGGGGGGGGGGGGGGGGGGGGGGGGGGCTCACATCAGTATATAAAAGAGGAAGGAAGTAGCCTCATGGTGTTGTATGTTACTTCAACAAGAATTTATTTTAATCAAATAAAAACAATGTGCATTTAAAAGGGGGTACTCACATTCTTTCAATGAGTCAAAAGCAAGGTCACGATCACGTGACTTCTTCAGGTGACGAACACGCGTCGGGACCTCAGCATAGTATACCGACCAGAAGTGACGCTAAACCGAGCTCGCCGCTCGTTTGTACCTTGCTTTTGACTCATTGAAAGAATGTGAGTACCCCCTTTTAAATGCACATTGTTTTTATTTGATTAAAATAAATTCTTGTTGAAGTAACGTACTACACCATGAGGCTACTTCCTTCCTCTTTTATATACTGATGTGAGCCCCCCCCCCCCCCCCCCCCCATAACTGGATGCAACCAAAGCACCAATAGGAACCGGGATACAGATTGGAGCTCCAAAAGGAGGAAGGTCACCAGGGACCACAAAGACATACAAACCCATGCTGTAACCTTACAGCTGTAAGGTAAGGGGCCAGCTTTACTACCCCCACCAGGATCACAGAGCGCTGCTATAACTGCACAAGATAGTCACAGCTAAAAAATATCCTACACTCAACAGGAACCACTTGCACTGCACTTTGGAAACGAACTGTTCCTGCACCCATGCTTTATATGGACTATTTATTGATTACACCTGTTCTGATGCGTTTTTAGCTTGCGATTCAATTTTACTTATTTTTACCTTCACCTCAGTCATTTTACTTATTTTTATTATTCGGTCTATCACCAGTTATTTCCACTGCAGTTTTCTTTGGCTACTGCATTTATCGCCTTTCACTGCGTTTTTTCTGTTTCTCCAAATATTTGACTGCATTATATTTGAAGTTTAAATTTTGCTTTTTAACTACGTTTTGATGTATTTTACATATTTGTGATTTTATCTCTACAATCACTGGCACACCTTTATGTGAATCTATTTACACTGACCTACCCTAACTGGATTTATTCACCCGATTCTTTTACCTGCTTTTAATTTAGTTTTAAAAATGCAAGTCTGACATGCATACCATTCCATAGTTTTAGAAATCAGTGAAAAAAATAAATGACAATACCTGAACAAAACAGTCTCACCTTGTTCATCGAGGAGCTTTTTAGTTAAGTCTTCAGCTTCCTCTATACCTTCCAGCTCCATGGGATCATCATTTATTTCCAAAGCCTCCAAATCCAATTCAAGTTCTTCTGTTGTGGAAACCTCTCTCTCTTTACAGTCTTTGGAATCTGCTAAAATACAACATGGAATCCACTTAAGGACAGTAAATCTTAATAAGATCAGTTTAAAAGACAACCTGTCAGGATGTTTATTACCAGGCACAGACAAACTCAATCCAGCATTCAATGTGGCCCTTGTTAAGACTCATAAGCAATGCTATCTCCTGGGGTCAGCCAAATCCTGGTTTGTAATACTACAGAACAGTCACTTCCTTTGGAACAAGTAATGTTTCTGGAAAGTCAGACGATGGAAGCCACTAGCACAGAATGTGACAAGTGATAATTGTACTGACTACTTGCCTTTAATGAATCCAGTCCCCATTAGTGAGAATTCAACTAGCAACTTAAAAGTTGACTTCAGACTCTACCAGACAATCCAAGTCAACACAAGAAGCCATGGACTATACCATACTTAAGTGTCCGATTAGAAATTCAAAAGCAACACATGCACTAGATGAATTGTTTATAGCTTAAAAGCGAAGTTACACACATTTTTTTTAGTTTATTAAAAGTCAACAGCTACAAAAAGTGTAGCTGTTGACTTTTAATAAACAGACAGACACTCACTTGTGCCACGGTCCAGCGATGCGACCACCCGGGGGCCTCGCTCCTCTCCGTAGCTCCATCATAGCAACTGTGGGCACCCGGCCGTGACAGCTTACAGCTTCACTGTGCTCTGCTATTGGCCAGGCAATCTTCTGGGACCTGTGACATGTCCCAGAAGATTGCAAGGAGGGGCCACCTTGGGGGAGAGAAGGAGTCGCCTAGGCGTCCAAGAAGCGGAAGGAGGATATAGGACAGGAACCCACCCCCCCCCTCCAAAAAAATGACATGCCAAATGTGGCATGTAAGGGGGCAAGGAGTGCTTAAACGAGAAGTTGCACTTTTGGGTGGAACTCAGCTTTAACTCCCCCCCCCCCCCCCCTCTTAAACTGGGTGCTGAAATACATTTAACCGACTCCAACAGACTCTACCCAGGGCCAACAAGTATTCTTTGGCCTACCGTAAACTAAATGTGGCATCACTTCCACAATTAGGCTGGGGAAAAAGGGACACAACTAAAGACAATATAGGTGGAACAAGAAGTCAGGCAGCAAGTTACTGCATATGCATAGGGCCCCATGAAGGTGCAACTTGTAACAAGGGAAGGCAACCAGGTTCATTGGTTGGAGATTACTAGCACGTGACCTCAAAAGCCGACTATGCACTTTAATGAGCAGTAAAAAATATACTGACTGTACTGTACATTACTGAACCCAAAGTATGTGCATGGAAGTATGGGCATGCTACCCTGCGCACCTGACTGGAAGCTCAGGATGCTTCAGTCATCTACTGGTAGTAGACAGCATAGGGAGACAGTACAGATGCTGAAAACGATGGAGTAAGAATAAAAGTGTAAATGGGGGAGGAAAGCTACAAAATTAATCCAGATTTTAAAAAAAAAGGCTGCATCTTAAAATGTTTTGTTTGGTGGTTAAATACCTTGGCATATAAGAGTTAAGCTAATGCATGCAAAGTCCACTTCAAGAAACTATTTGTTTAACAGTTTGACAAACTATGCAAATGTTACCTTTTAGGTCATCCTTTACAATATCCTTGCTTTGAGTGCTTTTTTCATTGTCCTTGAACAGAATTGCAGGGACAAATGCTTTAAGGTCAATCAAGTTTTCATAGAAGTTGCGAGCATCTTCATCTTCCCATATGCCTCCTTCTAAGTCAAAATCACCAGGTTTTCCAGGTGTGAATATATCAATGCCAGGTCCGTGCTCTGCAAAAGATGATTAAAACCAAGTTAGAAAATATATACATTTATACAAAAAAAAAAAACACAGAATCGCAAAATCAACGTAGGAAATAAAATAATGACCAACACCAAATGCAATTGTTTTTCCTCTGCTAATGTAAAAGTGCAGGTGTTTTTCCTGAGGTTCTTAGCAAGAGACAAAGGCAAGGATACATGTAGATGGATATAGCATATAGATATGGCATTTTTTTGTGCAGGCTGAGAAATAAAAGACAACACAGGGTTGGCTACTACAGGCAGAATCAATGTTTTTCTTTACATTATTTTCTACAAAGTATACCAGTAAAGAAGGCCAAAAAACAAGTCTAAATATTTACTGCACTTGACAACTTACAAAAGTGATCACAAATCAAAAAGGTATGAACATAGAGATTTTTTTCCTAGCAAAAGTTCATAATATTCATCATGATTTACCTTCTGTTACAGGCTTGTCTTGAGGAAGCTCAGGCATATTTTCATCCAGAAGATCAGCGAGAGACTGAGAATTTGCCAGCAATTTCTGATAAGATGTTGCAAATTCCTCATATTGCTTGTGTCTGTCTTCACTCAGCTCCCCCTTGGTGTGAAGGATGCGCCTAAGCCAAAAAAAAAAAAAAAACACAACTGTCATGCATTTATATTCATATCCAACAATTTGTATTTAGAAATAGAAGACAGGCAATACATTAACCAATATCCTCAGTTAAGTTGGCAACAAAATTTACAGTCATAATATCATTAAAGCTGTCAATACACATTACAAATTTGATTGTATGGTCTACACAATTTCCTTTAAATGTATTAAAATTGTCATGTGATGACTAATTTACATAATCTAATCTCAACTAAGTCAGGCAGTTCCTTGCACTACATAGTTGTTACAGGACTAAACTGGAAAACATAATAGCTGTGGATATCTATGGCCTCGTTTACAAAAAATAAAAAAATTAAAACAAGTGTTTAAAAAACATATTGTAACACAAGCACTGATGGGTGTTTTTTAGCATGAATTTATCCACTTGCATGCGTCTTTCTCCGGTTAGCAAGAAAAAAATTAGTGTAATTTCAAAGTGAATTGTTTGCAACAAGCATGCAAAGAGCTGTAAGAATCCAAAGGTTAAAAGGCAAATACTCCTTACTAACAATACCTGATTATTTTGCTGTCATCAATACCACTAATCTCCTCAGAGATCAATGACAGAACAGTTTATCCTTGCCAACCAACCCTTTAGTGTTCTTTTATTCAACATTCCAATAGCTGGCATGCCCCAGGAGCTAGCATATTGTGCAATCCTAATATCAAGCTGTATAATGCAACTCTTGGAAAATTAATTAGTGGATATGGATTCAAATGTCATTTGTATTGTCAAATTAGCATATTTGTGAAAATGGCCATAGATATCCACAGCATATTTGTGAAAATCAACTCTCTGCTGAACAAACAATTCCACACATTTCCTTCCAGCCTAAAATTGCCTCCCTTTAGCTTAAAAAAAGTAATCTCAGTCCTTCATACCATAATTCATGTTACGCATATATTTAAAGGTGTAACGTAGAACAGTCGCACTCCCTCTTCAAAATGTTACAAAAAAACAATATAAAAAAGATATTATATGCTCAGTATGTAGGGAACCTGTGAAGATTGCATGTTTGAAAACACGCAGGCACCTGATCTTTGTGTTTCCTAATTAGTCACTAGGACTGAACTCCTTGTTTTGTTTTGGGTCTTTGGTGGGGTGACAGTTCTGGAGCTTGCACCATTTCTGCTTAGCAAGTAAGTTATGTTTTTATTTATGTTACTTACCTCTTCCAAAAGACTTAAGGTGGTTGTCAAGGATGTAGGAGGAGCTCCAATGTAATAATCATTACATAGTTAAGGCAGGTTGCCATGGCAATGTTCACTTACAGGGGACCGGCTCCGGACATCCTGCACTGGCACCAACATCTTGTACCTGGGTGCTGGCTGCGGCCATCTTCATTGGCCACATGAGGATGATGTCACTTCTGTGCATGAGTTTAGTCTTCCCAGATCACAGGATATATGCAGGAAAGTAGACTGAGCTGTGCTACTTGCACAGCTCAGCTTTCATTCCAAAGATGATGGGGAAAATACAGGAAAGGTCCATTTTGTTGCAAGAGAGGCATTGCAGGTCTCCTCTACAATAAACAGACAGCCTGCTTGCTTAAAAAAATAAACTTTAGTTCTGATTAAGGTCCACAGTCTTGTGAGCAGAGTGACACTAAACCAAGATGAAGGCAATGCATACATAAAAAAAAAAAAAAAAAAAAAAGAGAAAAGTCTATGGTTGTTCCCAACTCACCTGTTCTGGCGTTCTATGTTTTGTAGCTCTCGATGGTCCCTTTTTAGGTGCTTTGTAAGGGAAGTGAAGTATTCCTTCAGCAAATTCTGGAAAGGCTGTTGTTTCTCTGGGCTTATGATCTCGCTTGGGGGAAAGTTGAGACCAAATTTCTCAGATGCATGTTTAACCTTTCTGGGAACTAAACCTGCGATATCATCACCGCAGTGACGGCAGAAACTTATAACTACAGACACATGAGTATGAGACTCCCGATCGGCATTAATGATATTCTTCAGCTGCTCGTAAATTAAAGAGAGCCCTTCCTTGTCAGTGAAGATCCCAATAATTGTTAACTCGGCAATGAAGCGCAAATCGGTTCGAAGTTTGGTTATATTGGGAGTTTTATCCTCTTTCCGAGCCTCAAAATGCTTCTTCCATACCTGAAGGAGAGACTGAGCAAAATCTGCATACCGCTGGTGAAACAGAGAACACAGATGGACTGCACAGTTTACATCAGAAATTTTTAGTTTTGCTTCAACGATGGAAGCGGCAGCTTCTGCTATGTATTTGCTTAGGTTAAGGCCATTGAAATCATGAGATAAAGAATCTCTTTGCTGCTCAGTAATGGTTTTAAGCTTCTTCACAAAGGCAGTGTTTTTCTTAAGGCTGGAATCCAGTTTACTAAAGAAATGCTCTTCAGGTCGGTGTTCAGGAGCAGCTTGATTCTTGCTCCGAAGTTCTTTTCTGGCCAGATGTCGCTCCCAGGCTTCCTGGTGCAGCTGATGTGCTTCTTCCTTCTCTCTGCACAGAAGTAAACACAACAATTAACAATTCTCTTTATAAGCAAGTTGGACGTGCAGTATGGGAAACAACTTTACTGAAAATTACACTGTCATTTCCAATGTTACATACTCATATTCAACAATCAAACATGGAGGTGATCTCGGATTTTAAGAACTAGATTAAAAAATAAAAAAAATAAAATAAAAAAAAAATCCAACTGGAGTATTGGTTTTTCCAGCCTGTTCCTACCCTGTTCTTTTTTATTTATTTTTTTTAAAAGGAGAAAAGAAAAAAATGAGGGGAACATTTAAGAGGACCAACATATACAACACAGTGACCCAGACAAATTTCTTTTTCACAAACTGCAAAGAAACATCAGAGAAAGCTGCATGATTTTATGTTAGCCCTCGCTTTGTTGTCTGAAGCATGACCGCATTCGGATCACACTTCAGACAGCAATTGTCAGGCAGTGGCCGTCTGTTTTAACACCTTATTTAATGGACAACAGCGCACGTTCTTAAGGGATAAATTCATCTTTGAAAAAAAATAAATAATAACATTTTTCTTTTATTTTTAGAAGCATGGAAAGCATTGCACCGGCAATCAGCAGATCACTGGTGCCATGCAGGACTCCTGCAGACTGACAGTGTAAGCTGTCTGCCAGTACATCGTTCATCACACTTAGTGGTTGTAAACCCTCAAGGTTTTTCATTCTACGCATTGAGGTGAAAAACCTCCTGTAATGCTGCAGCCACCCCGAGCCCGTTGTACTTACCTAAAGCCCCTCTCTTGTGCTGGGGACAAGCACACCAGCAAAAGCCGGTGTCTCGGGTCCCGATAGATGGATTAATAGCAGCGCAGCCATTGGCTTCTGCTGCCGTCAATCAAAATTCAATGACATGGGCGCCGGGCCGAGAGCTGCTTTCTGTGTCAATAGACGCAGAAGCAGGACTCGGGAGCACGCCCGCATGGGTATCACGAAGGAGAGCGCTTATCCGGCGGGGCACTCGAGAAGGGGAGGAGCCAGGAGCGCCGTTGAGGGACCTCAGAAGAGGAGGATCGGGCCACTCTGTGCAAAACCAACTGCACAGCGGAGGCAAGTATGACATGTTTGTTATTTAAAAATAAATAAATACTGAAGCTTTACAACCCCTTTAATGCATCGTATGGGCAAGCAGCTCCACACTGACAGGAAGAATCAATGAACTACCAGAGCGTTCAACAGCACCATTGTAGTTAATTAAGAACTACAGTCAGCCGCAAAGGGTGTTGGTACTTGTAGTTCATTAATTTACAAAACTGAATGAATGACGTGCCTGGGTGGGGGACAGAGCCCCGCACAGCTGTGCTCTTTTCAAAAAGTGACAGCTTGTACAAGGAACTTCTTCCTGTACTACTGTCATACAGAGGTGGATCCCTAAGCGCCTGTGGGAGCAGGAACATGTTCCCGAAGGTTAATTGCCAAGTGCAAAAGGGGGTATAATTAAGCATATAATAAAGCAGCCCAGCGTGTGTATACCCCTGGCCACTGTCTCAGCAGCAACAGGGGAAGCAGTTGAGGAGTGGTAAAAACATAGCCAACCACACTGTTTTACCACATGTATAATAAATCGTGAGTTAGTTCAAAGGGGATGTACAACATTAGTGTTTATTTTCTTTAGTTATGTATAACTTTCTGGTGTATTTTAAAAATAAAATTATATTTCTTGCAAAATATTTTTAGTTTTAGATAGAATGGAGGAGCATTAGAACCAGGTCAGGTTTTTAGTGCTGTATGTGTGATCATTAGGGAGTATCGCCCTCGGTTTGTCCTGCTAGATTTCACCATAAGTGAAAGAACCCCCCCCCACATTTCAAATGGTCACCAGAAAAGGAATAGAAAGGGAAATTGTCCAATAGGGACACCAATCTTGGTGACCCTGGTAGGCATCAGGATTTCCCTCACTTTGGGGGATTCGTGCTCCTTTCCTTTTGAGGCTATGGGAAAGGAAGTAAAAAAAAAAAAAAAAAAAAACTGTAAAAAACAAAAAAAGGGTAATGATCCTTCTTTATGCTCTCATGTTATTAAATATGAAAAGTTGTGACTTCAGCTCTTTAGGGGAATTATGAAATGTGTTCACAACGGAGTCTGGTTCTCTAGAGTTTCTGATCTGGATAGATGCTATAAAGTAAACACATCCACAGCTGAATGAGTCAGCAAAAAGACTCAGGGGAGGGACACAACTCTCCTATCTACGTAAAGATGTTGTTCCCTGGATCCTCAATCTGCAGGCTTTCTTGCTAGACCGCCCAGAATACGTACAGTGAGGGAAAAAAGTATTTGATTCCCTGCTGATTTTGTATGTTGGCTCACTGACAAATAAATATGCAGTCTATAATTGTAAATGGTAGGTTTATTTTATTCCCAGGTGTCTTCTATAAAGGTAACGAGCTGAGATTAGGAGCACTCCCTTAAAGGGAGTGCTCCTAATCTCAGTTTGTTACTGTAAATAAGCCACCTGTCCACAGAAGCAATCAACCAATCAGATTCCAATCTCTTCACCATGGCCAAGACCAAAGAGCTGTCCAAAGATGACAGAGACAAAATTGTAGACCTACACAAAGCTGGAATGGGATACAAGACCATACCCAAGCAGCTTGGTGAGAGGGTGACAACAGTTGGTGCGATTATTCGCAAATGGAAGAAGCACAAAATAACTGTCAATCTCCCTCGGTCTGGGGCTCTATGCAAGATCTCACCTCGTGGAGTTTCAATGAACATGAGAATGGTGTTGAATCAGCCCAGCGCTACACGGGAGATCTGGTCAATAAAGACGGCAGCTGGGACCATAGTCATCAAGAAAACAATTGTTAACACACTACGCCGTGAAGGACTGAAATCCTGCAGCACCTACAAGATCCTCCTGCTTCAAGAAAGCACATGTACAGGCCTGTCTGAAGTTTGCTAATGAACATCTAAATGATTCAGAGGAGAACTGGGTGAAAGTGCTGTGGTCCGATGAGACCAAAATTGAGCTCATTGGCATCAACTTAACTCGCCGTGTTTGGAGGAGGAGTAATAATGCCTATGACCCCAAGAACACCATCCCCACCGTCAAATATGGGAGGTGGGAACATTATGCTTTGGGGTGTATTTCTGCTAAGAGGACATGACAACTTCACTGCATCAAAAAGACTATGGACAGGGCCATGTACCGTCAAATCTTGGGTGAGAACCGCCTTCCCTCAGCCAGGGCATTGAAAATGGGTCGTGGATGGGTGTTTTGCATGACAATGACCAAAAACACACGGCCAAGGCAACAAAGGAGTGGCTGAAGAAGAAACACATTAAAGTCCTGGAGTGGCCTAGCCAGTGTTCAGATCTCTATCCCATAGAAAATATGTGGAGGGAGCTGAAAGTACGAGTTACCAAACGTCAGCCTGAAAACCTTAATGATATGAAGAGGATCTGCAAAGAGGAGTGGGACAAAATCACTCCTGAGATGTGTGCAAACCTGGTGGCCAACTACAAGAAACGTCTAACCTCCGATGGCCAACAAGGATTTTGCCACTTATTTCACTCATTAAAATGCAAATCAATTTCTAACTTTTTTAAAACTTAGTTTTTCTGGATATTTTTGTTATTCTGTCTCTCACTTTTAAAATACAACTACCATTAAAATTATAGACTGATCATTTCTTTGTCAGTGGGCAAACGTACAAAATCAGCAGGGGATCAAATACTTTTTTCCCTCACTGTATTTATTATTATAAGAATGGAAATGAAAGAAAATATTAGGACTTAAATAGTGGCTAAAGTCTCCCATCCTTCACAAGTGGCAATGCACCCCCACATGCATAGGCACTGAAGCTCTATTTTAAAGGGAAGGATTTAACACAGATATTGATGGGCCTTCTGTTAAAAAGAAAGTAATTTATTTAATACAAGGTAATTGAATGCTTTATAGCAGGGATATGAAATTAGCAGACCTCCAGCTGTTGCAAAACTACAATACCCATCAGGCCTCTGGGTATCATGCTTGTGTCTGTCAGAGTCGCTAATTGAATATCCCTGCTTTATAGAATAAGACTTCAATTTTTATTTTATTTTTTTTAAAAGTATAGCCAAAGCTATTTTGGCTATACTTCTCCAATGGATCACGGGAGTGCAGTTGGTTCTGCACTCCTGTGACCCATTTTCAGCAGACAGCGGGTCAAAGCCCGCTTTCAGCTTACGTCACAAACCCGAGTCCAGGGTCTGAAAAGATCCTGACCATATTGTCAAAATCTGGCCAGAAGCCTGGAGCCACAGTTTGAGCCATCCGCTTACACCTCCCTCCACAGCCCAGCGCTCCAATGAGCACTGGAAGGGCAGAGTAGGGCGCTACTGACTGCCACCAGCTCTCGGCAGGCTGAAGACCAAGAGCTGAGCGAGCAGCAGTGTTTGATCGCTCAGTTTTCGGTCTTAGAGGTAGCGGGGGACAGCTGCAGCTGAGATTGGTACTGCAGCCATCTAAACGAGTATGATGATGAACAAAAGTTCTTCACCAGTGAAACAAAAAACGTATTGTGATTTTACAGGTGTCACGGATTATCAAGTTACACCTGGTGCTACATACATCATTAACAAGAGACTCCACAGTTATTTCTTTCATTTAAACTATAAGAAAACGTCTTACTTTAACTGATTTGCAGCAGCTTCTTGATCATCAGCTTTCTTCTGATCATCTTGCACTTGTTTTTCTTCTTCCTCAGTTTTGCCTACAGCATCCTCTTTCTTTCCAACATCCTTATCCTCTTTCTTGCGTCGTTCATCATCAGGTTTCCTTTTCTTCTCCTCAGTGGCCTTGGATTGGTCTCTTTTGTTGCTCGACTTCTCATCTTTTGCTCGCTCTCTGCTGCCGCTTGGCCTTTTCTCACTACAATCTCTAACAGAATCTCTCTCCTCCATGCTGGGTAGCTTCTTACGTTCAGCCGGCATTTTTCCCCAAACTAAAACTGGGATAAAAAAAAAGTAAAATATGTGGACATTACGAAACAAAAGCAATCATTCAAATAGCCACCACAGGCAACACAATTTATTTCTATGAGATATAGATATACACACACACACACACACACAATTAGATTATATAGTGTACTTTACAGACTTCCAGGACCCAGTTCTGTTTAACAACAGCTCTGCTCCACATAGGCGGCTATTTGATTGCTCAGCTCCTGTACACTCTGCCAAATATATGCAAGATAAAAGGAAAGGTAAGGGGGGGGGGGGACAAAAAAAAAAAAACATGATGGCTGTGTATTTAGTGAGAACGGTGATCACTGATTGCAGAGGTTGGTGGGAGCGATGTCCTAACTAAGGGGAAAACAGATACAGGATGTGTTTTAATGAGGTTAACTGCTTTACTTTCTTCAACTGTTTCCCCCTTTCTAAATATCAAATACAGCTAATGGGGAAGTTTTAACAGGACACTGAGGCAACACCTGGTGTAGGACAAATAGAAAGCTTTTTCTTTTCTGCAAAAGAGGTACATATTATTGGTACATAGGGGAACTGGAATATAGGAAAAAGAAAAAAATTCAAGTATAAAAATAAATAAATAAATAAATAAAAGACCCCCAGAACAACCTGTCTCTATAGCAACAGAATAAGTTCTAAACAAGAAAGAGCCATCAACAGAAAAACTTGCCCCATAGGAGGTGCTGACAAAGAAAATAGTGAAGGGTGGTAGAGGACACTGCTATGGGGGTGGCCCTGCCCATAGCGATGTCCCCTGCCCCTTTCACATCATAGCATCCTACCTGTGCACAGTTCTGTACATGGGGTGGGAGCAGGAGCTGGCAGAGTGACTTAATATTAACAAGCTGGTGATTAGTTGCTAGGTCCTAAGCAACCAATCAACTGCCGTGAAAAGTTATCTTGGAGAGCTCCTCCCCCACCATCAGTCCTGGGCTGTGCTGCCTCTCACTTTCCACTGTTCACAGTGCTGGAAGAGGGTGGGGGGGGGGGGGAGAGAGAGAAAAACCAAAGCTGCGGCGGAGGAGGCTGAGGGCGGATAGAGAAGGACTGGCAGCTAGCAGGGAATCGGTGGCGCAGACACATTCCCAGTCTACCTGTCACCTACCCGTGGATGATAGGTAGCCCGCGATCAATGGGTTGCTGACCCTGGCCTTAAATAGTAGCCAAGGCAAAAAGTATGATCTAGACTGGATTGGAGAAAGGCCAAACTGTGTCCCACTGAGACTATCTTGGGATAGAAATTCCTTGATTTGTCTTATGAAAACTATGTTCATCAAGCAAAAAACCTTGGGAGAGGTGGATTTCCTAGCATCGATATGTATATGTACAATGGAAAAAACAGATCTGCTCCTAAAGCCATGAAATTCAACTGGTTTACCAGGGACTGGCCAAATTTTGATACATGTATTATGTATGGGGAAAGTGGTTGTACAGAAGTCGATCTACCAATCAACTTCTGTACAACCAGCCTGTCAGATAAATGCCGCTCATCAGCTCCAGAGACTTTATTCTACGGCGCTGATCAGTGTATTCTAACAGCGGGGGAACCCTCCCCCCCTACCCCCCTACCCCCCTACCAGAACACAATAGCTCAGCAGGGGCGATTCCCCCATCCACCTGAAGACCAGCCATACATAGTTTTAATCTCGGCCGGTTCAGCAGAAAGCAGAGATGTGCACCATTAATAGGCAGGCTGAACATACCAAACTGCTAGATGGAAACTGAATAATCCATGGGCTACTTTACTCTAGAACCCGGACCTCAACAGCTATGCCATTAAAGTCAACAATCGTGAGGGCAAGCAGTCAACAAAAGATAACTGCTAAGAACCAAACTTGGCCCTTGATGGTACAGGAGGACTTCCTGGGTTGGGATTACTTTGTCTCACAAAATGAGAAACAGGTTTATTAGGCAAGAAGGAAAACACATTGATTAGCCAACTTACCAAAGCTTAGGGATAGCTTAGAACACCCCATCCTATGGGTCTAGGCTACCACAGTGAGGCAGTGAAAGCCAGAGACTGCAAAGTAGGGTGGTAAAAAAAATAAAAATAAAACAATCCTAGGGACAGAAGAGCCAGACAATGAGCCACAGAGAGACCACAAAGTCTACCAGGAGCTTGCCAAGACTGCCTGGGCCAATTTGGTATAAAAGGTAATCACTGAACTACCTTCCATCTCAATCCCATTGAGCAGGCAAGGAAGGAGAATCAGAGAAGGAAAGGTGTAGATCACATTAAGCAGAAACTTAGAAGAGCTGATACAAAAATGACCATGTGGTCCATCAAGTCTTTCCCAGTTCAACATTTTTGTTGCCCATCTCTAGACTCTTTAGGCTTAATGTAGACGGGACGTTTTTACAACCTCTCCTGAACGATTTAACTTGACAGATAAAAACCCACGTTTAAAAACGTCAGTTTGGCCGCGTTAAAAAAATTTTTTTAATTTTTTTCAAAATAGCCAAAAATGAAAAGCGCATATAAAATGAAAAATGCGGCTAAACACCGGTACCGCGTTTAGCGCCTGAACTCATTTTTTTTTCCTTCAAAGAAAAGCCTATAAAAACGCAACTGCCTAAAAACGACATTAAACGAACCTGTGTACATGTACACACAAGATAACATTGGAGGAGTTCAGGGGCAGCTGAAAAAAGCATCCAACTGCCTCTGAACGTCAGTTTACCAGCAGCAGTGTACATGAGGCCTTATAGTCTTGTGGTACACCACTAGAGAACGGTCTCTGTTCCAAATGATCCCCATTTACAACCATTTATAGCTTACTGTACATCCACTGAACCACCCAAGGGTTAAGACTTTATGTACACTGATTTAGAGGCATTTCAAGCGCCAAACGCTTCTAAAATGCGGCAACCCGCATTTAGTTTATAGGAGTTTTTCATTTTTGGATATTTTGAAAAAAAATTAAATACAATTTTTTTTCAAACACATCTATACGCAAACATGGCAAAATGCTGCTAAACGGACGTTTTAAAACGTGGCTTACTATCTGTCAAGTTAAATCGTTCAAGAGAGGTTTTAAAAACATCCCATGTACATTAAAGTGGTTGTAAACTCTCCCCCACAACTTTATCCCATGTAAATCAGCATAAAAAAAATCCTAATGAACACTGCTTGTAGATATCTCCTTACTTGCTTAGTATTGTTGTAATCCTTTTTGTTCTTTAGAATGACGTCACTGAGCATGCCCATATCTCCCCTGATTTACGGCACACTCTGTGTGCTTGTCTGTCTATTAGGGGTGCAACGGATCGTCGCCGATCCGTGATCCGAACGGGCCACCCCGTTCGGATCGGCACACCCCGCGATCCGCGGAGCGCTCCGCGGCCTCGGCCTTTAGGAAAGGCCGCGGCTTCGGCCTAGCTCCGGAGCGACGGCGGCCATCTTTGTACACCCGGCGGCCTTAGGAAAGGCCGCGGCTTCGGCCTAGCTCCGGAGCGGCGGCCATCTTGGTACACCAGGCCACTGTTTTTAATGTGATCGCTCCGTCAAATGACGGAGCGATCACTTGTAAGCCCTGCCAATACTCTGCATTAACCTGCCAATACTCTGCATTAACCTGCCAATACTCTGCATTAACCTGCCAATACTCTGCATTAACCTGCCAATACTCTGCATTAACCTGCCAATACTCTGCATTAACCTGCCAATACTCTGCATTAACCTGCCAATACTCTGCATTAACCAGCCGAAACTCTGCATTAACCAGCCAATACTCTGCGATACCCAGCCAATACTCTGCGATACCCAGCCAATACTCTGCGATACCCAGCCAATACTCTGCGATACCCAGCCAATACTCTGCGATACCCAGCCAATACTCTGCGATACCCAGCCAATACTCTGCGATACCCAGCCAATACTCTGCATTAACCAGCCAATACTCTGCGATACCCAGCCAATACTCTGCGATACCCAGCCAATACTCTGCGATACCCAGCCAATACTCTGCGATACCCAGCCAATACTCTGCGATACCCAGCCAATACTCTGCGATACCCAGCCAATACTCTGCGATACCCAGCCAATACTCTGCGATACCCAGCCAATACTCTGCGATACCCAGCCAATACTCTGCGATACCCAGCCAATACTCTGCGATACCCAGCCAATACTCTGCGATACCCAGCCAAAAATACTCTGCGATACCCAGCCAATATTACAGTGGGGGAGATGACGTGGATATTACAGTGGGGGAGATGACGTGGATATTAGTGGGGACTATATGGTGGCGGAATTTTCACAGGTTTTTGCAACTTCAATTATTATTTGCTGATCCGAAAATGATCCGATCCGTGACTCCTGATCCGAGGATCGATCCGATCCGTGAGTTTTTTGATCCGTTGCACCCCTACTGTCTATTATCAGGACTTCCTACGGCACAACACTGAAATCCCACAAGACTGCATAATCACTCAGAGCTTCCTACTACACCCCATGTGACATCACATGGAGTGTAAATTTGGCATCGGACAGCATTACTGCAGTCTTATCAGTCGAAGCTAGATAATCGGCACAAGTAAATACTATGAAATAATAAGGGCGGAAATACACTACTGTGGACTCAGAAAACAATACTTAAGATGGCGCTGCCTTACCCCTGGAAACAAGTTTTTTAGAGTTTCTATAACAGTAAGTAATATGAGATTTGGGCTGGATTACAATGACTATAGTTTGATAATTACTTGTCATAATGGACTAAATGAAAAGAAGCATCAGAGTGGGAGAGTTTACTTCCTCTTTAAGCCTAAGTCTTAGCTTGTACTACTTTAATTAGATTATGTGAAACAGTATCAAATGCCTTGATAAAAGGCCTCCTCCTTTATAAAAGTAACCATATAATTTGGCAATATATTGCATTTGTGTGAAATTAACCTTAGTGTAATTTGTTTACTGAAACCTTGCATTTGACAAACTGTTGGGCAAATATCATGTAACAGGGAGAAAAAAAAAAAAAAAATTAGAAAAAACTACCATGATTTTATTTTTGATTTTTATTCTTCAGGATGTCTGCCTTCAGAAAATAAAGTTTAGGCGTTTTTCTTAAACATGCGTTTATAAAATGCAAAATCAGCTCTGGCAGCGAAATGGTTAAAGGAATAACAAAAGCTGTTAAGGAGGGTACCTCCAGCTACCCCCTTAAGCCTGTTTTTTTTTTACTGCTAAACCCAACAGGTTGAACGAAAAAAAAAAAAACCTGTTAGCTCCAGTCAGAGCCACTGTACCGTTTAACGATCCAACGGTAGTACAGCGATCTCCCCCGCTGAGCTGTTGTGTTCTGACAGGGGGACGGTCCCCCCGCCATCATCTGAGAGCACTGAACGGGAGTCGGTTGGCTGCTGGTTTTCCAGAATGCTCGCCTGGCTTCTGTTGGACCGGCTGGCTGACACACGGGCTGAATGTTGGCCAGTTTTTATTGAGCTTTAGGCTGTGCTGAACCCAGCTGTCAGGTTTGCAATCTCTCTGCTGTGAGTGTGTACCTTCTGATGAGATGAAAGGAAATATGCTAATCTTATCCCGATCATCATCCAAGGAGGGATTGTACTGAACGCTGGGGGCTTAGTCCATATTGAAATTCAAACATGATCTTGGTTTGTAACTGAGAGGATAGCTTTATGCTTAACTAAAGGGGATACATCGTGGTGGGTTCTTTCTGTTCTGGGCAGCCATGACAGAGGAATGTAAATGTTTTTTTAAGGGCTTGTTTGGAATGGCCACAAATGCTACTTAAAAATCTCCATAGACGACGCTTTCAATTTTTTTTACGGGTTACCAGTTTAGATATCCAAAGGAGGTCTACTCTAGAGATAGAATGTTTGCGGCGATACCTCACATGTGTGGTGCAAACACCATTTATATATGTGTGCGTAACCTATGGATAGGGGCGCTTTAAAGGTTTAATTTTATTACTTTTTTTTTGATCACTTTAATTGCTGTCACAAGAAATGTAGCCATCCCTTGTGATAGCAATAAAGCATGACGGGTCCTCTTTAATCGAGACATCTTGGGTCTACAAGACCCCAGATATCTCTACCTTTCTTTCTCCTCAAACTCCTAGTAAAACAGCCTGAAATAATATGGATAGCACACAGTGTTGTTCACATTATGAAAACAAAGATTTTGCCTTGTGTTGCTGTGCTTCAAAAATGAAGCTTCATGTAGATTTTGGAAGGAGTTGATGCATCTCAACTCCTTCTATTCAAGTCTATACACTGACTGGCATGTGTTTGCAGAAAGTTTGTTATAGGCTTGCAGGGAGTTAGGTCTTGTTCACAGCAGCCCAAAAATAAAAACAAAAAAAAAAAACATAAGCTTGTCAAACTTATGTCAAAAACGTATAGGGCGTTTGGGGAGAGTTTTTAACTCACCATTATCGCAACACAAACTCCAACTAACAAGTCACATTAACGCTATAGGAGTGTTTGTAAAGCGTCAGTATTTTGAGCAAGTGTGAAGGCCTTAAAGCGAATTAAAGCACCTATAGCGTTAATGAGTGTTGTACGGGCATTCACGTTGCATCAATTAACACTCCTCAAACGCCCAGTGAGATGTGTTTTTTCCTATTTTTTTTTTTTTAAACAACCATACATGAAACACACTAATCGCCATAGGCACGTACTGCATTTCAATACAAGTGAATGGAGGCTGTTGTAAAGCATCAACGCCTACCAAATGCCTCAGGCAGCATTATTTTTGCCTCACCAGAACGCGAGGCAACACTAGCGATGCAATGTATACACCTCTATCCGCTCCCTATTTTAACATTTTTAAGTGGCACTGATCGGCATTCGAGAAGCATTAAAAAATAAAGCAACCCAACCACCTATTTTTTAAGCCTGTGTAAGCCTGTGTAAAAGAGCCCTAACCTAACCTGGTATCACAAAGCCCTGACACTTGGCAACGCGACCTGTCAGCCATGACAGACATACATGATATACGAGTGAGGGCACAATTTATTTCCCACCATGTGATAAAGAAAAGCCCAAATTAACTCAATTGTGCATGTTTGAAACACTAGTGTTGCTTTTTCTTTTAATCTTTCTATGATAGGTTGACTTGCAAATTCATGTTCGGCACCTGCAGTGCCAGGTGTTTGTTTACAAAGTGTAACAAATAAAGCAAAATTGTAATATCCATGTGTGTTATGCCTCGTTTCCACTGAGCGGATCGGTTCGGGTCGGTACAGTTTGGAAGGGTTAGAATGGTCCGGCCTATTCAGGTGAGCGTTTCCACTGCAAGTCGGATCACCAGGGTCCATACGGGGTTCAGAAAAAATGCCTAGCGTGGCCTCACACTGATTGGCGGACAGAAAAACGTCTGCCAATCAGTGTAATGTATCGTAGCGCCGCCCTAACCGAACCGTTCCATTTTCTATGGCCCCACATCTGAAGCAGGACCCTAAATGGTGCGGTATGGTTTGTTTGCATGGGCCGCTTTCATAATTGAAACACTGAAAATATCGTATCGTACCGAACCGATACGCTCAGTGGAAAACGAGGCATTAGTTAACCCCTAAACGCGCTCTCCTGGCAGTCCATTAAGCCTAGGTTCTGCAGGGAAATCGCGATTCCTGCACGTTTCCAGCACTGCATTGAAATTGCACTGTGTTTGCGATCCGCAGCAGGTGTCAATACAAAGTTAAAAGTATTTCCTAAATGTCTATATCTGGTCTCCCACAGTACACAGAACATGGAAATGCAATTATTTTAGTCAATATAAACTGCTAAATACCTTTTCTCATCAGCAGTATATAGCAGTCTTGCAATCAGTGTCTGGTTAAAGTTTGTAGGAGGAGTTTTCATTCTGCAATAACTGTCCTATCAAGATGCACGACACTCCATCTGGACATTGCCGATTGGCCCTGTTCTAAACACATCCACTCTCCCAAGAAAAAAAAAATAACTCTCTAGCAATACACACCAAACAGAGCATGTGCAGCTTGTCCCCAATGCTTATAAATCAGGAAACATATTGGGGACAGTGGAAGGAGGGAAGGATCTGTGCATACAGAATTAACCACATGCCGACCGCGCTATAGTCGAAAGACGGCTACAGCGCGGTCGGCTTGTTCTAAGTGGACGTCCTCCTAGAAACTTGCTCCGGCGCGCCCCCTGGGGCGCGCACTCGGGAACATCCGTGATCACGGATTACAGTAAACAGCCGCTGATAGCGGCCATTTACCACGTGATCGCTCCGTCAAATGACGGAGCGATCACATGTACACAAACCGGCATCACGTCATGACGCCGGTTCCTCCCTCCCCTCTCTGTACCGATCGGTACAGTGAGAGGGGAGAAGCGGAAAGGGGGAGAGACGGGACCAGCGCTGTGGGCTGAATGTGTAGTGCCCACAGCGCTGGTCAGTGCCTGCAATACTCTGCCACCACTGTGCCAATATTCTGCCACCACTGTGCCAATAGTTTTTAATAGAAACAAAGAATTTTTTTTTTTTTTTACCGAACTTTCAGTATTTTTTGATTAATAGCGCAAAAAACAAAAAACCCAGCGGTGATTAAATACCACCAAAAGAAAGCTCTATTTGTGTGAAAAAAAAAAGGACACAAAATTCATTTGGGTACAGTGTTGCATGACTGACCATTGGTCTGGTTAGGAAGGGGGTTTAACTGCCCAGTGGTCAAGTGGTTAAACAGCATTTTTTCACAATGCAGAGGATTAACCCCTTAGGTTCCACAGTGAGTATAACAAACATGCTTTAATGCTTGGGAGGCAGTGTGGCTTCTGTATCAGGTGATTGTCTCTCACATGATTGTTACCTGTCCCGCTGGCTCTTGATCAGAAGCCTTGACTTAAAGCAGTGGTAGCTTGGGCAGTGTGCCGGGACTGCGCAGTGAGCCTTCTGCCGTCATGGACGCATATGTGTGAAGGCTGGGCATTAAAGCCTATATTTCTTGCCATTACGTAGGAGTAACAATGATAAATAGAGAATGTTAAAGCTGAGGTTTTATCATTTTGGAATACAGCACCAAACATTAGTTACATGTATTTTAATACCTGTAGGTGGCTGCATCGGATAAAAATCCTGTATACTGCACAGCCACGATTAATTGTCTTCTGGCAAGTTAACAGTATGGATGAGCTCAGGCGTGTTTGAATTCTAGTCTCAATTCAGCAGGAAGCTGTCCCCTGAACTAGGCCAATCATCTGCGGCTGGGGCATTCCCCATGTTTGTACGTATACAAGGGCATGAATGCAGGAAATGCTTGGGCACTTGAGACTGGCCCAGTGCAGGTGGTAGCTTCCTGCTGGGCTCACTCAGGTGGGTTCAGGCAAGAATTCAAGTGGAATTAAACCCATCAATTTCCAAAACCGTGATTAAGTGTGTGTCCAGCAGCGAATAGCTGCAGCAACTAGTAACCTGTCATTATGGAGAATAGGGCCATCGGCTGCACCTAGCCACTCTCATCCACAGCTGTAAACAAAAGATTTTTGCCACTACAATTTGCACCGGCTTTAATTTCCTTACAAGAATAAGGGCCCTTTCACATGTGCGGAACGTATGTCCGTTTTTCATCCATCCGTTTTCGGATGAAAAACGGACATACATGCACCCCTATGGGATAGCGGGTGTCAGCGGATGAGCATCCGCTGACACGCGCTATTGTCCGCCTCCGCTATTGTCCGATTCGGCAGACGGAGGAAAACCCTATTTTTCCATACGTCTGCAGAGCGGATCGGATGAACACGAACAGACGGTCCGTGTTCATCCAATCCCCCATAGGGGAGAGCAGAGATGCCCTTCTTAAGGTTCATATGTGTGAAGTGCGTTTTTGGCACGTGTTTTTAGGCACGCTTCTATTGGAACACCCATTTTTATGAAAGCGCCTCAAAGTCCTACATGCTGCATCCTTGATGTGCTTAAATCAAAACACGCATTCAAAAAGAGTTCAAATGGTAGAGCACCTAAAAACAAAATGCGCCAAATATGCACTGAACTGGTCCCAAGTCGCCAACCCCTAAAGAAGGATTCAAAAACACATCTGACATATATTAGGATCCTGTACCAGTGGTCAATTATCTTAAAGTGGAGTTCCGCCCAGAAATGGAACTTCCGCTGAGCCGGTTCCTTAACCCCCCCTCCGGTGTCACCTTTGGCACCTTTCAGGGGGGGGGGGGGGGGGGGGGACAGCAGATACCTGTCAAATCCAGGTATTTGCTCCCACTTCTGGCGAAAGAGGAAGTATAGAGGTAGAAACAGGTAAGTGTCTAGATTAAAAGTCGGCAGCTGCAGTATTTGTAGCTGCTGACTTAATTGATTTTTTTTGTTCCGCTTTAATATGGGGGGCCTCAAGTCCTACCCCCGAGAACATTAAGTGTCAGAAACAACAAACAAGAGATGGTCAGAGACTGCGGACATGCTACAGGAGATGGTCAGAGACTGCGGACATGCTACAGGAGATGGTCAGAGACTGCGGACATGCTACAGGAGATGGTCAGAGACTGCGGACATGCTACAGGAGATGGTCAGAGACTGCGGACATGCTACAGGAGATGGTCAGAGACTGCGGACATGCTACAGGAGATGGTCAGAGACTGCGGACATGCTACAGGAGATGGTCAGAGACTGCGGACATGCTACAGGAGATGGTCAGAGACTGCGGACATGCTACAGGAGATGGTCAGAGATGATTAACATGCTGCAGAAGACTTTTAGAGACTGAACATGAGACAGACTGGTGACATATTATACAAGACTGCTAGAAATCATTGGTAGAACAGGGCAATAGTGAAAAACTGATTAGTGTCTACAGGAGCCATGAGGGCCGCACACAAAAAGTGCCAAAGGGACGCAGACAAGGCACCAGGGGCCTATATGCTTTCATTGTACATGTTTTGATATTTATTGGTACATAAAAATTACATTTTTTTTTTTTTTTTTTTTTATACAATTCTTTGTCCTTGGAGTCCCTGAAAAGTCAAAATATTGTTCTGGTGTATAGTTTTGTAATTTGAGGGATGTTGGCACTCTTATACTCAAAGTCATCCCTATTGCTTTATATACACACACAGTACTGTACAAAACTTTTAGTCAGGTGATAAGAAATGAAAGTAAAAACGCTTTAAAAAAAAAAAATAGATTTTAATTGTTTATTTTTATCAATTTACAAAATGCAAAGTGAGTAAACAGAAGAAAAACCTAAATAAAAATTTGGCGTGACTACCCTTTGGCTTTGAAACCAGCATCAATTCCTACACTTGCACACTCACTGATTTTGAATTATTAGGCCTCATGCACACTGGACGTTAAAATAACGTTATAAAAATGCCAGTAGCTTTTCAGTTAGTTTTTCAAAGTTTTTGCAATAGCGTCTATTAGCGTTTTTCCACATTAGCTTTTTCTTGTTTTTTTTTCAATAGGTCAAAAAACGCTGGTGAGCCACGTTTGAGCGTTTATCTGTGTTTGAAAAATACCTCTCGGAACCCACTAGTTTTGGGTTTTTTTTAAAGCAAAAAAACGCCCCAGCCAAAAACTGCTGATAACAGCCTATGTGTGCATGCACACATAGGATAACATGACGGGGAGTTTATGGACTAGAAAAAAAAAAGGTCTGAAGCCAAAAACAGCTGCTGTAAAAACATCCAGTGTGCATGAGGCCTTAGAGTCCACTGTACGATTAACCAGTCATACCAAGCAGGTGCTAATGATCATCAATATATGTAGATTGAAACAGTCATTAACTGAAACAGAAACAGCTGTGTGAGAGGCTTAAAATAGAGTGAGGAACAGTCAAACTCTGCTACTAATGTGAGATTGTGAAAGTAAAGCTCATGTCACAGGTCATACACCATGGCAAGACTGAGTACAGCAACAAGACACAAGGTAGTAATACTGCATCAGCAAGGTCTCTCACAGGCAAAGATTTCAAAGCAGACTGGGGTTTCAAGATGTGCTGGTCAAGCTCTTGACAAAGCAGAAATAAATGGGCAATGTTGAGGACCATAGACAGTTGTCAGCCAAGGAAATTAAATGTAGAAGATGAAAGACAGGCCATGCTTACTTCCCTTCAAAAGATGTCCAGCAGTGCCATCAGCACAGAACTGGCGGAAACTAGTGAGATCCCAGTACAACCATATACTTTCCGGAGAAGTCTAGCCAGAAAAGTGGTCTTCATGGAAGAAATGCAGCCAAAAAGCCATACTTCTAAAATGGAAAAAAGACTAAGTGACTCAACTATGCATGAAAACATAAGAAATTGGGTTCAGAATAGCAGTAGGTGGTCTGAAATGTGAAATATTTGGCTGAAGCAGAAAGCAGATTGTTTACCAAAGGGCTGGAGAGCGATACAATAATGCGTCTGCAGGCAGCAGTGAAGCATGGTGAAGGTTCCTTGCAAGTTTGGAGCTGCATTTCTACAATCTGCCTGCAATGCTGAGAAATACAGGCAGATACGCATCTATCATGCCATACCATCAGGGAGGAATGCGATTGGTCCTAAATTTATTCTGCAGCAGGACAAGGACCCCAAACATACAGCCAATGTCATTAAAGTGGAGCTACAGGCAAAATCTTTTATTTCAATTTTAAATAGAGTAAGGGAGGTTCATAACCCCTGTTTTTTTTTGCCATCTTTGGGGAGATTTCCCTTCGCTTCCTGTCCCATAGCCAAAACAGAAAGTGAAAGGAAATTAAGGGAATCCATTGGAGACCCCCCAGGTCCCCAGAACTAGTGTCCTCATTGGAAAATTTGCCCTCTATTATTTTTCTGGGGACAACCCAAAATTTGGGATTTTCTTTTACTTTCACATTCAATGATAACGGTAAACAGGACAAATAGAGAGGGCGAATCTCCCCCTAATGGGGGCACAGACAGCAATAAAAACTGACAGGTGTTCTAATCCCTCTCCACTCTAGCCAAAAACAAAGAAAGTTTTGCCTTTAGAAATACTTCAAGGACTATCTTCAGTGTAACAAAGAACAAAGAGACCTGGAAGTGATGGTTTGGCCCCCACAGAGCCCTCATCTCAACATCAAGTCTGTCTGGTATTACATGAAGAAGCAGAAGGATCTGAGGCAGCCTACATCTACAGAAGTTCTCTGGTTCATTCTCCAAGATGTTTGGAACAACCTACCTGCCGAGTTCCTTCAAAATATTTGTGCAAGTGTACCTAAAAGAATTGATGCAGTGGCAAAGGGCGATCACACCAAATATTGGATTCGATTTCTCTTCATTTACTTTCCATTTTGTTAATTGATAAAAAGAAACTATTAACATTAATTACATTTCTGAAAGCATTCTTTGACAGCAATTTTTTTTTTTTACACCTGATCGTCTGCTTTTTTTTGCATGCTAGTCTCCATATCGAAAACGAATTTACAAAAGTGTGAAAATTGCCGTAGGACAGAATAAAAATTTGGAAGTAATGCACTGTATTTGGATTGTATTTTCATACAAAATTTGTACTGATGAAGTGCTTGCCGACAGTATACTGTACATAGGCAAGGCGGCTCTCCTGTACAAAGTACGTGATCCTGCACTTCTGGGTCTGGGGCGCGCATGTGTGTTGTGTCTAAAAACAGCGGGAGTGGGTCGCCGGCAGCTAATCTGTGGGCACCGCGGACTCAAAGTACACCGGTACCCACCAATCGTTAGGCAGAGAGACAGAATGGCGATTTGCCCATGTAAACAAGGCAGATTGCCGTTCTGTCACTAAGGAAGGTGTTGATCCTGTGTTCCTTCAAAGCAGGAACATTAATAAATGCCTTCCTATAGTAAAAGCAGCACACACACAGTGAGAAAGCACGTTAGGAACACATTTAATCGCCCCTGATGTTAACCCCTTCCCTGCCAGTGTCATTAATACAGTGACAGTGCATATTTTTTAGCACTGATCCCTATATTAGCGTCACTGGTTACCAAAAAGTCAGCATCCGATTTGTCCACCTCAATATCACAGTCTTGCTACAAGCTGCTGATCGCCACCATTACTGGTAAAAAATAAAATACATTTCCATAAATATATTATCAAAAGTATCGGGACACCTGCCTTTACACATGAATTTTAATGGCATCCCAGTCTTAGTCCGTAGGGTTCAAATATTGAGTTGGCCCGCCCTTTGCAGCTATAACAGCTTCAACTTTTTTTGGAAGGCTGTCCACAAGGTTTAGAAAGGTGTCTATGAGAAGCACATTTGTTAAGTCAGCCACTGATGTTGGACAAGAAGGCCTGGCCTCTGCTTCAATCCATCCCAAAGGTGTTCTATCAGGTTGCAGGCCAGTCAAGTTCCTCCACCACAAAATTGCTCAGCCATGTCTTTATGGACCTTGCTTTGTGCACTGGTCCAAATCATTTGGCGGAGGGGGGGGGGGTGGGATTATGATGTGGGTTTTTTTTTTTTCAGGGTTCGGGCTTGGCCCCTTAGTTTCAGTGAAGGAAACATTAAAGGCATCTGCATACCAAGACATATTGGACAATTTTATGCTCCCAACTTTGTGGGAACAGTTTGGGGACGGCCCCTTCCTGTTCCAACATAACACAAGTGCCCAAAGCCAGGTCCATAAAGACATGGATGAGCGAGTTTGGGGTGGAGTAACTTTACTAGCCTGCACAGAGTCCTGATCTCAACCCAACAGAACACATTTGGGATGAATTAGAGTGGAGACTGCGAGCCAGGCCTTCTCGTCCACATCAGTGCCTGACCTCACAAATGCGCATCACGAAGAACGCTCAAACATTCCCATAGACACACTCCTAAACCTTGTGGACAGCCTTCCCATTAGAGTTTAAGCTGTTATAGCTGCAAAGGGTGGGCCAAGTCAATATTGAACCCTACGGACTAAGACTGGGATACCATTAAAGTTCATGTAAAGGCAGGTGTCCCAATACTTTTGGTAATAAAGTGTATAGCCCATATTTTTTTTTTTATAGACGCTATAAAACTTTTGCGCAAAACAATCAATATACACGTATTAGGATTTGTTTTACCAAAGATATGTAGCAGAATACATATTGGCCTAAATTTATGAAGATATTTAAAAACCTTTATTGGATGTGTTTTATAGCAGAAAGTAAACTTATTTTTTTTTTTTTTTTAAATTGTTGGTCTTTTTTTGTTTATAGCGCAAATTTTATTTGGTAAAGCGTTGCACAACCGCGCAATCAATTGAAGTAAGGCAGTGCCATATCGCAAAAAATGTCCTGGTCAACAAGGGGGGGGTAAATATTTCAGGTCAAGTGGTTAAACAAAAATCGTACGAGAATTTTTGTCCATTCAGAAGATTTTGGAAGAAAACTGTATTAATGATCAGATTATCGGACGATCGCTTCGGAAGCGCTATTTTTTGTACGATATTCTGATCGCGTGTAGGGGGGGGCTTGAAACGTTTGCATGGAAATATAAAACTTCAGCAGAACGAAGCTGAACAATCCCAGCTGGATCCCTCTGGCCAATCGCTGTTGTCCACAGAAGCCCAGCGCCACGGAGGCTCAGTATATAAAACATACACACACACACAATCCAATCATTACACAGTGCCAACCAATAAAGAGGGGTCAGAGCCTGCAAATGATTGGAGTAGAAATGACTGGAGTAGAGAAGGGGGGGGGTCGTTCCAGCAAGTCGCACACCTGTCACACTTCCTGACCTTCTCTTACACTACACAGATCTTTATTTCTACACACAGAGCAGCCTTATTGCAGTCTCCCTGGGGCCCATTACCCTCATAGAACTCCTATAGCGCTCACGCCCCCAGCAGCTACGCATGCGGCCCAAGGGATGACAGGAAGCGGTAGAACCATGAAAACCCAGGACGGCGGGACCGACTATTTCATAGGCCTCGTCCATGTACGGCAGAGCAGCTGCGCCCTCCCCCGAATCGCCCATTAGTACCATTCCCCGAACACACAGCCCGACCACCGACCCTCTTACCTCAATTTGTAAACACTCCGCTCCCCTCACCACTCCACCACCAGGACCCCGTCATCAGGGCCGCCACACAGCCGCCTGTCCTTAGCAGGCACAACACGTCTGACCACAAATCCGCTCAAGATTATTCCAACGGGATAGCTCAGCGGAAAAAGCCAGACAGGGTTATTTAATTATGTTGCCGCTCTTACTTCCTATGGTGTTCTTATTTCTGTGCAGGCAGTATAAAAGACAGATAGCGAAGGCCCCCTTCTGGCAGGTGACTCTCGGTGAGGGAGGAAGTGGGTTGGTGTCATGTGACTCTAAGTACAGCCACTTGTCTTGTACACTGTGAGTGGAGCTGACTCTGAGTGAGGGCTTGCTGGTTCATGTAGAAGCTGCTGGTCACAGAAACTGAACGGCAGCTTTTCTCTATCGTTTTAATATGGAGGAACCTTAGAAATTAACAGTCAGGGAACCTCTGCTAATTATTACTATATGTACAACATACCTCCCAACATTTTCAGATGGGAATGAGGGACACCTATCAGCAAAAGTATGCAGGCATAGGACACAACCCCTTAAAGGAGAATTGTACAAAAAAAACAAGATTGATTAAACCCACAAGTGCTTTTTTACCACTACTATTCCTTTATTTTGGCTTCTGAAATTTACAAATGCATCAATTTAGAAAGTGGATGGAAGTTGGGTTTAGCACTAGAAAACACTTTTTGATAGCTAAAAAGTGCATTTTATATACAGCTATATAGATCAGACCAAAATGAGGAGGGATGAGGGACATTGTTCCAAATTAGTACTTCATATTCCCATCGCACACGTTCCTGGATGCCCTCTCGGATTTGGGTGCTGCAGCAACAACCAACTGGATACTGGTTCAAGTCACGGTGAAGATATTTGCCAGAAGGGATGGCCTCAGGCGTGTTCGCACACTGAATGAATGACCTGTATAGCGCTACCTATGCGAACTGAATCGCCTCAGGGCGCTTTTTGCCACTGGTGTCCATCTGTGGTATAGCGCGGTCCTTGCCCTGTGGGGTCCCGACGCGCTTACAAACACATACAACATACACATATTTGGCCAATTTTATCGACAGGATCTAATTAACCTACCAGCATGTCTTTGGAGTGTGGGAGGAAACCGGAGTACCCAGAGGAAACCCACGCAGGCACAGGGAGAACATGCAAACTCCAGGCATAAGGTGTCGTGGTCGGGATTTGAACCAGCGACCCTATTACTGCTAGGTGAAAGTGCTAACCACTCCATCTCTGCAGCCGCACATCGTGAAAATGTCTCACTGCCTGTGATTAGCGCAGCGCCATGCCGACTTCCTGGCGGGCTCTGCACGTGGAGTGTGCGAACACGCCTGAGGCCATCCTTATTTGCCAGCACACCATGGAACGACACAAATAGCGTCCAAACGGGGGATTTATTGCATGGTCACAACACAAGGATAGTGCAACGTTTCAGAGCCACGCAGGGCCCCTTCGTCAGGCATGTGATGATCACATGGCTGACGAAGGGGCCCTGCGTGGCTCTGAAACGTTGCACTATCCTTGTGTTGTGATCATGCAATAAATCCCCCGTTTGGACGCTATTTGTGTCATTCCATGGTGTGCTGGCAAATATCTTCACCATTGTTCCAAATCAGGGACAGTCCCTCAAAATCAGGGACAGTTGGGAGCTATGTATGTACAACTCAGGGAATAACATAGCTCCCAACTGTCCCTGATTTCTAGGGACTGTCCCTGATTTGGAACAATGTCCCTCTTTGCCCCTCATTTGTCCCTCATTTTGGTCTGCTCTATATAGTTGTATATAAAATGCACTTTTTATCTTTCAAAAAGTGTTTCCCAGTGCTAAACCTTTCATCCAAATTCTAAATTGCTGCATTTGTAAATTTTAAAAGCCAATATAAAGGAATAGGAGTGGTAAAAAAAAAGCCTTTGTGGATTTAAAGGGGTGTTTCGGCTGTAAAAATTTTTTTTTAAAAGTCAGCAGCTAAAAAAAAAGTAGCTGCTGACTTTTAATAAGTACACTTACCCTCCCTCGGTGCTCTGGTCCCAGCGCCGGCATCCTCACTAAGGTAAACAGGCAGTGGAGCCTGATGGCTTCACTGCCCGTTTCCTACTGCGCATGCAGAACACAGCGCGCCCCATCACCCAGAAGACAATGTGGAGGAGGACAGAAGACCGAAGATCACCGAACATCACAGCGGAGTAGGAAGGAGGCAGATTAGGAAGACTGCCTAGCAACAGGGATTTCGGATAAGGTAAAAAAAAAAAGGGTGGCCCTCCACTTTAAGTAACCTTTTTTTGGTTAATTCTTTAAGGGGGCGTGTCCTATGCCTACATAGGTTTGCAAGTAGGTGTCCCTCATTTTCATCTCAAAATGTTGGGAGGTATGGAATAATTGCATGGATAAATAAAAACATACCTAAATTATTTGAGACCAAGCACCCCGCTATAAAACAAAATCATTTTTGTTAATAATAATTAAAGGAAATGTAATAATGATCAGAAAAGGAACGCTGACAGTGAAAACTGTAGTGCTCCCTCACACTGGTGGTCAGTGCAAAAGTGTTACCTTACATTGATAGTGAGAAACTTCTATACATTGGTGGTCAGTGGAGGAGAGCACCCATAAGCCTCGTACACACGATTGGATTTTTGGCAGGGAATTGTGTGATGACAGACTGTTGGCCTAAAATCCGACCGTTTGTACGCTCAATCAGACAATTGTTGTCCAACAAATGTTGGATGGCAGGCTAGTAAATTTTCGGCGGACAACGGTCTGTTGTCAGATTTTCCTATCATCTGTACACAAGTCCGTCAAACAAAAGTTGAAAGTACAAACATGCATGCTCAGAATCAATGCTTACTAAACACGACATTAGCAGAAGGTGCCCAAAGGGTGTCCCTCAAGAGCTGACATTTTTCGTAGTACGTCACTACGTACGTGTTTGTTGGGCAATTGTGTACCGTTTGTATGCAAGACAAGTTCCTGGCACACGCCCTTCGGACAAAAGTCTGACGCTCTGTTAGCCAACAATCCGATCGTGTTTACGAGGCTTTAGATTCATAGTCAGTGGGAAAAGGTCCACCCTATATCAGTGATCATTGGGAGGGTGCCCTATTACATTGGTGGTCAGTGGAGGAGGGCCCCCTTAGATTTGTGGTCAGTGGGAAAAGGACCACACTACATCAGTGATCATTGAGAGGGGGCTCTATTACATTGGTGGTCAGTGGAGGAGGGCATTATTAGATTCATGGTCAATGGGAAAAGGACCACCCTACATTGGTGATCATTGGGAGAGGGGTCCTATTGCATTGGTGGTCAGTGGAAGAGGGCCCCCTTAGATTTGCAGCCAGAAAGACCACCCTACATTGGTGATCATTGGGAGGGGCCCCATTACATTGGTGTTCAGTGGAGAAGGGCCCCCTTAGATTTATGGTCAGAAGGAGCACCCTACATTGGTGATCATTGGGAGAGCGGGACTATTACATTGTTGGTTAGTCCCCCTTAAGCATAGGTAAAAAGATTATTGGTGTTAGCAGTAACTAATTTCTCAAGAAACCCCTAGCAGCTTTTGCAGGAGCCCCCAGGGTTCCAGGAGTAAACACAGCTATTTTTGAATAAATAAAGGTCCAAAACTGAAAATTTCAGTTGCAGAAACCCCAAAGTATGGTGGGGGACATTTGATTGTGGACTGCTACAGGGTAGTGGAACAGATGTGAATGGTTCTGTTTACCCTTTAAAGGACTGTAATGTATTACACCATTACAGTCCTACAAACAGTAATCCCTGCTGTCAGCAGGGGGGAATGCTGTCAGCAGAATGTAAACAAAAAAGCCGACATTAAAAAAAATGGCATGCAGGTTGTCCCCCAGCCCTTCAGTCTGATATGGGGGCCATACCAAACCCTTATCTCATCATGCAGCCTAGCAGGCCATGAAAGATGGGGGTGGGGGCACAAGCATGCAGCCTATCGATGCGGACAAGGGCCAATTCTCTCACAACTCTGGCCCAGTGGTTGTGAGGGTGCAGGGTATGAGTATGGGTTACATAGCACCCCTAGCCATTCACCAAAAAACTGTCAAAAGTAAATACAAACAAAAGATGTTTTTTTGACAAGTCCTTTATTAACCACATGCTGACCGGGCCATAGCCGAAAGATGGCTACAGTGCGGTCGGCTTGTTGTGGGAGGGCGTCCATGGATGTCCTCCGGAACTCGTGCCCCCTGGAGCGCGCGCACGGAGGTATCCGTGCTCGCCGGGTTCACGGGACCCGGCGCAACACGGATCGCGGTAAAGGGCCAATGACAGCGGCCCTTTACCACTTGATCGCTCCCTCCAATGAGGGAGCAATCACAATGTCAACAAACTGGGGTCATGCAGAGGTCCAGCTCTCTTCTCTCCTCACACTGATACAGCATGAGAGGAGAGAAGAGAGATTGAGTGTCAAACAGTGAGTGTGCAGTGATTTGCAGAGTACAACAGTGCCCAGCAGTGCCGTACAGTGCCACACAAGTGCCATTACAGTGCTAATCTGTGCCCTACAGTGTCACCAGTACCACTACACTACCCATCAGTGCCACTACAGTACCCATCAGTGCCACTACAGTGTCCATAAGTGCCACTACAGTGCTCATCTGTATCATTAGTGCCACTACAGTGATCATCAGTGCTAAATCAGTGCCACCAGTGCCCATTAATGCCACCTATGCCACTTCAGTGCCCATTTGTGGCGCCAGTGCCACTACAATGCTCATCTGTGTCACATCAGTGCCACCAGTGCCCATCAGTGCCACCAGTTCCACTACAGCACCCATCAGTGCCACATCAGTGCTCCATCAGTGCCACGTCAGTGCTCCGTCAGTGCCACATCAGTACTCCATCAGTGCCACACCAGTGCCACTACAGTGCTCATCAGTGCCACATTAGTGCCAATACAGTGCTCATTTGTGACATCAGTACCACATCAGCATCACTAGAGTGCTCATCTGCACCACTACAGCGCTCATCTGCGCCACTACATTGCTCATCTGTGCCACTACAGTACCCAATAGTGCACATCAGTACCCATAAGTGAGTGCTCATCAGTGCTATCATATCAGTGGATCCTCATCAGCGCCCATCAGTGCTACCTTATCAGCGCACATCAGTGCCAGATAATCAGTGCATCCTCAGTGTGGTGCATTAGTACCCATCAGTGCACCCTCATCAGTTCCCATCAGTGCGCCCTCATCAGTACCCAGCAGTGCACCCTCATCAGAACCCAGCAGTTCACCCTCATCAGAACCCAGCAGTGCACCCTCATCAGAACCCAGCAGTGCAGCCTTTTCAGCACCCAGCAGTGCAGCCATATCTGTCCAAGTGTCCCTACCACAGTCCACAATCCCCAGTATGGCGAAAAGATTTTTTTCCGCTGAGGAGGCATACCAACTGCTTAGCTTGAGCGACGAGAGCAGCAGGGAGCTCTCTAAAGTCTGCGTCTGATTCTGGTTCAGAATATGAACCCGTTGTAAGCAGTGGATCTGCTACAGAATCGGAGGAAGAGAAAAGTGTGCCCATGAAACAGCGTTCTGGCATGGAGCAGCAGGCTACCACAAGTAGTGCTGTGGCATCAACCAGCAACTCAGTGCCATCCACCAGAAATGCAGTGCCATCAACTAGCAGCTCAGTGCCATCCACCAGTAGCACAGTGCCATCCAGAAGAAATGAAGTACCACTGCAGCAAAGGCCAAGAACTAGCGGGGTGTTATCTCAGCCCCAAAGCATTAGGACCTATACCGGCCTTCCCTATGCCCTTGAAAACCCTCTGTGGCTTCCCCCTAATACAAAAGCAGCAAACATCCCACCTTTCACCGCCCAGCCAGGTGTTCAGGTGAACACAGAGAATTTTGCACCTAATTTTTTTAATTACATTTTTACCCAAGACCTATTATCCTCCATTGTGGCCCAGTGCAACCTCTATGCACAACAATTCATAACAGGCAACCCTGTTTCAGGTTATGCCCATCCCTATGAGTGGAGAGCATTGACAGTGGAGGAATTTAAATTATTTTTAGGCCTTTTTTAGACGTTTAATATGGGACTCACGAAAAAAATGAATTATACTCCTATTGGTCCACCAACCCCACCCTCACACATATGTGCGGGGCTCCAGAATTGTTTTTCTGGATGAAGAAAATACATTTTTTTGTTTTCTCATTCCCGGATTAGGGTCTGGAGACTCAGAGGCTTCAAAGAGATTTAGGTGGGAGAAGCCTCTACCCCTGCCCCCATTATTTCCTGGCCTGCTACTTGTATTATGGACCATGTTCCTGTTTACTACCAAGACCAATATTTTGGCACTGCTGGCAATATCTCTACCTGCACTGACCCTGGACTGTATATGGACAGTATCCCTGCCTGTACTGACTATGGACAATATTCCTGCCTAGACAATTCCATTCACTGTCGCTGACCACGTCCCTGCCTGCTGCCTGGATCAGGGCTCTCCTCCTGTGGAGAGCTGCACTACTAAAACCACAGGTAATCTTTTGTTTACCCTTTGCTCAGCAGAATGTATTTTGGGGTGTAATTCTTGGTATGTACAAGCTATCTGTTAGAAATATCAAGGGCCTTCATAAATGTGATAGGTTGTCAGCAAATTAGATGTGTAATTTATATCCCTAGAACACCTGATGGATGTTGGGTCTCTGTATGTGGCCAAGCTGTGTAAAAGTCTCACACATGTGGTATCGCTATAACCAGGAGGAGTAGCAGAATGTATTTCAGGGGGGGAAATTTTTGCTACATAAATGCTATGTGTTAGAAATAGCTTATAAATGGACAACTTTGTGTAAAAAAAATAGCGTTTTAATTTTATTTCCACATTTTGCAAAAAATTCTGGAAAAAAATGAACTGTTCAAAAGACTCATTATGCCTCATAGATTATATGGCGGGGTGTTTGCTTTCAAAAATGGGGTCATTTTGTGGGCGTTTCCATTGTCCTGGTGCTCCAGGGCCTTCAAAATTGTAATAGGTGGTTGAGAAATGAGATGTGTAATTTATGCTTCTAGAATGCCTGAAGGTGTTACTTCAATGTTGGGCCTCTGTATGTGGCCAGGCTGTGTAAAAGTCTCACACATGTGGTGTCACTATACTCAGGAGGAGTAGCAGAATATATTTTTGGGTGTCATTCGTGGTATGCACATGTAATGTGAGAGAAAAAACTGTTAGGCCCCTTTCACACTGGGGCGGTTTGCAGGCGCTATTGCGCTAATAATAGCGCCTGCAAACCGACCCGAAACAGCTGTTGCTGTGTCTTCAGTGTGAAAGCCCGAGGGCTTTCACACTGAAGCGGCCCCTTTCTGTTAGGCCCCTTTCACACTGAAGCGGTGCGCTTGCAGGACGCTGGAAAATGTCCTGCAAGCCGCATCTTTGGCTCGCTATAGGAGCGGTATATTTACCGCTCCTATAGCGCCCGTTCCCATTGGAAACAATGGGGCAGCGATCCGAACCCGCCCGCAAAACGCCGCTGCAGCGGCGGTTTGCGGGCGGTATTGACCCTTTTTCGGCCGCTCGCGGGGGGTAAAACCACCCCACTAGCGGCCGAAATGCGCTGCTAAAACGCCGGTAAATATAGCGCCGCTTTACCGCCAGCGCCCCCCACCGCTCCAGTGTGAAAGTAGCCTTAATGTGACAATTTTGGGAAAAGAAAAAAGAATCAAAGAATTGTGGGAAAAGATGACAACTTCAAAAAACGAACCATGCCTCTTACTAAATACCTTGGAATGTCCACTTTGCAAAAAGGGGTTATTTGGGGGGTATTTGTATTTTCCTGGCTTGTTAGTGTCTCAAAAAATTAAATAGAGCTCAGTACATCAGGTATGATCAGGTGTGATTAATTTTCAATGATTTGTACCATAGCTTGTGGACTCTATAACTTTCACAAAGATGAAATAATTTACACTGATTTGGGTTATTTTTACCAAAAATATGTAGCAGTATAAATTTTGGCCAAAATTTATGAATAAAAATTACAAATTTCCAAAATTTAATAACAGAAACGAAGAAAAATGCATTTTTTTTACAACATTTTTGGTCTTTTTTCATTTATAGCACAAAAAATAAAAAACCCAGTGGTGATCAAATACCACCAAAAGAAAGCTCTATGGTGTCCTTTTATGAAAGTGCGGTAAAATACCGCTATTCAGTGCTCAGGCATTCTCAGAGGAGATCGCTCTCCTCTGACTGCCTGTTTATGATGGTCTGTAGATCGCTTCTCATGTTGAGTTGAGAAGCGATCTACAAACGCCTGGGAACTCCTCAGAACTTCTCCTCACACTGTAATCTTGCGAGATGTAGCGGGATTACAGTGTAAGGAGATGTAAAATACAAAAGTTGAACACTAATCACCACACATTATTCCCCAACATATTAATAAAATAATAAAGTTAAATTCCCCCTACACAATATACATTAACCTAAAAAAACATTGTTTTTATCCATATTTAAATATCATACATGTGCCTATTTAAATGTGAATGGTGTATAGTAAATTAATGTAATCCACATATGTAATGCAGCTATACACCATTCATATAAATGTAAAATTTAATTTATAATCATTAAAACATTTTTTTAATAAAGTATACAAGTATAAATATTTATTAATAAATAAAAATCAAATATATTTCATAATTGATAAACCCTTGTATAAGGCCCCTTTCACACTAGGGCGGGAGCAGCGTCGGCGGTAAAGCAGCGCTTTATTTAGCGCTGCTTTACTGTCGTTTTAGCGGCGGTTTTCGGCCGCTAGCAGTGCAGTTTTAACCCCGCTAACGGGCGAAAAAGGGGCTGCAGCGGCGATTTGCCGGCAGTATTGTCGTGCTGTATTATTGATTTCAATGGGTAGGAGCGGTATAGGAGCGGTGAATACACCGCTCCTTCACCGCTACAAAGATGCTGCCAGCAGGACTTTTTTGACCGTCCTGCTAGCGCACCGCTCCAGTGTGAAAGCCCTCCGGCTTTCACACTGGAGTGAAAGGGGCCGTATTATTTCAGGCGCTATACAGGCGCTTTTTTTAGCGCTGCAGCGCCTGAAAAACGCCCCAGTGTGAAAGGGGCCTTACTGTAAGGCCCCTTTCACACTGAGGCGCTTTGCAGGCACTAAAGTTCTAAAAATAGTGCCTGCAAAGCGCCTTCAAAAAGCCGCAGGCTTTCACACTGGAGCGGTGCGCTTGCAGGATGCTGAGAAATGTCCTGCAAGCCGCATTTTTGGAGCGCTGTAGGAGCTGTGTAGTTACCGCTCCTAAAGTGCCCCTTCCCATTGAAAACAATGGGGCAGGGCTCCAAACCCCCCTGCAAAGCGCCGCTGCAGTGGCGCTTTGCGGGCGGTTTTAACCCTTTTTCGGCCACTAGCGGGGGTAAAATTGCCCTGCTAGCGTCCGAAAAGCGCCGCTATAATGCCGGTAAAGTGCCACTAAATATAGCGCCGCTTTACCGCCAGCACGCCCAGCGTCTCAGTGTGAAAGTAGCCTAATGGAACATGCCATGGGTAAAACCATATTTCAGGGTTTAGAAAATTTTATTTACTAATAATCTCAAAATGATATAAAAATGACATTAATAATAGCATTTAAATGCAGGTAGAATAATATATATATATATATTTCTATCTATCTATATATATATATATATATACATATATATGTATGTGTGTGTGTGTGTTTATTTCAATGTGTATATATATAGATATATCTATATCTATATCTATCTATCTATCTATCTATCTATCTATCTATCTATCTATCTATCTATATATATATATATATATATATATATATATATATATATATATATATATATATATATATATATATACAGTGGTGTGAAAAAGTGTTTGCCCCCTTCCTCATTTCCTGTTCCTTTGCATGTTTGTCACACTTAAGTGTTTCGGAACATCAAACCAATTTAAACAATAGTCAAGGACAACACAAGTAAACACAAAATGCAATTTGTAAATGAAGGTGTTTATTATTAAAGGTGAAAAAAAATCCAAACCATCATGGCCCTGTGTGAAAAAGTGATTGCCCCCCTTGTTAAAACATACTATAACTGTGGTTGTCCACACCTGAGTTCAATTTCTCTAGCCACACCCAGGCCTGATTATTGCCACACCTGTTCACAATCAAGGCATCACTTAAATAGGAGCTGCTTGACACAGTAAGGTCCACCAGAAGATCCTTAAAAGCTACACATCATGCCGAGACCCAAAGAAATTCAGGAACAATTGAGAAAGAAAGTAATTGAGATCTATCAGTCTGGAAAGGGTTATAAAGCCATTTCCAAAGCTTTGGGAATCCAGCGAACCACAGTGAGAGCCATTATCCACAAATGGCGAAGACATGGAACAGTGGTGAACCTTCCCAGGAGTGGCCGGCCGCCCAAAATGACCCCAAGAGCGCAGCGACGACTCATCCAAGAGGTCACAAAAGACCCCACAACAACGTCCAAGGAACTGCAGGCCTCACTTGCCTCAGTTAAGGTCAGCGTTCATGCCTCCACCATCAGGAAAAAACTGGGCAAAAATGGCCTGCATGGCAGAGTTCCAAGGAGAAAACCACTGCTGAGCAAAAAGAACATCAAAGCTCGTCTCAATTTCTCCACAACACATCTTGATGATCCCCAAGACTTTTGGGACAACATTCTGTGGACCGAGACAAAAGTGGAACTCTTTGGAAGGTGTGTGTCCAAGTATATCTGGCGTAGAAGGAACACTGCATTTCAGAAAAAGAACATTATACCAACAGTAAAATATGGTGGTGGTAGTGTGATGGTCTGGGGCTGTTTTGCTGCTTCAGGACCTGGAAGACTTGCCGTGATAAAAGGAACTATGAATTCTGCTGTCTACCAAGAGATCCTGAAGGAGAATGTCCGACCATCTGTTCGTGTACTCAAGCTGAAACGAACTTGGGTTCTGCAGCAGGACAATGATCCTAAACACACCAGCAAGTCCACCACCGAATGGCTGAAGAAAAACAAAATGAAGACTTTGGAGTGGCCTAGCCAAAGTCCTGACCTGAATCCTATTGAGATGTTGTGGTATGACCTTAAAAAGGCCGTTCATGCTCGAAAACCCTCTAATGTAACTGAATTAGGACAATTCTGCAAATATGAGTGGGCCAAAATTCCTCCAGGACGCTGTAAAAGCCTCATTGCACGTTATCGCAAACGCTTGGTTGCAGTTGTTGCTGCTAAGGGTGGCCCAACCAGTTATTAGGTTTAGGGGGCAATCACTTTTTCACACAGGGCCATGATGGTTTGGATTTTTTTTCACCTTTAATAATAAACACCTTCATTTACAAATTGCATTTTGTGTTTACTTGTGTTGTCCTTGACTATTGTTTAAATTGGTTTGATGTTCCGAAACACTTAAGTGTGACAAACATGCAAAGGAACAGGAAATGAGGAAGGGGGCAAACACTTTTTCACACCACTGTATATATATATATATATATATATATATATACACACACACTTTAGATTGCTAACCTGCTTGTTTTGGGGAAGATGTGCTCTCACTGTATGGCTGCTCCTGAGTGAAATGAAGGAAGTCAAAAGACTTCCTTCTTTCTCCAGAATACTCAGCCAACTTCGCGCTTGTCTCTCTGATTCTCCACCTCTGAGATGGTGAATCAGAAAGTGAAAATTCTGTCACAGATCGCCAGTGAGGTGCTGAGATCGCACCTTCATACACTGGCCGTTTCTGTGACAGTAAGTTACAGATTCTCACTGCGCTGAGATAATCAGTGGAGAACATGTTCCCCTCTGATTACCTCAGTTTTATAAACTGGTAAAGACCTGAGATCAGCTGTGAGACTTGGGATCGCAGCTGATCTCAGTTTCATAAAAAGACACCTATGTTTGTGAGAAAAAAAAGACAAAAATTTCATGTGGGTACAGTGTTGCATGACTGAGTAATTGTCATTCAAAATGTGAGAGCACTGAAAGCTTAAAATTGGTCTGGTTAGGAAGGGGGTTTAAGTGCCCAGTTGTCAAGTGGTTAAAATAAAAAAATAAAATTTCCCCGATGTAAATCCATAGTTAATCACGATGAACACAAAACCCCGACCAAAATAAAAAAATGCTGCCCACTGAACTTGACTGCTCCTGTCGTTGACACACGCCAAATGACAGCGCTTCTTCCCCCTGCTGCTAAATAAACAAAGAGGCGTGGTTACACAGTGACATCACCTGGTGACCCACGCCCCCATGATGTCATAGGGTGGGATCTCCAAGGGCCGTCATAAGGACGGGCTCACCGGCTGATGTCACTGGGTGACCGTGCCCCCAACCCCCCTTCCCCTCTACAAAGTGCCCCCACCATATTGAGGGCATGTGGCCTGGTATGGTCCATGAGGGGGTTGCTCGCTCACCCCCTCCCCTTTCCTGGTTTGCATGCTCAGATAATGGTTTGGGTAATTTATTATGATCCTCCTGTTTCTTTGTTCCCTGTCCCTGGGGAAACCCCATGCCATTTTCTTTTTCATTTTTGGCATGGGGGTTACCCTTAAAATCCATACCAGACCAAAGAGCCTAGTATGGATTTTGCAGGGGACCCTACACTTTTTTTGTTTGTTGTTTCTTTGGCGTAGGGTTCCCTTCAAAATTGGATTGGGAAGGACCAAAACAATGTTTTCTCTACACATTTTTTTATATTGGCTCTTTTGTTTACATTCTGCTGTCAGCGGGGAATCCCCCACTGACAGCAGGGATGACTCATTGTTGTTAGGACGCTGGTGGGTGCTGGCTCCTTAACAACCGATGACTCATACCTGCTGCTGATAACAGGGATGAGTCACTGATTGTTGGGATATATATGTCAGAATATGCCAGAATGTGTTAGATTAACTGACTGAAATTTTAGCTTGACCTCTGCCCATTGACTTAAACCACAAAACACAGCATCAGTAAGGACAGCAACTGTGAAAGTATGAATGGCACACAGAAAAGCCTTATTGTAACTCTTGGCAATAGATTTTCCAAAAAATGCCCCCAAGTGTACTGTACACATACAGCCCCAATAGTGGGTGGGTGTATGCGCTCCTGACAAAGGGGTAGGCTGGAGGTGGCTATAAACGTACCCGGCGCATAATTTTTGGTATCAGCAAGCTGTCTGTCAGTTGGGCCCTTCCGTAAGGTGGTGCACGTGAAGCTGTCCCTTTAAGAGTGTGTAATGGATGTCTAATGAGCTGCTAAGAAGCAGGAAGTCTTTACTGGCATGTGTGACAAGGGATTAAACTACGTAGTTCTGCTTACCACTCTTGGCTTACAACAGGTCCGGTCCAGATCATTTGACCGTCTGCTTTCCCAGGAGTCTCAGTTCTTACAATCAGGTCCTCACTGATGAAGGCAAACACATAAACTGGTCTCCCCAGTCTCTCTCTCTGGTTCTCACAGGCTCTGTCCTCTGACTCTAAAGAAACAGCAAAGATACCCAGCAACAGGTCCACACACACTGGTTTCCCCGCACTGACTGCCCAGATCTCAGCATAATGGCCTGGGAAAAATCCTATGCACTCCTCTTCAATGTGGCAGGGGATTGTAGGCATTCGAGTCTGCAGCTTCACTAGCTTTTAATGTATAGCGGCCCCACCGAACTACATTTCATCCTAAACTATTGCAGAAGGCATATTCAAGGGCGGATGGGGAGGTGAGCAGAGTAGTAGGCACCGGTCGGCCCTGCACTCCACCATGCGTTCCAGCATCTAGGCGGCATCACACCCGCCGCCTGCACAGACCGGTACAGTGGTTACACAGACTCCGGCTGGCCACAATCCATCAGGCACATGCGGAAGCACTTCCCGCTTATCATCAAGGCCATTTGAGTACAGCGGCTGGGGATAATCAGACGGATAAACCCATGAAAAGTGAAGCTGTTATATGCATTAGCACTGCGGAGTGGTGAGAGCCTTCGGGCAGAACTTCACTGTCATTTCAGCATTGTGCACTGAACCAGTAACCTTGTGTCAATCCTAACCCAAAATGCTTTATAGCCTTCCTAAATTGCCATTAGCTGCATGACTCTTTGCAATACCATCACATGTCCCTGCAGCGGGTCATGACAGCATTGATGAGCATATCTACTGAGTGGTCTGATTGTTTATGGTGTCTTGTACAGGACTGTGACGAAGTTGAACAGATACCCTGTTCCATAGCCAGTTTGGCTCTGAGTGCTATACCATCAACAGAGCTACTTCTACTTCATCATCAATGTGCATTGCTCTTATGACCAACTTCTCAGCATTACTGGAACAACTAAAAATATTTCAATGTGAACTTAAAAAGTACCTGTCATCCATTGTTTAGTCCAATACTAGTGCTAGCACGCTATCCCTATACAAACTTACCATCAATCCCACACAGTACCATTCACAAACTGTGCTGTTTTTCCAGCTGTCATCACTTACAGTCTGGACATTTGGTGGCCACCCCTGTAGCTCCACATTCTGACCCTGTTAGGCTCTGATGATTGCACGTTCTCCCCAGTGCCTTACGGCTGTCCAAATACCCCATTGGGCTTGTATAACTCTGAACCCTCTGGGTATAGATAATTGGACAGGTCATTTTCTTCCACAGTCTCACCCCCGGTCTGTATGCATGCATGTATGGCTGTGGTGGGCCTTGAGTGTGGCGCATTGTGACAACATTGTCTTTTGTTTGTTTTTAAACAGTGGAGGTATTTGAATGTGGGGCACGCTCCAAATTTGGACATATTTTTGTATTGTGCAGGGGAGAAGGGAAGGGGGTGCGAGTGGAGGATCGAACACACAGTCACTTCTGCAGCACAGCAGGGAAGAGGAGAGAGGCCGGCTGGGAGACACATAGCCTGGCGCTCCTCTCAGTGGGCGGGCACCCGGTTACACAGTTGCAGCAAATCAGCTGCAGGGCTGATCCGTGTATTCTGTTGGCAGAGGAGCCCCTGCTGTCAGAATACAATAGCACCCGCTTGTGTGGATGGGAAAATCTGTTTGTATTGTTTTGTTCAACCGAAAAAATTAAGCATGTATACCCAGCTTTAGATGACTGCTTCCTTAGCTGTAAAGGACAGGAGGGTTTAGAACCGCTTTAATTAGCTTCTATTGCCGCGTACACACGATCAGACATTGATCGGACATTCCAACAACAAAATCCATGGATTTTTTCCGACGGATGTTGGCTCAAACTTGTCTTGCATACACACGGTCACACAATGTTGGTCGGAAATTGCAAACGTCAAGAACACAGTTAGAGCTGAGAAAAATAAAGTTCAATAGCCAGTGCTGCTCTTCTGTATGATTCCGAGCATGTGTGGAACTTTCTGTGTTGGAATTGTGTACACACGATCGGAATTTCCAACAACAGATTTTGTTGTCCGAAAATTTGAAAACCAGATCTCAAATTTTGTGCGACGGAAATTACGATGGAAAATGTCCGATGGAGCCTACACACCGACCGTGTGTACGGGGCATAACATATACCCTCTGATGAAAAAAACTCCCATTACAGGTATCAACAGTAACCAGAGACAATAGGGAAAGATTTTTTATTTTTTATTATTATATATTTTTTTATAAATTATTTTTATTAAACTCTTATCAATACAAAGAAATTAAATCTCAAGCATAGTGTACAAACAGTAAGGCTCAAGAAAAATAAGCAGAGATCACAACACCAAAAGCTCACAATCTTCCAAAGAGCAACAGTTATAAGAAATCAGGTAAGGCTTGGTTCACACCTCTGCGTGCTGCTGCAGGTGTGGGAATCGCAGACCATGCAATTTCCCTGTGGTTGAATTTTTGAAAAGGTGCACGCATCTTTTTTTTTGCAGAAAAGCAGGCACAGGGCTGCTGTGCCCGCACAAACACGGGCCGCAAAAATTGTGCCGCAAGTGTGAACCTGTCATAAAACAAATATGGAGCTTACACAATAAGAAAAACCCTAGTAGTGGAAAAGGCTAATGACAATAGTATTACAAGGTCATTGTAAGTAGGGCAGTAACATGCACCAGGAAGTGTTTTCCAAGTGGGCATTGTGAAACTCAGAATGATAAAAAGCTAAAGGTTGTCCCCAGAAAAGTAATAGAGGGGAAATCTTCCAATTATATTAACCACTAGTTGTGGTGACCTGGGGGTCCCCAAAGAATTCCCGTAAAGTGGAACTTTACCTATAACAACTTCATAAACAAATAATGTTCCTTAGCAAGGAACATACATTCTACTTTATTAATTATGCTACCAAAATAAGTGTGTGCTGTAAATTGCCTCCAACAATGCTCCTTTTTCTTCTTGCTGAGTTTTGCCATCTCATTACTGTGATTTTGGTCATGTATAGCCATCTCCACGGCCGCACAGTAAGAATAGATAACCAAGAAAATGGCCGTGCCCTCGGTCTCTCTGAAAAGGTCTGCCACATGATTTACATAGTGTGCCACAAGAAAATGGCCGCTCATTAGTTTCAATGTTAAAGACAATCTGTGTGCCTTCCCAGCATTCGCTGATGAAGTCACGTGGTTGTGACGTCACGCGTAGGGAAGGGATAGGCACTCTTACTGACGTAGGCAAACGAGCTCGCCGCTCGTGGAGATAAGTGTTTTTGTCATTTGTTTTATGTGAGTACCCTCATTGCTATTTAATAAATACGAATACTGTTGAAAATACTACACTATCCGGCACCCCCTTTTTTCTATTACTGCTCCTGCATCCGCTGAGAGACAAAGACAAATAGAGAACCCACTTTGGTCCAGGCATACAGGGGAGAAGAAGCAGTCACTTCCAATGTTTATTCATATGCGGTTACCTTATTACCGCAAGGTAAAAGGCCACTTCTTACTAGTGTGTACCTACATGAAGAGGAGACACCCTATTCCTCCAGCACTTTATTCTGAAACCTGCACATTGGAATGTACATTCACATAAAGAAGAAATTATTTCAATAGACTCTGCTCACCATTGCTATTGCATTTTTGCACACTGTGGATTTGCATGGACCAGCTCTAGCTGATAATTAACACCATTTACTGTATTATATACTTTGTACTTTGAATTGCATTTTGCATTTTTGCACAGGCTAGTTGCACTTAGCACAGGAACTTTTTATTATTTTGTGCACCATATTGCTGATTGTGCACTATTTTGCATCATATTGCAGATTTTTCACTATATTGCCGTTTTTGCACTATTTTGTGTATTAGCACAACCGATTGTTTATAGATCTGGGTTTTTTTGCACATTATTTATCTTAGTATTTTTTTTGTTTTTTGCACTTTGCACTTTGATGCCACCACCTAGAATCTTAGCCAATCAGAATTATCGCCATCTTGTGGTGACAACTTAAAACTACAGTTAATTAAACAAAAAAGACAGGTAAGGGTTCCCAAATGGCCATGGAGACAACATAATCATAATGTAGTCCTTAGAATTTTCCCTTTAAAAAAAAACCTGACATATTCGAGGCGGTCACCCAATCATCAAATAATGATAGTGCATTTAGATGTGAATGAATGAATGAATAATTTGTATAACGCTACAATGCGAACTGAATCGCCTCAAGGCGCTGTATTAGTGCTTTGTTGTCAAGCTTCTTAGAAGAGGTGGGTCTTGAGTTTTTTCCTGAAGGCCTGATGGTTTTCTTCCATGCGGATGTAGGTTGGTAGTGCATTCCATAGCCGTGGTCCTTGGACAGCGAATCTTCGTTCCCCTTTTGATTTGTAGCGGGACTTGGGGATGAGGAGGAGGTTTTGGTCGGACGATCGAAGACTGCGATTGGGTGTGTAGTGTTTTATTTTCTCGAGAAGGTATTGAGGAGCATCTCCGTGGGTGCATTTGTGGGTGAGGCAGAGGGTCTTGAAAATGACCCGATTCTTTACGGTTAGCCAATGTAGGCTTCTCAGGGAAGGGGAGATGGATTCCCACGTTTTTTTTCCTGTTATCAGTCTTGCCGCCGTGTTTTGGATAAGTTGTAAGCGCGCAAGTTGATATTGGGGTAACCCTATGTAAAGGGAGTTTGCATAGTCAAGTCGTGAATTAATGACTGTTCCAACTACCACTGCTTTGTCCTCCTTTGGAATGAAGGGGATGAGTCTGCGTAGCAGGCGAAGCAGATGGTGAGATCCGCTAACTACCGATCCTATTTGTGCATCCATTGACATTTCTGAGTTAAAAATGACTCTTTGGGGAGATGGTCTGTCCAAAGATGGTAGGAGGTGTCCAAGGGATCTTGGTTCGGGAGTTTTGGTTTGCATGTAGAATAAGAAGTTCTGTTTTTGATTCGTTAAGTTTAAGAGAGCTGGCAGTCATCCAGTCGTCTATCAGAGGCAGTTTTCTAATTGCTGATGATGGTCTTTTTGTCCGGTGATCCGAAAATATAATTGGGTGTCATCAGCGTATGAGTGGAAGCAGAGGTCTGATCTTCTGATGATTTTGAGGAGTGGGCGGATGTATATGTTGAAGAGCACTGGCGACAAGGGTGATCCTTGAGGGACTCCACAAGAGATTGCCCGAGTTTCAGAGGTGAAAGCTCCTAGTTTCACTGTCTGAGAGCGATTTCCTAAGAAGGATACGAACCACTGTAGATCTACGTCTGTGACTCCTGCTATTTCTGTAAGGCGGATGAGTAGAGTGTTGTGGTCCACCGTATCAAACGCTGCGCTGAGGTCCAACAGTACCAGGAGACATGATTCTCCGTCATCTGCTGCTTCGAGGGCGTCCCAAATCTTTAGTGCCATTTCTGTACCATGGCCTGGGCGGAAGCCTGATTGTAGAGGGTCCAGGAGTTTGTGTGTGTCTAGGTGGCGGTGTAGCTGTTGTACTACCGCTTTCTCCATAATCTTGGAGATGGTGTTGAGGCTTGTTATCAGTCTGTGGTGGTTAGGGTTCTGAGGGTCGAGGTTGGGTTTCTTTAGCAGGGGTTTGATGATGCCTTGTTTGAGGGGGCCCGGAACAATCCCTTCTTTGAAAGATTAATTTATGAGGTGAGTTAGAGTAGGCGCCAAGATGTCGGAGCATTCTTTCAGGAGTTTTGTGGGGATGATGTCAATAGGAGATGTGCTGTTTCTGAGGTTTTTGATGATGTTTTTAGTGGTGTCCGTGGTGATTGGGATCAAAGAAAACTTTGGTGGATGTGGGATATTCGTGACGATATCTTCTTTTTGCTCTGGTTGACTGAGGTTGGAAGTTTTTTTCAGATGAATTATTTTCCGGATGTTGTCGATTTTGTCAATGAAAAAAATCTGATAACTCATTGCAGAAATCTTGGGTTTCGTTTGCTGGGGGCTCTAAGCATACCGGGTTCATCGACTGAGCGACTATTTTAAAAAGTTCCCGAGGGCGGTTTAGTGCTGATGAGATGGTAGTTGCGAAATAATCTTTTTTAGCTTTGAAGATTGCTTTGTGATAACTCTCTGTGAGTCCTTTGTAGTTTGTCTGATTTTCCTTGGTAGGATTTCTTCTCCATGCTCTTTCGGCTCTTCTGCGTTCTTGCTTGAGTAGCGTGAGAGAGCATTTCAAATTTCCTACAAAGCAAATTACCCATAAGAAAGTGTACTCCCAAATGTCATGGAAAAAATGAGGCTCATCTTGTGGACAATGGAATAGCTGGTTAAGATAGAGGACATCGATCAATCATAGAACGATACCCCACTGTATGGGATGCACGACAATGCAATGGCACGGGAAACCCGCTATTGTACCCCGCTATTGTACGTGCCAAATGCACAGTCGCAGCCCCACAGAGAGGGGTCCCATTCAGAGTTCCAAAAATACTTTCATGCTCAATCCAACATTGAGGCTCTTTGGCTGGAGGGTCTGGAGCCTAAAAATCCATAATTTTTCTTTTCTCGAAATCGCCCCTTCGGTCAGAGGGCAAAAAAGCCCTTTACACTGAGCCCAGATGCATTTCCCCGATGAAATTCAAAGAAAAGGTTGGGCTATTGGGGTATCTTTCTTTAGTCTGATGATTTTTAGATGTTCAGCAAATCTGACTCGTAACTGGCGTTTTGTTTTGTCAACATACAGCTTGTGACAAGGACATTCTAGAATGTAAAGAACCCTCGATGTAGAACAATTATTAAATGATTTGATTTTGTATTCATTTGTTGAGTCCGAATCGCAAAATGTTCTAGAACGGTCAACAAATTTGCAGGTTCCACAATGATCGTAAGAGAACATGCCCTTAACACTGGGCATGTCCGTAAGTCAGTTTCTATTTACAGGTCATCTGAATTCCGATTCAACCAAATCATCCTTCAGATTTCTGGCTCTTTTGGCCACCATATGCAGTCTATTATCTACAATCTCTTTCAAAGTGTCTGACCGAGTGAGGATGTGCCAGTGGTTGGAGAGAATGGAGCCCACCTGTTGCCATTGCACTCCGAAGGGGGTAATGAACCTAATTGGCTCATTCAAATTACTGGTACTCCCGTTCTGGGGTACAAGCAAGTCAGCCCTAGTTCTCCGTTCAGCAATCATCTTGGCCCTTTTAAGAGTGCGGTGTGAGTAGCCGCGTTCCCGGAATCGCTGATATATTGACTCAGATTCACAGCGGTAATTCTCCTTAGTCCTCTCCTTCTCCTAGACGCACAAGACTCTTCTGCAAACCGCTGTGTGAACCGGCTTCACTGAGAGCCAGTCGCAGTCTCCCGACATGCAAATTGGATGCAAGGAAATCTCTGACATGTTCCCTGCCAGAATGGGGAATCGCATTGTTTACAGGATCTCCTGAGGCAGGCCAGGAAAGTCTGTGCGCATTTCCGCCGGTCATATAATGCCAGTGCTTGGCTGGCTGACCTTCAAAAGGAATGCAACCTGCCCAAGAACCGCCTCATCTGTGTCATGCCCACCAGGTGGAACTCAACATTGGCAATGCTGCAGCGGCTGCACACGCAGCAGAGGGCCATCAATGAGTACCTGTGCGAGTATGGCACCAGGACATGGTCAGGGGAGCTTGGCTTTTTTTCGCCACGCCAGTGGCTAATGATCAAGGATGCATGCACTGTCCTGACACCATTTGAGGAGGCCACGAGGATGGTGAGCAGTGAGTGACAGTGCATGCATCAGTGATACTGTCCCTCTTGTCTTCCTGTTGGAGCACACGCTGCATGGAGTAATGGACAGGGCATTTGAGGCAGAACAGAGGGAGGAAGAGAAGGACTTCCTTACCTCTCAAGGCCCCCTTTATCCAGACAGTATTCCTGCATGCCCGCTGATCACACAGGAGGAGGAGGAGGAGGAGGATTGTGTCAGCATGAAGGTGGAGCCTGGCACTCAGCAGCAGTCTTCAAGGGATTATTGTCAGTCCCCAGAAACCCATGGACTTGTACGTGGCTGGGAGGAGGTTGCTGCGGATCATGTCATCCTTAGTGACCCAAAGGATTCCGGACCGAATGTCTCAGCAAACCTACGCTGCATGGCCTCCCTGATTTTGCAAAGCCTGCGAAAGGACCCTCGGATTCATGGTATCAAGGAGAGGGATCAGTACTGACTGGCAACCCTTCTGGAATAACATTACAAGGGTAAAGTTGCGGAACTTATCCAGCCTTCGCAGAGGGAGCAGAGGATGAAACATCTTTGGAGGCCTTGCAGAAAGGTTTGTGCAATGCGTTTCCAGAGCCTGGGAGGTTACAATTTACTGGTCCTCCTGGACAACCTGTTGCTGAGGCTTCAGTCAGTCACAGAAGGAGCGGTGGAGAAGGTGGCCTTCTCACCGATGCGTTGAGACAATTTTTTAGTCCGCAGCCCCAAGGTCTGATCGGTTCCAGCAATCATCGCTAGCGTCTGATTTACATGGTGCAAGATCAGACTTGGAGACCTTTCCAACCGAAAATCCACTAGGTTACTGGGTCTTGAGGATGGATCATTGACCAGAGCTTGCACAGTATGCAATTGAGCTACTGGACTGTCCTGCATCCAGCATTCTATCTGAACACACATTCAGTGCTGCTTTGTAACCGATCACAGAGTGCGGATGAACAGCTCACCTTCATAAAAATTAATCAGTCTTGGATCACCAGCTACCAAGCACCTGATGCTGATGTAACCGATACATTTTTTTTATGAATGCGAGATCCCTTGAAGACTGCCTATGCTGATGCTGAGTGACTATCCTATTTCTCCTCAATGTTCATGTTGATAGCTTCTAAGAACATTTTTGGTTCTGGGCACCAGCACCAGTGTCTAAAGCCCAATTTTTCTGTCCCTGTTTAACAGGGGCGTGTAATAAACATTTTTGCGGTAATATTTTGCAGCAGGGCTCATTCCTGCGCTCAACTAGAATATCTGTGAGGGGTTGTAGTGTTGTGGCACCAGCGCCTAAGGCCCAATTTTTCTGCCCCTGTTTAACAGGGGCGTGCAATTACAATTTTTGCTGTAATATTTTGCAGCAGGGCCCGTTCCTGCGCTCAACAAGAGTATCTGTGAGGCTTTACAGTGTTCTGGTACTACCAACTACCAACACCTAAGGCCCAATTTTCTGCAGAGTATATAGGGCAGGCCGTATAGTATACACAGGCGGTCCTCTACTTTCAAACATCCGACTTACAAAACGACTCCTACTTACAAGACAGGGAGACAACAGGAAGTGAGAGGAAATCTACCCCTAGCAAGGGAAATTATCCCTCTCCTGTAAGAGTTAATATGGGAAAACAGTGTCTCTACTGATGCTTTATCACCAATCCTTGTTTCCCCAAAAAAAACAAATTTTCTAAATCCAATTGTCATTGGCACAGAAAGTGAGGTGAAATCTTCTATACAGGGGCACAGACAGCAAAACAAATGTTACAGGGGTGATGATGACCCTTCCCTATGTTATCCAAAAAGCTTAAAAATAGATTTTTTGGCTGGAGCTACACTTACAAAATGTACCTGTTCCAAATTACAAACAGATTCAACTTAAAGCGGAGCTCCACCCTAAAGTGGAACTTCCGCTTATCGGATTCCTCCCCCCCTCCGGTGCCACAATTGGCACCTTTCGGGGGGAGGGGGGTGCAGATACCTGTATAATACAGGTATCTGCACCCACTTCCGGACGAGATATCCGGAGCTGCCCCGCCCCTATCCGGAGATGCCCCATTGTGTCTTGGGAAACACAGTTCCCAGGACACAACGGGGACCAATAGAGACGCGCAGCGCGACACGTGCATGCGCAGTAGGGAACCGGGCAGTGAAGACGTTGCGTCTTCACTTCCTGATTCCCTGACAGAGGATGGCGGCGGGGCAGCCGAGAGACGAGCGGTCGCTCGTCACATTCTGCCGACACCGCTGGAACCTGGAACAGGTAAGTGTCCATTTATTAAAAGTCAGCAGCTGCAGTATTTGTAGCTGCTGACTTTTAATATTTTTGGTGCGGGTGGAGCTCCACTTTAAGAACAAACCTACAGTCCCTGTCTTGTTTGGACCGCCTGTATACTGCTGTTCAGAGTGTATAGGGCCTGGGGCCCCATGCTTTTTCTTTTTTTAATTTGGGTGCAAGGTTCCCCTTAATATCCATACAAGACCCAAAGGGCCTGGTAATGGGCTGGGGGTTACCCATGCTGTTTTTCTCAATAATTTTCATCCATATTGCCGGGACCCGACATTACATTACAGCCGCAGTTTTAAATTAATTTGAATCCTTTAGAAATGTAATTGTGTGCAGGGACTGTTCTAAACACAGGAAACATGCGCCACTTCACAGGCATACTATAGACACCCCCCAGGTACGATATTTAAAGGAATAATTCACTTTTATTTTTTCACTTTAAGCATCATTAAAATCACTGCTCCCAAAAAAATTACAGTTTTTAAAACTTTCTTTTGCATTGATACATGTCCCCTGGGGCAGGACCCAGGTCCCCAAACCCTTTTTAGTACAATAAAATGCATATTAGCCTTTAAAATTCACACTTTTGATTTCTCACGTTTGAGTCCCATAGACTTTAATGGTGTTGGAATGTTCGTGCAAACTTTCGGTCCGTTCGCATGTTCTGGATGTGAACCAAACCGGGGGGTGTTCGGCTCATCCCTCGTGTGCACCAGGCAGCCTCTGACTTTGATGGCTCAGCCAACACGTTCAGCTGGTGGATGCTGTGCACAATTACAATAATGTGATAATAAATGGGTGAAATGACAGCGTTATCAGTGAATAAATAATTTATAGAAGTAAATTAGTCACTGTAATCATCTATAGTGTATAGAAATGTGGAAGTGAAGTGATGCTGCACTGCTAATACTGATAGAAATATATACAGATAAAAGTATAATTAAATCCAGTGATAATTTACCTATTCAATATATGTCAATTACAAGAAACCCAATTCTTTCAGTAAGTGAATATACATATACAAACAATAATACATTCATAATCCTATAAGCATTAAAAAATGTTCCATAATTCTTCAAAATACAAATAAACATATAATATCAATGTCTTGTGTCTGTACTTTGCCTCCTGTGCTAAAAGAACATCTTCAATGTGCTATGGTTTCTCTCCACTAGGGGCACTGCAATCATCCACGGCGCTCCTCCCACTGCCCATTTGCAGACTGAAGTTTCCTCAGCACAACACTCTTCATTACCTCTTGCTCTGTGGTCAGCCAATCAGGTGCGAGCCCAACGGTCGCCAGAGTAGGCCCCGCCTCTTAATTGTATGTGCGCTGCCCACCTCTCTCCAGCTGAATCCCCACCCCTTCAATCCCATGTGTTTGTTAGCTTAGCAGGGTCCGATCACTCAGACCCGCCCATTCCCTTAAACACACCAATCTTGTTTTAATATCTATCTGGTAGGTGGAGCAGACACACCTCTAGCTGGAACCGATCCCGCCCCTGTAGACCTATCTCCTACCTTTTGCTGTAGAAAATTAAAATACATTGTAATTATCACCTAATAATAGGATGATATGGGGTGTTGAGTGTTCTTCTATCCCTTATTAAAGATGTCCGCTCCCTCCTCCGAATCCCCCCAGCCACCTATTGTGTTGTTGTACACATGGATGTGGGCTCACACTGTTACATGTCACGGAGCGGACAGTAAGCTCTCTGCTTACTGATCGCTCTCTGAGCTCAGTGCCTATACCCTCCCTGTGACATCACTTGTTTACAGCTCGAGGCCCCGTCCCTTGATGTGCGCTTGCGCCCTGGTCAACGTCACTCCAGCTGATCTGCAAATCAGCTGAAGTGCGGCCACGTCCTGCGCATGCGCAGTACATCCCGGGGTTGTGTCGAATACTGTCCCCCCTCGGATAGTGTCCGCCCTGAGGACAAGGACACGCCGAAAGTCTCCGAAGATGAACGGCGCCTGTGCACTGAGTCCAGGTTCAAGCCTCACCATCCAAGTGGACATAGAGTTAAAATAAAAAATTGCAGAGCGAAGCGAGGCCGTGCCCGAAGCGTGGCAATCGAAAGGAGCCCGCGAGGGGCCCAGTTACTAAGTGCTCTTTTACATCATCTACCGTATGTCCACTTGCATGGTGGGGCTTGAACCTGGACTCAGGGCAGAAGGTACTATTAATTGCGCAGGCGCCGTTCATCTTTGGAGACTTTCGGAGTCTCTATGTCCTCCATACTGCGCAAGCGATGCGCCTGCGCTGTACGGGGCGGACACTATCCGATAGGGGGACAGTTTTTGGCAGAACACTGGTGTTCTGCTGAGAAAGTTCCCCCCTGCAGATAAGGACCCCCCCCTGTACTGCGCAGGTGCAGCGCTTGCGCAGTACTAAGCACAACGAAGTCGCCGAAAACAAACACAGTGAGTCAGCTGTACACTTGCCACGCTTCAGGCACGGCCTCGCTGCGCTTGGCATATTTTTATTCTAACTCTATGTCCACTTGGATGGTGGGGCTTGAACCTGGACATAGGTTAGAATGCATTGCGCAGGCGCCGTGTACTGACTGACTGTGTTCAGCTTCGGCTATTTTCGGAGACTCCGTTTTGCTTCGTACTGCGCAACAGGGGGGTCCTTATCCGCCGGGGGAACTTTCTCGGCAAGACTTTTGGGCACTATTCTATGGGGGGCACTTCTTGACAGCTTCTCTCCTCCCCTTACTTTCACCAGCCCCTCCCCTCCACGCCATTGGACAACATACCCGTACCTTCAGCAACGCGCCCCCAAATCCAGCCAATACGCCTTAGAGGGCACAGTTCACCCTCTACGGTTCGCGAGTCGCACATGCGCTGTAGTCTGCTTTCAGATTAGGGGTATTAACACTTTAGTGTCTGCTGTGAGCGGGCTCGGTGAGCATGTCGGCTTGGTTCGGTGTGCGCGGGGCTAGACTATGGCGGCCGCTCCTATATAGAGGTTACCGCACCGAGCGCGGCGTGTACGGCTATAGACCGAAGAAGAGCGACCCCAATGGCAGCCCAGTGCGTGGACCGCTCAGCGAGACAGCTGGTGGCAGTGCAGGTGTGTGTGGGGGGGATGTCAGTGCCATATCCGCATGCAGGGTGTAGTGTGATCTCCCCGATCAGTGTGTGTGTAGTGTGATCTCCCCGATCAGTGTGTGTGTAGTGTGATCTCCCCGATCAGTGTGATCTCCCCGATCAGTGTGTGTGCAGTGATCTCCCCGATTAGTGTGTGTGTGTGTGTAGTGTGATCTCCCCGATTAGTGTGTGTGTAGTGTGATCTCCCCGATTAGTGTGTGTGTGTGTGTGTGTGTGTGTAGTGTGATCTCCCCGATTAGTGTGTGTGTAGTGTGATCTCCCCGATTAGTGTGTGTGTGTGTGTGTAGTGTGATCTCCCCGATTAGTGTGTGTGTAGTGTGATCTCCCCGATTAGTGTGTGTGTGTGGTGTGATCTCCCCGATTAGTGTGTGTGTGT